>JAWHQI010000430.1:0-1200000 GCA_033032865.1 Dactylorhiza incarnata | reverse complement strand
GGCTCTCAGCGTCCCCACGGACTACTAGATCCGAGACAGGGGAGGCGGCGACTGACGACGGTGAAGTTCTCGGTCGGCGATAGAAGAGAGAAGACCGAGCGGAACTCTTCCGGCGCTGCTCTCTCAAAATTGCGAAAAGGATTAAGTCATAGGAAAACCTAAAAATGTGTACTATTTTATGCTAGAAGCGTAAAACAGTCTATCCGCAGACCAGGAAAAAAAAATAGAACAATTCTGTCGAAATTATACATTTAACCGAATTCGGCTAATCACATTAACCGAATTCGACTATAAGAATTCGGCTATAATAATTCGGTTATACACATTAGCCGAATTTGACACTTATTCGATTAAACACTTTAGCCAAATTTTGATTTAGCCGAATTCGTCTAAGCTCTTTAGCCGAATTTGACACAATTTGGTTAAACACTTTAGCCGAATTTGTCTAGTATAAATCCATTCATTTAAACCCTTTAAACGATTTCCCGTTGAGACATTCTCAACTTAACTCCAAATAGTCACAAGATTGGTCCTCCACTCATATCCAATATGAGCAAGGCCAACTCAATCCTTTCTCCAATTTCTCAAAGTACTTTTGTGTGCGACCCTGTAGGCTCATATTGCGTTGGCAGTAAGACTAACTGCTTGATCGCTTTGAGATCACCTTGGAAACTCCAACAATCTCCCACTTGATCACAAAGTATCAACAAAAGTCTCACAAACAATGAGCGGCATCTAGCAATACATCATTGCTACCCAAGAAATAAGAGTTCATAACTCAATAAGCCTGTCATAATCAATGTACCAGTGCTGTCATGTTCCTTTGTCCTTTACACCCGGATAGAACTAGAGGTATGGACCGTGTCACCCTCATAATTGTTCAATCCTAGTTTCTTGATCTAGAATAGACTGTCTGAAAATTGGTGAGCTCAATATCACATGTTGACTCTACCAAGCATGGCCATGCTTTTCTCAGTCTCATTCCATCAAGGGGCCCATGGATGTAACTCCTATCATATAGGAGGACAAATCCCATATCTATCCACACACAAACACCCAAATGACTTGTAACATACCCAATAACCACCGTTATCATCAACCTTATTCAAGGAAGACTTTAGATGACATCAAAGTACGCTCTTCCTCACTCGATGCATGCTGTGACTTCAGGTCAAAGAACCACAAACACCATTGCCAGTTGAGATCTACTTATGACACATTCATTTAACAATCCACAAAGTAATCTCAAGGTGGGTCTGTCCAGTACAACTTGTCCACTCACAAGTACCCATGTGATGACTTGATATCACAATATCATGACCTATGAGAACCGGTCATCAGTAAACGCACATGCTAGTCTTAATGTACCATCATCGCCCTTGGCTTCTAAGATGATACACCGACCAGGGACCATTTAAGAATGAAGCTTCTAATAAACATAGGCTCTCACATTCAATTCACGTACTTGAAATCCTATGGAAGCAAACACTCTAAGGACATTTATTATGCTAATTGATCTATCAGACAGATACAAATGACATAATAAAAGAACTTGCCATAAATATAAAATGAAATACATAGTACATAATAGAATTCATCAAAAGAATAAACAACCAACAAACATGCAATCCACAAGGCTCCCATTAAAGATAATCATTCAGGCATCTAATACCTATGGATCTAACATGACCATCATGCTTCTTTTGCGCAAGAGGCTTTGTCAGTGGATCTGCAATATTTTCTTCAGTCGGTACTCTGCATATACTCACATCTCCTCGATTGACAATCTCTCAAATAAGATGGAATCGCCGAAGTATGTGCTTGGAGCGCTGATGAGATTTAGGTTCCTTAGCTTGTGCAATTGCACCGTTGTTGTCACAGTAGAGAACTACGAGATCAACAATGCTAGGAAATACATCAAGCTCACTGATGAATTTCCTAATCCACACAGCCTCGTTCGCCACATTCGCTGCAGTGATATACTCAGCCTCAGTTGTAGAATCAACAACTGTCTCTTGCTTGGAACTCTTCCATCTTACAGCTCCTCCATTTAGGCAAAACACAAAACCTGACTGAGACTTTGAGTCATCCCTGTCAGTCTGGAAGCTTGCATCCGTGTAACCCTTTACAACGAGCTATTCCTCTCCACCAAACACCAAGAACGTATCCTTAGTCCTTCTCAAGTACTTTAGGATATTCTTGACGGCTATCCAGTGACCATCACCTGGATCAGACTGATACCTGCTAGTCATGCTTAAAACATATGAGACATCGGGTCGAGTATATAACATTGCATACATGGTTGATCCAATTGCCGAAGCATATGGAATCAACTTCATGTGGTCCTTATCTTCCAAAGATTTTGGACACTGGTCCTTAGAGAGACTCACACCATGAGACATGGGTAAGAATCCTTTCTTGGACTCAAGCATGCTGAACCGTTTCAACACCTTCTCAATGTATGTACTTTGGGGTCAAACCCAACAACTTCTTCGATCTATCTCTATAGATTTTAATACCAAGTATATAAGTTGCTTCGCCCAAGTCTTTCATAGAAAAGCATTTCCCTAGGTTGTTCTTAACAACTTGCAGGGTCAGAATGTCATTTCCGATCAACAGTATGCCATCTACATACAATATCAGGAAGACAACAATGCTCCTACTAATCTTCTTGTAAACATAAGGCTCATCTTCGTTTTTGATGAAACCAAACTCTTTGATTTTTCTCATCAAAACGCAGATTCCAACTTCGAGAAGCTTGTTTCAATCCATAAATGGATCGATTCAACTTGCATATTTTAGTGGCTTCATTTGGAGATACAAAACCCTCAGGTTGTGTCATATACACTTCCTCAAGGAGGTTTCCATTAAGGAAAGCCGTTTTGACATCCATTTGCCAGATCTTGTAGTCATAATACGCAGCAATAGCAAGTAGAATTTTGATGGACTTAACCATAGCTACAAGGGAAAAGGTTTCATCATAATCAACACCATGAATTTGCCTAAAACCTTTAGCCACCAGTCGGCCTTTGAATGTCTGTACATTCCCATCCATGTTAGTCTTCTTCTTGAAGACCCACTTGCACCCTATGGGTCGTACCCCTTCAGGTGGTTCCACCAAGGACCAAACTTGGTTTGCATACATGGAGTCCATTTCAGATTTCATGGCCTCAAGCCACTTCTCGGAGTCAGGTCCACACATAGCCTCTTGATAGGTTGCAGGCTCATCATCCTGATCCATAAGCAACACATTACTATTTGAGACACAAGAAATCCATATCTCTCGGGCTCAAATCTTGGTCTATCAGATCTACGCATGACTTGTGTTTCTTGAGTAGGATCTCCAGCTATAACTGCTTGTAGTCCTTGCTCAGGTTCCAATTCAGGTTCATGTTCAGTTTGTGGTTCTTGAACTTCTTCAAGTTCTACGCTTTCAATCTTTCTGGATAAGAACTCTTTCTCCAAAAAGACGCTAGTCCTTGCGACAAACACTTTTCCCTCAGACGGAAGGTAGAAGTAGTACCCTTTGGTCTCCCTAGGATACCCCACTAAATAACACTTATCCGACTTGGGTTCCAGCTTGTCAGGCATTTGATGTCATACGTATGCCTCACAGCCCCAAATCTTGATAAAAGACATACTAGGATGCTTCCCAGTCCATATCTTATATGGTGTCTTTAGAACCGTTTTCGTTGGAGCACGATTTAAAGTGAAAGCAACAGTCTCTAAAGCGAATCCCCAAAAGGAAATGGGCAAATCTGCATGACTCATCATCGACCGCACCATGTCTAACAAAGTGCGATTCCTCCTCTCAGAAATACCATTATGTTGTGGTGTTCTAGGTGGAGTGAGTTGTGATACAATACCATACTCTTTCAGATGATCACGAAACTCATGACTTAGATACTCACCACCTCGATCAGATCGAAGTGTTTTGAACTTTTTAAAGGTTTTAGATTTACACTTCATAAGATATATATATCCGTATCTACTGAAATCATCCGTAAATGTAACGAAGTAGTAGTACCCACCTCTAGCCATGGAGCTCATGGGTCCGCATACATCACTATGTATTACACCCAAAAGATCATCAGCCCTCTCAGTATGACTAATGAAAGGGGCTTTAGTCATTTTGCCTAATAAACAAGACTGGCATCTCTCAAAAGATTCATAATCAAATGAGTCCAATAATCTATCTTTATGGAGCTTGGATATGCGTTTCTCATTTATATGGCCTAACCGACAATGCCAAAGATATGTAGGATTCGAGTCATTCATTTTTAGTCTCTTAGTATTTTCTATGTTATAAATTGGCTGATCTAAGTTTAAAACATATAAGTCATTAAACAGTTGGGCTACACCATAACAAACATCATTCATAAATATAGAACAACTATTGTTCTTAATAATGATAGAAAATCCTTTCATGTCTAAACATGACACAGATATAATGTTTCGAGTTATGGCTGGAACATAATAACAATTATCTAATTCTATTACAAGCCCTGTGGGCAGAGAAAGACGATAGACACCAACGACAATGGCAACAACTCTTGCTCCATTTCCAATGCGCAGGTCTACCTCTCCTTTACCCAACATTCTTCTCCTTATCAGTTCCTGCACATTTATACAAATGTGAGAACCACATCCGGTATCCAATACCCAAGATGAAGGAGCAGAAAGGTTTATTTCTATAACGAAAATACCTAAAGCGGAAGTCATACTTCCCTTCTTCTTCTGCAGATCTTCTAGATATTGAGGACAGTTCCTCCTCCAGTGCCCTACCTTACCACAATGGTGGCACTTCCCTTCCTTAGCCAAACCTTTCTTCTTCAGTGCAGAAGACTTGGGATCAAGAGGAGACTTAGATCCAATCTTCGCCTTCTTAGATCCCCTGGCCTTGCCCTTTCCCTTATGTACCATCAGTATGGGGCTGGCAGGCTTGGCCTTCTTCATATTGTTCTCGGCAGTTCTCAACATGCCAAGGAGCTCGGGTAGTGTCTTTTGTATTTCATTCATGTTATAGTTCAAGACGAAATGCTCATAACTGTCCGACAACGATTGCAGGATCGGATCTGTGGCCAACTCTTGGCCCAAGGGAAAACCCAATTTTTCAAGGTTCTCTATATACCCAATCATTTTGAGTACGTGAGTCCCTACTGAGTCTCGAGCTCCCATTTTGCACTGAAATAATGCCTTGGATATATCAAACCTCTCTTGCCGGGCCTGCCCCTCGAACATTTTCTTGAGGTGCCCGATTATCTCATAACCACACATGCTCTCATGTTGCTTCTGAAGCTCAGAGGACATGGTAGCATGCATGAGGCATTCCACATCCAAGGTATCATCCTGATACTTCTTGTAAGCATCTCTATCTGCTCGCGGAGCATTTCCAGTCAGCTCTGTGGGGGCTTCCCCTTCCAAGACATAGAGCTTGCGCTCTTGCCTGAGAACAATTCTCAGGTTCCTATACCAGTCGAGGAAGTTCGTCCCATTGAGCTTGTCCTTCTCAAGGATAGTTCTCAGGTACAACGTGGAGTGAGATCCACTTGCCATGGATATTCTACAAGGAATTTTGCAATGTTAAATTTAGTACTACATTTCAAAATACATTTTATTTATTTTAATAAGGACTTTTATTAAAGCTCCCACTATTTTAATCGAATCAATAACCCTTAATATTGATACGGAGAGTTTATGCGAGCTACTCTCTTAGTGGATAAGATCCGTATTTCACCAACATCACGAGTCCGCTTTGGCGTTCCTCTCATAATGCGGTTATTTAGGTAGACAACACTTGCCAATTGCATCACTATGCAACTCTTGTATGGTTGGTAAATAACTCTTTATTCGCATCCATCATATGGTGCATGCCAACCCTATGCCTCTAGGCACTCAACCTTTGAGGTCACCTAGTTAAGTTTGACCTGATGTCGACAACGGGATATCACAATTATCCGCTCGCACCCTTACCAAGATAGATTAATGCACCTTGCTTTGGCAAGCCCACACTTCATCGATCGAGGCAGGAAGAGTGTCATCCATCGGAAGGCATCCGATTACTTAATATTGGATAAGTGATTTTATTACAAGCGATTAACATTTTAATCATGATTAACGTTTAATCAATGTGCACATTTACAAAATAAAATACAACATTCACATTCCAGATACATCCCAGATGTGCACAAAAGAAGTTATCAACACTTTGACAAAAAAGGGCTAAATCTGAGCGTTTAGAACACTTCTAAATCTCCAGATTTACATGCATTGGATACATGAACAACAACTCCACTTGTGCAGTAGACAAGCTCGTCTCTCGATGTCAGATTCAAAATCCAAGACATTTGGTTTCACAAACCATTTCGAGGGACGGTTACTGTAAAGGAGAAACAATCTCTGAAATAGGAAAAACGCAACGCAATCCCAGTCGTTCCTGGCGGGGTTCCAAGGGGCCGCGCCCCTGGCGGGGTCTTAGGGGCAGAGCACCTAACATGGTCCAAGGGGCAGCGCCCCTGGCGGTGGTCTCACTGACCGATCAGCGAGTGGGGTCAAGGGGCAGAGCCCTTGCGGGGTGCGGGGCAGAGCCCCGTCCAAAAATTTGAAATTCCACCACCAGAAACCGCACAAAATCACATCAAATGTGATGTTCCAAGAAGAAATCAGGGCATTTAGAACGCTTCTAAAATCCCGATTTTCACGCACTTGATCGCAAACCTCACTTTGATACCACTGTTGGGTTTTCTACATACCATTTCAAGAATGATATCGGCATATCGTATATGCGCAACGGAAATAAAACAAGAACAACCCAAAGAGTTAAAGGATCTTGCATTTTTCATGAATCAAGAAGATAAGGAAATCTAAATGCGATATACCTTTGCGGGATTGAGTCAACACTCAACCAAGATGCTCCAAGAAGAAATCCTGAGTTCCAAGAACCGAAACCGATCGGTCCCTCTACAGTGATCCACACAAGCGATGGAGAACCTCAATACCTTGTCGAACAAGGAATAAGTCAGAGAAGGAAGGCTCTCAACATCCCCACGGACTGCTAGATCCGAGGCAGGGGAGACGGCGACTGACGGCGGTGAAGTTCTCGGTCGACGATAGAAGGGAAAAGACCAGGCGGAACTCTTCCGGCGCTGCTCTCTCAAAATCGCGAAAAGGATTAAGTCATAGGAAAACCTAAAAATGTGACCTGTTTTATACTAGAAGCGTAAAATAGTCTATCCGCAGACCAGGAAAAAAAACAGAACAATTCTGTCGAAATTATACATTTAACCGAATTCGGCTAATCACATTAACCGAATTCGGCTATACAGATTAACCGAATTTGACTATAAGAATTCGGCTATAATAATTCGGTTATACACATTAGCCAAATTTGACACTTATTCGATTAAACACTTTAGCCGAATTTTGATTTAGCCGAATTCGTCTAAACCCTTTAGCCGAATTTGACACAATTCAGTTAAACACTTTAGCCGAATTTGTCTAGTATAAATCCATTCATTTAAACCCTTTAAACGATTTCCCGTTGAGACATTCTCAACTTAACTCCAAACAGTCACAGGATTGGTCCTCCACTCATATCCAATATGAGCAAGGCCAACTCAATCCTTTCTCTAATTTCTCCAAGCACTTTTGTGTGCGACCCTGTAGGCTCATATTACGTTGGCAGTAAGACTAACTTCTTGATCGCTTTGAGATCACCTTGGAAACTCCAACAGAGCCTGGGCTAATTGTGCCTGTCTCAACTTTGAGGTTGCGCGGTCTCGGAAGCGAGTTAACTGTTGTTGTGTTCGCAGGTTTGCGGTCAGCAGGTTGCGGTCTCCTTCCTTGGTGATTTTCCCAGTGGCTTGAATAAACAGTTCGACAGACGTCTTGTCTGCGAACTGGTTTATGCTGTTCGCAGCGAACTCGGCGATCAGGTGACCTTCTGTGGTTAGGCGATCAGAGTTGCGTTCTGGCGATAGTCTTCTGTTGTTTGTTCAAGTTCAATAAAGCTTCAGCTCGCGCGGTCTGAGTTGCGGTCTAGCAGTGCAAGCCATCTTACTTGTCTTCTATTCGCATGATCTCAGGAGGTTCCTTGCGGTCTGACTGTGCAAGCGGTCTGGTGGTACAACAGGACAAACCGGGCGGTCTTTGAAGTCGAGCAGTCTGTGCGGTCTCTGCTTGTTAGGTCGCCAGATTCGTGTTTTGGTATCTTGGTGTGTTTTGTTCTTCTCTCCTTCGTGATTCTTATGAATCATGTCTCGCCATGTATACTTCGAAGTGTAATCAAGCATTGTTTTCAATAAAGACTATTGTGTTGCTGTTTTTGGCATTGTGGTTGTTTGACTATAACTCTGTTGATGCAACTCCTGCTTACTCCTAAACGATTCAAGAAAATTTTAACATGGTATCAGAGGTAGGTTGTTGGAGTGGATAAGCAGTGTTCAACTTGTGTTGCCATCGTATTTATGAAGAAGAGACCACATAGTTTGCCATGGAAGCTGGATACACAAGAGGTCTTGGTATTGAACTCCTCACATCGACTAACTTCAAGAAATGGATGTCATGTATGGAGAGTTATTTACTTGGCGAGGATCTATGGGACATAGTTGGAGGAGAAGACACACAAGAAGTTCAGCTAGCCGAGGATAATATGGCAGAGGTGAGACTTTGGAGGAGGACTAAAGCGAAGGCAGAGTTTACTCTCAAGAGGGCTATCTCACTAGAGCTATTTGATCACATCATTGGATGTAAATCGGCTGCTGAGATTTGGACATCCTTGGACGGGTTGTTCAATAAGAAGAATGTAGCTCGGCTATAGTATCTTGAAATTGAGTTAGCGAAAGCCTCTCAGGGTGATCTTTCTATCTCCACCTTCTTTCTCAAGATGAAGAACCTCACAACAGAGATTTCTGCATTGGACCCTGATGAGCCCATCTCCGAGGCAAAACTGAAGAGGCATATCATCCGTGGGTTGTGGAAGGAGTATCTTGCCTTTGTGACTTCAGTTCAGGGTTGGGCAAATCAACCATCCCTGTTGGAGCTGGAAAACTTACTTGCTTCGCAGGAAAGTTTGGCGAGACAGATGGCGGGGGTTTCTATCTCCGGGGGAGAAAGTGATGTGTTGTTCTCTGGGAAGAAGAAGAAGAAATGGGAGAAGAAGAAGTCGGGTCATGATGGACCCTATACTTCAGGTCAGCAGGATAGGGGCTATGCTCCTAAGTATGATGGGAAGAAGAAGGGAGAGGGACCAAGGTGCTTTAGATGCAACAAGACCGGGCACTTCAAGAAAGATTGTCGGGTTAATCTTCAGCCGGGACATGCAGCGGAGAAGGAGAAGCCAAAGTCTGATGAAGTTGGATGGGGAGGAGCCTTTGTGACCAATATGAAGGCGATTCCCATTAAGGCCTTGGATGCCATCAACTTCGACGAGGATTGGATCGTTGATTCAGGGTGTGGGCATCACCTCACCGGGGATGAATCAAAATTCTCTTCTTTGGTGCCTTACTCAGGTAACAATGCTATCATTACGGCTGATAATTCTGTTCATCTAGTAGAACAAGAAGGAGTTGTCACTCTGAGCAGTGATAAGGGTCCACTCACATTGAGGAGTGTTTATCACGTGCCGGGTATGAAGAAGAATCTCTTCTCTGTGACCAATGCGGTCGATGCCGGTTATCACGTTCTGTTTGGCCCAACAGAAGTGAAGTTTCTTAAAACTCAACCGGAGATAAAGGGAGATGTAATTCACGTCGGGAAGCGGGTAAAGTACTTGTTCGTTTTATCGACAAGTACCTATGTTGACAAAATGAGGATTAATGATAACGCGGCTATCTGGCATGAAAGGTTGGGGCATGTAGGCATGGACAAATTGAAGGCTATGGCGGTAAGTGGCCTTGTCAAGGGTTTGTCTAGCTTGTCCTCTTATGGAGACGGTCATGTTTTTGCAGGATGTTAGTTTGGTAAGTCTCATCGACTTCCATTTGATAAATCACAAACAAGATGCAAAGCGCCGTTGGAGTGCATCCATGGTGATTTGTTGGGACCGACTGCCACCCCTAGCCTTGGAGGCAACAGATATATGCTGGTTCTGATTGATGACTACACCAGATATGTCTGGGTGTATTTTCTAAAGGAGAAGTCGGAAGCATTTGCTAAGTTCGTGGAGTTCAAGGAGTTGGTGGAAGGCCGGCTAGGCCCGAGGGTGAAGAAATTGAGAACTAACAATGGTGGGGAGTTCACCTCTGGCGAGTTCTCAAGTTTTTGCAGGAAGCACGACATCCAGAGAGAGCTCACTTGTGCACACACTCCACAGCAAAACGGTGTTGCAGAGCAGAAGATCCGTCATTTGACGGAAACCTGCAAATACTGGCTTCATGCCAAGAGTATTCCAAAGTCCTTCTGGGCGGAGGGAATGTCTTGTGCAACATATGTCATCAACAGGATGCCTCTAAGTCCTATCAACATGAAGACCCCTCACGAACTGATGTTCAAGGAGAAGCTGAGTGTTTCACACCTTCGGGTGTTCGGGTCAACTTGCTATGTGCATATCCCTGATGCTCTTCGGACAAAGCAAGATGCGAAAGCAAGGAAGCTAGTCTTTGTCGGGTATGATGAGCGAAAGAAGGGATGGAGATGCATGGATCCTGAGACATGGATATCGGTGGTATCTCGGGATGTGGTGTTCGATGAAGTAACTTCCTACAAGGGGAGTCCAGGAGTTGAACTACCGGAGAGCAGGGCTGATGAGAAAAGTAAAGCTGCTGAAAATCTTCAAGTGGAGTTGCCTGTTTCACCAAGAGCTCCAGCTGTGTCTAGCTCAGAGGCGGAGGCTTCAGGTTCTGGAAATAGGGGGAGCGATGCTCCAAATTTGCCTGGAAGAGGAGCTAGTACTGAAGAAGCAGCTGAAGAGGTGGTTAGTCGGGAGCAACCTCTTAGGAGGTCGAAGAGGACTATCATGCCGCCGTATTGATACACAGGAGGAAACATGGAGAACTTTGTTTCATGTTTCTATGCTGGTCCCTTGGATGAAAGTGAGCCGTCGAGCTTTGAGAAGGCCAAAGGCGTGAAGCAATGGGACATTGCTATGCAGGAGGAGATGTATGCTCTCAAGAAGAATGAGACTTGGTCTCTGGTTCCCAGGCCCAAGGGCATCACCCCTATGACATGCAAGTGGGTCTCTAAGCTCAAGAAGAAAGCTGACGGTACGATCGAGCGATACAAGGCTCGCCTTGTGGCTCGCGGGTTCTCACAGCAGTACGGAGAAGATTACGATGAGACGTTCAATCCAGTGGCAAAGATGACTTCAGTTCGATTTGTTATTGCCTTGGCGGCTTCGTGTGATTGGGAGATTTGGCAACTCGACGTGAAGAATGCCTTCTTATAAGACGAGATTGACAAAGATATCTTTATCATTCAACCATCGGGCTTCATTTCGAAGGTGTGTTCGGACTACGTCTGTAAACTGAAGAAGGCTTTATATGGGTTGAAGCAAGCGGCTCGGGCGTGGTATGGGAAGATTACAGAGTATCTCTTATTCTGCGGATTCTTTGCATCAGACTCTGATTCTAGCTTGTTCATCAAGAAGGAGGGGGTGCTTCGGGTGATTGTTCTGCTGTATGTGGATGACATGATTGTCACCTGGAACTCGAAGGAGGCTGTTGCAAGGCTCAGAGTTGAGCTTGCTATAAGATTTGAGATGAAGGATCTGGGGGAGCTTCACCATTTCCTTGGACTCGAGGTGCAGAGGCGGGAGAGTGGAGTGCTTATTTCTCAGGCTGGCTATGCAGAGCAGATCGTTTCACGATTTGGCATGGAGGAAGGGAAGAGCAGCTATATACCTCTGGATTTGCATCATAAACTTCGGAAGGATGAGGGGAGAGTTTTATCTGACCCGTTGGTGTTCCAAACTCTGGTTGGGAGCTTGATCTACTTGATGATCACAAGGCCTGATATTGCTTATGCAGTTGGCAAGGTGAGTCGGTACATGGCGGAACCACGGAAGCCTCATCTTCTGGCGGCAAAAGGGATTTTGAAGTATGTGAAGTCTGTTGGATCTTGAGGCGCCCTTAGAGGGGGGGGGGGGGTGAATAAGGCTTTTAGAAATCTTTAAACTTTAATTGAAAACTTTTGATATTTTGTTGTAAGTAAGTTAAATCAAAAGTGAAGAGATAGAAATAATGAAATCAATTTTATTCGAACAAGAAAAGACATGATTATCATTTATAAAATTGATTACAAAATCTGATTTCTATGACGCTAGAAATCGAGGTGAAATATTAAAGACTCTTTTCATTTTCTATACCGACTCGTATCCCCACGAACTGGTTGGCTTTAGCCGATCTCTCCCCAGATACGGCCTCAAGCCGCTCTAGCCAATCTATCCCCAGAAAGGCCTCGAGCACCCCCTAGATCTACTCCCTAGACCTAGTCGCCAACACGAGGCGAATTTCAGCCCTATGTCCTACCCAGACCTAGTCGCCAACACGAGGAGAATTACTCCCTAAGTCCTACCCAGACCTAGTCGCCAACACGAGGCGAATTCACAAACCGATTACAAAGATAAAATAGAAATACAAATATAAAAACTCCCTATGAGGTAATCTGAAGGAGACGGCGAAGAATCGCTGAAGATCGTTGAAGTCCAAGCATGCGTTCTTCGTATTGAGTTAGCGTGTTGATCCAAGCCTCCTTTAATTTCTCCTTTTGAAATATGAGTGGGAGATGTGTTTCTCTGGAAATACGGCCCTTACAAAGTTTCTGAAGTGCTGGAATAGGGCTCTTAGCAATCAGTGGTTGGAGAAGACGAAATCCTCCAATTTATAGACTTTGAGCTAACGCCGGCGTTGAGTGCTAACGCCGGGCGTTGTCCATTTTTAGCAACATCTTGATGGCTCGGATCTTCAGAAGAGGAAGGAGATTCTGTACTTTAGGAATGTTCTGTTTTAGGCAGTACTAACGCCAGGCGTTAAGGCTAACGCCAGGCATTGGGCAAATCATTCCTTAAGTTCTTCCTGCAATCACGTCTCCTTTTCTCCTTTCCAAATTTGTCGAATGGAATTTTTGTCGAACGGATAGCGCCTAGCGTTAACGACATAACGCTTGGCGTTGAGTTTCATTCTCCCTACAATTCGTCAAATGACAGCTTTACTTTCGTCGATCACAAATTCGTCGAACGACCAGTTCGTCGAGCGCTGATTCCATTTCGTCGAACGCCAATTTTGTCTAGCGCTAACGCCCATTGTTAAGCTTAACGCCTGGCATTAAACAACTTTCAATCCTTCAGCTTGGGGTTAGTGCCAGACCATTGTTGCAGCACCCTGATGTTATATCTGTCCAAACCTGCATGCTAAAAACACAATGGCAAACAAGATCAAATACAAGTAGGATTTGTTATTCTCAAATCAAAGGAATGCGGAAAACCGTGATCCAACAATCTCCCCTTTTTGATAATAACAAATCCATTTAGAGATAAATTAGATTCATAGATAAGGAATTTGTGTTTTTATAAAGATATATGACATATAACAATTTTAAGATAATGATAGGAATTATAGATCATTTTAAAAGTGCTCCCCCTTAGTATATGCACCCATAGACTAGATTTGTGCTCCCTCTTAATCTAGTGAATCCTACTCCGTTAATCAATATGATTTAGCATTTTATTCTCCCCCTTTGTTATTAGCAAAAGAGGGTGGAGTGAAACAAAACTAGAATAAAGAAGACAAAAGTTGGGTCAATATCTAAGAGAAGATTAAAAGTTTTGTGTAAACATAAAGTAGGTCATGATCGAGCTAAAGGAGAGAGTAGCACAACAGAAAAAAAAATATTAAAAGCAAAATAATCACTTGCCTTTTTTAAAATAATTTTAAGAGGTGTAGTACTTGTGTAAGTGAGATGCAATGTGGAGTGGCAAGTACAAGTAAGAAATAAGCATAAATGTAGGCAAGTATGGAATACGGAAAGAATAAACAAGGTTAAAAATATTAATATTTTTGTTATAGTTTGACCATGTCAACAATTGAGCATTTGAACTTTGAAAATTTTCATAACAGGTAGGCAAGCATGATTTAACATATTCAAAAAGATTAGAGCTACAATGTAACCAATCCGTATTTCAAGTAAGCAAAACATTGTAGAAATCATGCATTGCAATCTAGTTCTTTTACTTAAGGGTTTAGAGAATTATGTAATGTTTGCATTAGGATCCAATTCTCATGAATATAAGCTTTATGAAAATCAATGATGTGTGCAAAAGGTGTTTTGATAAAAGTATACAAGTGAAATAATCAAAACACATGACATATGTAGTGAAATAGTAATAACAACATTAAGATTGTAATCATATAATTACTTTCACACATCACATCTAGAATAAAATTTCAAAGCACAAAACATAAGTACAACTACCAAGGTGCTTCACCCACACAATGCTCATTAAGACTTATCAGGGAGCGAAGTAGTGCTTGGGGGATCACATAAGCAATTTATTGATTTTTATTTTTAGTGATCTGGTGTACAAATAGAAGTGATAAAATGAAATTTGTTTGCACAAGACACTTTACAATTCTTTCCAAGGTGCTCAACCTCACAATGCTCATTAAGACTTATCAGGAGGGTGAGTAGTGCTTGGTGGAGTTATCTTTGGAATATTATTAATTAATTTTTTGTTTGGACCAAAAGTCTCTGAATTCACTTGTTGTTGCAAACATTTTTAATTTTAAAAGAAACACTTCTATATGTGCAAGAAATTTATTGTTTGAATGAAGGTGTAGGTAATTTAAATATACAACTTAATGTGTTAAAATTATCACACTACACAATCATGCAAGACTAAGATTATGAGCACATGTAGATTACAAAAAATAGTGAGTGTTTGAATCATTTATTAACATAACACATTACTCATACTTAGAGGCATGCTAGGCAATCATACACAATTATCTATAGACTATTTCATTGCACATAATCAGATTATGGTCAATGCATGACAAAAACAATGTTTAGCAAATTTGAAATTAAAATTAGACATTGAAGTAAATTTTTAAGTGTATGTCAAAACAATTTTGACCATTTGAAACAAAAATGACTAAGATGATTGCTCTTGTGAAGTCATCTAGTCAAACTATCTTTTTGTAACGAGTTATAGCAAAACATATTTTTGATCATTTTGAATTATTTTAATTTTTTTTGTATTTTGGAGTTAAAATTACTAAATTAATGACAAAATAATTTTCACTCAGAGAAACTAAACTGAGAAAAATCACTAGAAAAATATTAGAAATATTTTGGAAAAAACAGAAAAACAATTGGGCCAAAAACGCGAACGCGTGGCGTTAAGAAGTTAACGCCCAAACAGAACACTGTTTTTTAGGAATTTTGAAATTTTTTCTTTTGGCATAGATAGTATGTATATAGACCTTCTTAGGGTAGAAATTTCAGAGAGAGTTGATATGTTTTGAAGGCTTACTTAGGCATATTTTGGTGTTTTGAAAATATTTTTATATTTTAATATTGATCTTCCAATAATTTTGGTAGTGATGATGTACTTATGGTGTAATGATGGATATATAGAAATGTGCAACAGAATGGGCAGAGGAGATTTAATTAATTAGAAAAAAATGAGTCAACGCCGCACGTTATCGTCAACGCTGACGTTGAGATCACTTTACATAAAAAGCCCTAAATCCGAGTTCTTTTCATTTTCCACCATTCCAGCCCGTGTTTCTCCAGGTTTTCGCCGTCAACCCTTCTCAGATCTAGGTAAAGTTGATGTTTTTCTTCTTATATTTTTTTCTTAAATCATTTCTCTACCCATAAATTGAAATCCTTTGAAGTATTGTAGTGTTTTATCATGGGATATGATAGATCTAGGATTTTAGATCTAGGGTTTCTGAGTTTGAGCTATAGTGAGGGTTTTTTTGAGATTCTTCTCAAGGATGAGTTTTATTTTTTCCTTTTTGGTAGTTTTTGAGATTCTTTAGAAGTTTTCAACTTATTTCTTCCTTTTCACGAAATTTTTTTGGGTTCAAACTGTGGCTAAGATCAGCATTTTGTACTGGAGTGCATAAGAGGTTTAAGAGCATGCGCCTGGCATTGTCAGTAACGCCTGGCGTTGATTATAAATCATTTTGTTTGATTATTTGTTGTGCTGAAATCATATGCAGGTTATGTCTTTATCCAGTGGTCATGCAGTTCGTGCCAGAAAGTCATCAGCCCGCTCCCCACAAGAGTCTTATCAATCATATGCGGGGATAGAAAAGGAGACAGTTGGTGTAGGCATGGTGTTGCACATAGACCTCCCACGTCATGCCCATATTCAAAATCTATTGGCTGCATCTGGGGTGTTTTCAGTGATTTCAGATGACAGTTTTTCTACGGATTTTGTTAGGGAGTTTTGTAATAATTTGTTTAGTCCGTCAGACACAGATCTTAATGGAGGAGTGATGTCAATGATCCAGTCTGAAGTTATTCAACTCACGCATGAAGAACTCCGGAATGAGTTTGGGTTAATGGAGAATGATTATCGTTTAGATGTGGTAGAAAAATATAGAGCTGAGCGGGATTGGACACCAGTAAATCAAGTATTGCATGGGAAGGAGACAAAAGACCAAATTACGGATGTTTATTCACTTAGGGAGGAAGCATTTTTAATTCAGGATATTTTACGACATACCATTATGTTGAAGTCTGGAGATACAAAGAAGATCACTGCACAATTGAGTATGGTGACATATCATATTATGCAGGAAGTATATTTTGATATGGCAGATCTTATCCTTTCTCAGATTCGTTATACTTTTAAGTTGAAGGATCCAAGACGGTCTCGTCTCAACACTCTTCCCTTAGGAGGACTTATACAACGGGTGGTTATGGATAAGTATACATATATAACTCGAACCATTTACATTAATGATCTTGCCCCGGAGATTTACACAACATCGACCATTCGAGTCCCTCGACCAAAAGATATACCATCTTCTTCTCGACCACCCCTACGAAGAGGAGCCTCGCTTCGAGAGACAAATCACGAGCTTCTTGAGTCATTTGAGGAGTTTAGGGAGAATACTACGCGCAGTGTGTCACGGATTGAGAAGATGGTGAGATTTATGATTAGGGCTCTACAGCTGAAGCCAACACCAGCAGAAGAGGGGATTGGGACGCTCTCGTGGAGGATCCGCCATGCCACTCGACTCACCGTAAAAGAAGGTCAAGGGAACAGGGCAGTTCAACTACTGGAGAATCAGACTCACTTAGTGAAAGTAGACAATTCTAAGGTAGTTTCTATTATGAGTCAGTTTGTTTTATCTTTTGAACAATTTAGTCTAACGCCTGGCGTTGAACATTGCGCCCCGCGTTAGCAGTTTTTCTGAACTATTAACTGTTGCTTAGTCTTATCTAATTATGTGACTTATTCATGTGCTGTGTTCTAGCTTTTCATTCAAGCTCACTTAGTTTTAATTTTGAAGCTTAAGTGATTGTTGACTTTACTTTTTGGTGGGTTTTTGCAAAGTAGAGATATCCATAATATCTTTATTTACATTGGATTAGTATGGCATTCTATACATTCCGCCTAAGACCCCAAATACTCCTTTTAAATCCATTTTTCTGAAAAATGTTTCATTTGTTATGATATCATATAACAAATTTAGTATTTAGTTTATAGTGATGATATAAGTTTTTATAGGTAATGGATATAAGAATAATAGATAGGTCATCAAAATAAAATGTGATTTTGAATTTTTATTAATTTTATTTATAAACTCATTAAGTTTTAAGAGATAAGATCATATTTCCTGTAATATATAAGATGACCATAGCATGATAGCAAAAAAAATAAGAAAACAAAAAAAGGAAAAATAGAAAGACATTAAAGCATATCATGAAGTAGAAAAGTTTGTATATTTCATTTTTGAAAATATTCTACTTTATGCATTTGGTGATACCTAATGAATACGAGATTCAGGTATCCAAAGGGGCCAAGTGTGGTGGTTCCTTTGGGTACCCAAATACAACGTGTTTGCTTTTGGGGAGATATGATTGAATGAGTCCTTTTGAGTGGAGTTAGTGTTTCATCTTTAACTTTAGGCCTCCATTCAACCCTTGGTTTAATATTATTTTTATACATCAAATTTCCATTGAGATTGTCTTTATCTTTAAGATTATAATTGTAATAATTATTGAGTGTATTTTTCATAGGAATTTTTTGAACATTTAATTTTATGTTGGGAGAAGATTGATTTTGTAAGTGATGATGATGATGATGATAGTGTTTTGGAATTTCCTTTACAACCTTTTGATATTCTTTATTTCCATTGTTTGACTTATTCAACTTTTGAGGAATCATATTCACCTTGCTTTTGGATTTTGCATTATATTGAGAGTGTATGTGTTGAGAATTTTTCTTTATGATTTCCTTAAGCAAGTTGATTTTAGTTTTTAATTCATTACTCATAATTTCTAAATTATGTCTTGCTTTATTATAAGCTGTTGTGCTATTTTTAAGAGTGGAAATAATTGAATCAATATGATTTTGATAGTCATTTCTATATTCATCAAATGTTTCATCCATCTCTTGAATTTCAATTTTATAGTCTTTACACTCAGCACAATCATTTTTCAAAGATGAATTTTCTAGACATAATCTTTCATTTTGTTCCTTTATAAAACGAAGTTCCTTTTCAAGTTCCTTGCATTTTTCTTTTAGATCATTAAATTGTATACAAGGTGTAGTGTTTTCAACTAAGAAGCCTTGGGTAGAGTTAGATAAATTAGAATTTGATTCTTCATTAATTTTTTCTTTTAAATTTTTATTTTCTAAACGCAAATATTTATTGGCATGTTTTAATTTCTTAATTTTGCGTTTTGTAGTTTGAAGCAATTGCAATGTAGAAATAGAATTACATACAATAAGAGATTTTGATTTCCTTACAGCGCTTATGGATGAGGACTGGTTTGAACATGACGTTCCTTTGTTATCTTTTAGGCCTTCCTCCATCATAGATGAATTTTCATCTTCTTTTTCTCTTGAGGTATTGTTTTCTTTTTCTAAGTTGATTTCCATGATCTCCATGGTGTTGTTATGAGAGGGATCTTCTTGAATGATGGTGGATGTTTGCATGTCCTTCTCCTCCCGTGTTTGTTCCATACCTGCGAGAGGAAGATATATAATACATTTCTTCAAGAAATTGCCACACTTTGTATGCGCTAGAAAAGCAACATATTAATTTGAAAACGTCATTTGATAGACCACAAAATAAATAGTGTTTTGCCTTTGCATTAATCTAAAGTCCTTTTTTATTTGATTCATCTGCAGGTCTTGTTATTGCTAAATTCCATACTTCGATATCTAAAGTTTTAATAAATTTTTCAATTAAAATTTTCCATCCTTTATAATTTGTTCCTTCGAATAAAGGTGGTGCAAGAGATTTTTCTTCGTCACAAAAATTTCCCCCACTAATAGAAGCGAGATCATGAGACGCCATTATTCCCGGCTGTTAAGCTGATTTGGAATAACCTAGCTCTGATACCACTTGTTGGATCTTGAGGCGCCCTTCGAGGGGGGGGGGGGGGGGGGGGGGGGGGGAGGGGTGAATAAGGGTTTTAGAAATCTTTAAACTTTAATTGAAAACTTTTGATATTTTGTTGTAAGTAAGTTAAATCAAAAGTGAAGAGATAGAAATAATGAAATCAATTTTATTCGAACAAGAAAAGACATGATTATCATTTATAAAATTGATTACAAAATCTGATTTCTATGACGCTAGAAATCGAGGCGAAATATTAAAGACTCTTTTCATTTTCTATACCGACTCGTATCCCCACGAACCGGTTGGCTTTAGCCGATCTCTCCCCAGATACGGCCTCAAGCCACTCTAGCCAATCTATCCCCAGAAAGGCCTCGAGCACCCCTTAGATCTACTCCCTAGACCTAGTCGCCAATACAAGGCGAATTTTAGCCCTAAGTCCTACCCAGACCTAGTCGCCAACACGAGGCGAATTACTCCCTAAGTCCTACCCAGACCTAGTCGCCAACATGAGGCGAATTCACAAATCGATTACAAAGATAAAATAGAAATACAAATATAAAAACTCCCTATGAGGTAATCTGAAGGAGACGCCGAAGAATCGCTGAAGATCGTTGAAGTCCAAGCGTGCGTTCTTCGTGTTGAGTTAGCGTGTTGATCCAAGCCTCCTTTGATTCATTCTTTTGAAATATGAGTGGGAGATGTGTTTCTCTGGAAATACGACCCTTACAAAGTTTCTGAAGTGCTGGAATAGGGCTCTTAGCAATCAGTGGTTGGAGAAGACGAAATCCTCCAATTTATAGAATTTGAGCTAACGCCGGTGTTGAATGCTAACGCCGGGCGTTGTCCATTTTTAGCAACATCTTGATGGCTCGGATCTTCAGAAGAGGAAGGAGATTTTGTACTTTAGGAATGTTTTGTTTTAGGCAGTACTAACGCCAGGCGTTAAGGCTAACGCCGGGCATTGGGCAAATTATTCCTTAAGTTCTTCCTGCAATCACGGCTCCTTTTCTCCTTTCCAAATTCGTCGAACAGATAGCGCCTGGCGTTAACAACATAACACCTGGCATTGAGTTTCATTCTCCCGACACTTCGTCGAACGACAGCTTCTTTCGTCGACCTCAATTTCGTCGAACGGAATTTTTGTCGAATGGATAGCGCCTGGCGTTAACGACAAAACGCTTGGCGTTGAGTTTCATTCTGCCTACAATTCGTCGAACGGCAGCTTTACTTTCGTCGATCACAAATTCGTCGAACGACCAGTTCGTCGAGCGCTGTTTCCATTTCGTCGAACGCCGATTTTGTCTAGCGCTAACGCCCAGCGTTAAGCTTAACGCATGGAATTAAACAACTTTCAATCCTTCAGCTTGGGTTTAGTGCCAGACCATTGTTGCAGCACCCTGATGTTATATTTGTCCAAACCTGCATGCTAAAAACACAATGGCAAACAAGATCAAATACAAGTAGGATTTGTTATTCTCAAATGAAAAGAATGTGGAAAACCGTGTTCCAACAAAGTCGACCTCTGATCTGGGTCTCCTATATAGGAGAGGGTCAAGCTTAGAGTTGCATGGGTACATGGATGCTGATTATGGGGGAGACATGGATGATCGGAGATCAACTTCTGGTTATGTCTTTATGACGGGCCCCACAACTATCTCTTGGTGCAGCAAGAAGCAAGACTCGGTGTCCGTATCTACCATAGAAGCAGAATACAAGGATTCGGCCTTGGCAGCTCAGGTAGCCGTTTGGCTCAGGAGGTTGGTGGAGGACATTCAGGAGGTTCGAGGTCCCACTATGCTACGTGGGGACAATGAGAGTGCTCTCAAGCTGGTGAACAATCCAGTTTGTCACGCGAGGACCAAGCACATTGAGATTGAACATCATTTCATTCGTGAACAGGTGTTAGGGGGATCTCTTATGGTCGAGCATGTTCGGAGTGTGGACAATGTCGCTGACATCTTCACAAAGCCGCTGGCGAAGGGACCGTTTACATGGTTGAGGAGTTTACTCGGGCTAGTTTCCACTTCCCACTTCAAGGGGGAGTGTTGAAATTATTGAAGTGAAGTGGAAAGGAGGCCGGCCGGTCTGGAGTCTGGAGATCGCCGATACCACGCGGTCTGCGTGGGTGCTCTGCCGGTCTGGTTCAGGCAGTCTTGTTCCTGTCAGTTTGGTTCTGGCGATCTGCTGTGATCGGCCAGCTTGTTCAAGTAGTGATCGGTTTGATCCTGGCAGCCTGAGGAAGGAGTGATTTGTGTCCGTGCGGCTTATGCACGACTTCTAGCTGATCTGCGGTCTTGGACAGGTCTGTCCAAGTGGTGTGACCGCGCGGTTTGTTTTTGAGACCGCGCGCGATCTGATGGGAGGTTATTGTACCCCAGTTTGTGCGGTGACGACATCCGTCTCTCCGTCTATAAATAGGGGTGCAGGGCCCGTCATTCCTAATGAGAACTATAAGATCTAGAGCCTGGGTTAATTGTGCCGGTCTCAACTTTGAGGTCGCGCGGTCTCGGAAGCGAGTTAACTGTTGTTGTGTTTGCAGGTTTGCGGTCAGTAGGTTGCAGTCTCCTTCCTTGGTGATTTCCCCAGTGGCTTGAATAAATAGTTCGGCAGCCGTCTTGTCTGCAAACTGGTTTATGTTGTTCTTGTGCTGTTCGCAGTGAACTCGACGATCAGGCGACCTTCTGTGGTTAGGCGATCAGAGTTGCGGTCTGGAGACAGTCTTCTGTTCTTTGTTCAAGTTCAATAAAGCTTCAGCTCGTGCGGTCTGAGTTGCGGTCTAGCAGTGCAGGCCATCTTACCTGTCTTCTGTTCGCGCGATCTCAGGAGGTTCCTTGCGGTCTGACTATGCAAGCGGTCTGGTGGTACAGTAGGACAAACCCGGCGGTCTCTGAAGTCGAGCGGTCTGTGCGGTCTCTGCTTGTTAGGTCGCCAGATTCGTGTTTTGGTATCTTGGTGTGTTTTGTTCTTCTCTCCTTCGTGATTCTTATGAATCATGTCTCGCCATGTATACCTCGAAGTGTAATCAAGTATTGTTTTCAATAAAGACTATTGTGTTGCTGTTTTTGGCATTGTGGTTGTTTGGCTATAACTCTGTTGATGCAACTCCTGCTTACTCCTAAACGATTCAAGAAAATTTGAACAACTTCTACATTAACATTTCATCTACGTCGATAGCATTTCGACGTAGCGTCGACTTGATCCACTTCAACAGAAGGTTTGAGTTGCTTTGACTTCTAGTCAGAGTGGCGTCGACTTGAACTCGATGTTGCGTCGACTTCAATTCGACGCAAATGTTAACTCCACCTAATTTGTGCTTCTCTTGATATGGTCTTGACACCCTAGGTTGAGTGTGATATCCTAAGACATCCAATGACCAGATTACCCTCATAATACAATGGGCAATTAAAACCTAATAGTTTAAATCACTTTTAGATAATTTGTTAAGTTAAATCAAAGGAGTTTTTCCCAACATTTTGGTCATAGACCATAATTCTCATGTATGAACATTTTCTTTACATGAATGTGTACTGGAAATTTAGAAATCTAAATGCAATTTTTTTTATTTTGGGCTACGAATATCAATATGGTGTACAAATAGTAGTTTAGGGTCTGCGTATATCAAAGGGTTGCATATATCGAATTAAGGGGTGCGTATATAAATCGCCATATCCATATCACTAATATCAGATTTTTCACTAGCGTCTTCCATACGCAACTTTTATCATTTCTTGTTTCTCTATATTAATTTGGGGAATTCGTCTATCCAAAAACTACGGATAGACGATTTCCTGTAATTACAAAAAAAATTAAATTAGTGAAACAAAGGATTGATACTAAAAATATTTAACATGAATTATCCATAAACCTTTAAACTATGACTCACCAATATCAGATTTATGGTTTATAGAGACTCCCTATTAATATTAAAAATTCATTTCTTGATATAAAAAAATTCTCCATAAGTCTTTAAACTAGGAACATCTAATCTTAAAAGAGTTTACTTGTAGCACAATGACCATAAGCAAAAATTAATATGAAAAATATTCATTTTTGATACGATTTTGCATGATACGCAACATTCATACTATCTTGATTGTTGTATTAATGACATTGGATTGGTGCTTTATGAAAGCACTTATATATGTTTTATCATGCATTTATTTGTTCACGTTCATGCTTAAGTGGAGTTCCATGAATTTATCAAACTTCATGATTTAATGATGCATGGCATGAATTGCATACTTACATAAATGGTGAAAAGGAGTCTTACGAGAGAGCCTCATTTTCACTTTCTTATTGCAAATGAGGCTATTTTAAGTATTGGGAATTAGTCCAACTATTAGGCATTAATGCCACACCATTCCATGTATTTTTGGAGTGTTATAATGAAGTTAATGCAACTCCTTTTATATAAAATCTGAGACTAACAATGTTGCTTTCTTATTGCGAATATATGTCAAAATTCCTTCAACATAGTGTTCAATTTGTGTTTTTCATTTGGAATTTCAAATATTTAATGAAGGATAAATATGTTGTACTCAACAAAGGATTGAAGAGGAATCACTAATATTATTTTCATATTTCACTTTTTAGGTTAATGTTATTGAATCCATTGGTTAAACCTTATCCCGCATTATCAAATTGCAAAGGTATTAAATTCTTACTTGATTTCTTGTATATCGTGAAATATATGTGAAATTTTGTTAGGAATGAATTTATAATATTGTTTTCATATTTCACTTTATTTGCTTTAGTTAGGAATGGATTCAGACGGTCTAATGATGTTAACAAATAGATATAGCCAATGTACACAAATAGATGTTTGACATCACTTTAATACAAGTTTGAGTTTTCTGACTAAGGCAGAGTTGGTAACATGGCTCGAAATAATGGGAGAAGATGGGGTTTCGCTATCTTTATTTTAAGGGCAGGAAAAATTTCAACAAGAGCAAAATCTTGGATTTTTCTAAGTTGTGATAGAGACGGATTTACCCGTGAAAGTCAAAATAAGAAAGGGCGGGTGAAAAAATTAGGAAATCAAGCTCTAACTGTTGTGGTTGTCAGTTTTCCCTTAAGGGTCATGGAGAAAATTTGGATGAGTGGAAAGTGGAAGTCTTAAATGGAATTCAGAACCATGATATTGTTCACCTTTAAGAACACACATTTGTGGGAAAGTTTGATGAGAATGAGCAAACAATCACAAGATAAGTACAATATGGAAGTAAAGCCGCGTAAGATATTGTATGATTTAAAGAAGAGAGATCGTATAAATAAAACATAAATGAGAACAATATACAATGAGAAAACGAGGATGTATAGAATTGAATTGGATATCGAAATTCCAATTAAATTCTTATTTAAATGCATAACTAGGTATGGATACACTAGTTACAACAAGGTGATATGTTTAGTAATTGAATTGGTGCTCATCCTACAACAATGTTGCTTAGTAATATATTTTCCAACACATTTATCATTGATTTCACTTAGAAGACAAATCAGTATCATTTACCATTGCTATGTATTATTGGTGTGGCTTCTACAAACGGGACATTTTTTTGTATTTGCTTTCATATCAAACGAAACAAAGTCAAACTATCAATGAGCTCTAGATTATTCCAGGTATATATTTGACAAGAATGTGATGTCAAATGTTTTTGTGATTGATAGGGAGATGGCATTGATGAACACAACAATGATTGTATTTCCTCAAGCTAAAAATTTACTTTGTCAGGTGCATAGTTGCTGTAATATTTCTGCTAATTGCAAAAAAAAAAAAAAAGGAACAAAAGGAATGTGACACTTTTTTAAGAGTGTGGCAATGTTTAGTGGAATCACATTCTAAAAATGAATTTAACATGAGCTTTAATCAAATTTAAGTGAGTATGCATCAAAATATTTGAATGTGCTTTCATATGACACTACTACATGGTTGGAGTCTTTCAAAAAATAATTTATTTTTTCATTGGTTGATAATTATTTGCATTTGGGAAACACGTCCATAAATCGTGTAGAGAGTGGACTTAGTTATTTTAAAAAAATCTTGAAGTTTCTATAGATATTCTTTCAACTGTATGGAAAATATTCGATTAATTGATTAACTTGCAACATACTGAGATTAGACGAAGGTTTGTTCAGAGTAAGATAAGTTGGCATATGCTTTAAAGAATTGATATATTCAGAGCTGATATATTCATTGTTACTTTAGAGATAATAAATAAGGAATTGCATTGTCGTCCAAATATGTTCATATTGAGAGTTGCACACATATAAATAGATTTACTCTTGGATTACCGTGTGCGCATGAGTTGGTGCCATATATAAACCAAGGCTACGCTTTCCCATTATGGATGGTTCATAAACATTGGAAGAAATTATTCTTGAATGATAATACAACCAATTTCAAGGTTAAGGAAGAAGCAATGAAACCTAATGAAATAGTAAATGATATTTGATGGGGTTCCCCAAAACGTATCCGGTCAAACCCATGATTTTCCATCACGACCTCGACCAGCTCACCGATACGATTCCAATAGGCCCATACTCATGTGGAGAGACCGACACAGAACCGCCGTCCAGTAAGGGTAGTAAAACCATCACGCAATAACCACCGTGCGGCGGCCGCCACGCCAATCGGGCCGCATCACCATGTTGGAACATGATCTTCCGCATCTCCTAGGTTTGAGAATAACAAATCCTATGTGTATTTGATCTTGTGTGGCGAAGTGTACAAGCAAACAAGTTCACATGACTCAAGGATAGCACATGAAGGTTGCCCCCAACTTTGAAGTCAAAATTCCAACATGCCCACTAGAGCCGGCGGTAGCACCTAGCGCAATCGCTAGCTTTGATTAGAGCAATTCCAGGATCATCTTTAGAAGGCGCTAGCGCCAGACGGTAGCGGATAGCGCTGGTGGTAGCGACACACACATGATGCAAGACGGAAAGGTTGCCGCGGATTGAAGATACTCCCGCGCAGAGTATGTCCTAATATGGGATAGCGCCGGCGGTAGCGCTAGCGCAGGCGCTAGCTCCAAGGCTATAAAAAGGACCCATTGGATCCATCTTCTTCATCCTCATATGATCCTAAATTCCAGAGCTTCGTGCCACATCATATAGAGGAAGTTTCAGAGAGATACTCCCATAAATCCATGAACGCTTAAGGAGATCTGTGGAGAAGATTTCAACACGCTTCATCATCGTGACGAAAGTCTGCATCGACTACGATCATACTCTGCGGGTCTTTGTCTAAATCTCCAAGAGATCCTTATAGGGAGTTTTTATTATTATTATTCAATTCATATCTTTTGTACACCGTTAGAGAATTCTCCTCGTGTTGGCGACTAGGTCTGGGTAGGACTTAGGGCAGAAATTCGCCTCGTGTTGGCGACTAGATCTAGGTTAGGTCTAGGGGGTGCTCGAGGCCATATCCGGGAAAGTATTGGCTAGAACGGCTTGAGGCCATATCCAGGGAAGGATCGGCTAAAGCCAACCGGTTCATGGAGATACGAGTCGGTATACAAAACAAAAAGAGTCTTTTATATTTCGCCTCTGATTTCTAGCGTTATAGAAATCAAGTTTTGTAAACAATTTTATTAATAACAATCATGTCTCTCTTTGTGTAATAAAATTGATTTTGGTCTTCATTTCTCTAAATTGTTTATTATCCTCTCTTTCATTATAAAACAATTTAGATCTTTATTTAAAATCACTATTTTAATCTCTTATTCTTTCAAGTCATTCAAAATATATTAAAAAGTTTTAAAACCCTTATTCACCCCCCCTCTAAGGGCTCCTATAGATCCAACACACCATGGTGTGGCTAAAACCGCCGGGGTGCGGCCAAGGCCGACCCCCTTTGGGGTGTGTCCAAGGCTGCACCCCTGACTTTGGGGTGTGGCCAAGGCCACACTCCCTAGAGGTGAGGTCAAGGTCGCACCCCACATATGGGGGTGTAACATCCCTATTCCTTTTAGACCCCTTGGGTTAGGGTTATGGTTGAAGTTGTGAGTAGATGTCATGGTATGACCTTAGGTCAACTTGAACCTAGGAAAATGGCTATAAACACCCTAAAAGTGTACAAGTCAACCTAGTCCTATGTACTTCAAATTGGACTCACCAACTCAAATTAAACTTACCAATAAGTCCCTAACCATAAGAGAGGCCCAAGTGACCCAAAAGCCCCATCATAGGGTCACCGAGTTTGGCCGATTTGACCAAATCAACCTTAGGTCAAAATAGATTAACATAGGCCAATTCAACTCATTTGGGTCAATTAGATTTCATATGATCAAATTGACCCCACCTATGTATTACAAACCCTAATTGGGGTGCAATAGACTCAAAAGCCTCATCATGGGGTCACCAATTGGACCAAATTGACCAAAGTACCATTTAGGTCAACATAAGTCAACCCTTCACCAATAGGTCTAATTGACCCCCAAAACATGAAATTGATTGCATCCCTAGTCCTATAACATCATAGGGGACCTAATGGACCCAGAAGCCCCATCAAGTGGTCATCAATTGGTCCAATTTGACCAAAGTCAATTTCCCCCCAATTTTGGTCAAAATCACACATATTGGCTAAATTGGCCCAATTGGGGCATCACCATGACCCAATTCACATTGGGTGGTGTCAAGGGACTCAAGACCAACACATTGGACCAGTCAACTCATCATATGACCAAGTCAACCCCAAAAGTCAACATAGGTCAAAATTGGGCTAAATGGGCATTTGAATCAATTAAGCCAAGCCCTATGGGCTAAGGCCTCAATAGAAGGCCCATCCTGCATCCCAATGGCACATGAACTTGCATGCCCTCAGATTTGAGGAGGGATTGACATGTAGGGGGTAAAATTGAGATTTCCCCCAATTTTGAATGAGACAATGGAGGGATTGATGGAATTGATGCCACATGACATGCCTTTCCTCTCCCCAAATCCTCCTCTCAGCTTCCCCATGAAATTCCCATCAGTTTTGAATGAGGTGGAAGCTGAGTAGAGGGAGGGAATTGCATAGGAAAGAGGAGGGCGACCAACAATAATGGTCATCCAAGGGAGGTGCTGCCATTGGACCCAATTCTCTTCCCCCAGCTTGAATTCGAGCCAAGGAGTAAAGTCGAGATGAGCTGGAGCATTGATAGTGGCTGGAGAGGGAGGTGGCAGCATAGCTGAAATCGCCCGCTAATGG
Source organism: Dactylorhiza incarnata (assembly GCA_033032865.1). NCBI lineage: Eukaryota > Viridiplantae > Streptophyta > Magnoliopsida > Asparagales > Orchidaceae > Dactylorhiza > Dactylorhiza incarnata. Next base: position 1,171,281 of record JAWHQI010000430.1, on the reverse strand, counting down.
CTCTCTGTTTACCCAGAAATCGGTGATCCCCTCCGAGCTAACTTTTTCAGGCATTTAGCGTTCTCAGAGACCCCGGGCAGTCTCTGTTGGGTTTTTCTAGAACCATACATCAGATGTAGGCGCAGCGGAAATAAACAGAAACAACCCAAAAATGCTTGGATCGGCCATGAATGTTGAATCAAGAAGTTAATAAAATACTAGGTAAAAATTACCTCAATGGGGTTGGATCAAATCCAACCAAGATGCTCCAAGAGTTGATTCCTGTCGGTGGCAAGAAGAGTTCTCACGTAGAATTATGTCTACGTCTCTACAGAAGTCCACACGAGCCGGGAGAACGCCAAGTCACATCGCACGCAACTCGGAAGGAAGAAAGGCTGCACCTTGCACTTCCACGAATTGCTAGATCCGCTTCAGGAAGAACAATGCCGGCGACAATCGACGGAGAGGAGGTCGGCGGAGGCGAACGAGCGACGGAACTCCTTCCGTCTAGGGTTCGGGCGAGAGCGGAACACTTCCGTCGGCCTTTCTCTTTTTAAGTTATTATGAACCCTAAAACGAAGTCCTATTTATACCCAAAGGATAAACAGCTTCTAGAAGAATCGCTATCCGCAGACCACACATCAGAATAAGGGCTTCTGTTACAATTCGTCGGAATTTCACGGAAGATCATTCGTCGAGATTTCACGGGAAAACCCGACGAAATCCGACGAATCCAACCAGACGGCAACAATTGCCTAGTCAAGGCTCTCTGTGATAATTCGTCGAGATTCCACGGAATGACCCGACGAATCCCGACGAATTCCGACGAATCCAGACAGACGACAACACTTTGTCGAGTGAAGGATCTCTGTCACAGTTCGTCGAGTTTCCACGGAATGACCCGACGAATCCCGACGAATTCCGACGAATCCACACAGACGACAACACTTTGTCGAGTGAAGGATCTCTGTCACAGTTCGTCGAGTTTCCACGGAATGACCCGACGAATCCCGACGAATTCCGACGAATCCACACAGACGACAACACTTTGTCGAGTGAAGGATCTCTGTCACAGTTCGTCAAGTTTCCACGGAATGACCCGACGAATCCCGACGAATCCGACGAATCCAATCCGTGTAAACCCGACGAATTCCGACGAATCATATCCGACGAATTCAGACAGCAACATTTGCTGGACTTCCCCATTCTATATGGTGATTGGTAACCTTTACCAACACAGTCAATCTTCCAACTTCTCCACATGCTCTTATGTGCGACCCTGCAGGCTCATATCGCGTTGGCAGTGAGATTACATGTTTGACCACTTCTAGATCACAATGGCAACTGCAACAGTCTCCCACTTGATCTTGAAAGTATCAAACCAAAAACCTCACAAACAATGAGCGGCATCTAGCAATGCATCATTGCTCCCCAAGCAATAAGAGTTCATAACTCATAAGCCTTTATGACCAATGTTCCAGCGTTGTCTTTGTCCCTTTGTCCCTTACATCCGGAAAGAACTAGAGGTATGGACCGTGTCACCCTCATAATAGCTCAATCCAAGTTTCTTGATCTAGAACGGACTTCCAGAGAATGGTGAGCTCAATATCACATATTGACTCTACCAAGCATAGCCATGCATTTCTCAGTCCAATTCCATCAAGGGGCCCATGGATGCAACTCCTGTTATATAGGAGGACAAATCCCATATCTGCTCACACCCAAACACCCAAATGATTCGTAACGTACCCAACGACCACCCTTATCATCAACCTTCTTCAAGGAAGACTTTAGATGACATCAAAGCACGCTCTTCCTCACTCTGTGAATGCTGTGACTTCAGGTCAAAGGACCACAACACCATTGTCAAATGAGACCTACTTGTGACACTTTTAAGTAACAATCCACAAAGTAGTCTCAGGTTGGGTCTGTCCAGTACAACTTGTTCACTAACAAGTACCCATGTGATGACTTGATATCACAATATCATGACCTGTGAGAACCGGTCATCAGTCAACACACATGCTAGTCTTAATGTATCATCATCACCCTTAGCTTCTACGATGATACCTCGACCAGGGACCTTTTAAGAATGAAGCTTCGAAATCATAGGCTCTCACATTCAAGTCTCGTACTTGATGTCCTATGGAAGCGAACATTCTAAGGGTATTTATCACGAATTTTATTCTATCATATAGAAACAGTATATCGTAATAAAAGAACTTGCCATTAATCGTAAAAAGAAATAATTGGTACACAATTCATCATATGAATACATTTTAAACAGCCAACAGAATATTTATTTTACATGCAACCCACAAGACTCCCACTAGAGTTGATCATTCAGGTATCGTATACCCATTGATCTAGTATGACCATCATGCTTTCTCTGCGCGAGAGGCTTTGTCAGTGGATCTGCAATATTCTCCTCAATCGGCACTCTGCAAATGTTCACATCTCCTCGTTCGACAATCTCACGAATAAGATGGAACCGCCGAAGTATGTGCTTGGAGCGCTGATGGGATCTAGGTTCCTTAGATTGTGCAATTGCACCATTGTTATCACAGTAGAGAACTACGGGACCAACAATGCTAGGAACTACATCTAGCTCGCCGATGAATTTCCTAATCCATACAGCCTCCTTCGCTGCATTAGCTGCAGCGATATACTCGGCCTCAGTTGTAGAATCAGCAACTGTCTCTTGCTTGGAACTCTTCCAGCTCACAGCTCCTCCATTCAGGCAAAACACAAACCCTGACTGAGACTTTGAATCATCCCTATCAGTTTGGAAGCTAGCATCCGTGTAACCACTTACAACGAGCTCTTCCTCTCCACCATACACCAAGAATACATCCTTAGTCCTTCTCAAGTACTTCAGGATATTCTTTACGGCTATCCAGTGACATTCACCGGGATCAGACTGATACCTGCTAGTCATGCTCAAAGCAAAAGAGACATCGGGTCGAGTACATAACATTGCATACATGATTGACCCAATTGCCGAAGCATATGGAATCAACTTCATGCGGTCCTTATCTTCACAAGATTTTGGACACTGGTCCTTAGAGAGATTCACACCATGAGACATGGGCAAAAATCCTTTCTTGGACTCAAGCATGTTGAACCGCTTCAACACCTTGTCAATGAACGTACTCTGGGTCAAACCCAGCAACTTCTTCGATCTATCTCTATAGATCTTAATACCGAGTATGTAAGTCGCTTCACCCAAGTCCTTCATAGAAAAGCAGTTCCCTAGGTTGTTCTTAACAACTTTCAGGGTAGGTTTGTCATTCCCGATCAGCAGTATGTCATCTACATACAAAATCAGGAAGACAACAATGCTCCCACTGATTCGCTTGTAAACACACGGTTCATCTTCATTCTTGACAAAACCAAACTCTTTGATCTTCTCATCAAAACGAAGATTCCAACTTCTAGAGGCTTGTTTCAATCCATAGATGGACTTATTCAGCTTGCATATTTTAGTGGCTTCATTTGGGGATACAAAACCCTCGGGTTGTGTCATGTACACTTCCTCAAGGAGGTTTCCATTTAGGAAAGCCGTTTTGACATCCATCTGCCAGATCTCGTAGTCATAATACGCAGCAATAGCAAGCAATATCCTAATGGACTTTACCATGGCAACAGGGGAAAAGGTCTCATCATAGTCAACACCATGAATTTGCTTGAAACCCTTAGCCACCAGTCGCCCTTTGAATGTCTGTACATTCCCATCCATGTCGGTCTTCTTCTTGAAGACCCACTTGCACCCTATGGGTCGTACCCCTTCAGGTGGTTCCACCAAGTTCCAAACTTGGTTTATATACATGGAGTCCATTTCGGATTTCATAGCCTCAAGCCATTTGTCGGAGTCCGGTCCATACATAGCCTCTTGGTAGGTTGCTGGTTCATCATCATGATCCATAAGCAACACATTACCTATTTGAGACACGAGAAATCCATATCTCTCAGGCTCAAATCTTGGTCTACCAGATCTACGTAGGACTTGTGTTTCGTGAGCAGGTTCTCTAGCTACAACATCTTGTAGTCCTGGCTCAGAATCCAACTCTGGTTCATTCATTATTTGTGGTTCTTGAACTTCTTCAAGTTCTACCTTTTGCGTCTTTCTTGATAAGAACTCTTTCTCCAAGAAGACACCCGTCCTTGCGACAAACACTTTGCCCTCAGACGGTAGGTAAAAGTAATATCCCTTCGTTTCCTTAGGATATCCCACCAGATAACACTTATCTGATTTGGGTTCCAGCTTGTCAGGCATTTGACGTCGTACGTATGCCTCACAGCCCCAAATTTTAATGAACGACATACTAGGACGCTTCCCAGTCCATATCTCATATGGTGTCTTTAGAACCGTTTTCGTCGGAGCGCGATTCAGTGACATTGCAGCAGTCTCTAAAGCAAAACCCCAAAAGGAAACAGGCAAGTCTGCATGACTCATCATCGACCGTACCATGTCTAACAGAGTACGATTTCTCCTCTCAGACACACCATTATGCTGTGGTGTCCTAGGTGGAGTGAGCTGTGATACAATACCACACTCTTTCAGATGATCACGGAACTCATGACTCAGGTATTCGCCACCTCGATCAGATCGGAGTGCTTTAACCTTTTTACCCAATTGGTTCTCCACTTCATTCTTAAACTCTTTGAACTTTTCAAAGGTTTCGGATTTGCACTTCATAAGATACACGTATCCGTATCTACTGAAATCACCAGTAAATGTAACGAAGTAGAAATACCCACCTCTAGCCATAGAACTCATGGGTCCGCATACATCACTATGTACAACACCCAAGAGATCCTCAGCCCTCTCAGTATAACCAGTGAAAGGGGCTTTAGTCATCTTGCCTAATAAACAAGACTCACATCGCTCAAATGATTCATAATCAAATGAGTCCAATAGTCCATCTTTATGGAGCTTGGATATGCGCTTCTCGTTTATATGGCCCAAACGACAATGCCAGAGATATGTAGGATTTGAGTCATTTGTTCTTAGTCTTTTATTACTATCTACATTATAGATCGGATGGTCCAGGTTCAAAACATAAAGACCATTAAACAATTGAGCTACAGCATAACAAACATCATTCTTAAATATAGAACAACAATTGTTCTTAATTATAAAAGAAAATCCAATCATGTCCAAACATGAAATGGATATAATGTTTCTAGTTATGGCCGGAACAAAATAACAATTATTAAGTTCTATTACAAGCCCACTGGGCAAAGAAAGACGGTAAACCCCTACGGCTACAGCAGCAACTCTTGCTCCATTGCCGACACGTAGGTCCACCTCTCCTTTACTCAGCAATCTCCTCCTTCCTAGTTCCTGCACATTTGTACAAATGTGAGAACCACATCCGGTATCCAATACCCAAGATGAAGGAGCAGAAAGGTTTATCTCTATAACGTAAATATCCGAAGCGGAAGTCATACCTCCCTTCATTTTCTGCAGACCCTCAATGTACGAAGGACAATTCCTCCTCCAATGACCAGCCTTGCCACAGTGGTGGCATTTCCCTTCCTTCACGGTGCTCTTCTTTTTCAGCGCAGAAGATTTGGGCTCAAGATGTGACTTAGGTCCCACCTTCGTCTTCTTGAAGCCCTTGGCCTTACCCTTGCCTTTATGTACCATCAATATGGGACTAGCAGGCTTGGCCTTCTTCATGTTTATCTCGGCAGTTCGCAACATGCCTAGGAGCTCGGGCAGTGTCTTGTCTATTTCATTCATGTTGTAGTTCAAGACAAACTGCTCATAACTATCCAGCAACGATTGCAGGATAAGATCTGTGGCCAACTCTTGACCCAGAGGAAAACCCAGTCTCTCCAGGTTCTCTATATACTCAATCATCTTGAGTACGTGAGTACCAACCGACTCTCGAGCTCCCATTTTGCACTGAAATAAGGCCTTCGTGACATCGAACCTCTCTTGACGAGCTTGCCCTTGAAACATTTTCTTTAGGTGCTCGTCAATCTCCTTGCACCCCATGTTCTCGTGTTGCTTCTGAAGCTCAGAGTTCATGGTGGCAAGCATAAGGCACTCGACGTCTAAGGCGTCATCGGTATACTTCTTATAAGCATCCTTATCAACACGGGACGAGTTCCCGGTCGGCACCTCGGGGGCTTCTTCTTCCAAGACGTAGAGCTTTCGCTCTTGCCTGAGAACAATTCTCAGGTTCCTATACCAGTCCATATAGTTCGTCCCACTAAGCTTGTCCTTCTCAAGGATAGCTCTTAGGGACAAGGTGGAGTGTGAACCACTTGCCATGGAATTCTACAAGAATTCATGCAGAATCTAATTAGTACCTTAATTTCAAAATACAATTTATTTTTAATTTGGACTTCAATTAAATACTCCCACTATTTTATTCAAAATGATAGCCCTCACAATCAATTCGGAGAGTCCATGCGAGCTACTCTCTTAGTGGACAAGATCCGTATTTCACCAACACCACGAGTCCACTTTGGCGTTCCTCTCATAATGCGGTTATTTAGGTAGGCAACGCTTGCCAATTGCATCCTCATGCAATTCTTGTATGGCTGGTGAATAACTCCTTATTCGCATCCATCATATGGAGCATGCCAACCCTATGCCTCTAGGCACTCAACCTTTGAGGTCACCTAGTTAAGTTAGACCCGATGTCGACAGTGGGATATCACAATTATCCGCTCGCACCCTTACCAAGATAGATTAATGCACCTTGCTTTGGCAAGCCCACACTTCATCGATCGAGGCAGGAAGAGTGTCATCCATCGGAAGGCATCCGAACACTTAATATTTGATGAAGGGAATTTTAAAGATAGGTTAACACTTAACCATGATCAACATTTGATCAATGTGCACATCCACAGAAAAACAAACTTTCTAAAATCTTCATGCATCCCTTATGTGCACTACATAAGACTATCAACCTTTGATAGATGAAAGGGCTAAATCTGGATATTTAGAACTCTTCCAAATCTTCAGATTTGCATGCATTGGACAAAGGCAAAGACAACTCGACTTAAAGCAGTAGACAAGCTCGTCTCTCATTGTTGGATTCAAAATCCAAAACAGAACAAGGGTTCATTAACCACTTGAGGGACGGTTACTGCTAAGGAGACAATAATTTCTAACAATTAGAAATTACCACGAAATCCCAAACGTTCCTGGTGGGGTTCCAAGACCCCCCTTTTGAAAATCATCAACATTTGATGTTCCAGGAAGAAATCTTGACATTTAGAACACTTCTAAATACCTAGATTTGCACGTACTGGAATAACCAAACTTCTGAAACAAAATTCATGACCAGAAACCTGGCTCTGATACCACTGTTGGGTTTTTCTAGAACCATACATCAGATGTAGGCGCAGCGGAAATAAACAGAAACAACCCAAAAATGCTTGGATTGGCCATGAATGTTGAATCAAGAAGTTAATAAAATACTAGGTAAAAATTACCTCAATGGGGTTGGATCAAATCCAACCAAGATGCTCCAAGAGTTGATTCCTGTCGGTGGCAAGAAGAGTTCTCACGTAGAATTATGTCTACGTCTCTACAGAAGTCCACACGAGCCGGGAGAACGCCAAGTCACGTCGCACGCAACTCGGAAGGAAGAAAGGCTGCACCTTGCACTTCCACGAATTGCTAGATCCGCTTCAGGAAGAACAATGCCGGCGACAATCGACGGAGAGGAGGTCGGCGGAGGCGAACGAGCGACGGAACTCCTTCCGTCTAGGGTTCGGGCGAGAGCGGAACACTTCCGTCGGCCTTTCTCTTTTTAAGTTATTATGAACCCTAAAACGAAGTCCTATTTATACCCAAAGGATAAACAGCTTCTAGAAGAATCGCTATCCGCAGACCACACATCAGAATAAGGGCTTCTGTTACAATTCGTCGGAATTTCACGGAAGATCATTCGTCGAGATTTCACGGGACAACCCGACGAAATCCGACGAATCCAACCAGACGGCAACAATTGCCTAGTCAAGGCTCTCTGTGATAATTCGTCGAGATTCCACGGAATGACCCGACGAATCCCGACGAATTCCGACGAATCCAGACAGACGACAACACTTTGTCGAGTGAAGGATCTCTGTCACAGTTCGTCGAGTTTCCACGGAATGACCCGACGAATCCCGACGAATTCCGACGAATCCACACAGACGACAACACTTTGTCGAGTGAAGGATCTCTGTCACAGTTCGTCGAGTTTCCACGGAATGACCCGACGAATCCCGACGAATTCCGACGAATCCACACAGACGACAACACTTTGTCGAGTGAAGGATCTCTGTCACAGTTCGTCGAGTTTCCACGGAATGACTCGACGAATCCCGACGAATCCGACGAATCCAATCCGTGTAAACCCGACGAATTCCGACGAATCATATCCGACGAATTCAGACAGCAACATTTGCTGGACTTCCCCATTCTATATGGTGATTGGTAACCTTTACCAACACAGTCAATCTTCCAACTTCTCCACATGCTCTTATGTGCGACCCTACAGGCTCATATCGCGTTGGCAGTGAGATTACATGTTTGACCACTTCTAGATCACAATGGCAACTCCAACAGTCTCGCCCCTCCATGACATGCTCCCTCCATCCGGGAGACCTTACCCTCGACGAGATCCAGAGCTGGGCAACCTTGCAAGGAGAGATCTCCCCTCCTGGGCGATCTCCCAAGGAGGAGGCCGCCCCTCCTGGGCGACCTCACGCCGGGAAGGTCGCCCCTTCCGGGCGACCTCGCAGAGGAGACACCCCTCTTGGGCGATCTCCCAAGGAGGAGGACGCCCATCCCAGGCGACCTCACGCCGGGAAGGTCGCCCCTTCCAGGAAACCTCGCAGAGGAGACCGCCCCTCCTGGACGATCTCCCAAGGAGGAGACTGCCCCTCTCGGGCGACCTCACGCAGGGAAGGTCACCCCTTCCGGGTGACCTCGCATAGGAGACCGCCCCTCCCGGGCGATCTCCCAAGGAGGAGGCCTCCCCTCCCGGGAGAACTCACGTTAGGAAGGTCGCCCCTTCCGGGAGACCTCGCAGAGGAGACCGCCTCTCCTAGGCGATCTCCCAAGGAGGAGGCCGCCCCTCCCGGGCGACCTCACGCAGGGAAGGTCGCCCCTTCCAAGCGACCTCGTAGAGGAGACCGCCCCTCCTGGGCGATCTCCCAAGGAGGAGGCCGCCCCTCCCGGGCGACCTCACGCAGGGAAGGTTGCCCCTTCCAGGCGACCTCGCAGAGGAGACCGCCCCTCCTGGGCGATCTCCCAAGGAGACCTCACGCGGAGAAGGTAGCCCATTCCGGGTGACCTCGCAGGGAGATCACCCCTCCCGGGCGATCTCGCAGCAGATAAGGTCGCCCATTCCGGGCGACCTCGCAGGAGATCGCCCCTCCTGCGCGATCTCGCATGGAGATCGCCCCTCCCGGGCGATCTCACAATGGAGAAGGTCGCCCCTTCTGGGCGACCTCGCAGGGAGATCGCCCCTCCCGGGCGATCTCACAATGGAGAAGGTCGCCCCTTCCGGGCGACATCGCAGGGAGATTGCCCCTCCCGAGCGATCTTGCAGAGGAGAGATCGCCCCTCCTGGGCGATCTCACAGGGAGATCGCCACTCCCGGGCGATCTCGTAGAGGAGAGATCTCCCCTCCTGGGCGATCTCGCAGGGAGATCGCCCCTCCCGGGCGATCTCGCAGAGGAGAGGTCGCCCCTTCCGGGCGACCTCGCAGGGATATCGCTCCTCTCGGGCGATCTCGCAGCAGAGAAGGTCGCCCCTTCTGGGCGACCTTGCAGGGAGATCGCCCCTCCCGGGCGATCTCGCAGAAGAGAGATCGCCCCTCCTGGGCGATCTCGCAGGGAGATCGCCCCTCCCGGGCAATCTCGCAGAGGAGAGATCGCCCCTCCTGGGCGACCTCGCAGGGAGATCGCCCCTCCCAGGCGATCTCACAGAGGAGAGATCGCCCCTCCTAGGCGATCTCGAAGGGAGATCGCCCCTCCCAGATGATCTCGCAGAGGAGATATCGCCACTCCTAGGCGATCTCGCAGGGAGATTGCCCCTCCCGTGCGATCTCACTCTAGAGGGTCTCGGTGTACTGATTTTGTTTTGTGTGATCTGTTCAGGTGATGCAGGTCCAGACAATCTCAGCGATCTCAGCGGTCTCAGCAGCAGGTCCAGATGATCTCAGCGATCTCAGCGGTCTCAGCAGCAGGTCCAGACGATCTCAACGATCTCAGCGGTCTCAGTAGTGGTCTCAGGCGATCACAACAGTTCTGGGCAGCCCGTTACCTTTCAGACCTGCCCGTTCGGGCAGGCCCCCGCGTCTATAAATAGAGGGGTAGGGGTACCAGTTTGTGTAACTTTTGGAGAGCTTCCAGTTCCAGCCGGTGACTTGAGCGGTCTCAGTTTTGAGTGACCGCCGAGACCGCCCATCTCCTTTCCGGAGACCTCTCCGTCTCCCTTCAGGCCCCTTTTTCTTCAAGTCTTATGATGTTTCATTCATATTTTTCTATTATGACCCCAGCTGTAACTCAAGCTTTATATCAATAAAATTGCCCTTCCTTTAGCTCAAAGTAACCAGCCACCCAACAGTCTCACCCCCCATCCTTCAGTTTGAGCGATCGTGGAGTTGGTACATTTTTGGCACCAACAGAACGAACACGCAACCTTCAGATTTTGAGTGGTTGGTGAATAGCGGTTGCGAGGAATTCAACCTGAAATTCACCAAAACTTCAAACGGTCATAACTTTTGATCGCAGGGAGAATGCCCTCAGATTTCAAAAATTCGACTCCGTTTGGGAGTTATCGCAGCTTTTCCATTTCAGCAATTCCTGTTTTTTGAGTATATTTATGGAGATGCCAAAAGTTCAGGCTCCTGTTAAGAAAGCTCCTCCTCCTTGATTTGTGGATCCAGTTGTTCTTCTGCTATTCCAAGCTGAGGAGTTTGATGCTACTCGTCGTGAATTTTTCAGGCCAGTTGCCTAGGGAGATCCCGTAGAATTGTCTAACCCTCAGGGGAAGTGTACTAATTTTCTGGCCCCAGCTGATGCGGATTATCCTTCATCTCCTCCAGATTTTGTTGAAGAGGTAGTGCCTTCTCCCTTTACAGATAGAGTTCGTTGGGTGACTTCTCCCGACAGTTTTAGAGAACCTCGTCTGCCAACCTTCACTAGAGAAGAAGATCCTTTCTCCCATCTCCAAGCCTTTGAGTCAGCCATTTCTTTAAGAGCGTTAATGGATGGCGTCAAGTGCACGCTCTTTGTTATGACCCTTGACAGTTATGCTAGAGAATGGTTCTATAGTTTGCCATCTGGATCAATTGCTTGCCTTATGGATTTGTGGAGAATGTTTCTCTTAAGGTTTTCTACCAACAAAAAGCGGAAAAGAGGTGTCGCAGCCCTTTTCCGAATCAAGCAAAAAGTTAATGAAACTCTCGCTCTCTTCGTCGATAGATTCCAGAGAGAAATTCTTCAAATCGTTAGTGCAGATCAAGAACTGTATCAAGTTGCTTTAATCAACGGACTCCAAGAAGGCCCTCTCAAATTCAAAGTTACCGCAAATGAGCCCAAGTATTATAGGCACCTCATCGAAATAGCAAACCGGTTTATTCAGGGTGAGGCAATGAATCCTAATTATATGAATTCTCAGAACCGGTAGACTCAGCAACATCGGAAGAATGCTTAACGTTATCATTCATCTTCATCACAAATCCCTCCGCAAGATGAGCATTTCAAGTCTTATTCACCTCCTCTGAATATGTCAACTCCACCTCAACATGATATGCCATCTCCATTCTTGGAAGTCTCTCCCATACAATCTTATGATCCTACAACATTTCAATATGAAACTTACTCAGAAGGATCTGGTCAGTTGAATATCCCTTTGGAAGAGGTTTTTCCAATTATTCGGAATATGCCAGAGTATAGAAGACCCCGTCCTATAAGGTCTAAAGTTGAAAATCGCAATCAGGAACTCTACTGCATATATCATTTAGCTGCTGGTCATGATACAGAAGATTGTCGTGCTCTCCGAAAATTGGTAGACCAACTATTGAAGGTGGGAAAATTACAGGATTATGTTGCTTAATAACATGAAGATCTTATTTTCCAGCAAAGACAACTTCACAAAGCAGATATTCTGTACTTCAATAAAAGAAATGCATGAAATATAGATGAGATAGAATGTCAATTTTGTTTTGCATGTCTCCCATTTATTTGGAGTTTCTACATCTTTCATTTTCTAAGTTTGCTTGTAATAAGAATAGCAGTTATCTGTGTTCTACCAGCAGCTATTATCACGAGGATTTTTTCCAGCAGTCAGCTATATCAATCTTCATACCCATATTCACTGCAGACATTCAGCCAAATACGTTTAATGCTTTTTCATCACTTTACTTTTTTCCTGTTTACATTAATATTTCATGAAATACGTTGATATGAAAAGTAGAAATTAGCCGGATCACCAAGAACGTCTAAAGCTTTGTCATTACTTCACTTTTTCTCGTTTACATTGATATTTCAAAAAATACGTGGGTATGAGAGGTAGAAATACCATCTATGTTGTTTGATATAAAGTATGGAAGTAACATCTCCAATTATCTCTTCTTCTCCGGGTCGTAAAACTCACAACGACCGCATCTCGCTAGAACCACTCGCAGATGTGTAGTGGTAGCCCAACCCCCTTTTCTCCCAACCTTTCTCTCCCTCAATCTCTTCCTATATGATGATTACCATCAATAGTTGAGACATCTAGTTGAGATTAAAAGAAAGGTCATGTTCATTGATTCGTGAGCTCCCGCTACCGACTTTTATTAGCCGGTAGGGGTGGGTCGATCTCACATGAAGTTTTCCAGGGAAAAGTTATGTTGGATTGCTCCAGATTTTTTCATTGCCAGATTTTTGTTAATCAGTGGGTTCTGTGAACAGTTAGTGGTTATTTCACTAAGGGTGAATGGACCCAAGTGTTAGAGATTGCCGATGGCATTTCCAGAGTTTTATTTGGTCTTCTTGGTTTCTTCAGCGATCTGAAAGATTAGAGACCGCCGGCTTAATTTCCTCCAGGACTTGGATGTTAGAGATTGCCGGTGGGATTTCCAGAGTTTTATTTGGTCTTCTTGGTTTCTTCAGCGACCTGAAAGATTTGAGACTGCCGGCTTAATTTCCTCCAGGACTTGGATGTTAGAGATTGCCGGTGGGTTCTCCAGAGTTTTATTTGGTCTTTCTGGTTTCTTCAGTGATCTGAAAGATTTGAGACCGTCGACTTAATTTCCTCCAGGACTTGGATGTTAGAGATTGCCGGTGGGATTTCCAGAGTTTTATTTGGTCTTCTTGGTTTATTCAGCGATCTGAAAGATTTGAGACTGCCGACTTAATTTCCTCCAGGACTTGGTTGTTAGAGATTGCCGGTGGGATCTCCAGAGTTTTATTTGGTCTTTCTGGTTTCTTCAGCGATCTGAAAGATTTGAGACCGTCGGCTTAATTTCCTCCAGGACTTGGATGTTAGAGATTGCCTGTGGGATTTCCAGAGTTTTATTTGGTCTTCTTGGTTTCTTCAACGATCTGAAAGATTTGAGACCGCCGGCTTAATTTCCTCCAGGACTTGGATGTTAGAGATTGTCGATGGGATCTCTAGAGTATTATTTGGTCTTTCTGGTTTCTTCAGCGATCTGAAATATTTGAGACCACCGACTTAATTTCCTCCAGGACTTGGATGTTAGAGATTGCTGGTGGGATTTCCAGAGTTTTATTTGGTCTTCTTGGTTTCTTCAGCGATCTAAAAGATTTGAGACCGCCGACTTAATTTCCTCCAGGACTTGGATGTTAGAGATTGTCTGTGGGATCTCCAGAGTTTTATTTGGTTTTTCTGGTTTCTTCAAAGATCTGAAAGATTTGATACCGCCGACTTAATTTCCTCCAGGACTTGGATGTTAGAGATTGCCGATGGGATTTCTAGAGTTTTATTTGGTCTTCTTGGTTTCTTCAGCGATCTGAAATATTTGAGACCGCCGGCTTAATTTCCTCCAGGACTTGGATGTTAGAGATTGTCGGTGAGATCTCCAGAGTTTTATTTGGTCTTTCTGGTTTCTTCAGCGATCTGAAAGATTTGAGACCACCGGCTTAATTTCCTCCAGGACTTAGATGTTAGAGATTGCCGGTGGGATTTCCAGAGTTTTATTGGTCTTCTTGGTTTCTTCAGCGATCTGAAAGATTTTAGACCGCCAGCTTAATTTCCTCCAGGACTTGGATGTTAGAGATTGACGATGGGATCTCCAGAGTTTTATTTGGTCTTTTAGGTTTCTTCAGCGAAGTGAAAGATTTGAGACCGCCGACTTAATTTCCTCCAGGACTTGGATGTTAGAGATTACCGGTGGGATCTCCAGAGTTTTATTTGGTCTTTCTGATTTCTTCAGCGATCTGAAAGATTTGAGACCACCAGCTGAATTTCCTCCAGGACTTGGATGATAGAGATTGCTGGTGGGATCTCTAGAATTTTATTTGAGAAAGGTTTTTGGCAATCTGAAGTGTTGGAGATTGTTAACTGATTCTCCTCAGAAAAGCTTTTCTAACAAGTGTTTTGGGACATTTGTGATCATCATCTTAAAACCACTCATATTTATTTTTGGGCGTTCTGGAGAAATTAAGATCACATCTTGAGTACTCATCTGTTTATCAAGTAATCTAAAGTACATGAAAGTATTCATGAGATCTTTTCTTCTATTATTCAACAAAAAAGCGGTCGGAAAAGCTGAGATCGTCAATTATCTATCTCAAAAGACCAATGTTTCTCAAGATTCATTTATCATTCGCAAAAGGAGGAATATACAAATTATTTGACACCTTCATTTATCAAAGCACATAACAGAGTTCAGAAACATCATTTATGGATTATCATGATCTGATTCCTCTACAAAACATCTCGAATATTAAAGATCGCCATTTGACATCGAAATTATTTCATAACAAAGCAGCTTCAAATGGCCAAAGTATATATCTTCTCAAAAGATGTTTTGACAACCACAAGATCGCCATTCGTAATTATCGATTGTACTTCAAATATAGGCAAGATAAGTATAAACAAGTTGTTCCAAATACCTGATGTATCTTTACTTTTTCATATACCTGCTCAACATATCTTTTGCACACGGAAACAGGTGTTCACTTGTTCTCTCCAGGTACTCATGTAACATATGTTTCTTTTATAGCTGCTCTGACCGTTCTTTCGAAGAAATAGGCAGGTGCTTGCATTTTCTCTTCAGGTACTCGCATAAAAGCCAGTGTTCGCAAGTTTTCTTAAGAAGAGAGTGTTGGAACAAGGTCTTCCGCATCTCCTAGGTTTGAGAATAACAAATCCTATGTGTATTTGATCTTGTGTGTTCAAGTGTGCAGGTTAACTAGGTCCACATGACTTAAGGAGTACATATGATGATTGCCCCCAAAATTGAGGCCAGAATTTGAACATGCCCACTAACGCCGACGGTAGCACCTAGCGCCCGGCTCTAGCGATGATCTGCGCAATTCCGGAGCAAATATAGAAGGCGATAGCACCTGGCGGTAGCCGATAGCACAGGCGGTAGCACGGAGCAAAGAAAGCGAGAGAGAAATGTTGCCGCGGATCGAAGATTCTCCCGCGCAGATTATTGCCTAATCCAGGATAGCGCTGGCGGTAGCGATAACGCAAGTGCTAGATCCAAGGCTATAAAATGGACTCCTTGGCTCCGTCTTCTTCATCCTCTTGAGATCCTAAATTCCAGAGCTTCGTGCCACAACATAGAGAGGAAGGTTAAGAGAGATACTCCCACAAATCCATAAAGACTTAAGGAGATCCGTGAAGAAGATTTCAACACGCGTCATCATCGTGACGAAAGACTGCATCGACTATGATCATACTCTGCGGGCCTTCGTCCACTTCTCCAAGAGATCGATATAGGGAGTTTTTATATTATTATTATTTTCATTTCTTATTTCTTGTAAACAGTTCGTTAATTCGCCTCGTGTTGGCGACTAGGTCTAGGGAGTAGATCTAGGGGGTGCTCGAGGCCTTTCTGGGGATAGATTGGCTAGAGCGGCTTGAGGCCGTATCTTGGGGAGAGATCAGCTAAAGCCAACTGGTTCGTGGGGATACGAGTCGGTATAGAAAATGAAAATAGTCTTTCATATTTCGCCTCGATTTCTAGCGTCATAGAAATCCAATTTTGTAATCAATTTTATTAATAGTAATCATGTCTCTATTTGTATAATAAAATTGATTTTGTTCTTCATTTATCTAAATTGTTTATTATGCTCTCTTTCATCATAAAACAATTTAGATCGTTATTCAAAATCACTATTTTGATCCTTTAGTATTTCAAAGTATATCAAAAATATAACACAAGTTTTTAAAACCCATATTCACCCCCCTCTAAGGGCGCCTACAGATCCAACAAGTGGTATCCGAGGAAGGTTATTCCAAAACGGTCTAACAACCCGGAATAATGGCTTCTCATGATCTCGCTTCTACTAGTTGGGGAAATTTTTATGAAGAAGGAAAATCTCTTGCACCACCTTTATTTGAAGGAAGAAATTTTAAAGGATGGAAAATATTAAAGGAAAATTTTCTTAAAGCTTTAGATGAAAAAGTTTGGAATATAACTATTAAAAAGCCACCCAGCGTATTAAATAAAAAAACGAAATGGTTTTAAATGCAAAATCTATGAATAGTCTATTCTGTGTGTTTGATCAAAATATTTCCAAACTCATTCATACGTTTCCTACTGCATACGAGATGTGGAATTTTCTTGAGATAACTTATGATCTTCCTCTTACAGGTATGGAACAAACACAAGAAGAGAAGGACATACAAGCATCCACCATTATTCAAGAAAATCTCTCTTGTAGCAAAACCATGGAAATCATGGAAATTAACTTAGATGAAGAAGGCAATACTGCGAGAGAAAAAGAAGATGAAAATTCATCTATAATGGAAGGAGGGCTGGAAGACGATAAAGAAACTTCATGCTCACATCTTACCCCTTCCGATAGCACTGTAAGAATGTCTAACCCTTCTTCTTATTTCCATATACTAAAAATTGCAAAAAGAAAAATGAAGAATTTAAAGATTGAAAATAAGAAATTACATTTAGAAAATAAAAACTTAAAAGCTAAAATTAATGATGAAATAAAGATCGATGTGCTTGATTATTCTCCACCTTGCACTTTAATTGAAAATATAAAACCATGTTTTGATTGTAATAATATTAATGAAAAATTCAAGGATTTAGAAAAAGAACTTTTAATTTCAAAAGAACATTACAAAAAATTGATAAACGAAAATAATATTCTCTCTCATAAACTAGAATCTTTAAAATCACTCTTTCAAAAAGGTTTAAATAATTTCAAATATCTTATTTCCAGTTTATCATCAAACATGTGTATTACTTCTACTAGTATGTTAAAACATATTAAATATGCACCTAGTAGAATGTTTAATCACACATACATAATGAATACTAACCCACATTATGTATCTCCAAAATTAAATTCTAATGTGCATGAATTTCCTATGAAATATAATTTCAAAAGTGATTATTATTTTAAACCTAAGTTTAATGAATATGGAAATTTGATGCATAATATTAAGTCAAAATATGAATGGAGACCCAAAATAAAAAATGAAACATTAAGTCCACTTGAAAGAATTCATTCATTTTTGTCTCCCCAAAAATTATCACGCAAAATTTGGGTACCTAAAGGAACCGTTCCACTTGGTTCCCTTTGGATACCCAAATCTCTCATCTGCTAGTATCATCCAAATGCATGAAGTAGAATATTTTCAAATTAAAATGTACAAATTTCTACTTCATGATGTGCTTTAATGTTTTTTCTACTTTTTCTTTTTGTTTTTCTATTTAAACTATCATGTCATGGTCATCATATATATTATTGGAAATATGATCCTATCTCTTAAAAGCTTAATGAGCTTATAAATTAAATTGATCAAAATTCAAGATCATATTTTATTTTGGTGACCTATCTATTATTATTATTAAAATCATTGCCTATAAATATCATATAGTATTCATACAAATTGAACTACAAATTTGCTATAAGATATTTTAATCAAGTTATTAGGCTATTAAGCACTTTAGCCTTCATCAACAAAATTAGAGAAAGAACATGATCTAAAAGAAATTTCAAGATCTAAAAGAAAGTTCAAGATCTAAAAGAAAGTTCAATTTTCAATATGTTTTTTTTTCTAAACAAAAATTGTATTGTGATTCACTCCTTAATGTCAAAATTGATCTAAACCATCACTATTGTTCACCAATCAAAAATCACATATATATTCAAAATTCATAAGTAAAAAGAAAATCAATAAAATGTATTGGAAGAACTTACCCTCATAATGAATATTGAATTCACATGCACCACCATGATCTATTGATATCCTTTGCTAAAATTCTCTAAAATCATATATCATAATTCATATCAAAATCTTCTAAAAACAACTATTTCCTTCACATTCATATGAATTATATGTTGACAATTGGTATTATAAATTGCACACCATGGTTGGTGTATTATGTGTATTGTGATTTATTCCAAGTTTAGATCTTAGAATCATCTTGATATCAATAAGATCAAATCAAATTGAATCTTCACTTCAATCTAGGTCTGTAAATTGAAACACTATCATACTTTGGCATAACATTAATCTCAAATTTATCATACTAACATTGTCACCTAAAGAATATTTGTGTCTATGTTAGGTTTTATAAGTTTTGTCAAGACATATTGTCTGGATATTGGTATCTAGGGCATACCTAGTTTATTCTTCGCATGGACATTATTTAATAATTAAAAATCATGCTTATTTGGCGGATTCAAACATGATGTCTTGTGTTTACATTCTCTATCTATTTTCAGTTTACATTATTTTGATAAACACAAGCCTTAGAAAAATCATAATAAAGATATAAGAAAATATGACTCATACGATGGTTAGGTAGTCTAGTCATATAAGAAAATCGCTAACCTTTCATGCAATTTGCACTATATAAACATCTACGAAAAATCTAAAATTTTTGCATGAAACTACTATTGGGACACTTAATCAAGATCAACAATTAAAAATTTTAAAATCTTAAAAAATCATGTACTGTCTCCCGCGCTAGCGCTACCGCAGGCGCTAGCGTACTGATTCATTTTTCTGTGTTTTTAAAATTTTGAAAAATTCTTAAAAATATATTAATCTATATGTACTATTTAGTTTTGCACTTCTGATTTTATTTTATTTTTGAAAAATCAAATACAAAAATATAAAAGCCAAATTACAAAAAATATGTTTTGCCTTTTGCTGTTATCATTTTTTTAAAGTTTTTTTTTTGCAAAAATCAAATACAAAAATATAAAACATTAAAACAATAAAAAAAAAGTGTATGGACTTTCTTGTGAAAATCAAGCATGATTTAATCTATTAGTTAGAACTTCTAAAATGTTGCAATTTATCTTGTCAAACTACTTTGAACATTGTTTTTATCATACTGTGATATATCTAATCACATGTGCATCAATTGTATTATAAAAGTTGTGTAGAACTATGTTTAGCATGCCTCTAAGTATGAGTAAATGTTTTATGTTTGATAATGATATTTATTCACTCACTTATTTTGGCATTGCATACATATGTGTTTAATTTAAGAATGCTTGTGTATGTTTTGTATTAGTACAATAAATTAAAATTGCACAAGTATCTTACCTACACTCCTTTATTTGCACTTTTAATAGTTAAGAAAAGTGGTTATGTTTTTCATAAATTCTATTGGTTTGCAAAACAAGTGTATTCGGAGAACTTTGTACAAAACAAAAATCATAAAATAAATGACAAAGATAACTCCACCAAGCACTACTTGAACCTCTTGATAAGTCTTAATAAACATTGTGAGGTTGAGCACCTTGGAAAGAATAGTAAAGTGTCTTGTGCAAACCATATCTTTCTTTCAAACTAAAAACCACTTACTCTTAAGTGCACTGGATCACTAGTCTCAATATTAAAATAAAATTTGTGATCCCCCAAGCACTACTTTGCACCCTGATAAGTCTTAATGAGCATTGTGTGTGCAAAGCACCTTGGTAGTTGTACATTTTTTTGTGCATTGAAGTGTGTGGAAGTAAAATTATTTGTGTTTTATTGTGCTCTTACTTTACATATTTCTTGTATTTTTGATTAAACCATTTGTTTACTCTACTCAAAAATACACTTATGTGCACATCATTATTTTCCATAACACGTCTTCTCACGAGTATTGGATCCTAATGCTAATTCTATACTACTCTTTATTTATGAAATGCACTAGATAACCTAGCATGCTTTCTACAATGTTTGGTATGTTTTGAAATTGTGAATTAAAGTAACATTGTAGTAATATCTTTTTGATAACATTATTTCATACTTGGTTACTTTATTGTCAAACTTAAAGATTTTAATTGAAAAATGATTTACAAAAACATCTTCTTTTTGAAATTTAACTCATATATCTTTTTATGGATCATCATTGATTACAATAAGATGTTTCTTGTATTTCTATAAGTCTTCCGCATCATAACCATATAATTGTTTTACCTTGCGCTTTCATGCTTACTTAAAGTCTTGTATTTTGTGTGCATCATCACTTGAATCTTAAAATTCCTTTCTTTCAACAAGTGGCAGACTTGCTTGGTAAACTTTATATTGGTTACTCTAAATATGAATATTTTTTTTTGCTAAAAACTCTGATTTAATTCTATAAAAATATTGTTATATTAAAAACTCTGATTCATTAATGGATTTCAAAATAGCTATGTGAGTGTTTTCATAAATTCAAAATAAAAATATAAACCCATAGACTATGAACTTATTACTAAATTTAAATGCTTAATATTTCCAATAATAATTATCCATGACTTCATATCTCACCATAGCGGGGGCGTAGGATTGTAGACATTAGATAACCTTATCTCTAGTCATGTCTGGTCCTTAACTAGGGAGGGTTCCAGTGGGGCCTTGCGAGGCATTGGGGGGAAAGAGTGCTAGGTTAAGTTTTTTGTCTAGTGTTTACATATGGGACTAACACCCCAACCTACGGCATGCTTACAGCTCCTCATGCCCATCCGTCACTTAGTACGGGGCTAGGGTGTAGACACATTTTCTGGGTAGATTGGTTATTTGGAACTCATTACTTTTTTTTCATGCTTACAACTCTTAAATAAAGGGGAAGAACTAACATAATAATATTGCTTGGAAATAAGCTAAAAACTCTCATCTACTTCTATAAAAAGTATTCTAACACTCCTTATCATTTCCTTCTCACTAAAAAGTTCGATCATGCCTTTATCTTACTATTAAACTTAAAGTGGTGCCTCCTTACCCACTTTTGCTAATAACAAAAGGGGGAGAACTAACATGATAAATATAATCCGCTATCAAAATAAAAACCCAACATGCTTAATTAAGATGATAACTTACATATTAAGGGAGCATTCACTTAGGGGGAGCAATTCTAAATGCTAAAATCGATAATTATCCTAAGTCATCACTTTCACACACACACAAGTATAGTCTCATCATGCTTATTTATTAATGCTCCGATTTATCATTAATGAATTTGTTATCATCAAAAGGGGGAGTTTGTTGGAACATGGTCTTCCACATCTCCCAGGTTTGAGAATAACAAATTCTATGTGTATTTGATCTTGTGTGTTCAAGTGTGCAGGTTAACTAGGTCCACATGACTCAAGGAGTACATATGATGATTGCCCCCAAAATTGAGGCCAGAATTCGAACATGCCCACTAGCACCGGCGGTAGCACTTAGCGCCCGGCGCTAGCGATGATCTGCACAATTCCGGAGCAAATATAGAAGGCAATAGTGCCTGGCGGTAGCCGATAGCGCAAGCGGTAGCACAGAGCAAAGAAAGTAAGAGAAAAATGTTGCCGTGGATCGAAGATTCTCCCGCGCAGATTATTGCCTAATCCGGGATAGCGCCGGCGGTAGCGATAGCGTAGGCGCTAGCTCCAAGGCTATAAAATGGACTCCTTGGCTCCGTCTTCTTCATCCTCTTGAGATCCTAAATTCCAGAGCTTCGTGCCATAGCATAGAGAGGAAGGTTCAGAGAGATACTCCCACAAATCCATAAAGACTTAAGGAGATCCGTGGAGAAGATTTCAACACGCGTCATCATCGTGACAAAAGACCGCATCGACTAAGATCATACTCTGCGGGCCTTCATCCACTTCTCCAAGAGATCCATATAGGGAGTTTTTATATTATTATTATTTTCATTTCTTATTTCTTGTAAACGGTTCGTTAATTCGCCTCGTGTTGGCGACTAGGTCTGGGTAGGACTTAGGGGGTAATTCGCCTTGTGTTGGCGACTAGGTCTAGGGAGTACATCTAGGGGGTGCTCGAGGCCTTTCTGGGGATAGATTGGCTAGAGCGGCTTGAGGCTGTATCTTGGGGAGAGATCGGCTAAAGCCAACCGGTTCGCCGGGATACGAGTCAGTATAGAAAATGAAAAGAGTCTTTCATATTTCGCCTTGATTTCTAGCGTCATGGAAATCCAATTTTGTAATCAATTTTATTAATAGTAATCATGTCTCTATTTGTATAATAAAATTGATTTTGTTCTTCATTTATCTAAATTGTTTATTATGCTCTCTTTCATCATAAAATAATTTAGATCGTTATTCAAAATCACTATTTTGAACCCTTAGTATTTCAAAGTATATCAAAAATATAACACAAGTTTTTAAAACCCTTATTCACCCCCTCTAAGGGCGCCTACAGATCCAACAGAGAGAAAGTATTTGCAAGCACGCCTGGAGCTAGTAAGTTCGCATGGGTATTTACATTTTGTCTATCACACAGGCTCTACTATAACAGGAGCAGACCCATTGACCAGGCTCTCACCTAACTGGCAGGGCTGTAGGCTCACTCGGTGGCAGGTTCCAAAAGTAATTAGCCCCGAGCAGACCCGCTGACCATGATCTCACCTAACTGGCAGGGCCGTAGGCTCACTCGATGGCAGGAAAGTTTCAATGGCAGTTGGCCCCGAGCAGACCCGATGACCAGGCTCTCATCTTACTGGTAGGGTCGTAAGCTCACTCAGTGGTAGGAAAGTTTTTAAAGGCAGTTGGCCCCGAGCAGACCCGCTGACCAGGCTCTCACGTAGCTGGCAGGGCTGTAGGCTCACTCAGTGGCAGGTTACAAAAGCAAATAGCCCTGAGCTGACCCGCTGACCAGGATCTCACCTAGCTGGCAGGGTTGTAGGCTCACTCGATGGCAGGAAAGTTTTCAAATGCAGTTAGCCCCGAGCAGTCCCGTTGACCAGGTTCTCACCTAGCTGGCAGGGCCGTAGGCTCACTCGGTGGCAGGTTCCAAAAAGCAATTAGCCCCGAGCAGACCTACTGACCAGGCTCTCACCTAGCTGGTAGGGTCGTAGGTTCACTCGGTGGTAGGTTCCAAAAGTAGTTAGCCCCGAGCAGACCCGCTGACCAGGCTCTCACCTAGCTGACAGGGTCGTAGGCTCACTCGGTGGCAGGTTCCAAAAGCAGTTAGCCCCAAGCAGACCCACTGACCAGACTCTCACCTAGCTGGTAGGGCCGTAAGCTCACTCGGTGGCAGGATCCAAAAGCAGTTAGCCCCGAGCAGACCCGCTGACCAGGCTCTCACCTAGCTGGCAGGGCCGGTAGGTTCCAAAAGCAGTTATTCCTGAGCAAACCCACTGACCAGGCTCTCACCTAGCTGGCAGGGCCATAAGCTCACTCGGTGGCAGGAAAGTTTCAAAGGTAGTTGCCCCGAGCAGACCCGCTGACCAGGCTCCCACCTAGCTGGCAGGTCTATAGGCTCACACGGTGGTAGGAAAGTTTTCAAAGGTAGTTGGCCCCGAGTAGACCCGCTGACCAGACTCTCACCTAGCTGGCAAGGTCATAGGCTCACTCAGTGGCAGAAAAGTTTTCAAAGGCAGTTGTCCCCGAGCAGACCCACTGACCAGACTCTCACCTAGCTGGCATGGCCATAGGCTCACTCAGTGGCAGGAAAGTTTTCAAAGGTAGTTGGCCCCGAGCAGACCCGCTGACCAGGCTCTCACCTAGTTGGCAGGGCCGTAGGCTCACTCAGTGGCAGGAAGGTAGTGAAAATACGAGAAGGGAAAATCTTAAGGGTCAGGTAGGCGAGTGACCCCAGCAGAGGAGGCACTCGACCGGCAAGGCACTCGCCTGACAGTTACGCGAGTGAACTCAGGTAAGGATACTTTTGCTCGGTAAGTAAGACCTGGGTAACTCCTTGTCTAAAGGAGAGTATAAGGGTCACCCGTGGTAAGTTATGCTCCCGGTGAGGTTGAGCTCTCGGCAGAACCACCGCAACCACCTAAGTCCAAAAAACAAAGTTAACACACACATCACTTGCGAGAGCGCGAGTGATGGTATGCGAATGTGTGTAAGCAGTTCGTAGACGCATCACTTGTGGGAGTTCGAGTGGTGGTGTGCGAGTGTGAGCAAGCAGTTAATAAGTACATGACAATTAGTAAAAACAAGCGAAAGCATGCGAATGAGCAAACAAGTAATGAGCCCATCATGGGCTGAGGTGTGAGTGGCAAGTGAATGATAGTAAGAAAAATAAGAAGACTCAGACAAATGGGCAAACCGTATTTCATTTCTCAAAAACGTGTTTACAAAAGGGGGGGGGGGGGGGGGGGGGGGGTCTCGCCCCGCACATGTTACAATCAAAAAGAAAAGTAAAGAAAATGAGTCTTTAGGGGAGGTCGTCGGACTTCTCGCTGGAAGAATCGTTGATCTCCTCTATCGGATGAAGGGCGTCATCCTCTTGCTGAAGATCATCTTCACCTTTCGACATCGGTATTGGGTTGAAAAGCTCGGGTAGAAGGTTGCGAGCGCTGAGCCTTTCGTTCCCTTCGTTCAAAAGCTCGGCCTCTCGCAACCTTTCGATTGCATGCCCAGTCGCTCCCTGGGTCGTCTCCTGCATCATCACCTCAACTTCATAATTGGTGTAGCGATGCCAGGTATGCACCTCTTCGGGTGGAGGCAAGGAGGTTGCGCCACACAACCGCTTTACCTCAGCCTGCAACTCCCTATTCAGCGCATCCGACCGCTCCACTCGCGCCTTCAAGATTTCCACATTCGCGGTGCTCTTCAAAAAGAGGAAAAAAGTTAAGTCACGATGAGAATGCGAAAAGAAGAGAACGCGAGAGCGTGGATACTCGTGAAAGCACTTACCACGCGAATAGGGCACATGGCGAAAAGCTTTTGGGAGGCATCCAGTTGCTTCTATAGGTCTTAACCTCCGCGGAAGCTGCGGATCGAGTCCTCTCCACCTCAGTGAGGTTCTGCGAGAGGGTTATGCTGTGGCTCAACGCCATGTGCGACAACTCCAGGGAGCGTAACTGGGCACACGCGTCCACGTGTGCAAAGTCCCGGGGGGACGCAGCTGTTGGAACATGGTCTTCCGCATCTCCTAGGTTTGAGAATAACAAATCCTATGTGTATTTGATCTTGTATGTTTAAGTGTGCAGGATAACAAGGTCCACTTGACTCTAGGATTACATATGATGGTTGCCCCCAAAATTGAAGCCAGAATTCTAACATGCCCACTAGCGCCGGCGGTAGAACCTAGCGCCAGGCGCTAGCGATGATCTGCGCAATTTCGGGAGCATATATAAAAGGAGATAGCGCCTGGCGGTAGCCGATAGCGCAGGAGGTAGCGCGCAGCACAGAAGGCAAGAGAGAAATGTTGCCGCGGATTGAAGATTCTCCCGCGCAGAATAATACCTAATCGGGGATAGCGCTGGCGGTAGCGATAGCGCAGGCGCTAGCGCTGAGACTATAAAAAGGACCCCTCACCTCTCGTTTCATACACACATCAGAGAGAGAGATTGAGTTCTAGAATTCCAGATGCTGCCTTGGCCGAAATTTGACATCCTACCAAAGTTCTGCTAACTTCTGAAGGAGAATCTCATCACGCCGGATCCAAACGAAGTCCGCTTCTACAACGCTGATTCTACAGCGGATCTTTATCTTCAACTTCAGATGTTCATTAAGAGGGAGTTTTTAATTATTTTCATTTCTTATTTCTTGTAAACGGTTAGTGAAATTGCCTCGTGTTGGCGACTAGGTTTGGGGTAGACTTAGGGCAGAAATTCGCCTCGTGTTGGCGACTAGATCTAGGCTAGGTCTAGGGGGTGCTCGAGGCCATATCCGGGGAAGGGTTGGCTAGAGCGGATTGAGGCCGTATCCAGGGAAGGATCGGCTAAAGCCAACCGATTCATGGTGATACGAGTCGGTATAGAAAACGACAAAGAGTTTTTATTATTGGCCTCTGATTTCTAGCGTTATGTAAATCTAGTTTTGTAATCAATTTTATTAATAGTAATCATGTCTCTCTTTGTGTAATAAAATTATTTTGTTCTTCATTTATCTAAATTGTTTATTATCCTCTCTTTCATCATAAAACAATTTAGATCGTTATGCAAAATCACTATTTTGATCTCTTATTATTTCAAGTATATCAAAATATAACACAAGTTTTTTAAAACCCTTATTCACCCCCCTCTAAGGGCGCCTACCGATCCAACAAGTGGTATCGGAGCAGTTTTATTCCAATCGGCTTAACAACCGGGAATAATGGCGTCTCATGATCTCGCTTCTACTAGCGGGGCAAATTTTTATGAAGAAGGAAAATCACTAACACCACCTTTATTTGAAGGAAGAAATTTTAAAGGATGGAAAATATTAATGGAAAATTTTCTTAAAGCTTTAGATGATTTTTTTTGGAAAATTACTATTAAAAATCCACCCAGCGTATTAAATAAAAACGAAATGGTTTTAAATACAAAATCTATGAATAGTCTATTTTGTGCGTTAGATCAAAATATTTCCAAACTCATTCATACTTTTCCTACTGCATACGAGATGTAGAATTTTCTTGAGATAACTTATGATCTTCCTCTTGCAGGTATGGAACAAACATAGGAAGAGAAGGACATACAAACATCCACCATTATTCAAGAAAATCTCTCTTGTAGCAAAACCATGGACTTAGCCAAAGAGAGCAATTCATCAAGAGAAGATGAAAATTCATCTATAAAGAAGGAAGGCCTAGAAGACGACAAAGGAACGTCATGTTCACATCTTGCCTCTTCTGATTGCGCTGTAAGAAAGTCTAATTCTTTTTCTTATTTCCATATACAAAAAATTGCTAAACGCAGAATGAAGAAATTAAAAATTGCTAATAAGAGATTACGTTTAGAAAATAAAACTTTGAAAGCAAATGTGAATGAAGAATCCAAAAAGGATGTGTTTGAATCTCAATCATGCTCTTCATTTGAAAACTATACACCTAATTTTGACTATAATAATATTAAAGAAAAATTCAAGGATCTAAAAAAAGAACTTTCAATTTCAAAAGAACATAACGAAAAATTGATAAACGAAAATAATATTCTCTCTCATAAACTAGAATCTTTAAAATCACTCTTTCAAAAAGGATTAAATAATTTTAAATATCTTATTTCTAGTTTATCATCAAACCTGTGTATTACTTCTACGAGTATGTTAAAACATATTAAACATACACCTAGTAGAATGTTTAATCACACAAACATAATGAATTCTAACCCACATTATGTATCTCCCAAATTAAATTCTAATGTGCACAAATTTTCTATGAAATATAATTTCAAAAGTGATTATTATTTTAAACCTAAGTTTAATGAATATGGAAATTTGATGCATAATATTAAATCAAAATATGAATGGAGACCCAAAATAAAAAATGAAACATTAACACCACTTGAAAGAATTCATTCATTTATGTCTCCCCAAAAATACTCTCGCTATATTTGGGTACCTAAAGGAACCATTACACTTGGCTCCCTTTGGATACCCAAATCTCTCATCTACTAGTATCATCCAAATGCATGAAGTAGAATACCCTTTCAAAATGAAATATACTAAGTTCTACTTCAAGATATGCTTTAATGTCTCTTTTGTTTTCTTCTTTTCTTTTAAGCTATCATGTCATGGTCATCATATATACTATTGGAAATATGATTTTATCTCTTAAAATTTAATAAGTTTATAAATCAAATTAATCAAAATTCAAAGTCATATTTTATTGTGATGACCTATCCATTTTTTTTAAAATACATTGCCTATAGATATCTTATATTATTCATATAAATTGAACTATACATTTGCTATAAGATATGATTAGGCTATTAAGCTTTATAGCCCACAACAACCAAATTAGAGAAATAACATGATTTAAAAGAAAGATCAAGATCTAAAAGAAAACTCAATTATCAATATGTTTTTATTATATGATGACAATTGATATTATAATTACATATCATGGTTGGTGAATTATGTATGTATTGTGATTGATGCAAAGTTTAGACCTTAGAATCATCTTGATATCAACAAGATCAAATCAAATAGAATCTTCATTTCATTCTAGGTTTATAAGTTAAAACACTATCAAACTTCGGCATAACATTAATCAAATCTTCTTTGTTTGCATATCCTATAATAATTAAGCTTAAATGGTTGTGAAAAACTCAAGAATTAAGGTCTAATGAATATGGAATTTTAATGAATAAGAAACCCATGTACTAAAATTTTAACTTCCGCAACTTCTTGCGATTTCTTCTCGTCTCATCACTTCATTAGACATGCCTTACATTACACAAACATAATTAAGCAAAATCGGAAGCAAAATCTAGGCTATTTGATAAAAATAAGCACTCTCTGTGAGCTAACGCAGGCGCTAGTACCTAACGCCGGCGCTAGCTCAAGTATCCGATTTTCTGTAAT
This sequence comes from Dactylorhiza incarnata, assembly GCA_033032865.1. Taxonomy (NCBI): domain Eukaryota; kingdom Viridiplantae; phylum Streptophyta; class Magnoliopsida; order Asparagales; family Orchidaceae; genus Dactylorhiza; species Dactylorhiza incarnata. The sequence continues at coordinate 1,142,469 of JAWHQI010000430.1, read as the reverse complement.
CTTAAAATTTTGAAAAATCACTAAAAATATATTATTTTATATGTAATACTCATTTGTGCATTTATGCTTATAATTGATTTTTGAAAAATTCACATACAAAATTACAAAAACCAAATTACAAAAAATATTTTATTTTCTTCTATTCTTTGGTTATTTGGTTGATTTCTATTCCTATATGCAAAAATAAAATACAAAAATATAAAACAAAAACAAGTATCAAAATTTATTATTCTGAACTTATCTTTTCTATTTACATGTATCTTGCGAAAGGGTGATTTGGGCTATCATCCCATCACATCACCTAGTACCGGGCGAACCTCTCACAGGGTAGACCTCGGGAAGTCCAAGATCAAATTATATGAGTTCAAACTATAAATTGAAATTAGTTTTCAAAAATATCAGAAATACTGTATGGACTTTATTATGAAAATCAAGCATGATTTAATCTATTATTTAGAACTTCTATAATGTTGCAATTTATCTTTTCGAACTACTTTGAACATTGTTTTCATCATGCTTTGATATATCTATAAATATGTGCATCAATTATATTTTAAAAGTTGTGTAGAATCAAGCTTAGCATGCCTATAAGTATGAGTAAATATTTTATGTTTGATAATGATATTTATTCACTCACTTATCTTGGCATTGTCTACATATGTGTTTAATCTAAGAATGCTTGTGTATGTTTTGTATTAGTACAATGAACTAAAATTGCACAAGTATCTTATCTACACTCCTTTATTTGCACTTTTAAAAGTTAAGAAACATGGTTATGTTTTCATAAATTATATTGGTTTGCAAAACAAGTGTATTCGGAGAACTTTGTACAAAACAAAAATCATAAAATAAAGTGACAAAGATAACTCCACCAAGCACTACTTGAACCTCCTGATAAGTCTTAATAAGCATTGTCAGGTTGAGCACCTTGGAAAGAATAGTAAAGTGTCTTGTGCAAACCATATCTTTCTTTCAAAATAAAAACCACTTACTCTTAAGTACATCAGATCACTAGTCTCAACATTAAAAATAAAATATGTGATCCCCCAAGCACTACTTTGCACCCTGATAAGCCTTAATGAGCATTGTGTATGCAAAGCACCTTGGTAGTTGTACATTTTGTTTGTGCATTAAAGTGCGTGGAAGTAAAATTATTTGTGTTTTATTGTGCTCTTACTTTACATATTTCTTGTATTTTTGATTAAAACATTTGTTTACTCTACTCAAAAATACACTTATGTGCACATCATTATCTTCCACAACACTTCTTCTCATGAGTATTGGATCCTAATGCTAATTCTATACTACTCTTTATTTATGAAATGCAATAGATAACCTAGCATGCTTTCTACAATGTTTGGTATGTTTTGCAATTGTAAATTAAAGTAACATTGTAGTAATCTCTTTTTGATAACATTATTTCATGCTCGGTTACTTTATTGTCAAACTTAAAGATTTTAATTGAAAAATGATTTACAAAAACATCTTTTTGAAATTTAACTCATATATCTTTTTATGGATCATCATTGATTACAATAAGATGTTTCTTGTATTTCTATAAGTCTTCCGCATCATAACCATATAATTGTTTTACCTTGCGCTTTCATGCTTACTTAAAGTCTTGTATTTTGTGTGCATCATCACTTGAATCTTAAAATTCCTTTCTTTCAAACAAGTGGTAGTCTTGCTTGGTAAACTTTATATTGGTTACTTTAAACATGAATACTTTTTGCTTAAAACTCTGATTTATTTCTATGAAAATATTGTTATATTAAAAACTCTGATTCATTAATGGATTTCAAAAATAGCTATGTGAGTGTTTTCATAAATTCAAATAAAAATATAAACCCATAGGCTATGAACTTATCACTAAATTTAAATGCTTAATGTTTCTAATAATTATTATCCATGACTTCATATCTCACCATAGCGGGGCGTAGGGTTGTAGACATTAGATAACCTTATCTCTAGTCATGTTTTTTCCTTAACCGGGGAGGGTTCCAGTGGGGCCTTGCGAGGCACTGGGGGGAAAGAGTACTAGGTTGAGTTTTTGTCTAGTGTTTGCATATGGGACTAACACCCCAACCTATGGCATGTTTGCAGCTCCTCATGCCCATCCGTCACTTAGTACGGGGCTAGGGTGTAGACATATTGTCTGGGTAGATTGGTTACTTGGAAATCATTATTTTTATGCTTAAAACTTTTATATAAAGGGGAAATCATTATTTTCTTTATGCTAAAAACTCTGATTTATTTCTATGAAAGTATTGTAATGCTTATAACTCTGATCTATTTCAATGAAAAGTGTTCTAAAACTCCTTCTCATTTCCTTCTCTCTACAAGCTCGATCATGCTTTTATCTTATTATCAACTTTTAAGTGGTGCCTCCTTACCCACTTTTGCTAATAACAAAAGGGGGAGAACTACAATGATAAAATATAATCCGCTATCAAAATAAAAAAATTAAGATGATAGCTTACATATTATGGGAGCATTCACTTAGGGGGAGCATGTATTTAGGGGGAGCAATTCAAAATGCTAAAATCGATAATTATCCTAAGTCATCACTCTCTCACACACACAAGTATAGTTTCATCATGCTTATTTATTAATGCTCTGATTTATCATTAATGGATTTGTTATTATCAAAAGGGGGAGTTTGTTGGAACATGGTCTTCCGCTTCTCCTAGGTTTGAGAATAACAAATCCTATGTGTATTTGATCTTGTATGTTTAAGTGTGCAGGATAATAAGGTCCACTTGACTCTAGGATTACATATGATGGTTGCACCCAAAATTGAGGCCAGAATTCTAACATGCCCACTAGCACCGGCGGTAGCAACTAGCGCCAGGTGCTACCGATGATCTGCGCAATTCTGGGAGCATATATAGAAGGAGATAGTGCCTAGCGGTATCCAATAGCGCAGGCGGTAGCGCAGGCGGTAGCGCGGAGCACAGAAGGCAAGAGAGAAATGTTGCCGCGGATTGAAGATTCTCCCGCGCAGAATAATACCAAATCGGGGATAGCGCCGATGGTAGCGATAGCGCAGGCGCTAGCGCCGAGACTATAAAAAGGACCCCTCACCTCTCATTTCATACACACATCAGAGAGAGAGATTGAGTGCTAGAATTCCAGAGGCTGCCTTGGCCGAAATTTGACGTCCTACCAAAGTTCTGCTAACTTCTGAAGGAGAATCTCATCACACCGGATCCAAACGAAGTCCGCTTCTACAACACTGATTCTACAGCGGATCTTCGTCTTCAACTTCAGAAGTTCATCAAGAGGGAGTTTCTAATTATTTTCATTTCTTATTTCTTGTAAACGGTTAGTGAAATCGCCTCGTGTTGGCGACTAGGTCTGGGGTAGACTTAGGGCAGAAATTCGCCTCGTGTTGGCGACTAGATCTAGGCTAGGTCTAGGGGGTGCTCGAGGCCATATCTGGGGAAGGGTTGGCTAGAGCGGCTTGAGACCGTATCCAGGGAAGGATCGGCTAAAGCCAATCGATTCGTGGGGATACGAGTCGATATAGAAAATGACAAAGAGTTTTTATTATTCGCCTCCGATTTCTAGCGTTATAGAAATCTAGTTTTGTAATCAATTTTATTAATAGTAATCATGTCTCTATTTGTGTAATAAAATTGATTTTGTTCTTCATTTATCTAAATTGTTTATTATCCTCTCTTTCATCATAAAACAATTTAGATCGTTATGCAAAATCACTATTTTGATCTCTTATTATTTCAAGTATATCAAAATATAACACAAGTTTTTTAAAACCCTTATTCACCCCCCCTCTAAGGGCGCCTACCGATCCAACAACAACGTCATAAGCTCTCGCATCTTCCTGGACATAGAGCGCAAAGGCGAGAGCGTACGCCTCGCCCTGGAGTCGTCCCGATCTTGCCAGGAGGGCATGCGCAATGAGATGGAGACCCAGTTGGCCGTCTTGTACAAAAACAATAGGGGCTCGGCCATCTCATCCTTGTACCTCTCGCCCAAGATGAAATTGCGGTGGACTTTTGGAGTAGGTTTCGCAGAGGAGCCCAGCCGGAGTGCTGGAGGTCCCGGCCTCTTTAGCGACGGTGCCCACCATATCCGCTGTGATTGGGGCACTCGATCCAGGGGTCTTAGCTACCACCCCCTTTCCCTTGGGGGTGGGGGGCTTGAGCCGCTTAGAGGAGGAAGTGTCGCAAGTCTCGTTAGGATTTTGCTTCTTGGTGCTTGGTTTGGAGGGAGCATGGGTTTTGCGGCAGGCCTCAGCGGACAATTTTGCGAGTGCCAGGGACACGTCCTGGATCTCAGCGATCCCGTGCGGCGGATGGAGAGGGAGATCTCTCTGATATGCATTACAATGGTTAAATGAAAAAAGCAGATAAAGGAAAAGTGAGCGGAACTTAAGGCGAGATCATTTTGCCTTACCCTCTCCCAGCGGGATGGGCGGAAGCGAATTGATGTGTTTCCACAGGTAAACAACATCCATGCCATGTTCCTGGATGTAGAGGTGGAGCTTGGTATCATAGCCTCCCAACTATGGAGGCCGGTACATCGAATCCTCCTCCTGCATCGGCGCGTGGGGTATGTAGCCGAATTTCCCGGTAACGAAGATGAATCGCCGGACCCAGTCATGATTTTTGTTGTTTATGGTGTGTCTACTTAATTACCTAGAGGGGGGGGGGGGGGGGGGGTGAATAAGTTTTTCAAATTATTTTCCTCCCCTTCAGTGTTGATGGTTTCTGATTAATAGATCTACAAAATAAAGAGCACAACACAAAAAACACACAACGATCTATAGAGGTTCCTCAAGACCGGGTGTCTTGAGTAGTCCTCTTTCCCTTTGCACCTACCCAGCAGTGTGCTAGGCTCGGCAAACTCTGCCAAAACTTCAGGCCCTCAAGCCTTACAACACAGACCCGCAAGACCAACAGCCTAGGCCCGCAAGCCCCTACTTCCCCCGAGCCCGAAAGCTCGAAAATCAGGCCCTCAAGCCTCACAACTCTCCAGCCCTCAAGCTTGACAAATAGATCTAAAAACAAACCTTACAGATTGGCCCGCAAGCCTTATAACAAATTACAGTGAAAGAGACTATTTCTTCTGCCAGATGAGGATCGACAACTTGAGGTTGAAGAAGAAGTTCTTGATTCAGTTCTTTGACATCACAGGTCTTCTTCAATCTCTTCTCTTAGCCTTATGAGGAATGGCTTCTTATCAGTCGATCAGATGACTGACACTTCAAAGAACACTTGATGATTGTTCTTTTCTTAATCTTCTTCTTCTCCGCTGATAATACTGTTCTATTGAAACATAGCAGCGAGATTCTTTTTCAAGTTCGCAGAGAAGAGTTTTCTAGGGCATCACTGTTCCCTCTTATAGGACTGCGAGATCTCCCAACGGTCTTCTGAGAAAGTTTCATTAAGTGTCAGACCTCCATTCCTTAAGAGCAAGCGCTGATATTTCCAATCCTTATGAGCACGCGCTGATATCTCCATTAATTGAGGGCACACGCTGATTGGACAATCAGGCGGCATCATTAAATGCTGACTGCGCGTCAGGCTCCTTTTGAAATAGTCTCGACGATATTTCCATTGTTGTGACGACATGGAGCTCATCTCGACGACAGAACTTTTGTCGATGTCTTGAATTACTTTCTTCATCAATTCTTCTTGCTTCTGCCTCTGATGCTGGTATCTCGACGATACGAGACATACTAGCGCTTCTGCATATACGACAATATGCTATCTCTGACTTTATTGTCATGATCTTCTTTCTTGCAGACTATCAGTGTAATCATATTATTCTCTCGACGTCATGAGCAATATCATGTCGACAGACTATACTTCAGTAACTGTTTGTCTTCAGTTGTCCTTCTTCAGTCTTCTCAGCGACATGCCTTCTTTACGCCGATATATCCATTGTTGTCGACGATATCAGACATAGTCATTCTTCTTTGCTTTGCCCATCATTATGACGACAAGTATACTTTGTCGACGACATGTCTAGTCCTTTTCGACGACATTGTACTTGGCATACATTCTGATATCTGCAAGCATAGACTAGATAGGACATTAAATACATTTTGCATTTATCATTGAGTTGAGTACATCTTCAAATCAGTAACATTGCTGGGTACTGTTCCCAACAATCTCCCCCTATTTGAAGAAGTCCAAACTTACCTCAATGATAAATGCCACATATATAAAGATTTAACATTTCAGATAATATCACCACATTAAGCAGCCATCATATTAAGCAGTAATCACAAAAATAGAATAAATGTTCTTGAAACAAAACACTAGGCACATAAATGGAATAAATGTTCATGAATGAAGGTTAACATTCATTTGCCCCATTCTAATTTAGGTTTTAATCAGGTGCCCCTTCTGTGTCTGCTGCTGCTGGCCCCTTTGGCTTTCTACTTTTTCCTCTGATAGTAGTTGATAGGCATTGGAATCTTCTTAGGAGAGGGAGGAGGACCATGTGGAAATGCTTGTTTGTGATTCCTCCTCCTTTCCAGCTGTTCCAGATGCTTGTCCCATCCAACTGACTAATATACCCTGTGATCGTCCTCCTGAGGATATCCAAACTGTATCCAGGCATGATGTCTCTTGAGACTGGACTCCATCTTTTTGATTGTGGATCCAGTTCAACTTCCCTTAGTCTCTTTTGTCGGTACTGGCCACTCTGAATTCTCTTCCTTTTCTTGGTGGATGCTGAATCTCCGAATTCTATGCCATACTGTGCCGAGTCAGTGCTTGCTGACGGGTTGGCAACTTCATATATTGACGGGGGGTTTTGCATTGACTGCTTTATTTGATTTGTAATCCTCATCGCTTGATGGGATCCGACATTTATTATCTCATTCTCCCCCTTTTGGACTTGTTCAATTACCCGTTCTTCAAGGCTTTCTCTGACTAGAGTCAGCTGTTCAATCAGGGTCTGCTCAGTCGCATCCAGATTATTTCGTACTTCAAGCAGACGGGTGTCAATTGTATGAGCATTTTCATTGACCCTATTCAGAACTTGATTCTTGTTGTTATTGGCGGCTGTTTGTACCTGCTCAAAGGCATCATCCACGTTTTCAGAGAATGTGACTTGATTTGTCAGTATTGTGTGGGTTTGATGTCCCACTTTGTTGAGTTCCTCACCCATCTTCTCTATTGCCGGAGCTGGCAGAGTGTAGAAGTGAGCGCACTGGTGTTGAGGTGGTGTATGTCGCTCTTTACTTTCTTGATCTCGCCTGTCATCTCTTTCCTTAGATTATCCATAGTCTTAACTATAAATTGTTCTAGTTGTTTCTGCTGAGCGGTTAGTAGAGTTGTCATCATGTGTGAGAGAGAACCTGGCTGAGCTGAAGATGGTTCAGCAGATTGTTCGTCTTCGTCTTCTCTTCCATGTGAAGCTTCTTCAGAGGCGTCTTTGGATGATTCTTCAGTAATGTGGACTGTAACCTTAGCCTTTCCCTTGGAGGCTTCTGGCAGTGTCTCACTTGGAGCTATAAGTACAATCTTATTTGCTATTATGAACTCTCTGCCGTCTGAGAGAGTGATGTCTTCCATGGCCTTAGGTATGGTACTTCGATTTTCTGGGATAGATGGCTCATCCCCTTGATCTTCTAGGGCAGAGTGTCCTAGATGGGTCTCCTCCTCAACTCGAGCCTCTTCTTGGTGTGAGCCTCCAGCTGGGAGCTCCCCATGGATCACTTCATCATCTTGACCTGATCCCTCGAATTGGAGCTCCTCCTCAACATGCTCACTCACCATGTTGGGATCTTTTTGTTCTTCAACAATCTCTTTGGGAGCAGGTTCAGGGGTTGATGCAGGGGAATTTCCTCGAGCATATGTCTCACCTTCGGATTGAGCAGGATGGTGATGGGGTGGGGTATATCATCAGGGCTGCTTGATGACTCTTCTTCTTCTTCGGAGGGGTTTGTTGGGGCTACTTATTTCCTTTGTTTCTTTGGAGCAGGTTGGACATCAGATGATGATTTAGGAATAGACAGACCTCTCCCATCGATCTAGAATCTTTGCATCCAGTCTCTTGGATTAGTGTATGGGAACTCCCATTCTCTTATGCAGTATTTCACCCTGGGTGTTTAGAAGGAAGAGGGACAATATTCTTCCGTAGGATGGGGACTTCAGGGTGTTCTTCAATCTTTGGAAGAGAAATTCACTCCAGTTGGTCTTCTTGGAGTGGATTATCCGGGCCATAACAACAAACATGTCTTTAGAGATTCGGTCATGGGACCCAGGTTTGCATAATAGAATTTTGTCGATAATGTCGGCCAACAGCTTTCCCTTTTGATTAAATTCGGCTCTCTTAATTGACCCGTAGGTTTTCCCTGTGTGGCCGCACCAGGTGTAGCTCGCGGACATATCCTTTGAGGTCAGCTCTTCTTCTTTGTGTCCCCCTTGGATTCTAGGCAGATGCAGCGCTTTTCCTAGGCTTTTCGCAGATATCTTAACCTTCTTTCCTCCCACCTTAGACTTTATTTGTGATTCGGTGTGGTTGATTCTTGATTCGACAAAGAACTCTGCTAGTTCTCAGTGGAGAAGAACCGAGGGTTCGCGTAGAAGATATTCTAGTCCTGATGACTCCAATAATCCTATCACTGACCTTATTTTGCCAGAGCAAGCATTGAAACCCCCGCGCTGGAGTTCACATCCTGAGATCACTTCTTCTTTCTTGGGGCCATTGAGACGAAAGCGGGACGAAGCTGTGCGTCGGAGATGAAGCGTCCGTTTGTCGAAGGAGTAGCTTAGGGCAAATGAAAGCGTAATTTTCATTTTCGACATTCACTCTATTTATAGTGGGGAAAGGTGGAGGGGTGCGTACCTTTTTGATTTAATAGAGGAATCGATGACTGTTTCATCGAGCGACTCAGATTTGTCGAACCAATACGATTTAAACTATCCGGCCGCTGTTTCGACGATATTGCTTTTGTCGTTGAAACGTGTCTAGGATACGCATCCTTCTTGCCTAGTCCCTTTGTCGCCATGATATAAATTACGTTGTCGAGATGTTTTATTGTATCAATGATACAATTCTTTCTTATATGTCTGCCTAAGGCATTCTCTCCCCCCCCCCCGCTTGGGAGTTACCGTTTGGCACCATCCTTGCACTTAGATTGTTAATGAGCTAATTTTGCTGTTCCAGCCTATGGGCCAGAACAGCTAACTTGTCCAATGCCCAGATTTGCTTCTGACGGGCTCTTGGACTAACTAAAAGATGAGATTATAGCCCCTTAGGTACCCAAATAGCTTTGGGTCCCGGGAAATTGTTAGTTTTAAAGAACATATTGGATCTAACTGCTCCAGGATATGTATAGTGGTTATGAAAGAGATTATTTGCAAGTTTAGCATTTGTTACCATTGGAGCAATTGGATTGTACCAACAATCATTTACAAAGTGCCCAGTCTTTCCACAGCACCAACAATTAAACTTGTTGTATCTCCCTTTCTTGCTAATTGTGTGAGCATGAGTCCTCTGAGTATGAACATAAGGATATTTGAAGGATACTGATCTGTACTGACTGTGAGTGTGATGTTGACAATCATCATCCACATCTTTCCATCTGGAGTCAGTCTTCTTTAGTGATTTCTTTGTTTTTGTAAACCCAGTTACTTCAAGCCTCCTTGAGATCATCCTTTCACGAGGTTCCCATGAAGTTTTTGCCATCTTCTTTGCTCCACTTGCAGAACCCCCATTTTTGGGATATCCATGGTTGGATTTCCCAGCATTCTTGTCGGAGGGTGAGAATACCTTCCGCACACTAGCCTCCCTCTCACAGGGTCTGCCTGATCTATTTTCCTTGAGGCATCCCTGCTCCTTTCTTTGTGTGAGGCAGCCACCATTTACCGGTGGAGGAGAGGTCTCTGGTGTGGAGAAGCTTGCTACTGGATTTCTTTTGATAGAGTATTTGTCACTCACACCTCTGTCTTTATTGACCCTGGACCTCATGAGATCACCCTGAGTTCTATCCTTCTTTAGAAGCATAATCTCTTTGGTTAGAGTGTAGCACGACTCCCTGCTATCAATCAGAGCCTTCAGAGTTTTCCCAAACTTGCTTATTAGGTCAAGATTTGAGCTTGCATTGAAGTCCATTTTGAGTTGGCAAAACTCTGCATTCTGTAGAGTGAGCTGTTCTGCCTTTTCCGAGAGATCGGAGTTTCTGGCTTAAAGAATAGAGATATTTTCAGCTTGCTCCTTGCAGAGTATCTTAAATTTTTTGAGTTCTTCTAGATGGACATTATATCGCCCGGATGAGTCATCATCTTCTGAAGAGCTAATCTCAGATTCAAAATCTGATAAGGATAGTGGGGCTCTTATACATACCTGTTCAGGAGAGACTTCATCCTGAATTTCTTCCTCTGGCTCAGATAGGACAGTCAATCCGAAATGAACGTTCTCTTCTGCATCTGACCAATTTGAGTCACTATCAATCAGGCTTCTGATCTTCGTCTTAGTTGGAGTGCTTCCAGATTCTGATGATCCATCCATGAGGACTGTTATAGTGTTCCACATCTCCTTCGTTGTAGTGCATTGAGCAATTTGTTGGAGTGTAGACATATCAACTGCATTGGTTAGAATGCTCTTAGCTTCCTTGTCCAGGTTGACTAGGATGACCTCATCCTCAGTCATTTCAGATGATTTCTTGTTCACGGCATATGGACCTTCTTGGCTAGTCAAAAACATTCTGGGATCTATGGCATCCATGAGCTTCTCTGCCCTTACTTTACATAAGATGAAGTTCATCCTGGAGCAGATGGTTAATCTAGATTCCATAGCTGTAATAAGTAGGCACACCTTAAGCAGATCTGTTCAAGCTGTTAGGCTTTATTTGAACAACCTGGCTTTGATGCCACTTGTTGTTTATGGTGTGCTACTTAATTACCAAGAGGGGGGGGGGGGGGGTGAATAGGTTTTTCAAATTATTTTCTTCCCCTTCAGTGTTGATGGTTTCTGATTAATAGATCTACGAAATAAAGAGCACAACACAGAAAACACGCAACGATCTATAGAAGTTCCTCAAGACCGGGTGTCTTGAGTAGTCCTCTTTCCCTCTGCGCCTACCCAACAATGTTCTAGGCTCGTCAACTCTGCCAAAACTTCAGGCCCTCAAGCCTTACAACACGGACCCGCAAGTCCAACAGCCTAGGCCCGCAAGCCCGTACTGCCCCGAGCCCACAAGCTCGACACTCAGGCCCTCAAGCCTCACAACTCTCCAGCCCTCAAGCTAGACAAATAGATCTAAAAACAGACCTTACAGATTGGCCCGCAAGCCTCACAACAAATTACAGTGAAAGAGAATGTTTCTTCTGCCATATAAGGATCGGCAACTTGAGGTTGAAGAAGAAGTTCTTGATTCAGTTCTTTGACAGCACAGGTCTTCTTCAATCTCTTCTCTTAGCCTTATGAGGAATGGCTTCTTATCAGTCGATCAGATGACTGACTCTTCAAAGAACACTTGATGATTGTTCTTTTCTTAATCTTCTTCTTCTCCGCTGATAATACTGTTCTATTGAAACGTAGCAGCGGGATTCTTTTTCAAGTTCTCAGAGGAGAGTTTTCTAGGGCATCACTGTTCCCTCTTATAGGACTGCGAGATCTCCTAACGGTCTTCTGAGAAAGTTTCTTTAAGTGTCAGACCTCCATTCCTTAAGAGCACGCGCTGATATTTCCAATCCTTATGAGCACGCACTGATATTTCCATTAATTGAGGGCACGCGCTGATTGGACAATCAGGCGGCGACATTAAATGATGACTGCGCGTCAGGCTCCTTTTGAAATAGTCTCGATGATATTTCCATTATTGTGACGACATGGAGCTCATCTCGACGACAGAACTTTTGTCGATGCCTTGAACTACTTTCTTCATCAATTCTTCTTGCTTCTGCCTCTGATGCTAGTATCTCAACGATACGAGACATATTGACGCTTCTGCATATACGACGATATGCTATCTCTGACTTTATCGTCGTGATCTTCTTTCTTGCAGACTATCGGCGTAATCATATTATTCTCTCGACGTCTTGAGCAATATAGTGTCGACAGACTATACATCAGAAACTGTTTGTCTTCAGCTGTCCTTCTTCAGTCTTCTCAGCGACATGCCTTCTTTACAACGATATATCCATTATTGTCGATGATATCAGACATAGTCATTCTTCTTTGATTTGCCCATCATTAAGACGACAAGCATACTTTGTCGACGACATGTCTAGTCCTTTTCGACGACATTGTACTTGGCATACATTCTGATATTTGCAAGCATAGACTAGATAGGACATTAAATACATTTTGCATTTATCATTGAGTTGAGTACTTCTTCAAATCAGGAACATTGCTGGGCACTGTTCCCAACCATTTTTGTTGACTGTCCCGTCGACCTTGGGGGGTTCTGCCCAGAGAAGGACACCCCATCTTTCGCCCAAAAGTTGAAGAGCTTGCGGAAGACGGGGAGCAAGAACTCTATCCCTTCCTCGCGCAGGTAGCAGGTAAATGGTACTAGCATCGCGATAGAGTTGGGGTTGAGTTGCGCGGGAACGATGCCAAAGTAGCGCAAGGTTTGGCGCACCTCTGACCACAGCGAAAAGCGGGCGAGAACTGGTTTATGCGGTCGCAGTTCACTGGGCAACGCGTGGTAAACCCAGGCAGAACATAGTCAGCAATGGCGATGGGGAACTCTTCTTCCGAGAGATCGCAAGTCTCGAAGTCGCGGTTGACGAAAAGCTGGGCACACTTAGCCCTGTCGTTGGTCTCTTTCGCCATCGCAGATTGGGAAAGGGAGGTCTCGCAGGAATTCTAGATAGAAGGGCGAGTTATATTGCGGGAGTAAAAGAAGAGAGAGAGGAAAGTGTTGGAACACGGTCTTCCGCATCTCCTAGGTTTGAGAATAACAAATCCTATGTGTGTATTTAATCTTGTGTGATCTAAGTGTGCAGGATAACAGGTCAAAATGACTCAAGGGTTACATATGGTGATTGCCCCTGAATTTGAACCATCAACTCCATTCTGATCACTAGCGCAGGCGATAGTGGATAGCGCCGGCGCTAGCTCAATGCACAGAAGGCATGCTGGAATTGTTGCCACGGATTGAAGATTCTGTCGCGCAAAAAGTCTCCTAATATGACATAGCGCCGGCGGTAGTGGCTAGCGTAGGCGCTAGCGCTAGTCTATAAAAAGGACCCAAGTCCTCTCGTTTCACACACATCAGAGAGATATATTGAGTGCCAGAATTCCAGAGGCTACCTTGGCCGAAAGTTGATGTACTAGCGAAGCTCTGCAAATTTCTGAAGGAGAATCTCGTCACGCCGGATCAGATCGAAGTCCGCTTCTACAACGCTTATTTAACGACGGATCTTCGTCTCCATCTTCAGAAGTCCATCTTGAGGGAGTTCTTATTTCTTTATTGTTATTTCATATTCCTCTTTGTAAACGATTAGTGAAATCGCCTCGTGTTGGCGACTAGGTCTGGGTTGGACTTAGGGGGAAATTCGCCTCGTGTTGGCGACTAGATCTAGGCTAGGTCTAGGGGGGCTCGAGGCCACATCCGGGGAGGGATTGGCTAGAGCGGCTTGAGGCCGAATCCGGGGAGGATAAGGCTAGGGCCACCGGTTCGTGGGGAAGCGAGTCGGGATAGAAAACTAAAAGGATTCTTTTCTATTTAGCTTTGATTTCTAGCTTTCATAAGAGATCAAGTTTTGTAATCATGTCTCTCAAATTTATAAAATCTTGTCTCTAATTTTACTTTACTTGATTACTCTTGATCCTCTTTATTATCATATTCAAACCTTTTTCTAAAATAATAAAAATAGTCTTAAAATCCTTAAAACCCTTATTCACCCCCCCCCCCCCTCTAAGGGCGCCTACCGATCCAACAAGTGGTATCAGAGGGGTTTTATTCCAATCGGCTTAACAACCGGGAATAATGGCGTCTCATGATCTCGCTTCTACTAGTGGGGTAAATTTATATGAAGAAGAAAAATCTCATAAACCACCTTTATTCGAAGGGAAAAATTATAAAGGGTGGAAATTATTAATGGAAAAATTTATTAAAAGCTTAGATACAAATGCATGGGACATAGCAATAGTTAGACCAGCGGACGAATCAAATAAACAAGAGCGTCACCTAAATGCGAAAGCTATGCATTATATTTTTTGTGCTTTATCTCAAGATATTTTCAAATTAATATATTGCTTTTCTAGTGCTTACAAAGTATGGAATTTTCTTGAAGAAATGTATGATTCTCCTCCTGCAGGTATAGAACAATCCCAAGAACCAGAGAATATGCAAGCATGCACTAGTCTTCAAGAAAGCTTCTCTCATGACGAATCAATGGAGCACACCTCAAATGAAAAAGAAGAAGAAGTACTGTCTTCGGAAGAGGAGTTGCAAAAAGATGTAATATGTTCAAATCGTGCCTCTCCCGAAAGCAATGTAAAGAAATCTAATCCCATCTTTTGTACTTCTATCTCTTCATTACAATTACTTCAAGCTACAAATCGCAAAATAAAGAAATTAAAAAGGGCTAATAAATATTTGCGCGTAGAAAATGAAAATTTAAAAGCAAAAATTAATGAAGAATCAAATTCTAATTTATCCAGTTCTACACATAGCTCCTTAGTTGAAACATTACACCTTGTGTTGAATATAATGATATTAAAGAAAAATTTAAGGAACTTGAAAAGGAACTTATTCTTATAAAAGAACAAAATGAAAGATTATGTGTAAAAAAATCATCTTTGATAAATAATTGTGCTAAGTGTAAAGAATATAAAATTGAAATTCAAGAGATGGATGAAACATTTGATGAATATAGGGATGAATACGAAAAACATATTGAATCAATTGCTACCACTCTTAAGAATAGCACGATCGCTTATAATAAAGCTAGGCATAAGCTAATGATGAAAAATGATGAATTAGAATCAAAAATCAACAGTCTTATGAAAATTATAAATACACATTCACAATATCAAGAAACACCTAAGACCAAGTCAAATATGAATATCATAACTAAGGTTAACTATGAAAAACAAAAGAAACTAGTAAATCTCAAGTATTCAATAAAAATGTATCTCCCACATTATATTCAAATAGGCAAAGATTTCCTAAAAATGACTTCAAAAGTCATCATTATTTTAAGCACAAATCTAAAGAGCATAGAAATTTAATGCAAAATTATAATTCTAAACCCACGTATGAATGGAGACCCAAACTTAGAACTGAAACATTAACATCACATGAACAGACTCACTCATCAGTATCTACCCACAAACCATTACGATATATTTGGGTACCCAAAGGAACCACCACTCTTGGTCCCCTTTGGATCCCTAAATCGTCTAAACATTAAGTGTCACTAAACGCATGACGTAGAAATCAACAAAAAATTAGGTTTTAAATTATTCTACTTCATGATATAATTTAACTTTTTGTTATTTATTTTTGACTAATAATTCTATATGTGATGATGAAAATATAATCCTAAAACCTATGAAGTTTTACAAAATTAAACATATGATAGTTTAAAACTTCTATTGACCAAGATCCTTCATCCTCCTAAAACTCATTATCAACCAATATCATCCGCATAAGTAAAATCCTTGATGCTATTTGAGTTATCTCAAAATTATAAGGTTTATATTTTTCAAATCTATCCTTAACATTTTCATATAACGTTAGATTTAAACATAAACGTGAAACTAAAGTATAATAATTAGCAAAAATGAATCACAAGAACCAGGTAAAAAGTGCCACACATACAGAAAATGCATAATCAAAATCATAGATAGCGCCAGCGCTAACTGGTAGCGCCAGCGCTAACTAACAATAGCTGATGTCTTAGGTTCACATCCCTGTATTATTACACACATAAAACTCTATCTCTAATCATCCTCATCATCCACCTCCTCCACACTTGGACTTAATGATGGTCGTCTTCGTGTCCGTCGGATTGAATGCCTTGGCGGATCTTGCACCGGACTCTCCCACTCCCTTCGCTCCGGTGTGGATGGATTCAAATTTAGAGCCTTCATCATTTTCTTTATCCCAAAGACATTCTTCTTTATCACGGTAACATCCTCTTCTACCCGTGCCATCCGATCACCCATCTCCTCTCGAAAGCTCCCATATGGAGCATCTCGAGCTCCTCGAGATGACACTGCTCGGCGAAGTGGTGGTTGAACTGATGACGATGGCTCATCCGAGACAAAGGATGCTCGCAATTGTGAAGTACTATAAATCATAGGAAAGCAATCCATCAAGTAAAAACCAAGCTCTACTGAAGGATACATACCCTGAATAACTCGCTGAATAATGCCACCCAGGAGCAAGTTATTGTATCTCTGACGGGATGGATGCCGCAACTTGAACGAATATCGAATCAGAGAAAGTAACAAATCAGCCACATCAAATTTCTCCCCCTCTAGAATCATATAAGTAACATAACTCAGTTGAGCGGTGATCTTAGCCGTATCACTCAACTTCAATAAGATTGTGTGGCATAGTACTTCCTGGACAACCAAAGCATCTGCTGTAAGTGTCGACACAGTGGAAATGAGACTCCTACATTCCCTATTATGCAGGACCATATTCACTCGTGTCCAGTCTCTATCCGCTCTAAATTTCTAAACAATCTCTAAACGGTATGGATACTGTGATAGTCCAAACATGTTCCTGAGAATGTCATGGGTAATCGTCACCTCGTGACTTTGTACCATTGATCGTACTCCTCCATCAAGATCCGACTCCGATGGATCCTCTAGGTGCGTATAAAATTATCTAACCATCTCCGAGCAGAACCCATCCGAAGAAAACAAGTTTAAAATCTCGGAGGCAACAAACAACTGCATGATGTGGTGATGTCGTGGAAGAGCAAACTCCACCACATACGGGACTCCCACCACTGCCGCCTCCACGGCCAAACTTGCCGCCCACTTACCCCTATTTCCTGGTGCCATCTGTCACATTATAAAAATTAATATAAAATCATTATCATCCTAAATATTTCAAGAAAAACATATTCTCTTAACTAAATAAGTGGTGAAAAATTGTTCTCTAAAAAAATTCCAAAAACCCTTAACCTCATATATCATGACAATATCAAATACTAATTTCAAAGTTTTTTTTAAACCTATCAAAATGTTGTCATATCATCCCTTGCTCTATCAAAAATACTTAAACAAAAAAAAAACTAAATCAAATATTGTGACAAAAATCAAACTTTATGTGGATTTAAGTCTCTCAATCAAAAGAAAATGTAAATCAAAACCATTAAATCTCAAAAAAAAATTAAAACCAAGAATAAGATCAAACATTGTGGATCTAATCCCTAAATCAACCTAAACACCCCAAACATCATCATCTCCATCATCACAATCAAAGATTAAAGCAAAAATCAAAAGAAATGGTGATGTTTTACCTCAGATCTATGCAGGGGACGGCTCGTCTTCTAGGTTTTCCTGCGATAAATTGGATGGAAATGGCAGATCTGAAGATAGATCTCGGTTTTACCAAAATCCGCGATAGCGCCAGCGCTATCGCTAGCGCCGGCGATATCGCGCCTTTCTGATTCTTTATTCAAATAAAAATTTATCATCTCCTAAAATTAATCCCCATTGTTTTAATGCAGGATTTCATCAATTTTCTTGGGTGTCCACTATATGCACACCTTAAACACATTATTTTGCAATTTTAACCATCCAATACACCTCCTACAAATCTGAAATTTCAGCATTAAACTACCATTGGGACACCTAATCAGGATCAACAATCAAAAAATTTAAACTCCTCGAAAATTGTGTACTGTATTCCGCGCTAGCGCTAGCGCCGGCGCTAGCGTAAAATCTGATTTTCTGCATTTTTAGAATTTTGATGAATTCCTAAAAATATGTTAATAGATATGTACTATTTGTTCTTGCACCTCTAATGTTATTTAAATTTTGAAAAATCAAAAACAAAATTACAAAAGATAAAATTCCAAAAATATGTTTTGCTTTTGTTTAAAACTTTTGTCATTTACCAAAATCAAATATAAAATTACAAAAGACAAAAACCAAAAATATGTTTTGCTTTTATTTAAAGTTTTTTTTTAAAATCAAAATACAAAAACATAAAACTTGAAAACAATCCAAAATTTTTAATGAACATCAAGCATGATTTAAATCTATTCTTTAGAGTCTCTATAATGTTACAATTTATTTTTTCAAAACTCCTTTAACATTGCTTTTATCATGCTTTGATCTATCTATTAAAATGTGCATCAATAATAATTAGAAAAGTTGTGTAGGACTAAGCTTAGCATGCCTCTAAGTATGAGTAAATGTTTTATGGTTGATAATGATATTCTTTCACTCACCTTTTGGCTTAGTTTACTTGTGCCTCTTAATCTAAGAATGCTTGCTAATATATTGTAATTGTACATAAAATTAAAATTGCACAGTTATTTTACCTACACAACATTTAAAGTGTTTGCTTTAAAGTGTTTGCTAAACAAGTGTAATCGGAGAACTTTGTTCAAATCAAAACTCATCATAACCTTGACAAAGTCACCTCCACCAAGCACTACTTGAACCTCCTGATAAGTCTTAATAAGCATTGTGGGGTTGAGCACCTTGGATAGATTAGTAAAGTGTCTTGTGCAAACTCTTCCTTTTAAAAAATAAAACCACCTCTTCTTAAGTACACTGGATCACAACAAAAAGAATCAACCTTAATAAATCAACTTATGTGATCCCCCAAGCACTACTTTGCACCCTGATAAGTCTTCATAAGCATTGTGTGTGCAAAGTACCTTGATTGTTGTACATTTTAATTTGTGCTTAAAAGTGTGTGGAAGTCAAATTATTTGTGTTTTTATTGTGCACTTTACTCTATATTTGCCTTGTATTTTGTGGTTAACACACTTGTTTACTTTATTCAAAATACACTTGTGCACATCATTATCTTCCATAACACTTCTTCTCATGAGTATTGGATCCTAATGCTGATTCTATACTTCTCTTTATTTATCAAATGCACTAGATAACCTAGCATGATTTCTACAATGTTTAGTTTGTTTTTGAAATTCTGAATTACCATAACATTGTCGTACTCTCTCTTGTGATAATATTTATTCATGCTTGGTTTCTTCATTGGTAAAATTACATTCTTGTTTAACTTTTGATATACAAACATCTTCTTTAAAATGACAACTCCAATCTTTTTGAATTATCACTTCTTATACAAGATGTTTTCTCTTAAGTCTTCCGCACCTTTGCATTTATCTTGTGTTTATGCTACAAAACTCTGATTTATGAACTTATAGATACTCACACTCTAATCTCATTCAATGAAAAGATTTCTACAACTCCTTATCATTTCTTTCTCTCCAAGCTCGATCATGCCTATCACCCTTATCATTACAATTTGAAGTGGTGTCTCCTTACCCGCTTTTGCTAATAACAAAAGGGGGAGAACTAACATGATAAATAAAACTCCGCTATCAAACTAAAATTCACATGAATAATTAAATTGATAGTTTACATATTAGGGGAGCATTCACTTAGGGGGAGCATGTATTTAGGGGGAGCACTACTAAAATGCTATAATCATTATTTATCCTAAGTCATCCTTTTCACACTCACACAAATATGTTTCTTCATGCTTATATAGATTAATGCTCTGATTTATCATTAATGGATTTGTTATTATCAAAAGGGGGAGTTTGTTGGAACACGGTCTTCCGCATCTCCTAGGTTTGAGAATAACAAATCCTATGTGTGTATTTAATCTTGTGTGATCTAAGTGTGCAGGATAACAGGTCAAAATGACTCAAGGGTTACATATGGTGATTGCCCCCGAATTTGAACCATCAACTCCATTCTGATCACTAGCGCAGGCGATAGTGGATAGCGCCGGCGCTAGCTCAATGCACAGAAGGCATGCTGGAATTGTTGCCACGGATTGAAGATTCTGCCGCGCAAAAAGTCTCCTAATATGACATAGCGCCGGCGGTAGTGGCTAGCGCAGGCGCTAGCGCTAGTCTATAAAAAGGACCCAAGTCCTCTCGTTTCAGACACACATCAGAGAGATATATTGAGTGCCAGAATTCCAGAGGCTACCTTGGCCGAAAGTTGATGTACTAGCGAAGCTCTGCAAATTTCTGAAGGAGAATCTCGTCACGCCGGATCCGATCGAAGTCCGCTTCTACAACGCTTATTTAACGACGGATCTTCGTCTCCATCTTCAGAAGTCCATCTTGAGGGAGTTCTTATTTCTTTATTGTTATTTCATATTCCTCTTTGTAAACGATTAGTGAAATCACCTCGTGTTGGCGACTAGGTCTGGGTTGGACTTAGGGGGAAATTCGCCTCGTGTTGGCGACTAGATCTAGGCTAGGTCTAGGGGGGCTCGAGGCCACATCCGGGGAGGGATTGGCTAGAGCGGCTTGAGGCCGAATCCGGGGAGGATAAGGCTAGGGCCACCGGTTCGTGGGGAAGCGAGTCGGGATAGAAAACTAAAAGGATTCTTTTCTATTTAGCTTTGATTTCTAGCTTTCATAAGAGATCAAGTTTTGTAATCATGTCTCTCAAATTTATAAAATCTTGTCTCTAATTTTACTTTACTTGATTACTCTTGATCCTCTTTATTATCATATTCAAACCTTTTTCTAAAATAATAAAAATAGTCTTAAAATCCTTAAAACCCTTATTCACCCCCCCTCTAAGGGCGCCTACCGATCCAACAAAAAGTGTAATAAAAGCGGTAGGTGAGTCGCCTATTTATTGAAAATAATGGAAAATTACAAAATTCCCTGGGCGCAGGGTGCAGATAGTGATCGCGCTACCCCGACGCTTTGGAATGCGGGCCAACCCACCTACCTTCAGTCGCCGGCCTAAAAGCGAGTGCTGCACGCGAGACCCCCTAGGAGAAAGCAAAAGAAAGTGAAAGAGAGAGGGTACGCAAGAAACAATTCAGCAAGGAAATAACACATTACATAACGTTCAGACAGATCAATTATTTGCGAGACACAGCAGGTCTCGAATTGTTTAGTTCATAAAAGAAAAGAGAGCGCAAGAGAAAAGAAAAGTAAAAGAAGAGTGCGAGAGAGTGCAGGGAGCGAGAGTCGGTAGGCTTAGAATTGTATCCACTACCATCGACCCCGACTTTGCCTCCCTGTCCTCGGAGGCACTCGCGGGTGGATGAATGCGATCACCGCTGTGAGTTCTTGGTTGACCAAGTGCATTTGATCTCTCGCCCATGCGATGTGCCTCCCAGGAGAGGTCTGCTCGTACATGCCCCCTTGACGCTCCATCTCGCCAACGAGATAGAGGTTGTCTCGCTCGAGAACCCCCAGCCTTCACTCGAAAGTTGTCCGTTGCACATCCACTTGATTTATGAGGTCTCGCTACATCCAGATAATCTTGCCGAGGACCTCTGTCGTCCGCTCCTTCATTATCCTGGGTTCTGCGGGATCGCCAAAGAAGTCTGACAGATCTCCAGGGGAAGGGGGCAGCGAGATCATTCCTTCATCCTCATATTGGGAGTCCATTGGCGAAACCTCTCGGTATTCTATGAGAGAAAGCGATGGATGAGTAGTATTTAGTAGATCCCAGATAAAAGAAAGTCACGCGAGTAAGGTAACTGACCTGGCACAGGTTCCTTACCGAGGCGCCGACGAGAGGGGGTTGGCTGCCCCGCGAATGGCTGGCTAGGGAATGTAGTGATTTTCCTTTTCTGGGGCGGGGGTGTTCCTGGTTAGCAGCAGAGGTGGTGGCCACGTCAACACCTGGGGGGTTGCGCACCGAGACCCTCTCGGTTAGACGCTACTCCTATAGCATGACGGGAATTGTGGTCTCGCGAGCTAAGGAGACGCGCAGTGTTGAAGGAGGTTCTTGCGGAGTTGGCTCTCGCGACGTAGGTTCCCGCTGGGTTGGTTCTCGCGGTGTGGGTTCCCGCGGAGAAGGAAAAATCCCTATGGTCCTGAAGGTGGGGGCTGCGGGAAGCAAAAGGGGTAAGATGGCGAAAAGACAGATTGCGCGAGAAAGCTATGGTTAACTTACCAGATTCAGGAGGAGTCCTGGCAGGGGTGACCAGAGAGCGGCACTCCAAGATTAGCGGAGCGTCATCAGCAGGGGGAGGGAGCGCGTTAGCATCGGCCTGGTTGGTCTCGGCGGTGCCTTCCATCAGTGGTATCTCCTTCGAGTAAGCAAGGTCTTTGAGGCATCACGCCAGTGAATATCATCAAAGCGGAAAGGAACAAAGTTACCTTAGATGTGTTATCTGGAGGGTCGCGAGAAGGGGGTGGGGTTGCGGACACGGATTCGATAACTGACGGGCCCCTCACCGTCTTGGCCCTCTTAGATCGGTAAGGGGAAGTGGGGTCTCTCTTGGACGAGATCTAGGGGGCATATTTGGCTGTCAGAGGGAAGGCTTTCTTTCACGCAATGGTGAGACGGTCAATCATCCCCTGAGAAAGAGGCTGCGGTAGTGGCTTCATGGAGGTTATTGGCGGCGAAAGCTCGGAGGAGAAGGAAAAAGAAAGAAAAGGTGCAGTATGAGCATCGCGGCCTAAGATATATACAGCAAAGTGAAGGGTCCCACAAAAAGATTCCCTCCAGGTCAGCATGAGCTCACCAAATAAGCGGGGTTGGACTTTATTTTTGAGTGAGTGCCTCACTCGCAAAGAGCGAGGATTGTGTACAATCACGTATTTGTTGAGTGGGGCTCCAGGATTGAGATAGGCAAAAAGAGAAAATAAGGAGGGCATTCACCCTAGGCAAGAGAAGGCCAAAGGTGGTTCTGAGGGAGTGCAGCCTCTCTCGCAGGGCACTTGCAGGACACTCGCGTGAGAGTGGCGCGGAGATAGTGCCGATCGGGCGAGTTAAGGGCGGGGTCCTACTCGCCCAGAAGACCGGGGACCCTGCGAGTGGCGCCTTCAAGGGCCACTCGCCCCGCGGGTGTCAGGAAGTCAGGTACGCTGTAGGTCAGGCGAGAGGTGCCTCCATGGAACACTCACCCAGGGGGATTCGAGGATAAATTTACCTGAATACCCTTCGTGGGCTGCCAATAGCCCTTCAGAACAACGGAGTTAGGCTGTTAGCAGACAAATTTGGGGTGCGTTTAGTTAAATTAAAAGGAGGATTTATGATATTGGCAGACCAGATCAGAAAACCTATAAATAAACCCTTAAGGGCACCTTGGAGGAGATTTGATCTTTTGAGCTCTCTCCTCCAGGATAGTTTTGGTTGGCTGTTCGAGCCCTCCAAGGTGCCCGACTGAGCATTGGTTTGGGAGGGGAAGCTTTCTCAGATCTTCTGAGTGTGTGGCGGGACCTCCTCACTACAGCCTTTGGTCTGTTCTTGGTTTTCCATGAACTGACATGTGGGCCTGTGAGAGAGAAGTAGGTGTGGGCTACAACCCCCAGGTGGGTCCGAACTCAAGAGATCAGTTGCTGGTTTCAACAATAAGGCTCTATGAAATAATAGAAGGGTCTTTCATGATATCCTTTAGGATGATAAGGATTGGGTTTACCATACTTATGTTTATTATTTTGATACTGGAAGTGTGTATAAAACGTATCTAAATATAAAAGATCAGCAGAGTGTTTTATTACTCTAGCTTTGGCTTTAGCCTTTTGGTTGTTTAATTTCTCTACATTATTCTTGCATATAGATTTCTTTTCTTTGTTTAGATTTACTTTGTGAGGCATAGTTACTTTATTTGAGTTATTACTATCCTTAGTTGTTGCACTCCTCTCACTTGATTGATAGTCACTAGGTCAAGCAAATCTAACTAGATTTTTCCAGGCAGGCTTCCTAGGGGCTTCTGTGCTAGTGGAAGGCTCTGCTCCTAAGCCTAGGTGATTAAATCTCATGAAGAGATTTTGTGTAATGTCTCTGAGCTTCTGACTCCTCCCATTGAGTGAGTCCTCAAAGGATTTTTCCTTTGTTAGCTCTTCTTTTAACTTTAAATTTTCATTTCTTATTCCTATCAATTCTGTTTCTTTTTCTTGAATTTCATTTCTAAGGTCACTATTTAGTGAATATAATTCATCTTTCTTAAGATGTTCTAATTCTTCCCTATTTGTTTCTTTATCATATGAGGACATTCCCAAGGCCATCATGCATGGTGCTTTAGCCTCTTTTTCTTCATCACTCTATGATGAGGAGGAGCTTGACTCTGCTTCAGAATCACTCCAGGTTTCAGCAATGAAACCTTTGGCTTTATTCTCGTCTTTCCTCCTGAAAGACTTCTTCTTGTTCTCATCTTTGTTGCTACTCCTGTCCCTTTGTTCCTGTGGGCAATTTGGGGCAATGTGCCCTGGCTTGTTGCAGGTGAAGCAAATCACCTATTTCCTTGGAGTCTTATCATATCTAGGCTTTGAGTTCCTCTCCCATCTCCTTTAGTCTTATGTATTGACCCACTTTCTGAATCTCCTAGCTAGGAGACTGAACACTTCATCTTCAGGAGTGGAGGGGTCTCCTTCAGCATCTTTCAGTGTAAGTCTCCTTTGGATAGGAGTTGGAGTTGTCTCATTTGCCTCTGTTTCAGCTCTACTCTTTAGAAGCATCTCATATGACTTCAGCTTTCCTAGCAAAGCATCCGTGATGATCTCTCTGTGGCATCTGGACTCTCTTATAGCCCAGATCCTTGAATCCCATGAGCTGGGGAAGCATATGAGAATCTTATCATTTATTTCAGTTAGAGAGATCTCCTTCTCTAGTCCCTTTAGCTCATTTATTATGAAACTGAATCTGCCATACATCTCACCAACAGATTCCTCGACCTTCTTTTGAATGTTCTCATATTGGGATATGAGAGGGGACTTCCTGTCCTTTCTTTCATCAGAACTTCCTTCCACCATTCTGGTAAGAGATTCCCATATCTCTTTTGTTGATTGGCAATCAGCCACTCTTTGGAAAATGTCATCTAACGTTGTAGAGACCAGAATGTTCATTGGTTTGACAACACATGCCTTTAGCTTCTTCTCTGCCTCTGTCCACTCAGCTCTGGGTACAGGTTCTTGAGTTGAAGTACCACTGACATCTTTCTTGTATGGGGCTGGGGGACCTGAAATGATGACATCAAAAATGTCTTCATCTATGGAGTTCATGTACAATTTTATTCTGGCCTTTCAGAGTGTAAACTTATTTAGGTTACACACTGGAGGTCTTGTTGATGCATAATCCTTAGAACTCATTTTCTTTTAAAATAGATTTAATATAAGAAATAAGAGTAGGAGGTCTTTTTGATCAAGGTGTTAACCTTTTAATGATCAACCTCCCTCTGATACCAATTGAAAGTGCACAGTGTGCCTCTGAGAATTCTCTAGAGGGGGTGAATAAAAATTTAAAATCTTTTCACTGAGCATACGATAAAAATACTAAGGGATTATGCACAACAACATGAAGAGGCAGAATAAACTAAATGCAGTAGATATAAAAATAGAAAAGTTGTAAGATATATATGAGACAACACAGAAAATTCACACTCATAAGACACTAAATTTTATAGTGGTTCACCAAAATGTAGGTACTCCACTCTTCTACCTTCCTGGTAGGAATGCACAACCTGTGCCTGAGTCTTTTGATAAGGAGACTCTTAGAACCAAAGATCTTTTGATAAGGAGATCTTGAACCACTGAGTCTTTTGATAAGGAGACTCTTAGAACCAAAGATCTTTTGATAAGGAGATCTTGAACCACTGAATCCTTTGGAAGAGGGATGCTTAAAACTCTTTACAGTTGAGGGAAATAGAAAGAAGAAGATAAGGCTGAGAAGATAAGAATTCTGTTCTCATAATTCTTCAGAAGCTTTGACTGCTTCTGTCTTTCTTTTTCTGGATCTAAAATGATAAACCCTGCTTATGATAGTGAAAATTTGCAAGGGTTGTTTTAGCTTGATCCTTTTCTCTCAACACTTGTTGTAGTTCTACTGCTGTATTATGAAGATGATGAAGCAGTAGTGTATGTGTTCCTGTGCTGAGGGATCCCTTCTATATCTATATGTCTGCTTTGTAATATTGAAGAAGAAGAAGCCTTTTGTTTTTCTGTATTGAGAGAGAGCACTTCTCTTTTTCTCTTTTAGGGTTCCAAGAGGAAGAAGAAGAAGTGGAAACACTAATCGACAAGCTGTAGGAGATTGTGATGAATGCTCTGCTTCTTTCTTCTTTTCTCATCTTATTTATTGTCCATGATTAATTTTGAATTTGTTTCCCCTTTTGGGTTGTCCTGAAAAGTCATAGCCTTGGACAATTAATCTTTCTTTCTTCTTTTGTTCACGACCCGTCTATAAACTGTTTGAATATATTCCAAGAAAGCTTTTCCTGTATTCTTTAATGATCCTTTCCATTCTAGGCAATAAATGAGCCATTGTTGAACGGTCTTCAGTGTTGTGGGCCAACAATGAGAGTTCTAAAAGGACAACTGAAAAGGTTTCCTTTTCATACTATATTCGACGTTGCATCAATTTCATCTTCTCTCTTATCGACGCACCTTTGAGTTCTTGTAAGAGCAGATTCGAATTCCTTCTAGCTCTGATTGAACTCTGTAGTCAACGTTGCGTCGATTCCTTATCGACGTACTTATCGAATTGACGACTTGAATTTGAAATTCATTGTTTGCGTCAAATTGTAGTCGAAGCTGCATCGACTTCAGATGGCTTCGACAGACTCTTCCTTCTGCGTTGAGTTGAAGTCGAAGCTGCGTCGACTTCTAAGATCACTTTGACATGCTCCTTCATCTACGTCGATTTTATTTTGACGTGGCATCGACTTGATATACTTCGACAGAGAGTTTAGTTGCATGGACTTCTAGGGAGAGTTGCGTCGATATCAAGTCAAAGTTGTGTCGACTTCAATTCGGCATTGCGCCGACTTCCATTCGACGCAAGTATCAATTAAGTTGACTTTGAGTTTGTCTTGACTTGATCATGACCCTCTAGGGTGAGTGTGACATCTTAAGACATCTAATGACCAAATTACCCTTACTATACAATGGGTAATAAAACCTACGAGTAAAACCACTTATAGGTAATTTGTTAAGTTAAATCAAATGGGTTTTTTCCAACACATTTGGACCCATGCATGTGGAGTTATCTACATGCAAATGAACTCTAGCATAGTTGAATGTTAATATGTGACCTAGGGAGAATATTGTGAAATTCTCCCAAACCTCTTGGGCAATGGGTCTGAAAAATTATACAGAGGTAAGTTATACCAAATTCCACACTCTCACCAAATTTGGTTGGTTTTGGAAATTAATTTACAACAGTTTTAATTATTATTTAATAAAGCATGAAAATGGTAATATTCATGGCTTAGTAACAAATAAAGACTCAAAAATGTGTTAGATGATATTAAGGGTTAACACACATCTATGGTATTGATTTGAAGACATTTTACTTAGAGCATGTGAGGAAAATCCACATGCAAGTTCATGTAGAATGGGAAGGTGCGCTATTAGCACAAAACCCTTTTTCTTGAGTATTTAACTCAATTTGGTTATGACATGCAAGAAATAATTTGTACATGCATAGGATATGAGGATATGAAATTCCTCTGGGAATTTGGAAATTTTTGGAACAAAATTCCCTAAGTTTTTAATCAAGGTATAAATGTCACAAATGTTAATTAATGAAATATTTTGGAATAAAGCCTTAGGGAAAAATATGAAATTTTGGTGTATGATCCTATATGAGGAAATACATGTCCTCTGGAAATTTGGGAATTTTTGGAATTAAATTCCCCTGGGTATTTAACTTAAATACATTTGTCACATAAGTAAATTAATGAAATATTTGTGGTTAAAAGTTTTAAGAAATTATGAGACTCTGATGAATCTCTTGTAACATCATTTTGAACCCCTGAGAATTTATTAGAAATTTTTGGTGATCATTTGCCATGTAAAATTTTAATAATATCATTTGTCGCACTTTTGAATTACTGAAATGAATATCATGAAAATTGCCTGAAAAATTATGAAACTCTGGATTTGACTTTGTTTTATAAATATGTATCAGATGAAATTTGTATGGAATTTTTAGATGTATAATTCCGGTACTTCATTTGTAAAGTATTATATAGGGATTATTATTCATAAATAGATATTGATGATTTAAAGGAGTTGAAAAAAAATCTTGTTACTCTGGATTTGACTTTGTTTTATAAATATGTATCAGATGAAATTTGTATGGAATTTTTAGATGTATAATTCCGGTACTTCATTTGTAAAGTATTATATAGGGATTATTATTCATAAATAGATATTGATGATTTAAAGGAGTTGAAAAAAAATCTTGTTACTCTGGGATAACATTTAAAATCTAGTTTTGAACCTCTGAAAATTTATTAGAATTTTTTGGTGATCATTTGCCTTGTAAATCTCAATAATTTCATTTGTTGCACTTTTGAATTTATGGAATGAATATCATGAAAATGCCTGAAAAATTATGAATCTTGGTCAGCCATAATTTTGGATCATTATAAGTACCTGTAAAATTATGAATCTTATGTGTGTATGTAGTTCCTATGTGAGGAAGAAAACTCGAGGTTAGAAATGTGATGAATGGTGAGTTAACACCCGGTCACAAGTCATAGTGGTGTTGGGGTTCAAAAGAACTCCCCCACTCCTAAGTACTAAACTTAACTCATCTTAGGGACTTATAGTAATTGGAAAAAAGGATTATGTAGAAAGGGGTAGATACCAATAAGATTAAGTGCCTTGAGAAGAAGGAAGTTTGGGATGTAAGCCCATCACACTTCCTAGTACCGCTGCGAGCCCTTCACTGGTTAGCCCTCGGGAAGTCCAAGGTTAACTTTAAACTTCTAAGTTCAACTAAACAATAGGCAAGAATAGTTAAGCAGGAGAACTCGATAGGATAATCCTCATCCTGAATATGGGATGTAATATTATAAGGACTGGAATTGTCCTGCGAGCGGTAGGCTCAGTATATTAGAAGGACTGGAATAGTCCTGCGAGCGGTAGGCTCGGTATATTAGAAGGTCTGGAATAGTCCTGCGAGTGGTAGTCTCGTTATACTAGAAGGACGAGTTAAGTCCTACGAGCGATATGCTCGGTATATTAGAAGGACGAGTTAAGTCCTGCGAGCGGTAGGCTCAGTATATTAGAAGGACGGGTTAAGTCCTGCGAGCGGTATGCTCGGTATTTCATAAGGAAGGACTGGGTTAGTCCTACGAGTTGTAGGCTCGGTGTTATCTAAGGAGGACTGGATAGTCTGGAGAGCTGGAGGATTGGGAAATACAAAATAAAGGTGGTGTTTACCAGATAGTACGCAGATACCTTATGTGTTCTTAGGGGCGTACAAAAGGTCTAGGCTGGGATATGTGTGATATAAGCCTAGAAGTGGACAACCCAATCCACTACCTTGTTTGCCTCAACCGGGTACCTGAGTTGACACACTAAAATAGAGGGAACTAACAAAAGGTCTGTATGCACGGAGTCGTGTGGGTGAGTTGCATCATTGCATTGCACATCATAATATTGCATCATTGCATAAACAAGACCTCATCGTATAAACTAGTATGGGCTCTTTTATGCGATGAGTTTACCTTAGTGTCAGAACCCTTAACTTATACGTTTGTATGGGCATCCATATAAGTTAAGGTTATTTTCGTAGCTGCTCTTCCTTATTACTATATCTGCTCCTTTTTATACTGCTTTTATTTATTATTGATATACCATTCTTGTGCTAGCATAGAATCATTTTCAATACTTGTTTAGTATATATACCTTGCTAGTCTCTCCGCTTGTCATCTGCTTATTTTTACTCCTTGTTGTCCTCCGCTTTGTCCTCCTGCATGGTGCAAAATTGGTTGTGACCGTAGGATATAATTGGCTTAGTCTTTATGACTAAAAATCAGTTGTGACCGTAGGATATAAAGGAGCTGGAGCAGCAGTACTGAAAGTGCACAGCGTGCCTCTGAGAATTCTCTAGAGGGGGGGGGGAGGGGGGGGGGGGGTGAATAGAGATTTAAAATATTTCTATCCTAACTGTGTAAACAATAAAATAAATAAAGGACTTATGCTCAACAATCCACATGCAGAATAATTAAAGTGCGGTAAATAAAAATGCAGAATAAGGTATAGGGACAGCGCAGAAAATCACAACACAAACACAAGAGATTTTATAGAGGTTCCCCAAAATGTGGGTACTCCTCTCTTCTAACACCTGGTAGGAATGCACCACTGTGCCTGAGTCTTTTGATAAGGAGACTCTTAGAACCACTGATCTTTTGACAAGGAGATCATGAACCACCAGATCTTTTGATAAGGAGATCTTGAACAACCAGATCTTTTGATAAGGACATCTTGAACCACTGAATCCTTTGAAGAGGGATTAATAAAAATCTTTTACAGAAATAGAATGAGAAGGAGAAGAAAGAAGGTTGAAGGACTTATGTTCTCAGAATTCTTGAGAAGGTTGTATAAAGAACAACCTATTAGATGTTCTATAGGATCTGCTCTTGATTAACCCCTGCTTTAGATGGTGATGAATTGCAGAGGCTTTGTATGTCAGATCCTTTCCTCTTCTGTTGTTTGAGGTCTGGCTGCTATGAGATTGTGATAGAGAGCAGCTTTTAGATCCTTTGTTCTATCAGATGAAGAACATCGGTACTTTCTTTCCTTTTCTCTGTTCTGTATTAGGATTCCCGAGGGAGGACGAAGAAGAACACGGGAAAACCCTAAGTTGAGGAAGTCGGCTGATAGTAATGAATGCCTTGAGCTTCTCTTTCTTCTCAGCCCTTTTATCATGTATTAAATTTGAATTCATTTCCCTTTCTGGTAAGACCTGAAAAGGCATGTCATCCTAGACACTCTCTTTCCTTCTTTCTTTAATTCTCGACCCATCCACCAAAATGGAATATATTTCCAAGAAACCTTTTGTCTCCTTCTTTAATGCTTCCTTCTATTCCAGGCAATTATTAAGCCGTTGGAGAACGGTCTTGAAAGATGTGGGCCATGAGACAGGGATCAGAATGATAGCTAAAAAGTTATACCTTTTCAGACTGTATTCGACGTAGCGACGAATTCACTTCCTATCTTATCGACGCAACTTCGAGTTCCTGTAGGAGCAGCTTCGATTTCATATGTGCTCTGATTGAACTATGCATGTCGACGTTGTGTCGATATCTTATCGACGTAATTGTTGAGTTGTAATGCATGGCTCTGAACTTCAATATCTGCGTCAAGATGAAGTCAACGTTGCGTCGACTTTAGATGGCTTCGACAGATATCCCCTTCTGCGTCGAGTTGAAGTAGAAGCTGCATGGACTTCTCAAGTTACTTCGACAAGTCCCTGACCTTTACGTCGATATCTATTCAATGTAACATCGACTTGAGTTACTTGGACAGAAGGGTTGAACAACTTGGACTTCTAGTCAGAGTAGCGTCGATATGGACTTGATGTTGCGTCAAATTCTATTCGACGCAAATATTAACTTTGTCCAAATTTTGCTTCTCTTGATCTGGTCTTGACAGCCTAAGTTGAGTGTGACATCCTAGGACATCTATTGACCAGATTACCCTCACTCTACAATGGGTAATTTAATCCTAAGGAATAAAATCACTTTTAGTTAATTTGTTAAGTTAAATCAAGGGTTTTTACCAACAATCTCCCCCTATTTATCTTAACAAATTTTACAGTTTGTTCAGAGTGATTTTATACAGTTTTTCATCAACAACACATACAATACAACATAGACACAAGATAAGATAGACTGAAATCATTGGCAGTTCCATTCAGTTGTCATCAAATAAAATTGTAAAAACTGTATTGTTCTTCTCTGAATAAATTTATTCTCAGAATAAATTTCCACGGAATACCTTCATAAGAATTCAAGAATCCTTCTCAGGAGTCTTCCTTTTCCTTGAGAATACCATTGTGATGACTTTCCTTGGAGCTATCTTCAGAGGCTCATCTTCATCAGGAGACATAGCTGGATCTTCAGCAATATTGCCTTTGTCAGGCTCCCCCTGATTTTGCTCAGTTTGCTCAGCATCCACAACAACTTCCTTGGCAATCTGTGCTACTTGATTTAGAACATTGTCATTGTGAGGATCTTCCTGAACAGTTGCTGTACTTACAACTTCCATTTCCATATCCAGATTCCACTGAATGTCTGGAGCTAGCTCCCCCTAAATTGTTGCATCTATTTGTTCACCATTCAGTTCTTCTTGGGGCTACCCTTGATCTGCAGGCACCTCCTAGATCTGCGCTCATTGAAAGGTAGTCACTTTGTTAGGGGTAGGCTCAATATTAGCATCATCCTGTTCCTGTCCACCCAACTCAAGGAAAGGACCCTCTTCCTCTAAAATATTCTCCCCCTTCTTGACCTTGCTGGCCAGTGAGGTTAAGAACTCTTTTGTAACCATTGAGGAAGAGACAAACTCCTTTAGACCCTGGATGGATCTCTTTGAATCTAGTAACTCAGCCTCCATCTGAGAATATTTCCCGTCAAATTTTCTTGCCTGGGTAGCCACCAGGTCAGCAAAAGTTGAGGAGGCAAGGGCCACAGCCTTGGAAATGACCTGCTCAAGGTCAATTGGAGTAATTTGAGCTGGAGATGGAGGAGGAGATGGAGGAAAGTTTTTTGGAATGGGGGAGAGAGGATGGTAGACATCAGGTGAGAAATATGTTGATGATGGTGGAGGTGGAGGTGGAACAAGCTCATGATCTGGGGATGGTAGTGGATGGTGTATATGGGAAGATGGCTCAGGGGATGAAGTGGATGGGGACTGTTGTTGTTGTTGTTGCTGAGATGAATTGTCTTCCTGAGGGGGATCTGGAACAATGTCCATTGAGGGGAGAGCATCCCTTGGAGGATCTGGAATCTCTCTGTCTGGATCATGAGGAGGAGGAGATGGAGGAGGAGATGCTGCAGCTTGACCAGGCTTCAAGATCTGCCTGGTCCACTTTGAGAATATTCCTATGTTAATTCTTTTTCCAGGAGGAATGGGCACTCCTTTTGATTTGCAGACACTTGGGTAATGCTGGAAGAGCACCTGGCTCATTATCCTCATGTATGTATTTTCTTTATGGGAATACTTATGCCCAATCATTTTCAGAAGCATTCTTCCCCAATTTATCTTCTTCTTAAGAACAAGAGCTCCCATTATCTAAAGTTGTTTCCTGGGGATAACATCATGTGCAGAGATCTTACATAACAGTACTTTCCATACTATATCAGCCAAAAATCTGTGCTCTTCACCAAGGTCCATCTTCTTCAGATTGATAGGCTTGTCCTTCTTAAACTTCATCAGTTCCAAGGACCTCTTAAGCTCATCCCCAGTTAGTTCATCTGACTCATCCCCTGTCTGAAGATCACATGTTTGGTTCAACAATTCCTTTGTTATCAATACATCTGTGTCATATATTTTCACTTTGAGGGAACCATCATCTCCTATCTGAATGTTGTCTTTAAGTTCAGTCAACTCGACATCGAGAATCTTGCATCTTGTTGAGATAAGCTTGGTCAGACTAGCCTCTTGAAACAAGCCAAGAATGGCTTTGAAACTTTATGCCACTGCACTGAAGGAGTCCACATCCACATCAAATTCGGAGTTCATTTTGGGAGGAGCCATCTGTTTGGATTTACCTGCAAAGTCAAAGAGAAAGAGAGGGAGAGGTGCACGGGAAAACTGGAGAACATGAGAGCAAGAGAATTCAAAAGCGCCATGATTTTGATGTTGATGTTGCTTAAAAGAAGACGATTCGTCGCTGCTTAGGGTTTAAGTCGACGCACCGTCGATGTGTATTGATATTTGGCGCGCAAAAATAAGTCGAGAATGCTTCTAGAAGAGATTCTTAGCGCACAGTCAATTCGACGTTGCGTCGAATTATATTCGACGTAATCCAGTCGACACAATCACTTGCTAAAGATTGCTTAGCAATTCTTAATCCGACATAGTCTAATCGACGCTGCATCGATTTGCTATCGATGCAACCTCGACTTTAATCAGCGTTCCATCATTACGACGCATGCGTCGATAAGAAATCGACGTTACGTCGAGATCCATTCGAATTATTCACTCTGAGTGCTTCTTGACGCTGGCGTTGAGTAGAAATCGATGGTACGTCGACTTCTATTCGATGCACCCTGAATGAGCAGATCTATTCTCTTTGGAAAACTCTTGTTGTTTTTCCCAGCACTTTTATTTATTGAAAATAGATTATAATACTAATTTTATAAGTTGTAGGGAACTATCAAGGTAGGAATCACTCCCTTGGATGAAGTTTGTTCCTTATTTTTGACATACATCTTCCTTCCCACTCTATTTTCTCCTGAGTGGGATCCTACCTAACCCTGCACATGTAATTTAAACTTTAGAAGGAACCCAGGTTACCTTGGGCCCTTTGCTTTTACCATTATAAGGTTCAATGAAAGAATAGAAGGGTCTTTCATGATACCCTTTGGGATGATAAGGAATGGGTATCCCAGACCTATTATTTTGATGCTTAAAATGAGTATATAATGTATTTAAATATTACAAATCAGCAGAGTGTTTCCCTATGTTGTTCTTACCTAAGGGTTTCACCTTATTAGTTTTACCTACCCTATCTGAATGATTGTGACTCTCACCCTTGTTGGATCTATAGGTGCCCTTAGAGGGGGGGGGTGAATAAGGGTTTTAAAAAACTTTTATATATTTTGATATTCTTGAAATAATAAGAGATTAAAATAGAGAGAAATTAACCAAAACAAGTGAAATCAAATAGAGACATGATTTTATTAATATGAAATAAAAGATTACAAAATTTGATTTCTTATAACGCTAGAAATCAAAGGCGAGCAATGATAAATCTTTTTCATTTTCTATACCGACTCGTATCCCCACGAACTGGCTGGCTTTAGCCTATCCTTCCCCGGATATGGCCTCAAGCCGCTTTAGCCTTTCTATCACTAGAAAGGCCTCGAGCACCCCCTAGATCTACTCCCTAGACCTAGTCTCCAACACGAGGCGAATTCCTCCCTAAGTCCTACCCAGACCTAGTCGCCCGTTGAAATCGATTTCTTGGTCTCTTATGAAGCTCGGGGACCTCACCGAGGTGAGGGGCAGCTAGCCCTTATTGATACCTTGGAGAGGGTAGACTGAAGACTAGGAAGAAGACTAAGACCTTAGTCGCAGCGAGGAGCTCCCTCCACTAACCCGGAAGATCGTTGAACGCTTCCCCTCCCAAGACAAAAGCTGAGACTCGGGCACCTTGGAGAGCTCTGGAAATGCTAACCAAGGAGAGCCCAAGGAGAGAGAAGCTCAAGTGAAGTCCTCTCCAAAGGTGCCCTTTAGGTCTTATTTATAGGATTTTGGATCTGGCCTGCAAATAGCAGGATTCCGCCTTCCGAAGTGGCTATCCGCACCCCAAATTGGTCTGCTAATAGCCAAACTCCGCTGTTCGGAGAGGCTAAAGGCAGAACACCCAGGGTAAAATGGAAATTTGCCCCCATCAGCCTATGTGCTAGGAAGGGTGCAAGAACCTCGTGGCCGAGCGCCCTCACGGGTCCTCTCGCGGGTTCTGCTTGCGAACCCCCCCTAGAAGATCATCCTGCGAGGACTTCGCTGACCCCCTTCAGCCGTGATCTAGTCTCGCGGGCTCTCTCGCGAGATCACCCCTTCGCATACTTCTTGCTCGCCTCTTAGCGGGTACTTTGAGAGGGCCTTCTCCGAGGCCCCTCCCGCGAGGCCTCTGGCCCTTTGGCCTTTCTTGTCACTTCGTCATGTCGCCTGGCGAATATCGGGGTTGTACATAATCCCCGCTCTTCACGAGGCTACCTAGGCTCGCAAAGAAACATCCAACCCCTGGTATTCGCCAGCCTCTCGATGATCTGTCAAGAATCTTTGGTAGGGCCCACCCTGGGGGCTATAAATATCGCCCAATCCCTAGTGGCGCGCATCGTCTCCTCCTTTTTCTCTCTCTTTCTTTCTTACTGTAGCTTTCTGGAGATGTCGCTATCCAAGGACATGGAGGCTCGACTGAAGGCTGCGAAGGCGGGCGGGGTACCTGCGACGATTAAGGTGCCCACCTGGATGAATCGTCTCCCTCCTGCTGCGACGCCGAAAACCAAGAAGGCAAAAGCTGCTCGCCGGACCGGGGAGGATCCTGAACTGCTGGACTCCTCCCCTGACTCTCATCTCCTCGCGAAGGTTTGGACTCTCTCCCCCCGGCCTGTACATAAACCTCTCTGACTCCTGCTTACTCGCAGGAGACTCCGCCTAATCCAGGCGGGCGCGAGCCCGGGAGTTCATCTTGCAAGACCCCGCCAGCTGATACGAACCTCCTCGGCGGAAACCCCGCAGGTATACTCTCAATCTCGCACCCTGGATCCTTTTATTCTTCTCCTACTGATAACTTCGTGCCCTCACCAGTCTCGCCTCGGGAGCCACCGGCCCGCGAGGATTTACCGCCCCCGCCACCGCCTCTCGGCCAATCCATAGATAAGCCAGGGTTCAACATCCTGACGAGCGAGGAGACGGGTGCCTCCATACCGCCTAAGATCCCCCCGATTATCGACGCTGCGCACCGTCCAGGCTTGGGCAAGGCCCCCCTCTACCCTCATTATGGCAATGTTTTCCAGGGCAGACCCGAATGCTCTCGCCCTCCCCAAGATAAGCATTCTCGCGTCCTAATACTATGTGCGAACTTGAACGAGTTGTCTGACTTCCCGTGACATTTCGCAGAGAACGTCGAGAATCTGACTACCGATTCTGAATTCGACGATGACGAAGTGTCCCCCTCCCGGATCAAGTGGAAGACTTCTTGGGGAATCCGCGAGATCCGGAGACGATGAAGCAACGCACCGCGGAGCTGCTCCAGAAGCATGACCGGATGTTGATGGATCTCAACTTACAAGCGATACGGGACAGGGAGGCAGCCGAGGAGAGGCATGCCGCCCTGATGCAGGAATGCGAGAGGCTCCGAACAGCCACACCTCGCGATCCCGGCGAGAAAGTTACAACCCCGGAGGTGCATATTGCGAGGATGAGGGACTATGCCTACCTCATGGACCGGGAGGGTCGTGCCACCCAGGATTATTACAATTCCAGGGCGCCGCCGGGGTCGAAGTCGCGAGGCGGGGGCAGGTGGAAGTGGTTGCCGCATGGATCTTGCTAATCTTGTCGCTTCCAATGAATTCGTAGTATCAGTTAATGCTTGATCTTGCTTTGGACAATCTCGCGAACACGACGTTTATGAGCTTTCGCTCGCTAATAATTACTCGTGCGCCCTTTAGTTTTCCTCGCTCGCAGTATACGCGCACCCCTTTCCTCGTTTTTCTTGTCGAGCTACTTTATCCTCGCGAATTACGTTTTGGGATGACCTCCGCGTAATTCTATTTGCTTATGCTGTTCTTCGCGAAAAACTATATTTATACTAACCTCGCAGGTAGTTCTCGCGGATCTTCTTTCGGATTATGTTCGCGAGGATCTCCTACGCTTTCGCGACTGATCCTGACGTGACGTTTTGGCCAATCGCATTCACCGGCGCTTGGGCTTCTTCCCACCATTTTATTTTTGCTATAAATAGGGCGTCATAATGGAGCCAACCACCGTTTTTGCCATCCATTCCCTCATTCCCCTTCTTCAGAGCTCTCGCCAACCTCTCCTCCTCGCGTCTTTAGTTGTCTTCGCAGGTTGGCTTCGCAGGTTTTCTAGATGGGCGGCGACAACGAGTCTGAGGGTTGCCGGAATATCGCCAAAGCCTTTGCCGAGCACAATTTCTTTCTTTGCAACCCAACAGACGAGGAGTATCTTACTGCCATTGCTGACCATGTTCCTTCCGCCTTCACCGCGCGCCTCCCCGACGAGCTTGACGCGATCAACATGCCGCTCGCCGACGAGTTGGCTATCCCCACCGCCCATTTCACGGTGGGTCTGCGTCTTCCCCTATGGCCAGAGGTCCGGCAGGTACCATTCGCTCTCGCCTACCCTTTTTTCTGCTTAGTTAGGCCTCGCCCGCCGTGCACTGACCTCGGTTTCCCCGTGCTCGCCAGGTGCCTATAGGGTCGTCCTGGGTCAGCTTGGACCGAACGCGATGGCGGTCATCGTCGCCTACGCCTGTTACTTGCGCGAGGAGCGCATCGAGTTCAGCTTGCCGGTCTTCCGGAAGCTGTTCTCTTTCCGGGCCTACAAGGAAGGCACCGTGTACTTCGTGGGCTCTAGACCTAAGGTTGTCGAGACGGTCAACAAAGCCCACTATTGGGCTCAGAAGTTCCTCATCGTCAAGGGGAATTTTGGGAATATCTCGTTCTCGCCATCCAACATGGTGAGACCACCTACCGACCACCCGCCCTGGGCGGTCATGACGCCTCCCTGTATCAGTTCTTCTACAAGAAAAATTTCGAGGTTGTCTATCTCCGCCGCAACCTCGAGTCGCTACCCCCAGTGCTCGTCGGAGAAGGTAATAGTTTCGCTCGCCCCATATCTCCATACTTAACTTCACTACAATGATTGTAACACCCTTTTTCAGGCGAGCGAGATCTCCCCCTCCATCCCCCCTATGCCAGCAATCAGAAGGTAGATGCCACCTTCGCCCTCGCAAACATGGGGGCGGATGCTTGCCTCCCCGCGACCACACCAAAGGGGCCCTCCTCACGCAAGAGGTCCGGGGCTTCCAGCAGCCGAGGCCCCCTTCCTAAATCTCCGCCAAAGAAGAAGGCCAAGAACAAACAGGGCTCGCTCGCCATTTGAAGGGGAAGGAGCGCTCCGGGGCCGCCTCTGAGGAGGTCGATTTAACCGTACTCTCCGAGGGGGAGGAGGCTGATGAGCCGTGCGAGGGGGCCGTTAGGACCTCCGACCCACCAATTCCAGTCAATCACTGGAACTTTGGCTTCGGACAAAGGCGCAAGGACGAGACCGGCGAGCGGCTGGTATACTGGAGGCCTGAGGTCAACAAGGCCGACATATCCACCATCCTTCCTTCCTGGGTGGAGCAGCCCACCATCAGCGACCACGCCTTTGACTTCACCTTCGCCCTTTATGGGCGCGAGGATGCCGGTGCCTACAAAGACGGGACCTCGAAGGCCCTCGCCTATGAGAGAGCGAGGTCTCAGTTGTGCTCCGTCGAGCTCGCCCACATGACCGGGAGGCGCTGCCTGCTACTGGAGAACCAGAATATGGAGCTCGCGAAGGCCTACCAGAGGCTCTTCGCCGAGAACGCGCAGCTAAAGGAAAAGTTGTCCGCCGCCGAGAGCGGAGTGTGAGTTATCTAGATCTCGCCACCTTTCTTCCGTTCCGCTGTCCTCGTTTCCTTAACTCACCTTTTTCGCAGGATTCTGAGGCCGCCGAGAGAGCCAAGGCTCGCGTCCGAGACTTGGAGGGCGAGGTGGCCGGTTTAAAAGCCCTAAACCACGAGCTGGCTCGTGCCGCCGTCCCCCCCTCTCCCCGTCGTGTGAAGAAAGAGAGGCGAGCGCGCCATGAAGATATTCGCCTAGAGTCCACTGAGTCGGCTCGATACATCCTCCAAATGATGAAGGTGGTCGGTCTGTTAGCTGCCGATACGGTGAACCTCACTTTAGAGGAGATCGTCCCAGAGCTCTTCATCCTCTCCCGCTGGTGGAGAGCAGGGACGGCGAGGAGGGTTCTGCTAGCGACTCTTGAATAGTGTTGCCATTTTTGTTTTTGTTATGTAACTTTGCCTGGCGAGATCACCGTTACATGTATTTAAATGATGATATATGAACACGGTTTTTGTTATGTTTCTTTGCCTGGCGAGATTGCCATTACATGTATTTGAATGATGATATATGAACACAGTTTTTGTTATGTTTCTTGTTCATCTCTTTAGGCCCTGCTATTGTCGCGCGCTTATACTTTCTTTTTCTGCGCTTTTCATTATCGTTCTTGGCAAGTCGGTTCTCGCGCAATTCGTTGGTTACCGCGTAGGCTTCGTTCTCGCTAGATCCCGCTCTTCCTCCTCTCGGTGCGGACGCTCCACATTACCCCAGGCTTAGGGTTTAGGTCTACCCCTTCCTCTGGGGTCTCGTGAGACATGCTCCCATCCGGCGGGAGCTTACCTCCATCTCTGGAGTCTTTATAGGCCTTCTCGCGGATGCTGTTCATGAGGCCTCTCCTGGAGGGGGGTTGCCCGACTAAGATCCCGCTGACCCCTTATGGCTACGCGAGGTCTTTCCTTCTCGCCGAGCGAGAATACCCTAGTCACTGCTGAGGACTTGTCCCCCCTGGGGACCTTTTGACTTGTCTTTGTGAAAAACTTACTGTTGGATCGTATGACGCCCTTAGAGGGGGGGGGGGGGGGTGAATAAGGGTGCGTTTAAATATATAATTTTTACTTAATAATTTTTAGACAAATTTACTTTAATAAAAAGTTACTTATAAATAATTTTAAACCAATGCAATTTTTGTATTAAACCAAACACAAATTTCTAAGATAAAGATTTAAGCAAACAAATTTGCAATTAGTGAAAAGAGCATAATTTTATTTATCATGAAATTTGCATACAATAAAAATGATCTTAACAATGCTTAAGATCAAGGCACAATGATAATAAAAAATACAATAATTTTTGGTTTACCAATCCTTCTCCCAAGGATCAGAAGGCTATCACTTGTCTCTCCCAAGACCAAGCCCAATCCTATCCTCTAGATCTTCCCAAGATCTAGACGTAGCACACAAGGCCACGATTTCCCACCAAGCCACACAAGGACTTGGACGCTCCGCACAAGGAAGCGATTTTCCCCTAAGCCGCGCAAGGACTTAGACGCCGCACGCAAGACGACGATTTCTCTCCCAATATAAAATGAAATGTGTGTAAATGAAAATACAATATGAAAAGGACAACTCCCTAGAAATTTAGATCTCTGAATGGATTGTTGAAGCCTCGAGATGATCGTTGATGTAGAAGCGCGCCCGATCTCGTCTTCAATCTTCAATCCTTATTTGCACAAATGGGAGTAGAAGAGGTTCTGGAGCTCTCTGGTTCGTATGCACTCAGGAAGGAACTTGGAATTCTCAATCCTTGGAATGCACAAACACAAGGTGTCAATTTATAGAAAATCGCTGTCGCCTGGGCGACATTGACTGTTGGAATTTTCCGACAACGTTAAACTGCCGCTGGAGTGGCGTCGTGTGGGCAGTTGCTGTAACCGTCGAGTTGTCGCCTGGGCGACATCGATGTCGGATTTTCGACAACGCAAAACTGCCTTTCGTCGTGCTGCCGTGGAGGGAAGTAGTTGTAACTTCTCTACTGTCACCTGGGCGACAGCAGCTGTCGGAATTTTCCGACAGTGAAAATTCCCACATTCAAATTTAGCTCCAGCAGAAATGTGAACACCTCATACCTGTTACCTGCACACCATTAATAAAAATAGAATCAAATACAAACGGGACTTTGTTATTATCAAACCGGAGGAGTGCGAAACGCATGCTCCAACAATCTCCCCCTTTTGATAATAACAAATCCGTATAAAAAGAAATCATGTCTATTTAGATTGTTGACTATTTAGATTGTTGATTTTAACATTTGGTGTGTACACAGAAATAACATGATATATTTCTCTTAAAATAAATAATCTCCCTTTAGATGAAAGCTCCCCCTAAATGAATGCTCCCCCTAAATATATGCTCCCCATAAATATATGATGTATTGTGTAGGTGGAATATTTAGGTGTAATGGATTTGTGATTTTTCTTTTTATAGTTTTAATTCTCCCCCTTTTGGTATTAGCAAAAGTTAATATTAGATAAAAGAGGAGTTCATAAGGGAAAAGATATAGGATATAGAAATGAAGAGTAAGCGGAAGCACTTTGTTGGAAATGATTGAAGTCCATGAAAGAATAGGAATATGCCATAGTATGAATAAACTCATGAAGTGACGGTATAGCCATATTAAGTAATGAAAGAAAATAACTTAAACATGAGTAAGGTCATTTGAAAGTATCATAGAAGGACACAATAGTGTATAGAAATCTGGAATATTTTCGGTCCAATTCTCATGAGATGAATGTTTATATAACATAATGATGTGTACATGTGATACTTAGATCAAACATATGAAGTTATTTAATTGACATGATCATTGAAATGTAGAACA
Organism: Dactylorhiza incarnata; assembly: GCA_033032865.1. Classification (NCBI taxonomy): domain Eukaryota; kingdom Viridiplantae; phylum Streptophyta; class Magnoliopsida; order Asparagales; family Orchidaceae; genus Dactylorhiza; species Dactylorhiza incarnata. The sequence goes on along the minus strand of JAWHQI010000430.1, from coordinate 1,100,426 downwards.
TAATATAAGCAGATAAAGGTAACTTTGACTTTGAAGATATAGCACAAGATGAATAGAAAACCATTTTTCGTTTGCACAAGACACTTTACAATTCTTTCCAAGGTGCTTAACCTCACAATGCTCATTAAGACTTATCAGGAGGGTAAGTAGTGCTTGGTGGAGTATCCTTGTCTTTATTTTAAACTTTTTGATCACAGAAGTTGTGATCTCTTAATTTTGAGATAGTGATATATTTTTTTTTGTAATTGACCAAGGATCTCCGAATTCACTTGAATCGCAAAAGATGGTGTATATTTTGTTGTGCTAACAAATCAAGGTTGAAAGTTGTATTTATGAAGTGCTATTTTATTATGTTAAAGAAAATATGATCCATGTATATATTAAATAAAAAGACATACATATTGATCAAAATTAGTGAACGTGATAGTTCATTATGATAGATAAACAATTTCTCATACTTAGAGGCATGCGAAAACAATTTCCAATGGTCTAAAAAACTAAGTAGGAGTGTAAATACGATGATAGCTTGGAAATGAAATCATATAATCATGTAAGAGTCATTTTTTTAAAAATAAAAAGCACATGGTTTGTCATCAAGTCATGAGGTGAAGCATTAATAATGACATATAACTATTGTAAATCATCAAAGGGACCCAAAATTGAAGTTTTATCAAAATGGGAGCTGTCGGAAATTTCCGACAGTCACTGTCGCCTGGGCGACAACTAAAATTATAAATAGGGCTTTGGACCGAGTCAAACCCTATTGTGCATCATTTCCTGGAGTTAAAAACGAGAGGAAGCTTTCGGAGGTCGGTGACATCCTTGATCTAAGGTATGGTTTTTGATTTTTAAGTGTTTGATTTTAGAAAGGAGAGAAGATAAATGATGTAATTTTTTTAGGTTTTCTCTGAAGAATGGTGTAGATCTTGGAGGTTTGGTGTTTTAAAAATGTAGATCTAGTGTAAATCAAGGGGATCTTGTTGAAATTTTTTTGTTTTTTTTTGTTGTGTGATTTTTGTGGTTGAAGTGTTGCATTTGTTCATAGTAGAAATTTTTTTTTTTAAAATGGTAGATTTGCTTTTGGAAGAAGGTTGAAGATGATGAATAGTAAGGATATGGAGAAGATCTAGATTTGAAAAAAAAAATTATATATATATATTTTTTTAAAATTTGATGTTGAAATAGAACTTGATTTTGAGTAGATCTGGAAGTTTATGTAAAAAAAAAATCAGGAGAAGTTTACTGAAGTGCTGTCGGAATTTTCCGACAGTCACTGTCGCCTGGGCGACAGTGTTCCAGTGCACAGCACATGTTTAATCCATTTTTTTATATGTTATTTGCAGAATGGCTTCCAGTTCGAAAGCGCGAAGAAGTACTTCTGAAGATGCGCATAGTTCGTATCAAGTGTATCCTGGGGTGGAGAAGGCTTTAGTTGGAGTAGCTAAATATGTTGAATTTGATTCGCCAAAGCACGATCATATCTATGATCGGCTTGCGAATGCAGGTATACTTTCAATAATCACAGCAGATTCGTTCGCTTTCTTTTTGATTCGAGAGTTCTATAATCATTTGGAAGATCCAAATTACACTGAATTGGATGGGGGAGTTAGATCAAGAGTCCAAGGTCAACATGTGGAAATAACACATGTTGATCTAAGAGAGGAATTCGGACTAGTGATGAGTGAAAATATGCCGGATATAGTGGAGAATTATAGAAAAGATAGAGATTGGACCCTTGTAAACATGAGTTTACATGGGAATCAAAACAAGGCTCTAATCACTGAAGTTGCGTCACTCACTCCGGATGCCTTTTTAGTGCAAGATGTATTAAGGAATTCAGTCATGTTGAAGAGTGGAGATATAAGGAGTATCACGGCTCAATTGACCCTCATTACTTATTTCATTATGGAAGAGGAACTCTTTGATGTGGCGGACTTCATACTCTCCCAGATTCGGTATGCGTTTAGATTAAAGCATCCAAAATGGGTGAAGGTTCACACGCTGCCAATGGGGGCGATAATTCAGCGTATATTATATAAGAAGTACGGATGGATAGCTCAAAGTTCTTATATTGATGATTGTTATCCGGAGATATACTTTACGGGTACTATGAAAGTGAAGAAGACGCAAAAAAAGGCCCATCCGAGAATTGAGATTCGAGAGCCGCCAATGCCTAGGGCAGGATCACTACGAGAGTCCATTGATGATTTACGTGATTCACTAGAGGATCACAAGAAAGAAGTGAAGAAGGACCGTAGTCGAATGCATAAGTTTATGAAGTTTCTCGTCAAAGGTCTGAAGTTAAAGCCAACTCCGGAGGAAGAGGCCGATTGGCAAGTTCCGGACGAAGAACCGCCACGCCAATCGGTGAGGCGGGCTCGACGTGGTAAAGCCGTGAGACGAGGACCTCCAGAAGACTGTCCAGAGAGCAGCGGGGCTGGTTTTGAAGATTCTGAGTAGTTTCATCAGGCTGCTGCTGCTGGTTGATGTCGGAAATTTCCGACATCCACTGTCGCCTGGGCGACAGTGAACTTCTTCAGATTTCTATTTCTGTTTAATGAACTTGATCCTTATGTTGTTTTCTACTGTTTTTATTGGAACAATATTGATGTAATATTAATGATGTTTGAATTTTTGTTAAGTCTTTTGAAATTCTATGGTTTGATTTTAAAATTTAGCCTTTTTCTTTTCTTTTTATAAAAAATGTATAGGTTTTGAGTAGTGATATATTCATTGTGAAATGTCTAGGATTCCCAATTCTAGCCTAAGCATAGAAAAACGGGAATCCGGTAACGGTTTAGTGAATATATCCGCTAGTTGATTATCCGTGCCTATAAATGAAATTTTTATGTGGTTATTTTTAATATGATCTCTAATAAAATGATGTCTCACATCAATATGCTTAGACCTTGAATGATGGACCGGGTTGTATGTTAAATCAATTGCACTTTTATTATCACACCATAATTCAATAGTTTGTTGTTTAATATTAAAGTCTTCTAAGGTTTGTTTCATCCAAAGGGCTTGTGCACAACAACTACCCAGTGCGATGTATTCGGCTTCGGTGGTTGAGAGGGCAACAAAATTCTGTTTCCTACTCGACCATGAAATGAGTGAAGGGCCTAAAAAGTGACAAGTGCCACTAGTGCTTTTCCTATCTAGCGAACAGCCGGCGTAATCAGAATCAGAATAACCAAAAAGTGTAAAATCATCGCTATGAGGATACCACAAACCAAGTTTAGATGTGCCAATTAAATATCTAAAAATTCTTTTTACCGCTTTTAAATGTGATTCTTTAGGATCGGCTTGAAATCTAGCACATAAACAAACTGAAAACATAATATCCGGTCTAGAAGCAGTTAAATATAAAAGTGAACCTATGATGCCTCTATATAAGGTTTGATCTATTGATATTCCATTTTCATCTTTTCCTAATTTTAAAGATACACTCATAGGAGTATTTGCTTGTTTGAGATTTTCAAATCCAAATCGTTTTAAGACATCATGAATATATTTTGATTGGTTAATAAAAACTCCATCATGTTTTTGAACAATTTGAAATCCTAAGAAATATTTTAATTCTCCCACCATACTCATCTCAAATTCACTTTCCATCATTTTTACAACATAATTACACAACTCTTCATTAGTGGCTCCAAAGATAATATCATCAACATAAATTTGTAAAACAATTAAATCATCATCTACTTGCTTAATGAAGAGTGTACAATCAACACCACCCATTTTAAAACCATTTTGTAATAAATATATAGTCAATCTATCATACCATGCTCGTGGTGCTTGCTTTAAACCATACAAGGCTTTTAACAATCTATATACGCGATTGGGAAATTTTTCATTTATAAATCCTGGGGGTTGCTCAACATAAACTTCTTCTTTTATCAACCCGTTTAAAAATGCAGTTTTAATATCCATTTGCAATAATTTAAATCTTTTATGGCTAGCAAATGCAACAAAAATTCTAACTGCTTCCAATCGTGCTACGGGTGCAAATGTTTCATCAAAATCTACCACTTCAATTTGATTATATCCTTTCGCTACAAGCCTAGCTTTGTTTCTAGTGACCCTAGAGTCACTATCTAATTTGTTTTTGAAAATCCATTTGACTCCTACCACTGGATGATCACTAGGTCTATCAACAAGAATCCAAACTTTATTTCTTTCAAATTGATTAAGTTCGTCATTCATAGCTAGAAACCAAGATTCATCATTTAAAGCGGTGGCAACATCTTTTGGTTCTATATTTGAGACAAAACATAAATTTGAAAAACTTTCATGTAAACTAGAACGCGTACATACCCCACATAATGGTTCTCCAATAACAAGTTCTTGCGGATGATCTTTTGAGAACCTTAGCTCGGTTGGAGGTACATATCCTTGTTCTTCTTCTTCTTCACCATCTTTTTCATCTTCTTTCTCCACTTTTTCTTCACCCTCATTATCATCATCATTTTTCTTCAGAATTTGTTCCACATCTTCTTCATTTTTCTCATTACCTGCAACTTTAGTATTTTCTACACAAGAAATGTTTTCATCAAATTTTACATGAATAGATTCTTCAACCACTTTAGTACGTTTATTATAAACTCTATAGGCCTTGCTAGTTGAAGATTAAACAATGAAAATTCCTTCATCACATTTTTCATCAAATTTGCCTAAGTTATCTTTTGTATTCAAAATAAAGCATTTACAACCAAAAACTTTAAAGTAAGATACATTTGGTTTTCTTTGAAAATAAATTTCATAAGGAGTTAATTGTAATGTGGGACGAATCATGACATGATTAATAATATAGCATGCAGTACTAACTGCTTCGGCCCAAAAATATTTTGGCAATTTAAATTCACAAAGCATAGTACGTCCTAATTCTTGAAGTGTTCTATTTTTCCTCTCCACTACAACATTTTGATGTGGTGTGCGTGGAGCGGAAAATTCGTGTTTTATCCCAAATTCATTACAATATGAAATAAATTTTTCATTATTAAACTCTCCTCCATGATCTGATCTAATGCATTTTACTTTTAGATCAAGTTCATTTTGAATACGTGAAATTAGTTTTACAAATTCATCAAAAGCATCAGATTTTGAATTTAAAAACAAAGTCCAACAAAATCTAGAATAATCATCAATAATAACAAACGTATATTTTCTACCTCCTAGACTTTGTGTAGAAATTGGACCAAACAAGTCCATATGTAATAAATGTAAAGGTCTAGTAGTAGAAATGACATTTTTGCTTTTAAAAGATGATTTTGTAAACTTTCCCTTTTGGCATGGTGAACATAATGAGGATAGCTTTCCATTCAAATTTGGTAAACCTTTTATTATTTTATTTTTAGAAAGCTTTACTATGCATTTAGCACTAGAATGTCCTAGTCTCCTATGCCATAATTCAAGTTCATCATTCTTTGAAATAAAACATTTAAGTGTAGAATGAGATAAATCATGAAAAGTGATTGTATAGACATTGTTTATTCTTGGTGCAGTAAGTACGATTTCGTTTGTTTTAGAATCAATAATCTTGCAAAGGTTTGAGCTAGAGTCAAATAAAACATTTAGATTTTTATCACATAGTTGACTAATAGAAATTAAATTATGTTTCAAACCTTTAACATATAAAACATTTGAAATTTTAAATTCTTCATTACCTACTACTCCAATGCCTTTGACTTTACCCTTTCCATTATCTCCAAATGTCACTGTTCCACCTTTCTTCATCTCCAGGCTAAGGAACTTTGATTTATCGCCCGTCATGTGTTTTGAACATCCAGAGTCCAAATACCACACGTCTTCCTTGTTCCTAGCCTGCACGCACACCTAAAAAGATGATGAGAGTAAAGATCTGGTTACCCAAGTGGTCGATCCCATTGTATAGGTGGACGCCTTAGGTACCCAGATTTGTTTAACATTAACATTTCCTTTCTTCCAACATGAGCCCGAGATGTGACCAAATCGATGACATTTGGCACACATAATGAATGATGAGGAACCATTTTTCAATGGTTTCTCTGGACTCTTGCTGGTGGAAACATCTTTATGTGTGGACTTAGAACAATTTTCATTTTGAAAAACAGGTTTTCTGAACCTGGAGCTGTCGCTGGTTCCGACAGCAGCTGTCGGAAATTTCCGACAGCCTCCAGAGCTTCCAGAAACGTATCCTAGCCCAAATTTTGCTGTCCCATGGCATTGGTTGGCTAAAAGCATATCCAGAGATTTTTTTCCAACACCAAATTTTCTAATTGCCATGTTCAAATTATTTACTTTGGACTTTAAAATTGAATTTTCTTTTACTATCATGCCACATCTATTTGCAAAATTTTTCTTATAATTCTCTAATTGAGAATGAGAGGTTTTAACAACTTTTTCTAAGTCATTTTTCTCTTTTTCAAGTAGATCATTTTTTTGATCGGACTTAGAAATAGTAGTTTCAAGTTCTTTTATCCTTGTCGAAAAGTGATCACACTCTTGACAAATTACCTTCTCTTTCCCAATAGATTCCAATTCATTTGATAATTTTTTATTCACTTTTAAAAGACCTTTATTTTCAGATTTTAAAAAATCAATTTCTTTTAGGCTTTTATCCAAAACTTTGCATGTTTTAATAAATTCAGAATATAACTCATCATAAGATGGAGGCGTTACCTCAGTGTCGCTTTGGACACTGCAGTCGTCATCAGATGTAATGTTGTCTTTTGTCATCAAGCATACATGAGCCTCCTCTTCCTCTTGTGTTGAGGGATCACTTTCTTCAACAGACGAAGAATCATCCCAAGTCTCTGCCTTTAACACTTTCTTCTTGTAACTTTAATCGTGCCTCTTTGCTTTTTACTCTTTCAGATACTTTGGGCACTTGCTTCTGATATGACCAATCTTCTTGCAATGGTAGCATTTCGGTGGCGGACGCTCCTCTTCATTCTCCATTTTTCCTTTGCCTTTTTGGTAGGCAAAATCCTTCTTTTTGAAAAATCTTTTAAAAGAGTTTCTCCTCTCCGGATTTCTCATAAACTTCTTAAAATTCCTCACAAACAGTCCTTCTTCATCTTCATCACTTTCTTCAGTCTCACTCTCAATTTCCTTTTTAGATTTCAACGCCAAGCTCTTCTTTTTGCGCTCCAAATTATACTCTTGGCTTTGAATCTTCAACTCCACTTCATGGGTTTTTAGATTCCCAATGAGACTCTCCAATTGTAAGGTCTTAAGATCATGTGACTCAGAAATTGCAGTCACTTTAGGATTGAACTTCGGGGGAAGTGATCTTAAGATTTTTCTTACTAAATCTCCATTTGAAAAAACCTTACCCAACACCTTTGAATCGTTCAAGATTTTAGTGAATCGTGTGTACATTGTGTCAATTTCTTCATCCACCTCCATTTTGAATCTTTCGAACTCTGAATCCAATTGAAATAACTTTGAATCCTTTACCTGCGAAGTACCTTCATGAGTAATTTCTAAAAGATTCCAAATATCAAAAGCAGTATCGCAAGCACAAACTCTATTAAACTCAGTGCGATCTAGTGCAAAAAATAAGGCATTCATGGCCTTTGCATTGTTTTTACACTTTAATTTATCATTTTCATCCCACTTGTCTTTGGGTTTTTCCATTGTTACATCTCCTAGAACAATTGTTGGGGAAATATAACTCGTCTCGACCATATTCCAGACTTCTATGTCAAGGGCTATTAGAAAACACCGCATTCGGGTTTTCCAATAGTTATAGTCTGTGCCCGTAAAAAGTGGTGGCCTGCTAATTCCTTGCCCCTCAACGAACGCGTGATCGTTGTGCGCCATTACTCCCGGTGGTAAAACCATTTTGGAGTAACCTCGCTCTGATACCACTTGTTGGATCGTATAACGCCCTTAGAGGGGGGGGGGGGTGAATAAGGGTGCGTTTAAATATATAATTTTTACTTAATAATTTTTATACAAATTTACTTTAATAAAAAGTTACTTATAAATAATTTTAAACCAATGCAATTTTTGTATTAAACCAAACACAAATTTCTAAGATAAAGATTTAAGCAAACAAATTTGCAATTAGTGAAAAGAGCATAATTTTATTTATCATGAAATTTGCATACAATAAAAATGATCTTAACAATGCTTAAGATCAAGGCACAATGATAATAAAAAATACAATAATTTTTGGTTTACCAATCCTTCTCCCAAGGATCAGAAGGCTATCACTTGTCTCTCCCAAGACCAAGCCCAAGCCTATCCTCTAGATCTTCCCAAGATCTAGACGTAGCACACAAGGCCACGATTTCCCACCAAGCCACACAAGGACTTGGACGCTCCGCACAAGGAAGCAATTTTCCTCTAAGCCGCGCAAGGACTTAGACGCCGCACGCAAGACGACGATTTCTCTCCCAATATAAAATGAAATGTGTGTAAATGAAAATACAATATGAAAAGGACAACTCCCTAGAAATTCAGATCTCTGAATGGATTGTTGAAGCCTCGAGATGATCGTTGATGTAGAAGCTTGCCCGATCTCGTCTTCAATCTTCAATCCTTCTTTGCACAAATGGGAGTAGAAGAGGTTCTGGAGCTCTCTGGTTCGTATGCACTCAGGAAGGAACTTGGAATTCTCAATCCTTGGAATGCACGAACACAAGGTGTCAATTTATAGAAAATCGCTGTCGCCTGGGCGACATTGACTGTCGGAATTTTCCGACAGCGTTAAACTGCCGCTGGAGTGGCGTCGTGTGGGCAGTTGCTGTAACCGTCGAGCTGTCGCCTGAGCGACATCGATGTCGGATTTCCGACAGCGCAAAACTGCCTTTCGTCGTGCTGCCGTGGAGGGAAGTAGTTGTAACTTCTCTGCTGTCGCCTGGGCGACAGCAGCTGTCGGAATTTTCCGACAGTGAAAATTCCCACATTCAAATTTAGCTCCAGCAGAAATGTGAACACCTCATACCTGTTACCTGCACACCATTAATAAAAATAGAATCAAATACAAACGGGACTTTGTTATTATCAAACCGGAGGAGTGCGAAACGCATGCTCCAACACTTAACCCTACACTAGTCTCTCCAGAGATCAACCTGAACCCCCCGTCTAGTGAGAGCCTGGGAGCGGAATCGATCTGGGGCATTCCAGCACCAACACTTGCTACCTTGCCAGCCTCTCCAGAGATCAACCTGAACCCCCCGTCTAGTGAGAGCCCGGGAGCGGAATCGATCTGGGGCATTCCAGCACCAACACTTGCTACCTTGCCAGCCTCTCCAGAGATCAACCTGAACCCCCCGTCTAGTGAGAGCCCGGGAGCGGAATCAATCTGAGGCATTCCAGCACCAACACTTGCTACCATGCCAGCCTCTCCAGAGATCAACCTGAACCCCCCGTCTAGTGAGAGCCCGGGAGCGGAATTGATCTGGAGCATTCCAGCACCAACACTTGCTACCTTGCCAGCCTCTCCAGAGATCAACCTGAACCCCCCGTCTAGTGAGAGCCTGGGAGCGGAATCGATCTGGGGCATTCCAACACCATCACTTGCTACCTTGCCAGCCTCTCCAGAGATCAACCTGAACCCCCCGTCTAGTGAGAGCCCGGGAGCGGAATTGATCTGGGGCATTCCGGCACCAACACTTGCTACCTTGCCAGCCTCTCCAGAGATCAACCTGAACCCCCCGTCTAGTGAGAGCCCAGGAGCGGAATCGATCTGGGGCATTCCAGCACCAACACTTGCTACCTTGCCAGCCTCTCCATAGATCAACCTGAACCCCCCGTCTGGTGAGAGCCCGAGAGCGGAATCGATCTGGGGCATTCCAGCACTAACACTTGCTACCTTCGTTACCTTCGCATGGCAGTTATAAGCATCAATCAAAAGTGTAGGATATACAATAGGCAATATAGTAAAAACTTTCAAGGGTAGAATCGCTTCAAGTCATCCCCACTCCTGGCTCGGTTGAGGGGTACCCCTTCCACATCCTGGAGGTGATACCCCCCGACTTGAGCACCTCGCTTACAATGTATGGACCTTCCCAGTTGGGGTTAAGCTTACCTACAGCGGCCCCTCTCCCAGCCGCGTCGACCTTCTTCAATACTAGGTCCCCTTTCTGGAAGTGCTTTATTCGGGTATGTTTGTCAAAATATTGGGCCATTCGCCGCTTAATCTCTTCCTCCCTGATAGTGGCCAGGTCCCGGAGTTCTTCTACCAGGTCCAAGGATAGCCTTTGTTCCGCATCGTTGGCCACTAGCCATTCTTCATCCCACTCACTCGCAGTGATCACCCTAGGGTTTCTTACCTCAAACTCTATGGGGAGGACGGCCTCGGATCCATGCGAGAGCTTGAATGGGGTCTCCCCGGTGGCGGTATTTGGAGTAGTCCTCATAGCCCAGAGGATGGAGGGTAGCTGCTCCACCCAGTTCCCCCAGAGGTTCTCCACTTTCTTTTTCAACAAGTTGACGATTATCTTGTTCGCCGCCTCCACCTGCCCATTACTTCTCGGGTGGTGGACCGACGCGAACCTGAGGTCGATGCCGAGCTGGGCGCAGAAGCCAACAAATTCTTCACTAGCAAATTGCGGCCCGTTGTCCGTCACGATTGCTAGGGGTAGCCCATGCCTGCAGATTATCTCCCCCCACACGAAATTCTTTACAACTTGAGATGTTACTTTTGCGAGCGCCTTCACTTCTACCCACTTGGAGAAGTAGTCGATCACGACAAGTAACAACTTCCTCTGACCACTGGCTTGAGGGAAAGGGCCGACTAGATCTATCCCCCATATGGCGAAAGGCCAGGGAGCGGTGATGGTCTGGAGCCTTTGAGCTGGGAGGAGTTGGAGCGGGGCATAGAGTTGGCACTTCGAACACTTCCTTGCGAATTTTGCCGCATCCTTGCTGAGGGTGGGCCAGAAGTAGCCCTGCTCAACACCCTTCCTTCCAGAGTTCAGCTCCTGGAATGACTGCCACATTCTCCGGAGTGGATTTCCTCCAGGACTCTCGGAACCTCCTCTTCGGAAACACAACGGGCCAGGAGTCCCGAGAGTGTCTTTCTATATAGTCCTCATGCATGCAAGGAATAATAGGCCGACTTATACCTGAAGCACCGCTTGTCCGTGTCTCCTTCCAGGAAATTTCCTGAGGATAGGAAGGTGATGAAGGGATCCATCCACGAAGCCCGCTGATCCACCTCCATCAACTCCCCTTCCTCGATAGAGGGTCGGAAGAGTTCCGAAATCATACCCCCTGCTCAGGGACCGAACTTGGCCAAGAGGTCCGCCTGGGTGCTCTCCTCCCTCGGTACGTGCTTGATGGAGAAAGCGCAGAACTGCCTGATGAACCCCTTGACCTTCTTCAGGTATCGCTGGAGGGTCTCGTCCTTTGCTTCAAACTCTCCTCTAATTTGACATGCCACCACCATGGAGTCTGTTGAGACCTCCACGTCTTGCACTCCTAGCTCCCGGGCTAGCCTCAGGCCTGCTATTACTGCCTCGTACTCTACTTGGTTGTTGGTAATTGGATGTTCAAGGCTTGTTCAATCTTTGTCCCCTGGGGGCTCACCAGGACGATTCCCCCTCCATAGGAGTGTTTTCCCGACGCACCATCCACCAACATCTTCCACGCCACCGGGGGAGGTGGTTCCTGTTCCCTTACTTTGGTTGCATAGTCAGCCATGAAGTCCGCCACTGCTTGGGCCCTGATTGACGTCCCGGGTATGAACGTGACATTGAATTCGCTCAACTCCACGGACCATTTGGCCAACCTTCCCGAGTGTTCCACCCCTTCCATGACCTGGCGAAGCGGGTGATCCGTCACTACCTTGATCGAGTGTGCTTGAAAGTAGGGTCTGAGCCTCCGAGCTGCCACTACCAGTGCAAAAGCTAACTTCTCCAGAATGGGATATCGGAGCTCCGCCTTCCTCAGCACCCGGCTGACGTAATAGATGGGAAATTGTTTCCTCCCCTCTTCCAGAATCAACAGCAAGCTTACTACCTCTCTCCTACCCCTAGGTACAGGAATAGGTCCTCTCCCATCCTCGGCCCTTGGAGTAGGGGGTCCGCGTGAGCTGCTCCTTCAAAGCTGGAAGGCCTCTTCGCACTCCGGGCTCCACTCGAACTTCTTGTTCCCCCTTAGCACCTTGAAGAAGGGTGCACACTTTTCTCCTGCCTTAGAGAGGAATCTACTGAGTCCAGCCAGCTTGCCTGCGAGGCTCTGGATCTCCTTTGAGTTTCTTGGTGATCCCCGCTCCAGGATAGCCTTGACCTTGTCTGGGTTTGGCTCCACCCCCGTAGGGGTGAGCAAGTGACCTAAGAATTTTCCCCGGCTAACCCCGAAGACACACTTCAAGGGGTTGAGCCTCATCTTATACCTCCGTAGGGTACCGAAGGTCTCCTCCAGGTGAAAGAGGGGATAGATCAAGATTACTCTAGAGGGGGGGTGAATAGAGTATTTTAAAAATAATTTTACTCAGCTTGAATTAATCTGTATAAAACAATTTTAGTTATTTAGTATATGTGTAAGTAAGTGCAACTCATGTATAAACACAAAATAAAGACACAGCACACACAGCACAGACAAATAATAAAGGCAGCCACAGAAGACACAAGGATCTATAGTAGTTCCCCACAACTTGGGTACATCTACTCTTCTACCACCCTGGTAGGAAATCCACTAAGGCTTTTTGATCAGGTGAGCCTTCACCACAGAGCTTTTGATCAGGTACTCTAAACAACAATTTAACTTTTAAAGGGAGTTAGAACCCTGTACACAATTATAGAATAATAGTAAAATAAAAGATGATGATGTCTTCTCTTTTCTCTAACAACAGAGAAGACTTAGAGGATTGTTGAAATTGTCAGATCTCCCCATGTGAGTAAGAGTAAGTAAACAGGAGAGAAAGTCTGCTCAGGGTGTAGGCCTTCTTGAACTTCAGAATATCTCCAGCACAAGTTCTCTAGAAAAAAAATGATGCAGATGATTCCTAGAGATCAAAAGTAGGTGTCTGGAGAAGATGAAGGCTTCAGAGAGAAAATAGAGAATTCTTGTCGTGCCTAAAACTGAGTAGCACAAAGCTATATATATGTCTGTGTCTTTCTCTAGAATAAGAGCAATGATTATATCTTCACGGGAGAGAGTTGATCCTCTTTAAAATTTCAAACAGGGCTGGAAAGGAAGGAGACAAAAAGGAAGGATTTCTCTGGAATACCAATATATTAAATTCCTTGAAACTTGCAATCTGCCTTATAAAATAATCTGCACGCAGCCCTTAATTAATGCAGCAACGGTCATAAAATCTTTGATAGAGAATACTGCAATAACTGACTGATATCTTAATAAGAACAGCTGTCAGCCTTCATAAGAAATCCTGAGGTTAACTCCAAAATAATACTTTGAATAGAAGAGGTCACTGAATATAGAGACTCTGAAGAACTTCGTCGATCTGAAGGGAAGTTCGCCGAACTTATCCTGGGAAGTTCGTCGAACAGATAGAAACATTCGTCGAACAGAACTTTGAAGTTCGTCGATCCAAGTTCGTCGAACGGATACTAGAATTCGTCGAACGAACTAGAAGTTCGTCGAACACCTTGACTTAACTAATCTTCAAATTTCTTCTAGACTTAGCCTATGACCCTTATACTATACATGTTGGGTCAAAACAGATCCTATACCTGGAAAATAGACATCCTAGCCCAAATCAGTAATAGGGTTGAACTAAGTTCCAACAATCTCCCCCTATTTGGGTTAGGATCCTATGAGTAGCACTTATCAGTTCAAACAAATATGCATAAAAATATCTGACAGAAAGGAAATTCAGCAGATATAAATCAATTGTCACAAGCAGATATCATCACAGAATAATTAAGAGTCAATTAACCAGAGAGAGTTTTAAGGATTCCTGTCCTCTGAAGATGGCTTCTTGAAGATTATTTTCCTGCTAGTATCTTCAGATTGCCTTCTGCTTAGCTTGCAGTCTTTATCACCCAGTGTTACCTTCTTGATAATAGTTGGCAGAACAGCTTCTGGATGGAGACTCATGTAGGCAGAGGTGTTGAACATTTTCTTCACCTGGTACTGTTGAAATTCCTGTTCTCTATAGGGAGATAAGGTGGAAATATGAGAGGAATCTATACCCTTTTCTCTGGCATTTTTGATCTGAGAAAGAGCAACATGCTCTCTGAACCTTGCCATATTGTACAATCTATCTGCTTCAGCTTTATCTTCAGCTTCCTTATTTTTGATTTCTTGTTCAGATAGTTGGCTATGCTTTCTTTCATAGACCTGATAACCTGAAGAACTTTCTTTCTTATAAGAAGAGGAGTGACCAGATGGATTGGAGCCAGCAGGCTGAGATGTCCTGGATGTGGAAGAAAGTCCTCCTGCAGAGCCTGCACCTGGAGGAGGTGGAGAAGGAGGGGGTTTCTTGAACACAGCAGGGTGATCCTTCTGGTATCTTCTTTCAAGCTTCCTTCTCTTCAACTCATTCTTGGAGAATTGCATCCAAGGTTGAGTTATTTCATGAGGCTTGAGATTTTTCTGTACATAATAAGGAATGTCATTTTTATCAGGGTTTTTAGAAGGGGCTGGCAGCTTCTTGCATGTAGCTTTTCTTTTTCTGGATTTGACTTTGGCATTACTATCATCACTATCATCATCATCATCATCAGAGTTTGAAGATGAAGGCACATTTTCATACATTTCATCAATTTCCTTGTATGATTCAATCAATCGTTTCTCTGAATTATCAACAACATTCTTGTCAGCAGCAGCAGCAGGCTCAGAAGAGGAGGAGGGAACAGAGGCAGAGGCATCAGGCATCTGTTCATCAAGGACTGCCTGTTCAGGAACAGCAGGTTCCTGATCAGCCTTAGAGGTAACTGGCTCTGGAACTGGAGATACTAGCAAATCTCCATGCCTGGCTTCCAAGACTGGGGAATAGCAGACAATGGCCTTGGAGATGTCTTCAGCTGATTCTTTGGAAGATGGGTCTGAGCAGAGGGACTGAGTGGTAAGCTGCAGAATCTGATTCACTAGAGGGGTGTATATGAAAGAGCTGCTGGGAGGAACTTCTGGAGGAGGAGGGGGAGCACCTTTTGTGCTTTGAGCCAGGGAGACCAAGACTGTGCTGATATCTGGTAGGTCTGTCCCTTGCTCTTCAGGAACTGCTGCCTCTGGAGCTTCATCCTGGAACATCTCCCCCTGCCTAGACTCTGGGAACCTAGAGTCTGGGCCCTCAGATGAAGGGAAAGAGGAAGAGGAGAGAGAGGCAAGATAGGAAAGAATGAGATCAAGCTTAGAATGTACTGGGACCAGACTTTGATCAATAAGCTCTTGTAATTTAGGAGTTATGTGACCAAACACCTGGGTGGCTATCTGGGAGACATCCACAAATAGTACATCTGGAGTTGGGTGAGAAGAGGAAGAAGAAGGGATGGAAGAGGTGGTGTGAGCACAAGAAGTGGATGGAGGAGGAGGAGTGAAATCTGATGGGATTTCATCCTGAGGGAGGTCTGGAAGAGGAGAGTCTTGTGGAGGAGGAGGAAAATTTGAGAGATTTTCTGGAGGAGGATTATGAGGAGGTGAGAGAGGAATCAGGGGTGGTGGAGTGGCTATTCTAGCCCTGGTGTCCTCAGAAGCTTGAGCTGATGGATTCACTGGAGCTGAGTGCTTCTTGAATGTCCTATCCCACTTCTTGAAAAGAAGGGGAGTCAGTTTCTTTGAGGCATTAATGCCAACAGCAGTAGAAACTGAGAGGGCTGGACACTTGGCCTGAAGGAAGATTCCCAGAATCCTTCCATAGCCTACATTTCTTGAAGTTACTTTCTTCTTGATGGAATCAAATAGGGTCAGACCCCAATTGATGTGCTTTTTCTCAACCAAAGCACTCATGACTAGAAATTGCTGCCTGGTTATGTAGTCATGTGCTGAGCTTTTCCCCATCAGAACCTTTCCCACAACATCTGCCAGGAAGGTGTATTCCACTGTAAAGTCTCGTTTCAGAAGATGTTTAGGGTTACTCCCAGAGTACCCCATCCTGTCCAGCATCAAATTGAACTCTTCCTCAGTGAGTTCAAAAACATCATCTCCATTTTCAAATTCAAAAATCTCAGATAGAACAGCAACATTTAGAATAAATTCATTCCCTGGCACCTTTCCTGCAATTTCTGTCCCATGTCGAATTTTAGAAGTAAATGCCCATTCCTTTATCTCATTGGTATGAATCTTGGGCCGACAAGTCATAAACTTGTGCAACTTCGGTTCTTCAAAGAGATTCAGAATGTCTGTGAAGCCTTCTCCTGACTGGGCAAACGATTCCAGATCAATATCGAATCCTGTATCGAGCTTTATTGAGGTGAGGATTTCAGCAGTGATCGACATTGTTCCTGCAAAGAAAGAAAAACGATCAAGTGCAAAGGGAACTGGAGGGAGACGAAGAGTTTGAGAGTGCAGAAGACAGAATCCAGACGAATAGAGATTAAATATTAGGGTTCGGCGAAGACTAGGGTTTTCGCGGAACGGATGTGACGAGAAGACACGTGTTAGCGGGAAATAAAAACTTTTGCCAATCTCGTTCGACAAATGAAATATTTCGTCAATCTCGTTCGACTAATAGCTTTTCAAAACTTCTTTCATAAGGAAGATAGAGTGTCAAAAGACTTCGTCGGTTGGGTTCGACGAAATTGAGACTTCGTCGATTGAGTTCGACGAAAATATTTCCGAACTCTTAGAAAGAAATCTTGACCAGTTCGTCGACCTCGATCGACGAAAACTATGTCGTTCGTCGAGCGTATTGTTGAGTAAGAAAAAAAATTTGTTAATTAGATTGACTCCCCATTTATCATTCCAAGCTGATTTATAAAGAATTGATGTTTCTTTTCATCCAAAGGCTTGGTGAAGATGTCAGCTCTCAGCAAATCAGTTGGTATGAAGTCTAAACATATTTTTCCCTTCTCCACATTATCTCTGATAAAGTGGTGTCTAATCTCAATATGTTTAGTTCTACTGTGGAGTACTGGATTTTGTGCTATTGATATTGCACTGGTGTTATCACAAAAATTTTTGGAATTATTTAAATTGTAACCATAGTCTAGGAGCTGGTTCTGTATCCACAAAAGTTGTGAACAGCAACTGCCAGCTGCTATGTATTCAGCTTCTGCAGTTGATGTAGATACAGAGGTTTGTTTCTTACAGAACCAGGACACAAGCTTATCTCCAAGGAACTGACAGGTTCCTGAGGTGCTCTTCCTGTCTATTCTGCATCCAGCATAATCAGCATCTGAATATCCAGTTAACTCAAATCCTGATTCTGTAGGATACCAGAGTCCTAGATCTGGACAACCTTTTATATATCTTAAAATCCTTTTTTAATAAAATAGAGTGAGATTCTTTAGGATTTACCTGAAACCTAGCACTAATACATGTGGCAAACATGATATCTGGTCTACTGGCTGTTAAGTATAAAAGAGATCCCTTAATGGCTCTATAAACTTTCTGATCAACAGGTTTTCCTGATTCATCAGTGCCAACAGCTGCATTTGAAGGCATGGGAGTTTTCATGGGGGAGGCATCTGACATCCCAAATCTTTTAACAAGCTCTTTAGCATATTTAGATTGGGATATAAAGATGCCTTCTTTTGTTTGCTTAACTTGCAAACCAAGAAAGTAAGACAGTTCTCCCATACTGCTCATTTCAAATTTTGAATGCATTAGACAAGAAAATCTTTTGCATAACTTGGAGTCAGTAGAACCAAATATTATGTCATCTACATATATTTGTACCATTAGAGTTTCAGATTTATGATTTCTAAAAAACAATGTTTGGTCTACTTTACCTCTAGAAAATTTATTCTCCAAGAGAAAGTTTGTAAGGGTCTCATACCATGCTCTAGGAGCTTGTTTGAGACCATACAAAGCTTTATGTAATCTAAATACATGAGAGGGTTGAGTTGGAGAAACAAAACCTGGTGGTTGTTCCACATATACTTCTTCCTTGATATCTCCATTTAGAAAGGCACTCTTAACATCCATTTGAAATACCTTGAATCTTTTGTATGCAGCAAATGCTAGGAATATTCTAATTGCTTCCAGTCTTGCTACTGGTGCAAAAGTCTGATCATAGTCTATGCCTTCCTCTTGGCAGTATCCTTGAGCCACTAGTCTTGCCTTATTTCTGACTATGACTCCTTGAGCATCCAATTTATTTCTGAATACCCATTTAGTGCCAATCACTGGATGATTTATGGGTCTTTTAACAAGTTCCCATACTTTGTTCCTTTCAAATTGATTTAATTCCTCTTGCATAGCAGTGATCCAGTTGGAATCTTGCTCTGCCTCTTTGATGGATTGAGGTTCAATTTGAGAGAGAAAACAGGTGTGCAAATTGTTTTGATTTAGTTGATTTCTTGTTTGCACACCCACTGAGATGTCACCAATTACTTGAGATCTAGGGTGATCTCTTATGTTGACATAATCAGTAGGAAATATAACTTCTCCTTGAGCTTGTTCATTTTCTCCTTGAGGAATTTCTATGTCCTCCTGAACTTCAGCATTAACAGCTTCAAGATTTGTAGGGATATTGGCTGTATCCAATGTTGGTGCATTAGGACATTCTTCTTCACTGTCCTCATAAGGTAATTGAGAAGGATTTATTAAATCCTCTTTCTGTAGAGTTAGATTATCTAACTTCTCACAGAGAATTGGTACCTGTGCATCTTGTGAGGTAGAGATATTTCTCTCCTTGCATCTCAAGCTAGTTTCATCAAAAGATACATGAACAGATTCTTCTATTTTCAAAGAAGATTTGTTAAATACTCTGTAAGCTTTGCTACTAACTGAATAACCAAGGAAAATGCCATCTGAGGCTTTTGCTTCAAATTTCCCTAGGTGCTTCTTGTCATTATTATGAATGAAGCACTTACAGCCAAAGGCCCTAAAGTAATCTACTCTAGGCTTCTTCCCTTTAAGCAGTTCATAAGGTGTCTTCCCCTTTTGTTTATGAATTAAACTTCTGTTTAAGACATAGTTTGCTGTGCTGACAGCCTCAGCCCAAAAGGATTGGGGCAAACCAGCATCTGCAAGCAATGTTCTTCCAGATTCAATTAGTGTTCTATTTTTCCTTTCTGCTACCCCATTTTGTTGAGGAGTTCTAGGAGCTGAAAAGCACTGCCTGATACCTTCCTTCTCACAGAATTCTCTCATCAGAAGAGATTCAAACTCAGTGCCATGATCACTTCTGATCAATGCAATCTGAGTAGAATATTCAATCTTGATGCTCCTGAGAAAGTCTGTAAGAACTTTGAAATTATCTGATTTGCTTCTCAGAAAGAATACCCAACTGAATCTAGAGAAGTCATCAACAATAACTAGGGTGTAAGATTTACTTCCCAAACTGTGTATTGGAAGGGGTCCAAAAAGGTCTAAGTGCAGCAAGTACAAGAACCTAGGAGAATCACTCTTTGATAGTGACTTAAAGCTGCTCTTGGTTTGCTTTCCCAGTTGGCATGCCCTGCAAAGGCTTTCCTTCTTGTATGATCCAGAAGGTAGTCCCCTGACAAGGTTGTCCTTTGATAATTTGGCTAGGGTCCTATGATTTACATGACCTAGTCTCCTATGCCACAAATCAGTATTCTTACTGACTTGGTTAAACAAGCAGATTTCAGGTTTGGCTGAATCAAAATCTACTAAATAAACATTACCTTGTCTATTTCCTAAAATAACAGTATTATTTTCAGAGAAGATAATACATCTGGATTGGTTGAAGCATACCTGATATCCTTCATCACATAGTTGACCTATGCTGATGAGGTTATGTTTGAGTCCACTTACATAGGCTACCTTTTTGAATGTGATTGTCCCAATCTGGACTGTTCCATAGCCTTCTGTCTGTCCCCAATTGGAATCTCCAAAAATCACTCTTGGTCCAAGCTTTGCCTTATAGTTGATTAATTTGGCTCTTGTTCCTGTCATATGTCTTGAGCATCCACTGTCCAAGTACCACTGTTCCTCTGTGGTAGGACAGTTCCTTTTCTGCAATAGAAAGGAGGTTAGGTGTTCTTAACCCAGGTTACCTTGGGTTGCTGTTTGTAACCTTGAAATGCAGAAATATATGAGACAACAGGTTGACTATGATAACCTAGAGGGTGATATCTTCTAGGAGGGATAATCCAATCACTAAATGAATTCTTCATTTTAGAAGAGGATGTATATTGTCTGTCTTTAGTAAAATTTGCGTTCGACGAACCTTGTTGTTTTCGTCTACCTGGTTCGACGAAAGATGTGGCATTCGTCGAGCCCTGTCTGCAGGAAGTTTGCTGTTTAGATTCAGGCCTTGGTTTTCGTCGATCGCCGTTCGACGAACTTGCTTGTGCAATATTTGTTTCAGGAATTTTTTCTGTGTCTCGTATTGCTTCCTTCCCTTTTGCAGATACAAATTTTACTGGGGTAGATAATATATTCTTCTTCAAAAGAAGAGATTGATTAGATGATGCCCCCAAGCCCAGTTTGCCAGTCAGCCTGGCATTCACTGTGCTTGTGATGTCCATCAGCTTGAGGCTTCTCCCATTTAGAGAGTTCTCTAGCTGCTTGGCCTCAGTTAGCTGTGTTTCTAGAGAACTCACTTGTTCCCTGGAAATTCTTAGCTCATTTTTGAGGTTAGTATTTTCAGTGGATATTTCATCCATCTTAGCTAACTTGTCTCTCAGAGAAATAATTTCTTTCTCTGATCTGATCATATCTTTACACAATTGTTTAAAATCATCTTTAAATTGTTCTGAGTGAAAATCAAAACTGGAAATTACCTCATCCTCATTTGCTTCCAATTCATCATCTGAGTTGTCATTTGATGAGGAGGCATTAATTGCCATCATGCAGAATTCCTTATCTTCTGCTTCCTTCTCCTCATCACTGGAGCTGGAGGATGACTCAGATTCAGTGTCACTCCAGGTTTCAGCAACAAAGCCTTTTTCTCTTTTCTTGTGGCCTTTTGATGAGTGTTTGCTGGAGTGTTCCTGCTCTTTTCTCCTACTTTTCTTGTGAGCTTCTGGACATTCAGTGATGATGTGTCCAGGCTTCCTGCACCCAAAGCATATTATTTCTTTAGATGGAGTTTTATCATACCTTGGCTTTTCATTGTGCCTGTTGGGTTTTCTTCTAAAGTCCTTCCTTGCCATCTTGTAAAATCTCTTTGCTAAGAGACTCAGCATCTCCTGATCACCAATCTTCTTTTCTTCCTCTGTTGCCTGAAAGGCAATGCTCTTCTCTTTCTTTGAGGATGAAGAAGGAGAGGCTTCTGCTTCTCTGCTCTTTACTAGCTGCTCATAGGATTTGAGCTTTCCAAGAAGATTTTCAGTTGTAATCTTATTTAGCCCTCTGGCATCTTTAATTGGACAGATTCTTGTGTCCCAAGAGCTGGGGAAGCACATCAGGATTTTGTCATTAACTTCAGTGACTGTGATCACTTTTTCCAGAGTTCTTAACTCATTGATGATGAGGCTGAGTCGGTTGTACATCTCTGCTACAGTCTCTGATTCTCCCTTTTTGAAATTCTCATACTGGGAGATCAAATATGATCTTCTGTCCTTCCTCTCATCTGCTGATCCAGCCACCATTCTTGTGAGGGAGTCCCAAATTTCTTTGGCAGAGGTGCAGTCAACCACTTTTTGAAATATGTCATCAGTCATGGTTTGTGCTAAGATATTCATGGCCTTTGCATCAGCAGTTTTCTGTCTCTTTTGTGTCTCTGTCCATTCTGGAGGAGGGACATCAGTTGTGTTTGATGTTGTGTTTGTTGTTGAGGTTGGTGCAGTTGGAGGTCCTGTCAAAATAGAATTGAAAATTTCTTCATCAATAGAGTTCATGTAAAGTTTGATCCTTGCTTGCCATAGTGCAAACTTGTTCAGATTGCACATAGGAGGTCTTGTGCTTGAATATTCTTTGTTCTGTGCCATGGCTCTTAATAGACAAAAAAACTTTTAAAGTAGTCTAGATCTATCAGATCTGTTGGTCCAGGTGTTAGCCTGCAACAACCAACCCAAGCTTTGATACCAATTGAAAGAGGGGATAGATCAAGATTACTCTAGAGGGGGGGTGAATAGAGTATTTTAAAAATAATTTTACTCAGCTTGAATTAATCTGTATAAAACAATTTTAGTTATTTAGTATATGTGTAAGTAAGTGCAACTCATGTATAAACACAAAATAAAGACACAGCACACACAGCACAGACAAATAATAAAGGCAGCCACAGAAGACACAAGGATCTATAGTAGTTCCCCACAACTTGGGTACATCTACTCTTCTACCACCCTGGTAGGAAATCCACTAAGGCTTTTTGATCAGGTGAGCCTTCACCACAGAGCTTTTGATCAGGTACTCTAAACCACAATTTAACTTTTAAAGGGAGTTAGAACCCTGTACACAATTATAGAATAACAGTAAAATAAAAGATGATGATGTCTTCTCTTTTCTCTAACAACAGAGAAGACTTAGAGGATTGTTGAAATTGTCAGATCTCCCCCTGTGAGTAAGAGTAAGTAAACAGGAGAGAAAGTCTGCTCAGGGTGTAGGCCTTCTTGAACTTCAGAATATCTCCAGCACAAGTTCTCTAGAAAAAAAATGATGCAGATGATTTCTAGAGATCAAAAGTAGGTGTCTGGAGAAGATGAAGGCTTCAGAGAGAAAACAGAGAGTTCTTGCCGTGCCTAAAACTGAGTAGCACAAAGCTATATATATGTCTGTGTCTTTCTCTAGAATAAGAGCAATGATTATATCTTCACGGGAGAGAGTTGATCCTCTTTAAAATTTCAAACAGGGCTGGAAAGGAAGGAGACAAAAAGGAAGGATTTCTCTGGAATACCAATATATTAAATTCCTTGAAACTTGCAATCTGCCTTATAAAATAATCTGCACGCAGCCCTTAATTAATGCAGCAACGATCATAAAATCTTTGATAGAGAATACTGCAATAACTGACTGATATCTTAATAAGAACAGCTGTCAGCCTTCATAAGAAATCCTGAGGTTAACTCCAAAATAATACTTTGAATAGAAGAGGTCACTGAATATAGAGACTCTGAAGAACTTCGTCGATCTGAAGGGAAGTTCGTCGAACTTATCCTGGGAAGTTCGTCGAACAGATAGAAACATTCGTCGAACAGAACTTTGAAGTTCGTCGATCCAAGTTCGTCGAACGGATACTAGAATTCGTCGAACGAACTAGAAGTTCGTCGAACACCTTGACTTAACTAATCTTCAAATTTCTTCTAGACTTAGCCTATGACCCTTATACTATACATGTTGGGTCAAAACAGATCCTATACCTGGAAAATAGACATCCTAGCCCAAATCAGTAATAGGGTTGAACTAAGTTCCAACACCAGGTCTCTGAGGTGAGACCTGAGGTCTTGGCTCTTCACCATGAGGTCATCGACGTACACCTCCAAATTTCTTCCCTTCTGCTCCCGGAAGACCCTGTCCATCATCCGCTGATAGGTGGCCCCCGCGTTCTTGTGCCCGAAAGGCATCATTTTATAGTTGTAACATCCATCCCCTATGATGAAAGAGACATCCTTGATGTCCGGGGGGTGCATATGGATTTGATGATAACCTGAAAAAGCATCTAGAAAAGACATTACAGGGAAACCGACGGCTGAGTCAACCAGCGCGTCGATCCGAGGCAAGGGGTAGCAATCCTTGGGGCATGATTTATTAAGTAAGGAAAAATAAATACACATTCTCCACTTACCTCCCCCTTTCTTTACCATGACAACATTGGAGACCCAGCCTGGGTACTGGATCTCCGTTACAAACCCGGCCTTCAGGAGCTTACCCACTTCCTCTCGGATGGGTCCCTCCATCTTCCCTGCTATAGCCCTCCTCTTTTGGCGAATGGGGCGAGTGTCGGGCTCGATGTTGAGACGGTGGAAAGCCACGTCCGCATCGATCCCTGGCATCTCTACGACACTCCAAGCAAAGACATCCACGTTCTTTTGAATGCAGGCCAGGATCTCCGCCTGCTCCTCTGGGCCAAGCTCTCCACTGACCCGGACCTTCTCCACCACCCCCAGCCGGGTGGTGACCTCAAGTTCCACGATCTCTTCCACGGCCTCCAGCCGGGACTGCTCCCCCCAAGCCTTCTCCTCCTCCCCATCACAAGCGAGCGCTTGGGTTTCTCCTTCCGCCTCTTCCACCATTATCAGTTCCTCTTCCTCTCCTCCTGGGGCCTTCTATCCTTTCTCCTCTTCCTCTCCTTCCTCCGCCCGGGGTCCCTCAGCGACCCCTTCCTGGGCATGAACTTCTCCTTCTCCCCTCTTCTCTCCCTCTTCCTTCTCATCTACCTCCATCGACTACCCTACCTCTCCTTCCGAGGTCCTCTCTCTTTTTTCTTCTTCCTCTCCTTCCTCCGCCCGGGATCCCTCAACGACCCCTTCCTGGGCATGAACTTCCTCTCCTCTTCTTTCTTCTTCTAGCTCCCTCCCCTCTCCGACCTTGGCCGCTTCCTCCATTGCCTGGTCCAACTCCTCAGCTTCCTTCATCCAGGAGATGGTATTGACACACCCGTTACATAGCACTGTCTTGCCACCTTAGGATCCCCCTCACCCGGATCTGAACTCCTCCCAAATTGAATTTCAGGCACTGGTGGAAAGTGAACGGGACGCAGCGGAAGACGCTGATGAGCGGCGTCCGAAGATAGCGTTGTAGCTGCTTGGGGCGTCCACTATTACAAAACGACAATTTCGAGATTGCCCGCCTAGGACCACATGTAGCCCCACTCCACCCTCCACTTCCTTCCTCTCTCCAGAGAACCCAAACAAAGGGCCATCTGAGGCCAGCACCCTCTTGCTCTCCACCTTCATTTCATCAAACGCCTTCTTGAAGATGACGTTGACGGAGCTTCCGTTGTCCACGAGGACCCGGGACACCGTGAAGTTCTCGATGGCGGTCTGGATGACCAACGCATCGCAAAATGGGTCCTCGTGGCCCGACATATCCTTCTGGGAGAAAATGATTTTTTCGGCGGGGTGGGGGGTGGGGCGTGGAGAGGTGGACGTTGAAGCCACGCTCCGGCGATAGATGGTATGGAGGATCGCCTTGCGGGTTGCTTCCACCCCAACTCCTCCGTGGATCACTCCGATCCCCCCTCGGGACCCCACGTCGACCCGGTCTTCACACCTTTCCTCGTCCTCCTGGGGCAGGACCTCTTCAATCCTCACTTGCTGCTGCTGCCAAGGCGCAGGCGCCCTGGTCCTTTTCAACTCTAGGAACTCTGGGCAGGTCTCCGTTGCATGTCCCTCCTCATCGTGGAAGATACAGTATGGCATCGTCACCTCCCCTCTCTCGGCTTCAGCCACCCTATTCCTCCTCCTCCTAGCTGCTGCCGTTTCCACCTCACCTCTCCTTCCTCTCCCCCTTCCCCGGCCAATTGCCATGGCCTGTTGGGGTGGGGGAGGCATCTGCATCGGGCCCTGCCTCTCCCCAACTGGTGGGGTCTCCCTTGACCCCCATAGTAGTTCCCCCTTCCAGGGCCGAAACCTCTCCCCATCCCTTTCACTCCTCCACCATGGTCTCTCCACTCCCCTTTCGGAGCCCTGGGTTCTTCTCTTCTCCTCGTATCCTGGGGCCTGACCTCCGGCTCACTTAGCTTTGCCATCCTCTTGGTGAGCTCCGGGTTGGCCTCCTCACTCGCGACTTCCTCCTCCACCCTCTCCATCAGCTCCTCATAGGAGACGGCGGCCTTCCTCTTCAGCGCCATTTTGAAAAAGCTCTCCTTCAGCCCGACCGTGAAGGCAAGCTGGAGTGCAAACCCCGACATCTCCTGCGTGAGTTGCACCTCCTCTTGGAATCGGTCCGCATAGCGAGCCAGCGACTACCTAGGCTCCTGCTTCACTTTGAAGAGGGACTCCGCGTCCTTCTTCCACTTCTTTGAGGTCGAGAACCTTAGCAGAAAGCTTCGGCGCAAGTCCTCGAATGCGTAGATCGAACCTACTGGGAGTTGGTGGAACCACTCCCTGACCTTCTCCTTGAGAGTGACGGTGAAGAGCCGGCACTTAAAAGCATCCGACATCGGCCTGATGGAGACCGAGTCTTCGAACGACTGCAGATGCTGGACAGGGTCATCCCTACCATTGTAGTATACCCTATCCCACTCCCCGAACCCCATTGGGATGGGTGCGGTAAGCACCAGCTCGCAAAAGTGAATCCCACCTCCTGCCATCCTTTCTGGCTCCGCTCGCCCCCCGAGCTCCCTCGTCAGACTTGAGCTAGCTGAGACAGCACTCGCGAGAATGGCGCTCGCCTGCACCACCCCCACAGTTGTCGCCTCTTCCTGGCGCGCGCTCGCTTGCACCGTGCTTGCTGGAGCAGTACTCATCAGCACCGAGCTCGCCGCCACCGAGCTCGCCGGGCTGGCGAACAACACTCTCCCTTCCAGGTCTTGTGCCTACCCAGCGACAACTACTTTTCCTACCCTTCCCGCCGGGGCGTTCTCGCCGGCAGCTGTCGGGGGAGGGGTCTCCTGAGAAGCTGGGGTCGCGAACTCGCTTCGCAGCGCTGCGACCGTGAATCCTAAAGTGTCGAGCACCTTCCTTCTAAAATCTGCGAGCATTCTCGTCATCAACACCTGGGGTGTCTCGCTGGGGTCCTCGCCATGGTCCTCGCCTCCTGTCATATCTCTTCCTTGGAATTTTCTTGAACCAGCCACGCTCCACGCTCACCGCACCAAAATGTTGAAACCTATTTCTCGGTCTCTTGTGAAGCTCGGGGCCCTCACCGAGGTGATGGGCAGCTAGCCCTTACTGATCCCTTGGAGAGGGTAGACTGAAGACTAGGAAGAAGACTAAGACCTTAGTCGCAGCGAGGAGGTCCCTCCACTAACCCGGAAGATCGTTGAGCACTTCCCCTCCCAAGCCAAAAGCTGAGACTCGGGCACCTTGGAGAGCTCTGGAAATGCTAACCAAGGAGAGCCTGAGGAGAGAGAAGCTCAAGTGAAGTCCTCTCCAAGGGTGCCCTTTAGGTCTTATTTATAGGATTTTGGATCTGGCCTGCAAATAGCAGGATTCCGCCTTCCGAAGTGGTTATACGCACCCCAAATTGGTTTGCTAATAGCCAAACTCCGCTGTTCGGAGAGGCTAAAGGCAGACCACCCAGGGTAAAACGGAAATTTGCCCCCATCGGCCTATGGGCCAAGAAGGGTGCGAGAACCTCGCGGCTGAGCGCCCTCTCGCAGGTCCTCTCGCAGGTCCTCTCGCAGGTTCTGCTCGCGAACCCCCCCTAGAAGATCATCCTGCGAGGACTTCGCTGCCCCCTTCAGCCGAGATCTAGTCTCGCGAGCTCTCTCGCGAGATCACCCCTTCACATACTTCTTGCTCGCCTCTTAGCGGGTACTTTGAGAGGGCCTTCTCCGAGGCCCCTCCCGCGAGGCCTCTGGCCTTTTGGCCTTTCTTGCCGCTTCGTCATGTCGCCTGGCGAATATCGGGGTTGTACATCGCCAACACGAGGCGAATTCACTAAACGATTACAAGACTAAAGATGTGAAATAAACAACAATAATATAAAAACTCCCTCTAAAGAACTTCTGAAGTCGGAGATGAAGGATCGCTGTAGAATAAGCGGTAGAAGCGATCACCCTTCGAATATAGCGTGACGAAGTCCTCCTTCAGAATCTCTCTAAGCTTTTTGGTGGGAGATCATCTCTCGGCCGAATAAGGCTCTGGAATTTTGGCACTAGACCTCTCTCTTTCATGTGTGTACAAAATGAGAGAAGATGGGTTCTTTTTATAGCCTTGGAGCTAGCGCATGCGCTATCGCTACCGCCGGTGCTATCCCAGTTTAGGAAATATTATCCGTGTGAGAATCTTTCATTTTAAGCAAGCCGACCGCCTTCCTCTTGTGCTTTGCGCTACGGCTTGCGCTAGTAGATACCGCCCGCGCTAGCTGCTACCGCCTGCGTCAGCTGCTATCACCTGGTGCTAGCACCATCTATAACTGTTTCCGAAATTTTCTCTAATCAGAGCTAGCGCCAGCGCTAGCGCCGGCGCCGACTCTAGCGGGTATGTTGGAATTTTGGCTTCAAATTTGGGCGCAACCTTCTTATGTTATCCTTGAGTCATATGGACTTGTTTTCCTGCACACTTAAGCACACACAATCAAATACACATAGGATTTGTTATTCTCAAACCTGGGAGATGCGGAAGACCATGTTCCAACAAACTCCCCCTTTTGATAATAACAAATCCATTAATGATAAATCAGAGCATTAATATATAAGCATGATGAAAACCTACTTGTGTGAGTGTGAGAGAGATGACTTAGGATAATTGTCGATTTTAGTATTTAGAATTGCTCCCCATAAATACATGCTCCCCCTATGTGAATGCTCTTTTTATATGTAAGCTATCATCTTAATTATTAATCATGCTAGTTTTCACATTTGATAGTGATTTTATTTATCATGTTAGTTCTCCCCCTTTTGTTATTAGCAAAAGTGGGTTAAGGTAGTAATAAACATAGAAAGAGGTTTTTTTTTAGTAAAAGAAAATAAGGCATGATCGAGCATTTAGAGGAAATGAAATGATAAGGAGTTTTAAGCATAATAAGGTAATGATTTCCAAGTAACCAATCTACTCAGATAATATGTCTACACCTTAGCCCCGTACTAAGTGATGGATGGTCATGAGGAGCTGCATACATGTCGTAGGTTAGGGTGTTAGTCCCATATGCAAACACTAGAAAATACTCAACCTAGCACTCTTCCCCCCCCCCCCCCCCCCAGTGCCTCGCAAGGCCCCACTGGAACCCTCCCCGGTTAAGGACAAGACATGACTTAGAGGTTAGGATATCTAATGTCTACTACCCTACGCCCTCGCTATGGCGAGATATGTAATCATGGGATAATAATTATTGGAAATATTAAGCATTTAAATCTAATGATAATTTCATAGCCTATGGGTTTAGATTGCATTGGAATTTTTTTAAAAAGAAAAAACTCACATAGCTATTTTGAAATCCATTAAAGAATAAGAGTTTTTAGCATAATAATATTTTCATAGAAATAAATCAGAGTTGTTAGCATAAAAAAATTCATGTTTAGAGCAACCAATATAAAGTTTACCAAGCAAGTCTACCACTTGTTGAAAGAAAGGAATTTTAAGATTCAAGTGATGATGCACACAAAAGACAAGACTTTAAATAAGCATGAAAGTACAAGGTAAAAATATATGGTGATGATGCGGAAGACTTATAGAAATACAAGAAACATCTTTTTTATAATCATGTCTATTCATAAGAAGAGATATGAGTTGAAATTCCAAAATGAGAAGATGTTTTTGTAAATCATTGTTCATTTAAAATCTTTAAGGTTGACAATAAGGTAACCTAAGCATGAAAGAAGTATATTAAAAAGAGATTACTACAATGTTATTGTAATTCACAAATTCAAGACATACAAAACATTGTAAAGAGCATGCTAGGTTATCTAGTGCATTTCATAAATAAAGAGTAGTATAGAATTAGCATTAGGATTCAATACTCATGAGAAGAAGTTTTATGGAAGATAATTATGTGCACAAAAATGTATTTTGAAGAGAGTAAACAAATGTTTTAATAAAAAATACAAGACATATGTAGAGTAAAGTGCACAATAAAACACAAATAATTTTACTTCCATACACTTTAATGCACAAAATAAATGTACAACTACCAAGGTGCTCTGCACACACAATGCTCATTAAGACTTATCAGGGTGCAAAGTAGTGCTTGGGGGATCACATACTTTAATTATTCAATATTGATTTTTGTGATCTTGTGTACTTAAGAGTAAGTGGTTTTTTTGTATGAAAGAGAAAGTTTGCACAAGGCACTTTACTATTCTTTCCAAGGTGCTCAACCTCACAACACTTATTAAGACTTATCAGGATGTTCAAGTAGTGGTTGGTGGAGTTGTCTTTGTCAATTTATTTTATGATTTTTGTTTTGTACAAAGATCTCTGAATACACTTATTTTGCAAACCACTTTAATTTTGAAAATACAACCACTTTTCTTAATTTGTAAGAGTGCAAATAAAGGTACTGTAGGTAAGATACTTGTGCAATTTTAATTCATTGTACTATTACAAAACATACACAAGTATTCTTAGATTAAAGACACATGTAGACTATGCCAAAAGTGAGTGAATAAGAAATCATTATCAAACATAAAACATTTACTCATACTTAGAGGCATGTTAAGCTTAGTTCTACATAGCTTTTACAATATAATTGATGCACATATGGTTAGATGTATCAAAGCATGATAAAAACAATGTTCAAAGTAGATTTGAAAAGATGAATTGCAACATTGTAGAAGGTCTAAATGATAAAAGAAATCATGTTTGATATTTACAATAAAGTCCATACAATTTTTTTTTATATTTTGAAAGATAATTTTATAGTTTTGTATTTGATTTTTTCTGCATTTAAATATGGAAATCAAACAAATAAACACAGAAAAGAAGAGAAAAAATAATTTTTTGTAATTTGGCTTTTGTAATTTTTTATTTTAATTTTTCAAAAATTAATTGAAGGCAGAAATGCAAAAACAAGTAGTACATATAAATTAACATGTTTTTAGAGATTTTTTAAACTTTTAAAAATACAGAAAATTGGACACTCGAGCTAGGTCCGGCGCTAGCGCTAGCACGGCAAACAATAAACTATTTTTCAAGATTTTGGAAATTGTGATTATTGATCTTGATTAAGTGTCCCAAGAGTAGTTTCATGCATAAATTTCAGAATTTTTGGAGATGTCTAGATAGTGCAAATTGCATGAAACATTAGCGATTTTGTATATGACTTTACCAAATAAATATTGCATGAGATATATTTTATTATACTTTCATTTTTGACTTTTCTAAAGGCTTGTGTTTATCAAAATAGTATAACTTGAAAAAGATAGGAAATGAAGACACAAGATATCATGTTCGAATAATCCAAATAAACATGATTTAAATGATTTTAATGTGAAATGATGTTCATGCATAAAAATAGGTTTAAGAATGATTTATGAACTATGGTCATCCCTCAAATTTTTTGAAAGAGAAAATGAAGTTCATGATTTTATTAATTTAGATAAATATCTTATAACAAATTTAGAGTTTGGTTTATATGGATAATATAAGATATTTATAGGCAATAAATAAAAGAAAGATAAATAGGTCATCAAAATAAAATATGATTTTGAATTTTGATTAATTTGATTTATAAACTCATTAAGTCTTAAAAATCATATTTCCAATAATATATAAGATGACCATAACATGACAGCTTAACAAGAATAAGAAAACAAAACGAAAAAAACTAAAGCATATCATGAAGTAGAAATTTGTATATTTCATTTTGAAAATGTAAGTTTATTAAGGTTGTAGTCAAAATCACCTAGAGGGGGGGGGGGGGTGAATAGGTCAGTTTTGGCTTTCTTTTAATTAGTCTATCTGTTTTCTGGTTTAGAGCAAGCAAATGATCAAACACACAGAAAGCACACAATCATTTATTGTGGTTCCCCAAAGACAGTGTGTCTATGGGTAGTCCACTTTCACCCTTCACCCTTCTAACAGTGTGTTAGACAGGGCCAACTCCTCCAATCTCAGCTCCAAGAGCTTACAACACAGATCCCTCAGGATCTCTCAGGATTTCCCAAACCCTACCTCAGGCTAAGCAGCTCTACCTCAGATCAGCACCTGGTCCTACAACTCAGACCCCTTCTAGGTCCTACCTTAGAGGAATCCTCCTCCTACAACTCAGGAAATAAAGCCTTACAACTCAGATCACACAGATCCTACAAACTCAGGCCTTCAGCCCTACAACTCAGGCCTTCAGCCCTACAACTCAGAACCCAAAGGTTCCTACCTCAGAGGAATCCTCCTTCTACAGCTCAGGCAATAAATCCCTACAACTCAGAACCCAAAGGTTCCTACAATCTCAGACCAAATGGTCCTACCAACTCATGCAAGTTGCCCTATAGAAAAGTGAGTTTAAATCTTACTACAACAGATAACAGTTGAAGGAAATCTCCTGAAGTTCCTGCACAACATGTGCTTCCTTGTAGCTGAGATCATGATGGAAGCTACTATCTGATCTTCTTCTTCAGATGAAGGATGGAAGATCACCTTGCTCCTTCTAGTGGAGGAGCTATCTTCTTCTCTCAGCTTCTTCTTCTTGTTCAGTGAGCAGGAAGGGGAAAGTCGAGAGCAGCAACCGTCAATGGAGAATAGAGAAAATGATTCAGCGGCTTCAGCTCTTTGAAAGTGCCCTAACTCTTTCTTTTTATACAACTTTTTCTTCAACGGCTCTAATTTGAACTCCCGAGAGGTATGGGAGAGATTGGTGGTCCCCTGCAGCTTTTCTGGAACTTGCGCCAAAAGCAGTCCCGCCACACTGTCTATTTACAGGGAAGAACTGCGTTCGACAAACTTCTTTCATCGTTCGACGAACCCGCTTCATTTTGCATTCGACTAACGCGCTTCATTCTTCGTTTGACTAACACGCTTCATTCTTTGTTTGACTAACGCGCTTCATTCTGTGTTCGACTAACGCGCTTCATTCTACGTTCGACTAACTGTTTTCTTTGTTCGACTAACGCGCTTCATTCTTTGTTCGACTAACGCGCTTTATTCTTCGTTCGACTAACGCGCTTCATTCTGCATTCAACTAACTGTTTTCTTTGTTCGACTAATGCGCTGAATTCTTCGATCGATGAACTGTCAGCTGAGAAACCTTCTTCTCAGCGGATCCGCTGAGATGGCTCCTCGTCTCAGCGGTTCTGACCTTTCGTCTCAGCGGCTCAGCTGAGACAAATCTTCATCTTTTTAGGAGATGATTTCTCCTGACCTTAGGTCATGAATGACCATCTCTATTGAGTCACCTAAGCCTGTTTAACTTACAAAAACAAAGCTTTATCAAATACATCTTGTACTTAGCATTGCATGATGACCCCTCTTCAAATCAAGTGAATTTGAGGGCAGATTCCGAACAATCTCCCCCTATTTGAAGAGGGCAAAACACCTGCCAATGCTAAGTAGCATCTTAATCAACAATATGTCATATCACAGAAATTTATTAAGTAAGAGGAGTTATGACATTTCATGACATAGCAACACATGACTCAATATGATTTTCAAGAGATAGAATAACATTTCGTTCATATATTCAAAACAGACATGTACTATCAGTTCAAGTCATATTTATACATTAATTAATTTAAGGAGCATCTGAAAGTAAAGTCTTCTTGGATGGTCCCTGGGAAGAGCTTTCTCCTTCTTCTTCAGATTTTCTCTTGCTAGCTTCAGCAGCAGCCTTCATCTTTTCCTTCTCTTTGAAGTATAGAAATGGCTTGGGAAGATATCTTGGCGGAATTCTTATAGGAGTTTCCCTTCTTACCATATTTTCTTTGAGAATCCTTTCCCTTAGAGATTCACTCTCTAGGTGTTTGATCCATTCAACAGATGAGTAGACATGGTCAATCTCCTTGAGTGGATTGCCATGGCTGATGTCACAACCCACATTTTCTCAATATATTAAATATATCTCAGAGTAAGAGAAAACACGCATCGTGATGCCACGCCATGCAGGAGACAACTGCAGGCGCTCAGGCAAATTCTACTCCTACTATTTATCATGAAAATTCATGAATTATAGTTTAAAACATGATTTTTGTTAGGTTTGTTAACCGTGTCCCTCGGTTCAGTGGATTAACTAATCCACGTATAACAGTGTAAATAGAAAACTATGCAGCGAAAAGTACTTAGTTTTATTCATTTTGTGTCCTATATAAACCTGGTAATCATATAATAAACATGATATGCAGACCTCTATATTTTAGTATAAGTACAAAAGAGCTTTTATAACATTTAAAGTAAGATGAGGTTTGTTTTAAAAGAGATGTTATGAAGTACTAATAGGCTTTTATACTTCAAAATATCTAACATGCATCCTAGCATAAAACGTCCCAGAGAGCAAGAAACTACTCAAACATAGTAGAAAAACTACTAGCAGCTAGCAAAGTGTCTAAAAACAACAACTACTGTGGGCGTCAACGGCCTGACACGAACCCACAAAACACAAGTGTATGTCTGAACTAAACAAGTAAAGCAATAAAACTACCTCACAGCGGTGAGGAGAAACAGCCGCAGCTACTGCTACAACACCGAAAGCACCTGCTCTAACTCCGCTACCAACTACTGCCCTGAACCTGAGGCATTCCAAAGACAGAACACCTCAGCAAGTAGGTACAAGTGGTGGCAGAAAAACAAAGCAAGGCAAAGCACGGTCAACAGGGGTACCAACCCAAGACCGGCCAAACAAAAGACAGAACAGTAAAAGTAAAGCTGAGTGAGTAAAAGAAAATACTTACGTGAAAACCCACGTAAGATGACTACACCAAGCATGGTGGAAAAAGGCAAAGACAACAGAAAGCTACCAAGTCAAAATCTTAACAGAAAGAAGCCCCTAAGCTAGGAGCCCAACGCACTATACCAAGTGCAACATACCCGTCAAAATAGACAGGTTCAATTATATCTTAGTAGATTATTTATTTCATTATTTATGAGACTGATCAGCTCAAATATAACGGGGGAGGTCCTTTATCCTCTGCCACCCAAATTAACACGGAGGCGGTCCTTTATCCTCTGCCTCTCCAAATCTAAAACGGAGGTGGTCCTTTATCCTCTACCTCCAGATCAAATGGGGGCGGTCCCTTTATCCACTGCCACCCAACCACGGCCCACAGGAACACAGGCTAAGCCTGCTGTACATGTTCCCTGAGATGGTCACTGCAATGATCAAAGTTCATATTAATTAGTTCTTATTTAAGAACAACATGACATAGCCCAAAGGGCCAGTCAGAAACCAACACCGGGAAAGAAACCGGCACCTGCGGGGTTCGTACACCCTGGCAGTCAGAAACCACAAGCAAAACAGCAAACTCGGGTAAAATCCCACGAGTTACCCAATCCAAAGACAAGGCACTGCGGCGGTGGATTAATCCACTAACACCAACAGCCCAAAACAACGACCTATAACTCGAGATTGACACGACCAACCCAGACTAGTTCCTACTAGTCTTAAAACACGAAATTCGCCAAGGCAAACCGGCCTTGGCAAAACCACAACCCAAACCCGTCGAATAAATTCGACACACAAGCTCGACTGAAATGAGGCTCATCGGTGAGTGATCAACCTCGGAAGGGTACAAGGACACAATCCAAGACTTATACTACGAGCACGAACGTCAAATTCAACGAGCGAAGCTTGTTCGAAGAAACGCAAAATGGACGAAACGACACACGTGACCGATTACGCGTAATAAAAATATAATTAATTTGGTTGTAAAATGAGGGAAAAAAATAATAATTATGATCGCGTGTCGCAAATTGAGCGAAATTGGACATTCAACGAAATTCGGCGGCGACGAACGCGCAAGAACGCGTTTCCGACGCGGCGAAATACAAGTTATAATCAGTTAAAATCATCCTAACGATTCTACGGCTATCAATTTAGAGCAAGGAAGGGGAAAAACCACCACTTGCCTTAGGTTTTATCGGAAACGTTCTCCAAATCACTCCAAGTTGTAGATCGGGCCACAAGGGAACACCACGAGGCAAGATCTACGAAAAATCGGACAAAACGGGGTTAGGGTCAAAAATCCCTAACAAAAAATTTCCACGAAACGACGAAAACTTACCGCTATCGCGAAGCTCTCGTCGAGAGGATTCCGAATCTATCCTCGATCGAGAAATCCGGGCACCGGAGCACCGTCGGCGGCCACCGGAAGCCTCGCGAAACCCTCCCCTCCGCCATTGACGCGCTCGGCTCTCTGTGTCGGCTGGTTCAGTTTAATGGGGGGGGGAGAAGATGATATATAATATAATTATATATATATATATATAATAATATATATAATATTTATAATAGGAATAAATCAAATACTTAGGTATTATATTATGACGGAGGGTCAAACGCGTGCCGAAATCAACGAAATTCGCACCGTAGGCGAATATCGACGTTACGAACCCAACGGCGAAGTCGGAATTAAAATCCAACGTGCCGTTCTTGAGTTATAGACGTTCAAAGTCACGATAATTTATAAATTATCAAAATTTCAAACGCGCGTCGAGGCTCCAAAAATGCCCGGATCGCGACGAAACTTGACGAGCAAGTCAAAAATAAATCAACTTAATTTTCGATTACAAAAATTTCCAATTCCGACGCAGATTCCAAAACCTGGCCGGTCAAACCTCACGGATGCGAAAAATGCACTATTTGCGACGCGGCGTCAACTCGACGTTAAAAGTAACGCCCTGACGTCATAAATACATCATCACTGAATAAAATATTCATCGGAAAAATCGGGGGCGTTACAGTCACTCCCCCTAAAAGAAGTTTCGACTCGAAACTTTTTACAACAACACCAAAATCAAAACACCGAAATAGCTAAAAGCTATCAAATCAAAAACTTACCCGAAGAACTAGGAGAAGAGGTGCGGATGAGACTCCTGATGGCGCAAATCTCACACACCGCTATAGGCGGTAGCTCGACTGCGACACGAAACGGCAGTGTACCGATCGTTCAAGTAATATAAAACGAGGAGTAATCCCCGAGTATCGAATCTCTCAAGGAACACAGTAAGGTGGAGTTAACGTTCGAGGTAGGACTTGAGATTGAAGTCCTTAACGTCGGATGGAATGCGGGGGAGTTGGGTTGGCTTTTGGAAAATAAAATAAAAGCTATCAACTACTCCTATGCAATGCCGCTATGCAATGCTTCGCTTGGCGGGATGGAGACTACGT
Organism: Dactylorhiza incarnata; assembly: GCA_033032865.1. Taxonomy (NCBI): domain Eukaryota; kingdom Viridiplantae; phylum Streptophyta; class Magnoliopsida; order Asparagales; family Orchidaceae; genus Dactylorhiza; species Dactylorhiza incarnata. The sequence goes on along the minus strand of JAWHQI010000430.1, from coordinate 1,063,649 downwards.
AGGCCTTGAACGCGCTACTTCGTAAGGGCGGATGGACGAGTAGGCAAGCGGATCGAACTATGCAGGCCTTGAGCGCGCTGCTTCGTTAGGCGGGATGGAGTACGGGCCGCTATGCCACGCTTCGGTAGGCGGATGGACGAGTAGGTTAGCGGAATGAGGGTCGCAAGCACCTCTTCGACAAGCACACCACTAACAATTGTTAGGGCGGCACAACACAACCAACTATCCACACCACGGGGCACACCTCGAATGACAATATAACAAGATTACTCAATCACATAGACATGATTTCATACTAATGTTAACAAGTAAAAATATACTTCATCAAAATGTTGGTTCTAGCTACATATACATCAATAAGAAGAGAACAAGGCAAGAAATCGACCGAATCCGAAGGCTCGTTGGAGATTCACGGTTGGAATCGCCGGGTTGTCAATCCGCGTCCAAGCTCGGTCCGCAACTACGTCCGGGGTAGAGAGAGCTGTCACGACTCTCCAATGGACCCGTCTTCTTCGTGTCACGATCCGGTAGAGGTTGCAAACTTCGTCTTACTTGATGGCGATGGCGGCTAAACCTTCCTTGGAGCACTTGGATGAAGGAGGAGGCCGAGAGGAAACTCCGGCTCAAGATTGGCGTGAAGAACAAGCCCGGAGCACCTCCATATGGTGGGCGACGGTGGAGGGGCGAAACTGGGCGGAACCGGGCGGAAAACGGCGCTGAAAATCGGGATGATGACCTAAAATCGCGAGCAGGGAATTTATAGGCGCTGGAATTAAACAGTGCGCACGGTCAGTGGCGCACGACCAGTGGTCGTGCGCACTGGAATCCTGTGATCGTGCGCTCTGCCTGGACAGAACCTGCAAAGACAGAAATTACAAAATAACATGTTCGCACGACCAGTGGCGCACGACCGGTGGTCGTGCGCACTAGCGTCAGTGGTCGTGCGCAATAGATGAAACAGAACTTAAAAATTAATGGTCAGTGCGCACGAGCAGTGGCGCACGACCGGTGGTCGTGCGCGCTGGAGTTGATGATCGTGCGCATTACACCAAACAGAACTTATGAAAAAAGCGTTAAGTGCACACGATCAGTGGCGCACGACCAGTGGTCGTGCGCAATAGAACCAGTGATCGTGCGCAGTGTTCCTGTGCAGAATTGCACCGGAAACACCTGCACGACTCCTGTTCTAGCGTACAACCACCAATCCGGCCACTAAAAGTGGCACCGAACAATGCATGAAAACTACTAATGAAAATCAACATGAAATCGCACCAAAATGGGCCAAAAGGTGCACCTAGCATGGGATATCAAATATGAACTAAAACAGGGCTAAAGTGCAGTGAAATGACTAACTAAACGGCCCAGATGAGTCCATAAAAGTGTATATGATGAGGACTCATCACACCCCCAGACTTAACTGTTTGCGCGTCCCGAGCAAACAAATTCTAAGCGTACGGGGAAAGAAAAGTAGATGGCTTAGAACTACAATGCAGAGTACCATGCGAAGTCGCATGCTCATGTGCATAAGAAAATTAGTAGAAAAGACTACTGATTATACAAACAGTTTATAAATTTCTAAAAGAGTAAAAGCATATTACAACTACTCAAAATGGTGAACAACGGTGAATCATTCGGTCACGCATACGGAGAAAGTAAACTAAACGCTGAGATGAGCATTGCTCAAGATTGGGATACGGGACAAACTTCACTGAAATCCATCAGTGTCGGTGACCATAAGCTTGCCCGGTCACATTCTCTCCACGGCACTGGTTTGACTCAAATACGTGAATCAATAGGACTTTAGGTTTTAAATGGGGCTTGGGTTTAGGTGAGGATAAACAAAGATAAAAACGACGGCTCAAGCACTAAACCCAAATGAGCTAATGCAGGAAACTATCCTCATTCGCCACACAAACACGCGGGTACACAACACCCCCAGACTTGGACTTAACAGCATGGGTGCGTGCACCGCCTACTCCCAAATATAAATCGATATAAAAAGATTTTCAATGAAACTTTACTTCTCTTTCCTTTCTTTTTACTTCTTTTCTTTTTCTCAATTTTTTTCTTTTTCTTATCATTTTCAGCAAATAACCAATAAGACGCATCCACATCTTCACAAAATACTACCACAATCAACACCACCAACTCATGAAAATAATAAACAGCTACAGCTCATATTTGGGTGTGCGACTAGGATTGGCTTTTGGGCTTTGGCGAAATAAAAGTGGGGCTGAATCAAAGAACGGGTAGGCACAACTGGGCTAGCGAGGATATAGCGGTAGGACTAGGCACAAAAGCTCAACCGGGCCAAAATGATGGCCTATATCACGTTCACGCAATTGACTAACCGTATACCCATGCTTCAAGAATCGCTTGGGGCAAGTTCTAGCCACCGAGAAAGATTCTCCATTCTCCCGACTCGAGCAATACGAATCTAGCGATCGTTTACACACATCCCTATGCTACCGTTTGATTCCACCGAATTCACCATTTGAGTAGAGTAAACAACATTTACACTAATAGAAAAAATATAAAACCATAAGTATAAAAAGAAATTTAATCTACACGAATTTCTATGCAACCGAGCACTCGACTAGGAGCACTACGAGAGTCAACATTTTACTCTGCTACATAATCCTAAGCCATCACCTAGACTTTCCCAAATAAGCAAAAGAATTAAATTCACAACAGAGCAAGCAAACAGATGAGTGCGCGCTCAAGTGGGTGAAGTGGTGTGTAATGATAAAAATATACTTCTGATATGCAAAAACGTGTACACGTGTAGTGAACACTCGGTACACTCCCCCCCCCCCCCCCCCCCCCCCCCAAGACTTAAACTAAACAATATGCGCAAAATGCAGCTATAAAATTCAGAATAATGCTAGGGAAAGAGAGTACCCAGTGCTCAGAAATGAGCACACAAGAAGATTGGCGTGTAAACCTGGACTAAGCTGCAGCGTCCGTCATCCAGAAAAGATACCTGCAGGGGGTCAGCTCCGCAAAAACAGAAGAAAATAGAAAACTGAAAAGAAAATACTACTAACTAAACATGATTAGATAAAAATAAAAATTGCAGAAAAGGAAGATAACTACTGGGGTTATTGTCATCCCAGCACGACTTATTCAAAATCTTAACGATTCTAGCTAATGGGCCTATGGAAGGAGAAGTGGACAGGTAACTGGCCTAATATGCGTGTCGGTAGCGGGTACCGATACGGAGATAGAACAGTCACCCCTCTACCTAAATATAGATACCTGCTCCTCACAGGTAGAGGGTAGAGAAAGTAAGAAGAGGAGGAGGCCTGGTCCTCACTCAACTCACCAAAAATATCCTTGCCTAGCAAGGCGTCGTCAACAGGGAGGCAGCTGGAGGAAAAGGCAATGAGTGGAGCTTCCTCTACGGAGGGGGAATAAACCTCCTCACATGAGAGGATGCTCACATCATTGACTTGAGCAAAAAGCTCCAAGTCCTCCTGGGATACCTGTGAAGACTCAACCTGCACAGGCTCGAATGAAGAAGGGGGGTCGAGAAATAAAGAAGACGAATGACATAAATAAACATTAATCGGGGGAGTGGTCCCGGTCTCACTCCCATCAGGTTGGGGAAGTAAAATAATGTTAGCATTGTCATCAATGCTGCAAGAGTCGGCGGGATCAACGGTGGCCAGGCTAAGGATTTGGACTTCCTCCACCGGTGTTGAGGAAAACTCCTCTTCACCTAGAAGGTTGTCCTCCTCCATAGGAATAGGCACAACACTAAGATCAACAACCTCATCCTGCGACACATCATCGACAATGTCGTCAGAAACGAATGTAGAATGCACAATAGGGGAAAGAATCGAATCCACTAGAAGTGGTGGAGGCACATGGAGAATTGGCTCAGCAATGTCGGTGCATAGATCAGCCGCACATCCGGTGACCGTATCCATGCCATACCCTTCAAAATGTGAAGGTGACAAAGACACATAGCCGGATGTTGAAGGTGTGCCGCCAGAGCTAGGAGTTGGGACGATCCGAATATCCGGCTCGTCATCCTCATCCAATTGGCGATGAAAAGCAGCACAATCCTTCAGGGCGTGATCTGTGCTCCGACAAAACTGGCACTGCCTAGCAGGCTTCTTTGGCACAGCGGGAGCTGGAGCCGAAAAGAAGTATGACGGTAATGGCTCAGCAGAGTAGCCATAAGACTTACGCGCACCATATGGAGTATCAGACGGAGTCGATGCTCTATATGCTGGGCGAGAGGAATTATGCCTACTATTCTCCGTAGGGCATTCAACACTAGAGTGGGAAGTAGCTTCATACCAACGGCAACGGAAATTTAGATGTGCCCACATAATGTGAAGATAATACGATTCAGACAAAATGTGCAAAATACTACACCTAACAAAAATTTACTAAAGCAACCTAATAAAAACAAGAAAATGGAATAAAAAGAACAGAAATAAAATAACAGAAAATGCAATTTACAAATGGAAGGGCTTTTCTCTCAGGTTCTCCCTCTCCAGAAAACTCACACGACTGTGTTCCCCGGCAACGGCGCCAAAAACTTGATGGCGCAAATCTCACACACCGCTATAGGCGGTAGCTCGACTGCGACACGAAACGGCAGTGTACCGATCGTTCAAGTAATATAAAACGAGGAGTAATCCCCGAGTATCGAATCTCTCAAGGAACACAGTAAGGTGGAGTTAACGTTCGAGGTAGGACTTGAGATTGAAGTCCTTAACGTCGGATGGAATGCGGGGGAGTTGGGTTGGCTTTTGGAAAATAAAATAAAAGCTATCAACTACTCCTATGCAATGCCGCTATGCAATGCTTCGCTTGGCGGGATGGAGACTACGTAGGCCTTGAACGCGCTACTTCGTAAGGGCGGATGGACGAGTAGGCAAGCGGATCGAACTATGCAGGCCTTGAGCGCGCTGCTTCGTTAGGCGGGATGGAGTACGGGCCGCTATGCCACGCTTCGGTAGGCGGATGGACGAGTAGGTTAGCGGAATGAGGGTCGCAAGCACCTCTTCGACAAGCACACCACTAACAATTGTTAGGGCGGCACAACACAACCAACTATCCACACCACGGGGCACACCTCGAATGACAATATAACAAGATTACTCAATCACATAGACATGATTTCATACTAATGTTAACAAGTAAAAATATACTTCATCAAAATGTTGGTTCTAGCTACATATACATCAATAAGAAGAGAACAAGGCAAGAAATCGACCGAATCCGAAGGCTCGTTGGAGATTCACGGTTGGAATCGCCGGGTTGTCAATCCGCGTCCAAGCTCGGTCCGCAACTACGTCCGGGGTAGAGAGAGCTGTCACGACTCTCCAATGGACCCGTCTTCTTCGTGTCACGATCCGGTAGAGGTTGCAAACTTCGTCTTACTTGATGGCGATGGCGGCTAAACCTTCCTTGGAGCACTTGGATGAAGGAGGAGGCCGAGAGGAAACTCCGGCTCAAGATTGGCGTGAAGAACAAGCCCGGAGCACCTCCATATGGTGGGCGACGGTGGAGGGGCGAAACTGGGCGGAACCGGGCGGAAAACGGCGCTGAAAATCGGGATGATGACCTAAAATCGCGAGCAGGGAATTTATAGGCGCTGGAATTAAACAGTGCGCACAGTCAGTGGCGCACGACCAGTGGTCGTGCGCACTGGAATCCTGTGATCGTGCGCTCTGCCTGGACAGAACCTGCAAAGACAGAAATTACAAAATAACATGTTCGCACGACCAGTGGCGCACGACCGGTGGTCGTGCGCACTAGCGTCAGTGGTCGTGCGCAATAGATGAAACAGAACTTAAAAATTAATGGTCAGTGCGCACGAGCAGTGGCGCACGACCGGTGGTCGTGCGCGCTGGAGTTGATGATCGTGCGCATTACACCAAACAGAACTTATGAAAAAAGCGTTAAGTGCACACGATCAGTGGCGCACGACCAGTGGTCGTGCGCAATAGAACCAGTGATCGTGCGCAGTGTTCCTGTGCAGAATTGCACCGGAAACACCTGCACGACTCCTGTTCTAGCGTACAACCACCAATCCGGCCACTAAAAGTGGCACCGAACAATGCATGAAAACTACTAATGAAAATCAACATGAAATCGCACCAAAATGGGCCAAAAGGTGCACCTAGCATGGGATATCAAATATGAACTAAAACAGGGCTAAAGTGCAGTGAAATGACTAACTAAACGGCCCAGATGAGTCCATAAAAGTGTATATGATGAGGACTCATCAACTCCCTTATCACTTACTCCAACTCCCACGTTGCGCTTTCGACGTCTTGATTTCTCCAAAGGACCTTGACCATGAAAATTTTCTTCTTCCGCAACACTCGGTCCTGAGTATCCAAAATACGAACTGGTTCTTCCACATATGACAAATTCGGCTGCAACTGGGGCACCGCGTCGAGGACGTGACGGTCACTAAGAACACACTTCCGCAACTGACTCACATGAAACACATCATGGACGTTAGGGAAGGTAACAGGCAAATCCAGCCTATATGCTGACACTCCGATGCGCTCCACAATTTGGAAGGGTCCCACATACCGGGGGTCCAATTTATGGTTCCTTCCAAATCTTCTAACACCAGGCATCGGAGAAACTTTCAGAAAAAACCATGTTCCCAACTGCGAACTCCAACTCCACCCTTCGCTGAATTACATACTTCTCATATTGCTCTTGAGCTACTCGGAGCTTTTCATGGGTGTGCGTTACTGAGGTACTCATCTCCTCCAAGGCTTCTGGACCTAGCAGGGGTCGCTCTCCAACTTCAGCCCAAAATAGGGGAGTCCTACGACGTCTCCCAAAAGGGGCCTTTTGCAAACTCTCTTGCTAACTTTTATTATGTGCAACTCATAAATCCACAACGTTCACTATATGCACCACCATGACTCAATTTACGTCATCCAGTCATGTCTTCCAAAGCCGGATTAACTTACTATTCAATCGACCATTTGCCACATGCGGTCAAAACCTAAAACTCCTTACAAACTCTGCCAAAAACGCAACATAATTCCTGGAGTTTTGACCCAACGCAAAAACCTATAGATTTATGAATTGAATTATCAGGTGCCTAAATCCACACGCGATTACTTTCAGTTTCTACATCAAGATACATCTAAGACTAACGCGCGATGCATCCACATAAACAGTGTATTTCGCTCCTTCAATACGACTAGGGAAGTACTCAATCTCTGCTTCATTTTCTGAAGGCTCCATCACAATCATCACCTCAAACAAAAGTTGTATTCGTCTGCTCAAGCCTAACTAGGGGTGCAAATAGCACAAAGAAACCTTCCACAAGCTCTCAGTATCACTTTGCCAACTCTATGAAACTAATTATTTCTTAAACGTTGTAAATCTCTTCCGATCCACAAACGCATCATTAGTTACTAGGTCCGTCAATTACTCATCCTCATTTATACATGACCTAGAAAGGAGATTAGCGACTGTCAAAACTCACAATTACTTATCATGACAAGTAATTTGCACTCTCTTAACCTAGACCGCACCAATCACCAATGCTCAGCATGCTCCTCTGCCCTCTTAGAGTATATTAAAATGTCTTCTATAAGGAAGGCCACAAGGTGGTCTAAAAATCTTCTTAAAACTTTATTCGTCAAATCCAAGGAGACAGTGGAAGCATCCACTAAACCAATCGTCATCACTAAGATCTCAAAATGCTGCCCATAACGGGAAAGGCAGTTCGCGAAACATCCGACTCACAAATCCTTCGCAGATAAAAGCCTAAACGAGGGTCAATCTTTGATAATACGAAACCATCTCACAACTTGATCAAGTAAATCACCTAATCTAGGTGGTAAACATTTATCTCGAGAGTCACCTCATACCACCTCGCACGATTTATTCATAGTCTCTTAGAGACATCCTCCCTTTATTCACGAAGGGAAATGGGGCATTGAAGGGCAAGAAACCTGGCCTGATAATGACATAGTACAATAACTCATCTAGTCGGGACAACATCCTTCTATCTCACGCAGGGTCAAGCGACAAGGTGCTCTCATAAAAGATAAGTGTCTGGCTTAAGATCTAAAACAAACTCCGCCTCTCTCTCAAGGGGGAGACCGGGAAGACTAGCCAGGGAAAACATTTGAAAACTCTCACACCACAGAACACGTGGCACAACAAGAGCAATTTCCAGAAAAAACATAGACACGAGAAAAGACTCGCAGCCAGACCTTATGAATCAACGAGCATAAACCGCAGAAATGACCGAAGAATCCTGATGCGGAAAATCCAACACACTCAAAGGTTGGCCAACAACCAACATGAAGTCCGGAAGCTAACCCTAACATTGGTCTCTAACATCAAAACTAGACCTACAATCCAAGCCCAAATCATGTTGAAATCTTTCAAATCTGGCACTTTCAATCGACATACTATGGAAATCATTTTCAAGGAATGGTACAACTCTGGATACCATGGTTCAACACCACCGAGTCACCAGAGGGAAATCTTAGCACGAAACCATTCACTAACCTGATCGGGAGTCGAGGGGTGATAATACCTAGAGATCCTAACCATGAATAAGTGGATGGCACCAAAATCAAAGAACGCGTACCCTTCAGTTATTTATCTTAACTTCCCTAAAATTGCACGCATAACCAGCTGAATAGAAATCTAAATAGTGAGGAGGTTATTAACTGAATCAAAATCTAACCTGAGATCACCGGGGTTGAAGACAGAGCGTCTCCCTCGCTCTCCACGATCATTTTATCCTTTCCTTTATCCAAAGGTTGCATCTACAGCAGTGGCAGAGCCTGAGAAGGAACCGACTGTTGCCGGCAATCAGCCTTCATATGCCCTTTCTGCCCACACTGGTAGCAGACTTTATCTTTCAACCAACATCGTCTTGCATCATGCCCCTCTTTATTACACGTAGTGCAAACTAAATCACTTTTAGGTGCATCTTGAATTACGAGCACCCGCTGCTGTTTCTGAGCTCTTAGCCTCTTGAAACATCTCCCAAAGGGATGGCCTAATCGTCCACAGAAACTACATGCCCCCTTTCGTCCTTTCTTTAGGGCAGGTCCATATTCCCAAAGTCTTTCGCCATCCACAATCTTTCTCTTTTCTTGCGACGAGGGCATACCACGATCCTTGGCATTTCCAATAGCCTCGAACTTCATGGCAGCTTCAACTGCTCTTGCATCAATCTCAGATTGGTAGGCGTTGGCAAACTGCTGAATGTCACTAAGAAGATTACATAGGAAATTTTTGACCTTGCACTCCTCAGCAGCTACCTGCTCAGGAGCGTTTCTAACCGATTCACCGATCATACCCTCGAACCCAACCCTCACGGATAACTGCACACCAGGCTGCTGCCTCAGGGTGGCAGTAAGTAATGCTTGCAATTGTGCCTGCATTACGACCAATTGCCTTGACAGGGTTTCAATACTCAGACGTAGGCTTTCAATCACGGCTTCGTTCTGCGCACCTGACGACTGCCCCTCAGAATGGGGAGTCGACCTCGTCGCTAGACGCTTTGGCGACATTTCTAAAAACACAATGAATCTCTAATCAATACCCTAGCTTAACCCTAAGACTACACAACTTAGTTCAGACAATACACAAACAGACACTTGCTTTTGCTGCTAACTTGCTCTGGGATTTGTAAATGATGCTATGCATAAACTGGGGATGACACTCCGTCATCCCTTAGACTCGTGTGCCTATCCTAAGAATGCATGAATTTCTTTATTCTTATTTTCAAAACCATGTGTGTACATGTGTCATCATATAAATCTTAACTTAGCACGCGTGCTTATGCTATGATATGTTATGTATGTAGTGCTATGCACTTCTAAAAAAGCCTTAATGCATGTTATGAGCGGCGTACACATGAAATATTATGCATCCCATACTACATAATATTTCATGCAACGAAAATAGAAAACATGCTAATGGGCACCCATGTGATGGGGGTTATGCATCCCATACTACATAACCGTCACATGTTGCCACCTATGGTGGATCCATATACAAACACATATTATGCATCTCATACTACATAATATGCCTCGTATACTTCTTATCATGCTATGAGTGTAGTGACTATGTTTTGATTAAGACGTACTGATGACACATCGGTGTGTGTATGCAATGAAACCAAACAACTAAACTATATCAGAATTAGTCGCTCGGCCAACTTGTCGAACAAACCTAGCTCTGATACCAACTGTCACAACCCGCATTTTCTCAATATATTAAATATATCTCAGAGTAAGAGAAAACACGCATCGTGATGCCACGCCGTGCAGGAGATAACTGCAGGCGCTCAGGCAAATTCTACTCCTACTATTTATCATGAAAATTCATGAATTATAGTTTAAAACATGATTTTTGTTAGGTTTATTAACCGTGTCCCTCGGTTCAGTGGATTAACTAATCCACGTATAACAGTGTAAATAGAAAACTATGCAGCGGAAAGTACTTAGTTTTATTCATTTTGTGTCATATATAAACCTGGTAATCATATAATAAACATGATATGCAGACCTCTATATTTTAGTATAAGTACAAAAGAGCTTTTATAACATTTAAAGTAAGATGAGGTTTGTTTTAAAAGAGATATTATGAAGTACTAATAGACTTTTATACTTCAAAATATCTAACATGCATCCTAGCATAAAACGTCCCAGAGAGCAAGAAACTACTCAAACATAGTAGAAAAACTACTAGCAGCTAGCAAAGTGTCTAAAAACAACAACTACTGTGGGCGTCAACAGCCTGACACGAACCCACAAAACACAAGTGTATGTCTGAACTAAACAAGTAAAGCAATAAAACTACCTCACAGCGGTGAGGAGAAACAGCCGCAGCTACTGCTACAACACCGAAAGCACCTGCTCTAACTCCGCTACCAACTACTGCCCTGAACCTGAGGCATTCCAAAGACAGAACACCTCAGCAAGTAGGTACAAGTGGTGGCAGAAAAACAAAGCAAGGCAAAGCACGGTCAACAGGGGTACCAACCCAAGACCGACCAAACAAAAGACAGAACAGTAAAAGTAAAGCTGAGTGAGTAAAAGAAAATACTTACGTGAAAACCCACGTAAGATGACTACACCAAGCATGGTGGAAAAAGGCAAAGACAACAGAAAGCTACCAAGTCAAAATCTTAACAGAAAGAAGCCCCTAAGCTAGGAGCCCAACGCACTATACCAAGTGCAACATACCCGTCAAAATAGACAGGTTCAATTATATCTTAGTAGATTATTTATTTCATTATTTATGAGACTGATCAGCTCAAATATAACGGGGGAGGTCCTTTATCCTCTGCCACCCAAATTAACACGGAGGCGGTCCTTTATCCTCTGCCTCTCCAAATCTAAAACGGAGGTGGTCCTTTATCCTCTACCTCCAGATCAAATGGGGGCGGTCCCTTTATCCACTGCCACCCAACCACGGCCCACAGGAACACAGGCTAAGCCTGCTGTACATGTTCCCTGAGATGGTCACTGCAATGATCAAAGTTCATATTAATTAGTTCTTATTTAAGAACAACATGACATAGCCCAAAGGGCCAGTCAGAAACCAACACCGGGAAAGAAACCGGCACCTGCGGGGTTCGTACACCCTGGCAGTCAGAAACCACAAGCAAAACAGCAAACTCGGGTAAAATCCCACGAGTTACCCAATCCAAAGACAAGGCACTGCGGCGGTGGATTAATCCACTAACACCAACAGCCCAAAACAACGACCTATAACTCGAGATTGACACGACCAACCCAGACTAGTTCCTACTAGTCTTAAAACACGAAATTCGCCAAGGCAAACCGGCCTTGGCAAAACCACAACCCAAACCCGTCGAATAAATTCGACACACAAGCTCGACTGAAATGAGGCTCATCGGTGAGTGATCAACCTCGGAAGGGTACAAGGACACAATCCAAGACTTATACTACGAGCACGAACGTCAAATTCAACGAGCGAAGCTCGTTCGAAGAAACGCAAAATGGACGAAACGACACACGTGACCGATTACGCATAATAAAAATATAATTAATTTGGTTGTAAAATGAGGAAAAAAAATAATAATTATGATCGCGTGTCGCAAATTGAGCGAAATTGGACATTCAACGAAATCCGGCGGCGACGAACGCGCAAGAACGCGTTTCCGACGCGGCGAAATACAAGTTATAATCAGTTAAAATCATCCTAACGATTCTACGGCTATCAATTTAGAGCAAGGAAGGGGAAAAACCACCACTTGCCTTAGGTTTTATCGGAAACGTTCTCCAAATCACTCCAAGTTGTAGATCGGGCCACAAGGGAACACCACGAGGCGAGATCTACGAAAAATCGGACAAAACGGGGTTAGGGTCAAAAATCCCTAACAAAAAATTTCCACGAAACGACGAAAACTTACCGCTATCGCGAAGCTCTCGTCGAGAGGATTCCGAATCTATCCTCGATCGAGAAATCCGGGCACCGGAGCACCGTCGGCGGCCACCGGAAGCCTCGCGAAACCCTCCCCTCCGCCATTGACGCGCTCGGCTCTCTGTGTCGGCTGGTTCAGTTTAATGGGGGGGGGAGAAGATGATATATAATATAATTATATATATATTTATAATAATATATATAATATTTATAATAGGAATAAATCAAATACTTAGGTATTATATTATGACGGAGGGTCAAACGCGTGCCGAAATCAACAAAATTCGCACCGTAGGCGAATATCGACGTTACGAACCCAACGGCGAAGTCGGAATTAAAATCCAACGTGCCGTTCTTGAGTTATAGACGTTCAAAGTCACGATAATTTATAAATTATCAAAATTGTAAACGCGCGTCGAGGCTCCAAAAATGCCCGGATCGCGACGAAACTTGACGAGCAAGTCAAAAATAAATCAACTTAATTTTCGATTACAAAAATTTCCAATTCCGACGCAGATTCTGAAACCTGGCCGGTCAAACCTCACGGACGCGAAAAATGCACTATTTGCGACGCGCCGTCAACTCGACGTTAAAAGTAACGCCCTGACGTCATAAATACGTCATCACTGAATAAAATATTCATCGGAAAAATCGGGGGCGTTACAGCTGACCCAGGTGTTGACAACAATTGTGTCCAGTTCCAGATTGTCATCCTCATGGAGAGGATCATCTAATCTCTCCATCCTCTTCTGAACCATATATTCTTCAGCAGTTTGAATGCCCTCTCTCCTTCTCCTCTTTGCTCCTTCCTCATCTTGAATCTGTTCAGATTGATTTTGAAAATCAAAATCTTCAGTTCTTTCTGGGTTCAGCACATGAAGATTTAGGGCAATTCTTATTCCTTGTAGCACCTTCAGACTTGTGGCCCTATGATCATCATTTACCTTCTTAACCGCAGTTAGAAGATTTTCTTGAAATGCATTTGATGCATTCTTGACCTCTTCCACCACTTGCTTGTAGGTTGCTTCCTGCTTGGTGAGTAGCAGCTGGTGGGCATTGTCCATGTTGGTATTTAGCCTTATGTGGGCTGCTTTCAGTTTAGCACTTAGCTTGGCAATCTTTTCCTCCCCCTTTTTGCCTTCTTCAAATATCTTTTTCTCAATTTCAGAGTGTTGATCCATAATGGATTGGGAGAGTGTTTGAAAAGTATTGTCCACATCCTCCAGAATGTTTTCCTTTGCCTTGTCAATGTGGGACATGCCATTGCTGCTCCATGTGTTAGCCACCTGTGCCATCCTGGCAACTGCTTTCTACCAGACATTTTGATTCTTGTAAAGATGATTCTTTACATATGTGATGTCCTTTGTGGAGTCCCCTTGATGGTCTGCAATTTGCTTCAGAATAGTGTGCTGAGCAGCAACAGTTCTTTCTGCCATCTCAAACCACCTAGTCATTTGCTGTAGGATATGAGTAGAATCAGTAGAGACATTATTGATCTGGGTATTCAGCTCAGTCCTTACTGCAGCCACCCTTGACTCCATTCTCTGCTCACTGTCTTGGATCTGCTGAGTTAATGCATCTCTTGTAGCATTTAACTCATCCTTTATTTGAGCAGTGGCAATGTGGACCTTTTCAGCAACAAGGTCTTTCACAGACAACATCTGACCCTCAATGATGGATTGTATTGAGTTTAGCAGGTCAGATGTGTCCAGCATAGCTGCTGGCCTTTCCTGGGCAATTTCCTTCTCCACTGCAGGTTCAGGTCTTGACAGCTCAACAGGGGGAAGTAGAGAGTTTGGCTGTGACTCAACTGCCATGTTGTCAATGATATTGTTGATCTCTTCCTCAACTAGAGTACTAGCTCTCCTACCATCTGGACTGTTCTCCCCCTCACTAGCACCCCTAACTTCTTCTTCAAAGTGTGAGCTGTGCTCCCCCTCACTCTGGGCACCCATGTTTGGAGAATTCTGACTAGGGAAACCTGAAAAATGATTGATGAGTTAGTTGGATACCTCGGCTAGACTAATGTTAGAGGGGAGAAGCCTAACTGAGATCCTAATTTACCATGGATAGGTGAATTCAGTAGTTCATCTTCAGCTTGAGGAACAACTGAAACAGGAATAATTGGAGTTGGCTCAGAGTGAGATACAACTCTTCCTTGGGATTCATCTTCCACACCTGTCCTGGGGACAAATTCATCTTCCATACCTTCCATGTGCATCTGTGGTTCATCATCTTTCCTAGAGGTATCAGCACCTTCTTCTTCACACTTGTTTGCCTTTTTCTTCTCCTTCATCTCAGCCACCATAGAGGGTTGGCTCATGGGGAGGACCCTTGTTGACCTGTCCAATGTCTTGATATCCAATCTCTTCAAGTAGTGGATATTAACACCTTTGATGGAGGAGAAGTGGCCTGGATATGCCTTCAGCAGGAAGAGTGAAAGGATCCTTCCTAAGTTAGGAGCCTGCATGCATTGCTTTATCCTTATACAAGAAAAATGACTTTTAGTGACGAAACTTTTCGTCACTAAATATTAGATTTTGGTCACTAATGATGTTTAGTGACCAAATTTATTTCGTCACAAATCCGTCACTAAAGCCCCGTCACTAAATGTTTTTAGTGACCAAAAAAAACTGGTCACAAATTGTACACATTTAGTGACCGAATTAGTTTGGTCACTGCAAGAAGATTGAGTGACCAAATTAATTTGGTCACTAAAAGAAGATTGAGTGACCAAATTAATTTGGTCACTAAAAGAAGATTTAGTGACCAAATTAATTCAGCCACTAAACATAGTTTCAGTGACTATATTAATTCGGTCACTAAATTTCATTCAATCCCTCAGAAAATCTCATAGAATTATTTATTTTATATTAATTACAATCACGCATTCAAATACCAGAATAAATAAATGCTCATCACAAAGAAAATTTTGATCAACAAATATTATTTTATTAATTAAGAAAAATTGGGTGGGAGATAGCCCAAACCCCTATACAAAATAATATAGTTATCATCTCTTATTAAACTCAATACATAAGAAACAAATCTACAACATTGAAGAAAAACTATTCATCATTGCTTTCTTACAAGTATCAAATATGAAAACTAAATATATACAGGTAGTTAACATATATTCTTCATCCTTCTTTCTTTTGGATTCCGTGTGAGTTACAGTCTACCCAATTCTTCTTTAACTTCAAAAGGAAACCTATAAATGTTGTCTTCCCCTGCATCAAAAAATGTAAATATTAAGCAAAATAGTAGATAGTAGTTAACACCATATATAGCCAAATCGAAAGACCTACTTGCACTCTTGTAAAATGATACCACATGCTTAGTCAACTGCAAATAACTACATGAACCCATAGTTCTTCGACATCTGTCGGTTTTAGAGCACCACCTATAATCCAAGCAAATTATATAAGACGCCTGGGTTATCAGATCCAACTTAATATGCCTTCTGATATCGCAATGAATTCCATTATCAAATTTCATCATAGGAATAAAAAATGAATCATTTAGAAATTACCTCAAGACCTACTGAGACCTACACTTTCATAATACTAAGCAAAAACTTAATTTAATCTAACAAAGACGGTACAATTTTTTTGACATAAAAAGTGTTGAAAATAAGTCTGCGTCATAAAACTCGTGGTCTTATGCGCTTGATATAAATCCTGGGCTTCTTCATATATAATCAATTATTCTTAGGTTGGAATGTTGGATGCATAAGTTCTAGCATAGTATCAGAGCAAGCGAGGCCCAATGGCCCAGTTTGACATTTCTCAGTTAAAAAAAGAAATCCATATGTTAGAGGCGAAATACCCTAAGTATGAGAGTTACAAATATAGTCTCCACGTCGAAAACTCATAGATTTATGCACTTAATACGTACATACCTAAACTTGGTGGATGCGGAATCTGATTTATGCTAGCCGCAACATAACTAGAAATCTTATTGTAACAAAATCTAAAGCTAGAAAATTTTCATCTCAGAGTGAAATATAAAAAAAACAAGAAGCTTCCTTTTTTCATAATCACGAGTATTAGAAGTACCTTTTACAG
Source organism: Dactylorhiza incarnata (assembly GCA_033032865.1). Classification (NCBI taxonomy): domain Eukaryota; kingdom Viridiplantae; phylum Streptophyta; class Magnoliopsida; order Asparagales; family Orchidaceae; genus Dactylorhiza; species Dactylorhiza incarnata. The sequence continues at coordinate 1,047,162 of JAWHQI010000430.1, read as the reverse complement.
GGCAAAGGCAACACTCCCGTCTACATTCAGGTATTTCGCACGCTCTGCAAACCCAAGATGTGAAATCCCGAATGTTTCGTGCTCCATAGCATTCTTGGTGGACAGCTATCTGGCACCTAGAAATAACATGAAAGGATATGAATCAATGACCACTACACCAAAAGTGGGCTACTGCGGCGTTTTCTTGGGGCTTCGGCGGCGCTTTTCAAGCGCCGCGGAAGCTTTCGCGGCGTTTTTAAAACGCCGCAAAAGCGCCGCGGTATGGATCGCCGTGGAAGAATTTTGCGGCGTTTTTTGGAAACCGCCGCGAATACAAGATTTGGCGGCGTTTGTTTAAAAAACGCCACCAATATCCACGACGTTTTAAAAAAAATCACCGCCAATAATACGGCATTTGTTTTTAAAAATACAGGAGCATTGGCGGCGTTTTCTTTTCAAACGCCGCCAATGTTCCAGTTTTTTTTATAAAAAATGCAGCCAACTGCAGAGTTGAACAATCTTTTGAAATATCTGTTGATCTAATCAGCATGGAGATATATAGTGTTCTCTAGCATATTTATAAATCAACTAAAAATAGAGTGTAGAATTAATGAAAAGAATGAAACATTAAGATCCTCGCGTTATCAACGGCAACAACAAATCATGTTGGCTAATAATTAATCATATTCCAGTCTTAAGCTCTCTATAACATGAATAATATATATTTTATCCTTTACACTCTCCAAACAAATTGTTGTGTGGTGCTCCATTAATCTGACAAACAGAGGGTTGTTAAAGCTCTACAAACAATGGGTCACTAGTACCTTCATACATGGTGTTTGATCCACACGCAAGCATGGTATACTCTTGCATCAAATAATCATTCCCTTCTTGATGCTTCAAGTGCAAGTCAAGACCTGCAGACAAACAATGTGAAATGCGGAAGTGAGCATCAAGTGAAACTGAGCATTTGCATCAAGTGAAACTGAGCATTCAATTTAGCATCAATGTGTAATTTGCATCAAGTGAACTCAAAACTACCTGTTACAGATAATAATTTTATTGTATTCCCAATCCTCAACCCAAACTACCTGAATATGTTGCTAAGAGAATTGCAGCAGTCAATCCAGCTCCTGTACCTTTAACCTCCTGCAAAAAGTATATGAGTGCATAAGAAAATAGAAGAAAAAAAAGTAATAAGGATTATTGCAGGTACAATAGAAATGGAGACGCAAAGATACCTGAGTAATGAGGATTCAGATGAATAAAAACAAATTGTATTCCTTGCTGTTATAATATAAATTTAAAACAACACTCAAGTAGTTGGAGATAATACCAGGTTCGATCATCAAACCAATTCCAAAACTCATAAATTCCATTTTTTGTAAGAAACTAAAAAAGAGAAAAAAGCGTAGTTAGATATCATACTAGGGATATTACAAATAGGATAAATACATTGAATATTTCACATATATATAGAGTGCAGTTCAGTAAATAGAGTGCAGGATCAGCAGTATTTAGCTGCGAGCGGGGCGCACCGCTTCCCTCATACTCACCATCATCTCTCCTCCCCCCACAAAGGACAGAAGAATCTCTTTTGGCCCTAGTGTCTTGTATCCAACCCAATATGGTTGCATAAATCCCAATCGAAAACCCAGGAGTGAAAATTAAAAAAATTGCAGCATTCCAACTCCAAAAAACCCAGCACAATATGGTTGCATAAATCCAGTGACATTAACATAGCATAAAAGGATCGGTGCACAAAAATAAAGGGAATCTCTCCAAAGCAGCCAAAAATAAGCGGAGATAACTGCTCCAAAGCAGCCAAAAATAACAAGGATCTTAGAAATTGTTAATGTTAGGAAAAAGAACATTGATAACTGCTCCAAAGCTCCACCCGTACCTACAAGTTAGTACATCAAGCATAGCGTTAGGTAATTTCTAAGAGATTAATTAGTAATACATTATCAAATATTAAGTATTAACAATTAAAACATACTTGTGTATACTCGAGAGACAAGGCAAAAGACTATCGGAGTCTACATTTCAATTAGTGCTGTCTGCTTGATCCTCAAGCTGTGTTCGGTTCAAGAGTGCCAAAACCTTAGCGTCAAATCTTTTTGCCAATCGATCCTCCATCTCTTGTATACGTGTCGCCATCTCTGCTTCTACTTTAGCTCGAATTTTTGCTTCTAGATGTTGCATATTAATACATACACGCTCTGAAGGTCTAGGTCCCGGTCCCATTCCAAGAATATAACCAGAACGATGTCCAAGTATTTTGGTGTAGGCTTCTTCAGGGGTAAGTTTATCTTCGCCATTCTCCCTTATTTGGGCTTCATGAAGTTCAAACAGTTTTTTATATAATTCCTCAGATGTTTCATCTTGCCACTCATTATGTTTTCCTTTATGAGTTTTCTCCCACAACCTTATGTAAATGGGTAATTCATCCTCTTCTGATGGAGCTTCACTCTATATTTAGAAAATATTAAGACATTAAATTTCAATTATAAAAAGTACTGCTACATGTAATAAACATTATAAAGGTCAAGAAAAAAATACTTACCATTTCATAAATTGTTCTCGCTATAGATTTTGTACCCACGTGAGATTTTATTTTCTGTTGACTTCTATTTTGTTTGTTTATTTCACTAACCCTCTGTATCAATAAATAAATAAGGCAAACAATATATGAGTAATATACAATGTTAATAAGATCTACTTTAGCTGAACATGATATACTAGATCTAATTACATAATTTTAGATTGATTAATATATTTCCTACCTTGAATCGCGCACTTCCCCAATAACTAATTAGCCAGTTCCATTGCTCGGGATCGATGTCTTTAGGGCAGTTTGAACGCCTTTGCCCATCAGTATTCCATTTTAGGTAATATTTCGCATGCAAATGAAAGCGCCAAATATTATAATGTCGACGAAGTGAATACATAAGATCACCACGAACATGGGGCTCATTAGGGAGATTGAATTCGGCCTAAAAATAATATAAAACAACAAAAGTTTTTGGAGTTATGATAACAAGATTTTCTAAATTCAAAGACCAAAATAAAATTGCATACTTACATAGATGATATTAATTATTTTGTCAGTGATATCAGTTGGAATTAAAGACCATTTCTCCACATTCAGAGGAGCATGATGCCTTACATATTGCCCACCTTTGGTAATGAGCTCTTGAGCTCTGTATCCAACTAATCTTCGAAGTTCGGCAGGAAGTTGCACATCCACCCTCTCTACATTATTTTGTCTTCTCTTCGACCACTCAACTCCCATGGTTGGACCACGCGTTCTTTTTCGTGTTACATTTGAACCTGTCATTAAACATTTTAGTGTTGACATGTTTCACATATATATATATACATATATATATATATAGATCAAACTAAAAAGTACAAGTGAGATATACCATTAGTATTATCATGCTCAAGATTTGTTGGATTTGTAGGTACATGATCAGCTTCAACCTCAATAGAAAAGCGCTCAACCCCACTCTCGACATGTGTATGCTGATCATCATTTGTCAAAGCTTGATCCAAATGTACAGATTTTGGTGTTTGTGTTGGCCTTTGCTGATTAGAAGAAATGTGCTCAACCCCATTCTCAACATGTGTATGTTGATTATCATTAGTCAAAGCTCGATCCAAATGTAATAATCTTGGAGTTTGTGATGGCTTTTCCTGTGATTGTTTTGCATGATTCTTGTGGGAAGGTTCAAAATCTGGTTGAGTAAAGGATCTTGCGAAGGAACTAATGCGTGCTGCAGTTGATCTTGGATGTAAAGTTGTTGACTTGGTTTTCCAATCAATTGAATGTTTTATATGCCTTTTTACGTGAGAATCTTTAGCCTTAACACAAGTATTGATACTCCTCGTCATATTTTTGATCTAAATTACGTAAAAGAAAGAGTGAGCTTTCTAGATACAACCAAATTTTAAAACAACACTATATTGTTTGCAACAACAAAAACTGCAAACTTAAAACAGCATATATATATTATGTGTCAACCAAGTTTTAAAACAACACTATATTGTGTGTCAACCAAGTTTTAAGACAGCAAAAACTGCAAACTTCAGAACTGCAGCACTATATTGTTTGCCAAACTTAAACGGTGCACATATACTTCAGAACCTAGACCTTCATTTAAGACAACAGCAAAAAAGACAGCATCAACCTCATTTAAGACAGCATACACTTCAGAACTGCAAACCAATTGAAAAATCACTTCAGAATTGGCAACCCCAAGACCAAATAACCTATGGAAAATGAACTGCGCAAAAAAAAAACCAACAATTAGAAGATCTAACTCAATTATTAAGGGATAGAACGAATAAAAACACAAGGAAAATAAACATAGAACACCAAAATAAATATCAAAAATCATACCTAGTTTACATCATCCAGCAAAGCTATTTACACCCCTTGTTCGGCAAAAGCATAGGCTGTAATCTTCACCTTGTGTTGTCTTTAGAAAAGTATATGCATTACAAGCTTTCATTTTCTGTATCACCCGCATCCTCAAAGTTATCAATATTTTCATCGTCTTCATTTTCATCATTTAGAACTCTTCTTTGACTAGAATGATCCCTTTTCTCAATAGTTATAGCTTCAACATCAGTTCTTTGTAATGAAAATTCAGGGTTATCATTATCTATAACAATATTAAGTGTTGATCCTATCCCAACATTTATATCATACAACATAATTTCATCCTCAGTGAGCTCTTCAGAGTCTTTGGATGGGACATCATAAAAGTGGCGCGACACTGTTTTTATGACCACTCGCCAATCTTTACTTTTGTTATCGGGTACGTAATACACTTGTTCTGCTTGGCAGGATAAAATATAAGGTTCATTGCTTCTCAAATTACGTTTTATATTAACAGAAATAACTCCATTGTTTTCCTTTTTGTAGCCTCGGCCTTCATTGTACGTATCCCACCAATCACATTTGAATAAGATAATTTTTTGCCCAACACCATACTCAAACTGAATAATATCTTTTAAAACTCCATAATATTCTTTGCCACCTGAATGATCATCTCCCTTAACCATAACACCGCTGTTTTGAGTTTTGCGTCTGGTTTCGCGTTTGTAAGTATGAAACCTAAAGCCATTAACAATATAGCCAGAATAATGTGTCGCACATCTTTTTGGACCGCGGGCTAACTGCAAAATTTCTGTATTAGCTCTTGAGTCTCCCTCGTAATGTAACTTGGATATCTATTGAAAATGAAATGAAATCACACATACTAAACATAATAATAAATAAACAATCAGGCTAAAAAGTAGATGCTACTTACTAATGACTCAAACCATCTAACAAAAGTTGTCTCGTGTCTTCTTCCAATATCTCTAGAATTTACTTGTTGAAGCACCTCGAGATGTTGCCTATTAAAAAAAATGTTTTATGAATTAATTATAAAAAATAAAAATAATACAATTGCATGAAGAATGTGAAACTCACTCTATGAATGGTTCTACTTCTGGGCAATTTCTTAGTATGTACAGTTGAGCTTGATGCCAATCTTAGTATGTAAGATCTTTTTCTAACCCTTTACCTAATGACCTCCCTGCTTTTTGAAATATAGACAATCTTGAATCTTGCATGACATTTCCTTCATCATTTCTATCTGGGCGATTGAGCTTTGTGTCAACTTTATTTATATATCTCGAACAAAATGTCAAGCACTCGTGTACTAGGTATCCCTTCGCCATCGAACCTTCTGGGCGTGCTTTGTTTCGCACAAAGGATTTGAGTGTACGTAAATATCTATTGAATTCAATTATTTAGTAAACATAATATCATAAAGTAAACAAAAACTAAAATAACTAATAAAATACCTCTCAATTGGGTACATCCATCGATAATGTATGGGGCCAGCAATTCTTGCTTCTCGTGCAAGATGAATTGGTAGGTGCATCATGATTGTGAAAAATGAAGGAGGAAATATTCTCTCAAGCTTGCAAAGTGTTATTGCAATATTTTGCTCAAGCTTATCCAATACCTCTATATTTAGAATTTTAGAGCTCAACTCCTTAAAAAATATACTTAATTCAACAAGCGGGTCATAAACCTCTTTGCGAACAATGCCACGAAAAGCAGGAGTAAGCTGATCCAATATGAAAACATGACAATCATGAGCTTTCATTCTTAACACTTTACCTTCTTTAGCATTTACACATCTCTTTATATTTGAAGAATACCCATCTGGAACTTTTAGATTCTCTAAGAAATTGCATATCGCCCTTCGTTCAGCCAATGTCAATGTATAACATGCTTGTGGCATGACATAATTACCATTACTTTCTATCGGATGTAATTCTGTTCTCAACCCCATTTCTTTAAGGTCAAGTCTAGAATTCAAATCATCTTTTGTCTTTCCATCAATATTCAACATAGTGCCTAATATATTATCAGTGATATTTTTTAAAATATGCATGTAATCTAGGCAATGTCGTATCTCAAGTGTACTCCAATATGGTAATTGAAAAAAAATACTTAACTTCTTCCAATTATATGGAAGAGAAGTTTCATTCCGCCTTCTTTTCTTTTGAAGCTTTCCAAAAATAACACTGTCATATTCTTTTAGCTGCTCTAAAATTTCATCTCCTGATAGGACCTTTGGTGCTGGTCGAATTTCTATTGTTCCATCAAAAGACTTCTTATCTTTTCGCCATTTATGATTTGGTTCCAAAAAACGTCTGCTTCCCATATAACACATCTTAGACCCATTTTTCAATCTGCAATACCATGTGTCTTTATTACAACATGGACAAGCAAGCTTACCTTTTGTGCTCCAACCTGACAAGTTGGCATAAGCTGGAAAATCATTTATCGTCCACAACACAGCTGCACGCATGTTAAAGTTGCACTTAGCAAAGGCATCATAACTGCAAACGCCAAATTCCCATAATATTTTTAGCTCGTCAATCAAAGGTTGCAAATATACATCTATATCATTCCCAGGTTGTCCTGGACCAGGAATAATCAAGGATATGATAAGATTAGGAGTTTTCATGCATAACCATGGTGGCATATTATATGGAATTAAAACAACTGGCCACACACTATAATTTGTGCTCATAATACCAAAAGGATTAAACCCATCACTTGCTAAGCCAAGCCTAATATTTCGTGCGTCAGAAGAAAATTCTGAGTGTTTCTCATCAAATGACTTCCAAGCAAAGGCATCAGCTGGATGTCGCAAATTACCATCATCATGACGCTTCTCTTTATGCCATCTCATATCCTCGGCTGTTCTAGAACACATATACAATCTCTGAAGCCTAGGTATCAGAGGAAAGTGTCTTAGAATCTTGTTGGGTATGTTCTTACTCTTCACCGAAGGCATATTATTTTCTGCATTATTATCTATCTTGCTCGACTGCCACCTGGACGTACCACAAGTTGGACAACTCTCTAAATTTGCAAACTTATCACGATAGAGAATGCAATCATTCAAGCAAGCATCTATCTTCTTGCACTCCATTCCAAGCTCCTGTATGTAGTTGTTAGCTTCATAAAAACTACTTGGTAGTTTTTCACTAAAAGGAATTGCTCTTTTCAAAACTTTAAGTAATGCAGTGAAAGATCTATCTGTCCATCCATAATCAGATTTAAGTGCTAGTAGCGTAACCATAAATTGAAATTTTGAAAATTCTTTGCAACCAGGATATAATTCTTGTTCTGCATCATTTAGCAAATCATAAAATTTCCTAGCTACTTCATTGGGGCCCTCATGATCATGTTCTTCTCCAACCTCATTGTTTTCATTAATATTAAAATCATGAAGCAAATCATGCTTATCGTCATGCTCTGAAATCTCTTCTTCATCTTCTCTGAGTGCGCCGTCATCGCTCTGACCAATTGGGTTAATGTAATGATCCTCTCCGTGACTTGACCACCATTTATAGGTCTTTATAATTCCATTTAGAATAAGATGCACGAAGACAATCTTTCGAGTGTGGAAATTGTTATTTCCACACTTATAACAAGGGCAACGAATAGTATCTCCTCTACTAGAATGAGCAAAAGCAAAATCAAGAAAAGAATTCACTCCATTAATGTAAGCGGGTTGTCGTCGATCACCGATATCCATCCACTTCTTATCCATTGCACTACATATCAATAAATTAAAACAACAAATTACATTAACATAAAGGTAATATTGAGAACTTGCTTCACAAAGGTAAAAAAATTCCAACATCATTGAATAAATGCATGAAAATGAATGTTCACAATGGACAATGTAATTAAAATATTCAATAGAACTCTAAATGAGAAATTCTAGCAGGATTATCCATAAACCACATTCAAAAATTTGGATTGCTTATCCATATGCCCTCGAGTACTATTAAAATAATCTCTATTTTTCAATTTTCCATAAAAGGCAATTATTAAAGCTAACAAAATACAAAAAAAACTCTGATTAAAATGGTCTCAATGGTAAAATGGATTGAAATGTAGAATTATAAGGGATCGAATGCATATGTAAATAAAGTTGTTATAATCGGATAACAAAAATAAAATCAACATATTCGATAATTAAGGCGACAAACCAATGGGGAGAGAACTAATATCATCCTCACCATATTCGAGGAGGAGAATAATGAGAAATTTGTTTTCCTCCTCAAAGAAACATTTAAGATTTATCAAGAAGGTCAAAAAAATTCTAATTTTCATGAATAAAACTTCTATTGATTATATACTTAAGAACTTTAATAGAATCAAGTATCGATTTTTTTATTCTTAAATCAATTATTGTTGGTTTCTACCATAACAATAAGAGACTCATCCAAATCAGTTAAGCTACATGGCACCATGATTGTTTGGTTGATAATAAGCAGGAAACTTTCCATGTTGCTTGATTGCAGACAAAAATAATTCAAGATTGTATCTAACCCTCTCAAATACTTGGCAAGTTGTTTGCATCTAAAAAGAATATGCTCGAGTGTCGTAGGAAAAGAAATTGAAACAAATAGATCTTAAGTTGCCTAGCCTAAATGACAGCAAAAACATAAGCAACTTTCTCCACAAATCAATGAATAAGATTATACAACTACAACATTCTTGATAATGAAAAGTTCAAAGAAAGCAAAATGCATTAATCATAATGCAGCAACCAAAGATGTAAAACCATTAGTCCATTACTTACAGGAGAAAAATAGTATGCTTAATGGGCATGATATACTTGAATAAAAGTAGAAACATGAGCTCAAGGGAGGAAAATACACCTATTGGAAGTGAGCAAATCATGTATAAAATAGAAGATAAATGAGTTCTTCTCACAATGCATCATAAAAAAATAGTGAAAGAAAGCATGATAGAATTTTTAATGATGCAAGCAAGTAGAACTTCCATGCACACAAGCACTGAGAACTTATATAGCAGTTTACATCATAGCGGTTAAAATAACATACAAGTAAATTCATCATAGCGGTTAAAATCATTAGTCAAATATATTTTCATTCACCACTCCAACTTTAATGATTACAATCATCACAGTTAAAATCATTAGCGTCACCCTAAATAAACTCTCATTCTCCGCTCCAAATGTAATGTCTACCTTGGAAAAAAAATCATATCGGGAAATATCACCCCCAAAAAAATTCGGGTACCACTGGATCCAACAACTGCAAGAGGCAAATTTAATGAAATATAACAACTACTTGACATCTTCTTCCAACAACTACGTCTAATTGCTTAATAGCAGGTACCATCACCGACGAACAGTTGCAAAGATCAATCACAACAATAACAGTTCAATTAAAACGGGAAAGAAGATCTCGATACCTTACAGTGTTTGACGTGAACAATTATTGAGGGAAACGATTCTAGGGCTCGGAGAGAAATCAAGCACTGTTTGACAAGAGATCTGCAGGAGAGAACACGAGAAACCTGTCAGGGAACGACGAGAACGGCGATCGACGGAGAGATCGAGGAGGGATCGGCGATCGGGACGAAGCAAGAAATATTGGGAGTTTGTGCGATCAGGATAAAGGACTTACAAAACAGTCTACGCTCAGGCTACCGTGCTCGACTGCTCGTCTTGGCTGACCGAAATGAAGGCTGGAGATGACCGAAATGAAGGCTCGACGACACAAATCTAGCAGGTATCGAGCGTCGTTGTCGTCGTCGAGCAGAGGTGGCACTACGTCGCCTGGAATACCTGGAATAGCCGCATGAAGGTGAAGGAGAGATCGGGCGAGATGAAGGAGCACGAAAATCTCTGGAATAGCCGCAGGAAGGAGGAGATTGGGCGAGGGTTTCTGCGACTCGTGCCCTAATAAGAGATCGATGAAATGAGGCGCGATAAGGATTGTGAATGAGCGTCAAAACGAAAATAGGGCCAAAACAATTGGTGGGAAAAAATATAATTTAGTATATTTTTTTTATGTATACAAAATTAATAGTGACTAATGAATAAGCACATTTAGTAGTGACCGATTTTTTTTGTCACTATTGTCATATTTTTAGTGGCTGAATTTTAATTTTGTCACTAAAGATGGTTCTTCAGTGACCGATATTTATTTTGTCACTAAAGACGTATCTTTAGTGACTGAAATTTATTTCGTCACTAGAAGCATGCCTTTAGTGACGAAATATATTTCGTCACTAAATTTTGGTCACTAAAACCCAATTTTCTTGTAGTGTATATAATTAGGTAAAGAACATTTCCCCAACATGTTCTTTTCTTCATGATGATCCTTACTACCAGCTCAAACATAGGTTGTGAAATGGAGTCATGAGAGCCTGGCTTTCATAGAAGTGCTTTTCCTACTATGTCACATAACAACTTTCCCTTTTGATTGAAAAATTTCTTTTTCAGAGATGAGGTCTAGGGATCACTGTATTCACACCAGCTCAGGGCTAGCTCCTTGTCAGAATCTGACACCTCCTCTTCTTCCACTCTAGGTAGGTGCAGTACCTTTTCTAGTGTCTTAGGGGACAACTTCACCCTTATATCTCCATTTTTTACCATTCTTAGAAGATGATTGCTTGGCATAAGCATACAACTCTAGCACTTCATGCTTGAATATCTGAGAGGGTTCAGATAACAAGAACTCTGGATCTGCTACAGAGATGAGGGAGATGACACTTAAGATCTCTGGTGAGGCATGGAGAAAGCCATCCCTCACTAGCTCGCATCCTTCTAGCAACTCCTTCACTACTTTGGGCGCCATCTAGTCGAAGAGAAGAATGCTGGGACGAAGGGTGTGTTAAGTCGAACCGTCGGTTGTAGCGACGCAAGTGAATATGAAGAGTCATTTAACATAGTCGGTTATTTATATAGTAGGTCTGAGTGTTAACCTAGATGAGTCAGCGGATCGGCTGAGAAGGTTCATCTAAAATTTCAACCTAGGGCAGAGTTCGTCGAACTCAAGATCAATGTTCGTCGAACTCAGGACAGAGTTCGTCGAACCCAGGTTTTTCCCTGCTGTTAAAATGCAATCTGAAGCTTAGCTTAGGCAGATTGTACTGGTTAAACTTATCATCCTACGTTAACACTATTAGAGACAGCATTTGATGATAAATTCATAATAAGGAGGAGAAATGCTAACCTTGAGGATTTAGTTCTCTTCCTGATGTTAAATTCATGATATCAACCTCCTTTCTATCATGTGCCATGGGCACCCACTGTTCAAGTACCAAATGATGATGAGGCTGGTACTTGAACTATCCTGCAAGGAGATTAGTTATCCTTAGGAGCCCAAATAGCTTTGGGTCCTAGGTCCTTGTTAGCATGATGAAGTAACCTTACTCTAGCTGCACTCTTTGCAGGAAGGCCCTTCTTTGCATTAGGTACATTGGGATTGTAACAATCTATGGAAAAGTGCCCCACTTTACCACAGCACCAACATTCATGAATGTTGTATCTCCTCTTCTGAACATTTCTTGAGGGTTGTTCAGCACAGTCCACATGTTCAGGAAGAGAGACGACAACATTCTTACTATTCCTCTCAGCAATGATTTGACTGAATGTCAATCTATGTGCTGTCTTGATGCTCTTTGTCGTGATTTCATCAGTCTACTTTGGCTTGGCAGCCATACAAGATCTGATGGCATCTGACACTGAGCAACAAGCCTTGTCAACAGGTTTGACAACAGTTATGCTCTTTGCTGAAGCAGATTTAAAAGAGCTTGCTTCCTTATTCTTGACTGAAGGTGCTGAGGCACCAAACACAAATGGTCCAGATTGGTCCATTTGAATTTCCTCATGGGGAGCCTTCAAAGCATTCAGTCCAATGCCCTTTCTTCCACTATGGGAAGGAGTGTTTTCCTTCATATAGGAACTCCCATTCTTCCGGTGACCATAAATGCTTTCATGGTCATACCTGTTGGAAGGAAGTAACACCTTTTGAAAGGTGGGTTGAGGCTTAGCCTTCTCCTTGCTCTTTCCTCCACTCCTTCTCCTACTTCCATCTTATTGAATCCTAGTCCTCTCCTATTGGTTTGAGAGGAGAAGGTGTCAATAATGGGAAGCACTGATTTGGGCTTGGAGAATTGATCCACCGGGCTCTTCTCTTTCACTAGCTTCTCCTTAAGGTCCTTGATGACCTTGTTCTTCAAAGAAATAGTGCTCAAATGAACAATTTCATGCCCTTTAAATGACTTATCTGTCTACTCATCTGGGCCACCAGGGAGGTAGATCCAGTGCAGTCTTTTTCAGTCATTTTGAGGGAAGCAATTTCCCGGGCTTGCCTTTTGGCAAGCTTCTTGCTCTCTTTCAGAGCGAACCAAGGCATTATATTTGTCAATCAATTGATTGACATCTACTTTAGATTCAGAGTCACTTTCATCAATTGATGAAGGTGCAACTGAATCTGGACCAGTCTCATAATCAGAAGAGGATATAGAAAGAATTAATACCTATTCATGTTCTGAATTGTTCTGACCGTCCTCTTCATCAGTGATGGCCATGAGGCCTAGATGAACAATGTCCTCTTCATCCTCCTCTATATCACTATCTGAGTGTGATAGAGGGGCCCTGATTCCTATCCTGGAAGCAGGATAGTCTTCATCTTATTCTGCTGCAAATAGCCCAATGTAGGCTTCTTCTTCATTTTCTGAATCTGATGATGAGGAATTAGATTCACTCCAGCTTCTTTCTTTCTTTGCTAGGAGGGATTTTCACCCTTCCTATCCTTTTGGTGATGATGCTTCTTATCACCACTCTCCCTTCTTTTGGTTGGACAGTCAACTATGACATGTCCAGGTTTGCTGCAGCTATAGCAAATAATGTTATTAGAAGTCAGTTACTAAGTTTGGAATCATACCTGTCACCCTTTGGGTGATGTCTTTCAGATTTCCTGCTATCCTTCTTGTAGTGTGATGATGAGGAGGGCATGTTCTTCCATTGCTTCCTCTTCATCATCTTCTTGAATTTCCTTGAGAAGGCAGCAAACTCTTCATTAGAGGAAGAGCTTCCTGAGGTGCTGACTTCAGGTTCAGCACTTCTCCTTGGAGGAGACACCATCCTGCTCTTGCTTCTCTTGGAGCTGTCAACTTTGAGAGCTACAAAATTCTCCCTGCCCTGAGTCCTTGTTGAGGTGTCTTCTTCCTTTCTTGCAGACAACTGCATCTCATAGGAGAGCAGCTTTCCAAATAGTGTGTGAGTGGGGGTCTCACCAAGCCTGGCCACTTCCCTGATTGCACAGATTTTTGTGTCCCAGTCCCTTGTTAGAGATCTAAGGAACTTATCATTCAGCTCATAGTTGGTGAATGCTCTTTCATAGGTTCTCAGCTCATTGACTATTCTGAAGAACCTCTCATAACACATGGAGATGCTTTCCTGACTGTGCTGCCTGAAGGCTTCATACTCTTGGTTAAGGAGTGACTTTCTATTATCCCTTACTTCAGCTGTCCCTTCCATATATACTACTAATGTGTCCCACATTTCCTTGGCAGTAGTGCAGTGTACCAGGTTTTGAAATGTGGAATCATCAATAACATTCACTATGATGTTCTGGGCTCTTTTGTCCATGGTGAACAACTCAAGTTCATCCTTGGTCAAGTCTTTGAATGCCTTGGCCACTCTTCTTGTTGGTTCTATAGTGGAGGCAGTGTGAAAGGCGAAAGGTCCTTCTTTAACTGTAATGAAAATCCTTGGATCAGATGCTTCCATAAACAGTCTGATCCTTTGCTTCCATATGCCAAAGTTTTCTTTGTTGCATATGGGCAACTTCATGGATCCCAATTCCTTCTTCAATCCAGAGGAGGCCATTGGAATGTGATTTGACTATTCCTAAATAGGATCTGGTCAGACAGTTATGTCCTTCTTGACCAACCTAGCTTTGATACCACTTGTAAGTTTATTAAGGTTGTAGTCAAAATCACCTAGAGGGGGGGGGGGGGGGGGGGGGGGGGCGAATAGGTCTCTTTTGGCTTTCTTTTAATTAGTCTATCTGTTTTCTGGTTTAGAGCAAGCAAATGATCAAACACACAGAAAGCACACAATCATTTATAGTGGTTCCCCAAAGACAGTGTGTCTATGGGTAGTCCATTTTCCCCCTTCACCCTTCTAACAGTGTGTTAGACAGGGCCAACTCCTCCAACCTCAGCTCCAAGAGCTTACAACACAGATCCCCCAGGATCTCTCAGGATTTCCCAAACCCTACCTCAGGCTAAGCAGCCCTACCTCAGATCAACACCTGATCCTACAACTCAGACCCCTTCCAAATCCTACCTCAGAGGAATCCTCCTCCTACAGCTCAGGTAATAAAGCCCTATAACTCAGATCACACAGATCCTACAAACTCAGACCTTCAACCCTACAACTCAGGCCTTCAGCCCTACAACTCAGAAACCCAAAGGTTCCTACCTCAGAGGAATCCTCCTCCTACAGCTCAGGCAATAAAGCCCTACAACTCAGAACCCAAAGGTTCCTACAATCTCAGAACAAATGGTCCTACCAACTCAGGCAAGTTGCCCTACAGAAAAGTGAGTTTAAATCTTACTACAACAGATAACAGTTGAAGGAAATCTCCTGAAGTTCCTGCACATCATGTGCTTCCTTGTAGCTGAGATGATGATGGCAACTACTATCTGATCTTCTTCTTCAGATGAAGGATGGAAGATCACCATTCTCCTTCTGGTGGAGGAGCTATCTTCTTCTCTTAGCTTCTTCTTCTTGTTCAGTGAGAAGGAAGGGGAAAGTTGAGAGCAGCAGTCGTCAATGGAGAATAGAGAAAATGATTCAGCGGCTTCAGCTCTTTGAAAGTGCCCTAACTCTTTCTTTTTATACAACTTTATCTTCAACGACTCTAATTTGAACTCCCGAGAGGTATGTGAGAGATTGGTGGTCCCCTGCAGCTTTTCTGCAACTTGCGCCGAAAGCAGTCCCGCCACACTGTCAATTTACAGGGAAGAACTGTGTTCGACGAACTTCTTTCATCATTCGACGAACCCGCTTCGTTCTGCGTTTGACTAACGCGCTTCATTCTTCATTCAACTAACACGCTTCATTCTTCGTTCTACTAACGCACTTCATTCTGCGTTCGACTAACTATTTTCTTTGTTCAACTAATGCGCTTCATTCTTCGTTCGACTAACGCGCTTCATTCTTCATTCGACTAACGCGCTTCATTCTGCGTTCGACTAACGCGCTTCATTTTGCGTTTGACTAACTATTTTCTTTGTTCGACTAACGTGTTGAATTCTTTGATCGACAAACTGTCAGCTGAGAAACCTTCTTCTCAGCGTATCCGCTGAGACGGCTCCTCGTCTCAGCGGTTCTGACCTTTCGTCTCAGCGGCTCAGCTGAGAAAAATCTTCATCTTTTCAGGAGATGATTTCTCCTGACCTTGGGTCATGAATGACCCTCTCTCTTGAGTCATCTAAGCCTGTTTAACTTACAAAAACAAAGCTTTATCAAATACATCTTGTACTTAGCATTGCATGATGACCCCTCTTCAAATCAAGGGAATTTGAGGGCAGATTCCCAACAGAAAATATTCTACTTCATGCATTTGGTGATACCTAATGAATAAGAGATTTAGGTATCCAAAGAGGACCAAGTGTGGTGGTTCCTTTGGGTACCCAAATATAACATGTAGGTTTATGGGTAGATAGTGATGAATTGGCCCTATCATGTGAAGTTAATGTTTCATTTTTAATTTTGGGTCTCCATTCAAACCATGGTTTAATGTTATTCTTATGCATCAAATTTCCATTGTGATAAGCTCTATATTGAAGATTACGATTGTAATGATTGTTGAAAGTATTGTTCATAGGAAATTTTTGTAATTTTAATTTTTAGTTGAGAGAAACATGATTTTATAAATATTGGTGATTTTGACTTTGATTTACAAATACTTTGTGTTTCTTATGTTGTTTGTGGAACGATCACCTAGAAGGGGGGTGGGGGGTGGGGGGGGGGGGGGGGGGTGGGGTGGGGTGGGGTGGGGGGGGGGGGGGGGTTAGGTGATTTTGCCCTGTTTTTATTTAGTTGGCGTGATTTGCAGTTTGACTCAGAGAAATGCACAAGTAAAAATCACAGCACAGAAAAACACACCGCGATCTATAGAGGTTCCTCAAGACAGGGTGTCTTGAGTAGTCCTCTATCCCTCTACGCCTACCTCGCAGTCTACTAGACTCGGCAAAACTTCTCCAAAGCTTCAGGCCCTCGAGCCTTACAACACGGACCCGCAAGTCCAACAGCCTAGGCCCTCAAGCCCCTACGTCCCTGAGCCCGCAAGCTCGACACTCAGGCCCTCAAGCCCTACAACCAGGACCCTCAAGTCCCAACAACCTAAGCCCACAAGCCCCTACTGCCCCCGAGCCCTCAAGCTCGACAAATTGCACCTGCAAGCGCACTTCCCTGGCCCTCAAGCCTCACAGCTCTCCAGCCCTCAAGCTAGACAAGTTTTGGCCCGCAAGCCTTACAATAAAATACAATAAAACAACCGTTTCTTCTGCCTGATGTTGATCGACAACCTTAGCCTGATGAAGATCGGCTTCTTGAGATTGAAGAAGATGATTCTTAATCAGATCTTGAATGCACGGATCTTCTTCACTCTCTATTCTTAGCCCCGTGAGCAGTGGCTTCTTATCTGTCGACCAGACGACAGATTCTTCAGGAAATGCTTGAAGCGTTTTTTTACTGCTTGATCGCTTTCTTCACCGCTCAGAGATAGTGTTAACAGCGGGATTCTTTTTCAAGTTTTTAGGAGAGCGAGAGAGCTTTCTAGGGCATCCTTGTTTCCCTTTTATAGGACTGCAAGATCCCCAACGGTCTTCTGAAAAAATTCCTTTAGCTGTCAGCCCTCCATTCCTTAAGAGCACGCGTTGATATTTCCATTAATTGTGAGCACGCGCAGATTAGACAATCAGGCGGTGGAAATAAATGCTGACGGCGCGTCTGCAGCTTTTGATTCTGTCTCGATGATATCTCCATCGTTACGTTGATATGGACAATATCTCGACGACATGCTTTTGTCGGCTCCTTGTGCTTTGGTAAGCCTTCAACTCTTCTTGCTGCAGCCTCTGAAGCTTGTATTTTGACGATATGAAGCATATAGGCGCTCCTGTAAATACGACGATATGCAATCTTTGACTGTGTCATTGTGACCTTCCTTCTTTCGTTTGTCGTCGTAATCGCAGTATTCTTTTGTCGATATAGTCGTTGCTTTGATGTCGACGATACTCAATCTTCTCGACGACAAGCCTTTCTTTGACTGTTTCTCTGCCTTCGCCTTGCTCTTCGTTACAACGACAAGCATACTTTGTCGACAGCATCCCCTGTGCTTCTTGACGACATTGTACTTATGTTATCCTGAGATTATAAGCTAGATTTCTGATCAAATACAAAGTGAAATATTCTTGACTTGGTGATTTCTTCAAATTAGGAATCATGTGGGCAGAATTCCCAACATCTTACTCCCATTATTTGGCTTAGTTAAGATATTCATATTTAACATGCTTTTAGATATTTCTTGATATTGTGAATTTTTATTTATAATTTTCATAAGCAAGTTGATTTTTATTTTTAATTCATCATTCTTGATCTTTAGATTATGCCTAGCTTTATTATAAGCTATTGTGCTATTTTTAAGAGTGGAAACATTAGAGTCAATATGATTTTGATAGTCATTTCTAAATTCCTCAAATGTTTCGTCCATCTCCTTGATTTCAATTTTATAATTTTGGCACGTAACACAATCACTTTTCAAAGATGAATTTTCTAAAGATAATTTTCCATTATGTTCTTTTACAAAAATAAGTTCTTTTTCAAGTTCCTTGAATTTTTCTTTAATGTCATTACAATCAAAATAAGGTTTTGTATTTTCAATTGAAGAGACATGGGTAAAGCTAGATAAATCAGAATTTGATTCTCCTTTAACTTTTGCTTTTAAATCTTTATTTTCTAAGCGCAATTTGCAATTCGCATTTTTCAATTTCTTAATTTTGCACTTTGTAATTTGTAGCAATTGTAAAGTATAAATAGAATTGCAAACAATAAGAGAATTTTATTTCCTTACAGTGATTTTGGATGCGGTGAGATTTGAATAGAGTTTCTTCGTTATCTTCATCTTTTTGGCACCCCTCTTCCAAAGATAAGATTTCTTCTTTTCTACTTGATGTGCACTCCATTGTTCCATCATGAGCGGAGCATTTTTGACCATTTGTGCAAACTTGTATGTTCTCCACTTCTTGCGTTTGTTCCATACCTGTGAGAGGAAAATCATACATTTCTTCAAGAAATTTCCATACTTTGAATGCACTAGAAAAGCAATATATTAATTTGAAAACTTCATTTGATAGACCACAAAATAAATAGTGTTTGGCTTTTGCATTTAAATGAAGTTCTTTTTTATTTGATTCATTCGTTGGTCTTACTATTGCTAAATTCCATACTTCGATATCTAAAGTTTTTATAAATTTTTCAATTAAAATTTTCCACCCTTTATAATTCGTCCCTTCAAATAGAGGCGGCGCTAGTGATTTTTCTTCTTCACAAAAATTTTCCCCACTAATAGAAGCGATATCATGAAACGCCATTATTCCCGGTTGTTAAGCCGATTTGGAATAACCTGCTCTGATACCACTTATTGGATCAGTAGGCGCCCTTAGAGGGTGGGGGGGGGTGAATAAGGGTTTTAAAAAAACTTTAATATATTTTGATACTCTTGAAATAATAAGAGATTAAAATAAAGAGAAATTAACCAAAACAAGTGAAATCAAATAGAGACATGATTTTATTAATATGAAATAAAAGATTACAAAATTTGATTTCTTACAACGCTAGAAATCGAAGGCGAGTAATGATCAATCTTTTTCATTTTCTATTCTGACTCGTATCCCCACGAACCGGTTGGCTTTAGCCTATCCTTCCCCGGATATGTCCTCAAGCCGCTCTAGCCTTTCTATCCCCAGAAAAGCCTCGAGCACCCCTTAGATCTACTCCCTAGACCTAGTCGCCAACACGAGGTGAATTCCTCCCTAAATCCTACCAGACCTAGTCGCCAACACGAGGCGAATTCACTAAACGGTTACAAGACTAAAGATGTGAAATAAACAACAATAATATAAAAACTCCCTCTAAAGAACTTCTGAAGTCGGAGATGAAGGATCGCTGTAGAATAAGCGTGGTAGAAGCGATCGCCCTTCGAATATAGCGTGACGAAGTCCTCCTTCAGAATCTCTCTAAGTTTTTTGGTGGGAGATCATCTCTCGGCCGAATAAGGCCCTGGAATTTTGGCACTAGACCTCTCTCTTTCATGTGTGTACAAAATGAGAGAAGAGGGGTACTTTTTATAGCCTTGGAGCTAGTGCCTGCGTTATCGCTACCGCCGGCGCTATCCTAGTTTAGGAAATATTCTCCGCGTGAGAATCTTTCATTTTAAGTAAGTCGGACGCCTTCCTCTTGTGCTTTGCGCTACTGCCTGCGCTAGTAGATACCGCCCGCGCTTGCTGCTATCGCCTGGCGCTAGCACCTTCTATAACTGTTTTCGAAATTTTCTCTAATCAGAGCTAGC
Source organism: Dactylorhiza incarnata (assembly GCA_033032865.1). Lineage (NCBI taxonomy): Eukaryota > Viridiplantae > Streptophyta > Magnoliopsida > Asparagales > Orchidaceae > Dactylorhiza > Dactylorhiza incarnata. The sequence continues at coordinate 1,027,185 of JAWHQI010000430.1, read as the reverse complement.
ACCGGCGCTAGCGCTAGCGCCGACTCTAGAGGGCATGTTGGAATTTTGTCTTCAAATTTGGGCGCAACCTTCTTATGTTATCCTAGTCATGTGGACTTGCTTTCCTGCACACTTAAACACACAAGATCAAATACACATAGGATTTGTTATTCTCAAACCTAGGAGATGCGCAAGACCATGTTCCAACAACCCTTACATGGAGCACTCTTATCACTGGGTTGATAACTACTAGGTCTAACAAAGGACACTGGATTTTTCCAGGCAGGCTTCCTAGGTGGTTCTGTGCTGGTGGAGGGTTCTGCCCCTAATCCTAGATGATTAAATCTCATGGAGAGATTTTTAGTGATATCTTTGAGTTTTTGACTCCTCTCATTGAGTGAGTCCTCAAAGGCCTTTGCCTTTGCTAGCTCTTCTTTTAGCCTTAAATTTTATTTTCTAATTTCAATTAATTCTAGTTCTTCATTGTCAATTTCTTCTATTAAGTCTTGATTTCTTACATATAATTCATCTTTCTTTAGGTTTTCTAGTTCTATCTTAACGGTGTCTAGTTCTTTTTCTAACATAAGATGATCAATGCAGAACTCTCTAAAATAGGTTTTAAAATCTTCTGAATCAAAATCGAATTCATCAAAAACAGATACCTGTTCTTCTTCATCATCTGATGACATTCCCAGTGCCATCATGCAGGCTGCTTCTGCTGCTGCTTCATCATCACTCTCAGATGATGAGGAGCTTGATTCTGATTCAGAATCACTCTATGTTTCAGCAATAAAGCCCTTAGTTTTCTTCTTGTTCTTTCCCCTGAAGAACTTTTTCTTCTTCATCTCTTCTTTATTGTTGCTTCTTTCTCTTTGCTCTTGAGGGCACTCAGGAGCAATGTGCCCTGGCTTATAGCAGGTGAAGCAGACAATCTCCCTCTTTGGAGTTTTATCATACCTGGGCCTTGAATCTTTTTCTCTTCTCCTTGAGTCTTCAGTCTTGACCCATTTCTTGAACCACCTTGCTAGGAGATTGAACATCTCATTTTTAGGAGTGGAGGGCTCCCCTTTAGTAGCTTTTAGGGCAAAGTTCCTTTGAACAGGAACTGGGGTGTCTTCCCTCTCTTCTGCATCAGCCCTGTTCTTCAGCAACATCTCATATGATTTAAGCTTTCCTAGCAAAGCTTTAGTAGAGATTTCTCTATGGCTTTTGGACTCTCTGATTGCCCAGATCCTTGGATCCCAAGAGCTAGGGAAGCACATGAGAATCTTATCATTAATTTCAGTCAAGGATATCTCCTTGTCTAAGCCTCTGAGCTCATTAATGATAAGACTGAATCTATCATACATATCAGCCACAGATTCCTCAGGCTTCTTCTTGAAATTTTCATACAGAGATATGAGGAGGGACTTCCTGTCCTTCCTTTCATCCGCACTTCCTTCCACCTTTGTGGTGAGGGAATCCCAAATCTCTTTTGCTGATTGGCATTCAGCAACCTTCTAGAAAATGCCATCTGACATTGTTGAAACCAGAATGTTCATGGCCTTGGCATCACATGCCTTGACTTTCTTCTCAGCCTCTATCCATTCCTTTCTTGGAACAGCCTTTGTTGTTGAGGATTCTTCTGCATTTTGTCTGACTGGAGCTGGAGGACCTGTGAGAAGAACATCATAATTGTCTTCATCAATAGAATTCATGTAGAGTCTTATTCTGGCATTCCAGAGTGTAAACTTGTTCAGATTACACACTGGAGGTCTTGTTGAAGCATAGTCCTTAGAACTCATTTTTCTTTATGTAATATATTTGTATAAGAGAAATAAGAGTAGGAGGTCTTTCTGATCAAGGTGTTAGATTTTTATTGATCAAACTCCCTTTGATACCAATTGAAAGTGCACAGTGTACCTCTGAGAATTCTCTAGAGGGGGGGGGGGGGGGGGGGTGAATAGAGATTTAAAATATTTCTATCCTAACTGTGTAAACAATAAATTAAATAAAGGATTTATGCTCAACAATCCACGGGAAGAATAATTAAAGTGCAGTAAATAAAAATGCAGAATAAGGTATAAGGACAGCACAGAAAATCACAACACAAAGATAAGAGATTTTATAGAGGTTCCCCAAAAGGTGGGTACTCCTCTCTTCTACCACCTGGTAGGAATGCACCACTGTGCCTGAGTCTTTTGATAAGGAGACTCTTAGAACCACTGATCTTTTGACAAGGAGATCATGAACCACCAGATCTTTTAATAAGGAGATCTTGAACAACCAGATCTTTTGATAAGGAGATCTTGAACCACTGAATCCTTTGAAGAGGGATTAATAAAACTCTTTTACAAAAATAGAATGAGAAGGAGAAGGAAGAAGGTTGAAGTAATTCTGTTCTCAGAATTCTTGAGAAGGCTGCATAAAGAACAACCTATTAGATGTTCCACATGATCTGCTCTTGATTAACTCCTGCTTTAGATGGTGATGAATTGCAGAGGCTTTGTATGTCAGATCCTTTCCTCTTCTGCTGTTTGAGGTCTGGCTGCTATGAGATTGTGATAGAGAGCAACTTTCCGATCCTTTGTTCTATCAGATGAAGAACATCAGATCTTTCTTTCCTTTTCTCTGTTCTGTATTAGGATTCCTGAGGGAGGAAGAAGAAGAAGATGGGAAAACCCTAAGTTGAGGAAGTCAGCTGATAGTAATAAATACCTTGAGCTTCTCATTCTTCTCAGCCCTTTTATCATGTCTTCAATTTGAATTCATTTCCCTTTCTGGTAAGACCTGAAAAGGCATGTCACCCTAGACACTCTCTTTCTTTCCTTCTTTAATTCTCGACCCATCCACCAAAAAGGAATATACTTCCAAGAAACCTTTTGTCTCCTTCTTTAATGCTTCCTTCTATTCCAGGCAATTATTAAGCCATTGGAGAACGGTCTTGAAAGGTGTGGGCCATGTGAAAGGGATCAGAATGACAGCTGAAAAGTTATACCTTTTCAGACTGTATTCGACGTAGCGTCGAATTCACTTCCTCTCTTATCGACGCAGCTTCGAGTTCTTGTAGGAGCAGCTTCGATTTCATCTGTACTCTGATTGAACTCTGCATGTCGACGTTGCGTCGATATCTTATCAACATAATCATTGAGTTGTAATGCATGGCTCTGAACTTCAATATCTGCGTTGAGATGAAGTTAACGTTGCGTTGACTTTAGATGGCTTCGACAGATATCCCCTTCTACGTCGAGTTGAAGTAGAAGCTGCGTTGACTTCTCAAGTTACTTCGACAAGTCCCTGACCTCTATGTCGATATCTATTTGACGTAACTTCGACTTAAGTTACTTCGACAGAAGAGTTGAACCACTTGGACTTCTAGTCAGAGTAGCGTCGATATGGACTCGATGTTGCGTCAAATTCTATTCGACGCAAATATTAACTTTGTCCAAATTTTGCTTCTCTTGATCTGGTCTTGACACCATAAGTTGAGTGCGACATCCTAGGACATCTAATGACAAGATTACCCTCACAATACAATGGGTAATTTAATCCTAAGGAATAAAATCACTTTTAGTTAATTTGTTAAGTTAAATCAAGGGTTTTTCCCAACAAGTACGACCAGCAGGACGTGATGACAAGACTTGTGGAACAGTGTCCACGCAACACCACTACTTAATGACAGATTGAAAAGAGTTCGATAGCTTCCACATATATGTAGAGTGAGAGAGTTAAGTTACTTCATTTTGGACATGTACCGGGCATAAGCGCTTACTCTCTTTCATTTATTGAACTCATTGTTGGACATGTATTCATTTGGATATATATACAGATATGTGTGATTATGGACTTGGTTTATTTTACTTAGTTTACTTCTTATCTCTTATTGGCCTGGATGATCATTCTTGCCGGCAGGATCGACGTCTTGCGGAGGCGACTAACTCGGGTTTTAGTGTCACCGTAAGGTGACGATTCTGGGCATAAGATTCGGGAACTCTCCAGTACGAGAGAGGAATCTTACTTGGGGTGCGGCCAAGGCCGCATCTGTAAGACCCCCCCCCCCCCCCCTGAAACACAAGACACACCCGAGGGGAGCCTTATGCCCAGAATAGTCGTCTTGCAGTAGTGTCAGCACACATGCTAACCTGCACCACAAGACACCCATCCTGCCGGCTAAACCAATATCACTATGCCAACCCGTCAATAATAGAAAAACTACAGAAGCCTTAGATTCACAAATAAGTAAAAGTGTCCCAACAAGTACAATAAGACAGGTAGCTCCAAAAGCTCCTGCATAATATCAGAGTACAGAATTGCCCCCAAGGTCTACATCTCCAAAACTCTCATTCACATTTTTTACTGGCGGTAACGAAGGTATCATATTCTCAAGCCCTATCACCACGGCATGACTGTCCTCCTATGTCATGCGATGCTGCTCCATTCGTTGCAGGGTGTCCTCCTAAAAATGGTGACGTAGAAACCGTTAGTCATATAGACTAAGTGACTTCTCATCCTCTCCCCCGACGACTCCCAGACACCGAGCGGAAGGAAGGAAAGAGAAAGCTGCAATATAATCAGTAATGTATAATGTAACACGTGGCAAGGAAATAGTAATCATTGCAGTTATATCAAGTGTATAAAGAGTACATCTATTCTAGCAGTATAGTCAGCAGCAGAGTATATAAATAACATATTTGAACTTAACTTAAAAAGGATGCTCATACAAGCTTATAAGTTAAGGATCTGAACATAAAAGTAACTCATCATATAAAGGTGCTCATACAAGTTATATGATGATGATTCGATGCGGTGCAATGCGATGATTATGAAATGATGACTCACACATGCACACTTGCTATGTCGACATAGACTTAAGTTCCCAATTTTCGAGGGTCGCTAACCTCTCATGCACCACCCATCGTGGCCACACGGTGGCAGTGGAAGGGGATCCTCCACTACTAGGTGGTATACAAACTACCCAACCTAGGCCTCGCGTACGCCTCGACGCTATTTACCTAATAACGGAGCCAGATCATACTATGGCACAGAAGGGGTCTTGGGAGGTAAGCCCATAAGAGCACAACCCAACTGGCCTATAACAGCATGGATGGCATCTTTGGGAAGAGGGCACCAAAGAACCAAGCCCATCCGCCCAAGGTCTATCTGCCAGCTCCCGTCGGTGTGATGAATGGCGAGCCCGTAGACCTGCCACATGTAATCCTCAACGCAGGATCGTAACCATCATGTGCCAACGCTCGCACACGCACCCATTTCAACCACAACTGATTTCAAATCACCATTAGTGTGACAAGATAATTCTCAGCAGTTAATATGACAAGATAAATCTTAAGAGTTAATATGACCAGATAATTCGCAACCATTAATATGACAAGATAAATCTCATCAATGGTTAGTAGTGTCATAACAAATATGTATCCAAATCTCATAAAACATAACAGGGGTGTGTACAACCATATCAAGTGTAAGTCTACCAATTTTCATAAGTGTCCGGATAATAAATTAAGAGAAATCCATGAACATCAAAATCTGTACGCTTTGGAAACAACTTACGGAAACCGAATTTCCCGGAGCTACAGACCACCAAAAATTATGGTCCACCCCATTCCGGAAAGGTATCTTCAAGGGATACAACTTCCTTGTAGAGCCCAAGATCCAGATATATGCCTAACCTATCTAAATTCGGGTTTGAACCCAGCCGAGCATATCTGGACAGCAAGTTGTCCTGTACATAAACATGATCATCTCCTGTACAACCACTTTCGATTTCAGTTTGCGGGAGCTACCAAACTCACCAGAAAACGTACAACCAGTCGTTAGAAAGGTATTTCCGATGGCTACAACTTTCCTGTTAAGAGCAAGACCTGAATATGGCCGGATCATGCCTAAAAATAGGCTTGAAGTCCGACGTGTGCAGAAAACAGATTTTGCCTATGTTATAAATTCTGCACGGATCTCAAGACAGATGAACGACATCTGTTCATCCTCTTTCTCCGGCTCACACCTATATTATTTCGCCTTCTCTCCTCCAATACTCCCTCATTAGACCACCTTTCTTCACGAATCAACTCCTACGACTTCGTTTTGAAGAGAGGAGTAGATCGAAGACATTATCTCGGCGAACAATGCCCTAGAACGGAAGTTCTAGCATGGTCTCTTCCTAGAAAACTTCATTAACTCACCAAGGTCAAGCTCTTTTGAGCCGAAATATTGCCTAAATCAGATCTAAAGATCTAGCACCATGGGAGAGGGGGCAAAAGTCACATGATTTTCGGCCATGGATAACGTTATCCTCCTTAGCGGCATAACGACGGTGATCTCGTCCTTAGCTTTGTTCTTCCAAGGAAAAAGGGGCGGCTGGTTATGGTTGATGGAGGAAGATAAAATTTCTGAAGGGTTTTAACCTATTTCTCATTGGTGACTTCTTGTCCAAGGCTAAGACTAATAAAGAAGATTTGACTAGTATTAAATTAAAGTTACCTCTCATACTTGAATTAGTCAACAACGCCATGTGTCACTATCCTATAGGACCAACTTGGTCATAAATCATAAAATAAGCTTTGGACAACTCAGAAATCTCTTATCCAAACAGCACACATTCCGATTCATCAAATCAATTGGGAAAAGAAATATATTGGACCGATACTCGACAAATTCGTCGAGTGGTCTCGACGAATTCGTCGAGTCCACTCGACGGATCGTCGAGACCACTCGACGGATTGTCCAGTCCACTCGACGGATCGTCGAGTCCACTCGACGGATCGTCGAGTCCACTCAACGAATCGTCCAGTCCACTCGAAGCATTCGTCGAGTCGACTCGACGCATTCGTCGAGTTCGAGTCCACTTGACGGCTTCGTCAAGCCTTTTGTCATGTCGGCATTTTTCCGCTCAAGTACAGCCTGGCTGTCAGTGCACCCCGAGCCCGAGTGAACTCACCAAACACGCGTTCAAGGGGCCTAGTGCAAATCAGGACGTTACAACACCCCCACATGGTGCGGCCAATTCCGCACTCTCCTTAAGGTATGGCGGGGCCGCACCCCCTTGGGATATGGCCAATTTTGCGCCCCCTTTTAGTACGATCACGACCATACCCCCTTGGGATACGTCGAGGCTACACCTCCCCAGTGTCACCTTGCTGCGCCTCCAAGTTTACGACGCACGCCGAATGCTTCCCACGATGCGCGTTGAACACCTCCAAGTTCACGACGCGCAATGAACGCCTCGAAGTTCATGATGCGCGATGAACGCTTCCAAGTTTACGATGCGTGATGAACGCCTCCATGTTCACGACGCGTGTCGAACACCCCAAACGTCCCCAAATGCATGACGCGTGCCAAACGACCCATAGTTCGCAGCGCGCTCAGAACGCCTCTACCTGCATAGAGCGCACTGGATGTTTCCAAGTTTGCAGCACGCGCAATAGTTAACCTTCTTGATTTCCCTGATTGTGGTTCTTGTTCGTTGTCATTGTCATCAACGAAGCTTCCCGAATTGCCCAAACTTTCTGGGGGGGCAAGACGCCCATATACGAAAAATGGCGATATGTGTGCTCCAAATCAATTAATGTGATTTGCCCGTCAGGTGGTTATGGTGGTTACTATGACAAAATTACTAGGCTACCCCTGCCCAAGGCTATAAAAGGAGCCCAGAGCCTTCATTTCAAGGGATCTGGCATTTGGCACCCGTGAGAGCTCTTCTGAAGAAATCCCTTAGAGTTCTCCTTCGTCGCTCGAAGATCTCCTTCGTTGCTCAAAGATCTTCTTCGGGACTCAAAGATCTCCTTCGCTTTCGAAGACATTCTTCCTAAGTGACTTGGGGATCCTCCGGGAACCGAAAGACGACTAGAGCGCCTCGCTTCCATTTCCCGTAAAAGTACTTAGTTTTTTGAGAGGTGGCATGTCACCCTCAGAGATTCTCTCTACTGTTACTATAACTAGCGACGACCTGTCACCCTCGAGTTCTCAGCTTTTACTTGTAACACACTGACATATAATGGAATTTGGACGACACAGATCCCTGTCGCATGGTTTTCACCCTTTCCGGGTTTTCCACGATAAAAATGCCTTCTTGTCAACTGCTATTTCTCTATGTGGCTGTTTGCATACTCAGCTAACTCTCAAGCTAAGACGGTTCGATTCGACCGGTCTAGAAGTGTGTTGAGTGACCCACAATTGTTTTGCGCCGTCTGTGGGAAAGGTGTTCCCAAAACTCTGCAAAGACTCTCTGAAGGCAGTATTTGCCTCAAGGTAGTACTCACAACTAGCAAAAATGACAAGAAGTGCCTGTACTACCAAAGGATCAATCCCAGGGGAATATGTCGACCCAGCTCCCTCTCACTCACTCATCAACGCACCAATCACGAAAGAGGCGATGCTCTCCACCATCACTGCATTGGAAGGATGTATGCGACAAATGGAGGGGAAACATGCTGAGATGTTGGCACTTCTGAGAAACTTAGGAGCCCCTCGAGCTCCTATTCCACCCCGCACCAGTAAATCCACCTCCCTTAGCTCTGAAATATGCTCCACCCGAAGAAGTCACTAAAGAGGAAAATGTCTACGAATAAGAATTCTCCAACGCGACCAGCTCAAGGCATCCCGCTCGACCGACCAGGGGTCCTAGAGCTGACTTTCATCACCACCAGCAATAAGCAGCAGACATCAATTTTGAAGTTGGAAGACTCACTCACGAGGAGATACACGAAGTGATTGCAGAAGAGTATGAACAGATCGGTCGACAGGCCACTTTTTCCCATCGTCCTCATCAACACGGCTCCCCACTGATGCCTCAAGTTCTAGCTCATCCGATCTCTCATGGATTCAAACTCCTCAACATCGAGACGTTCGATGGGACACACGATCCGCTAGAACATATCAACCATTTCACCACAACTTTGAGGATCTAGAATGCCCTAAATCAGCTTCTATGTGAAGTATTCTCGGCCACACTGATAGGACAAGCAAGAACCTAGTTACATTCCCTCAGAGAAGGAACCATCGGCAGCTTTGCCGAACTGACTCAACAGTTCCTAGATAAATTCATATACAACCATAGGATTGTCAAGGATCCCTCCCACCTTTCAGGAATCTGTCAGAACGAGGGCGAGACCCTCAAAGATTTTTCCTACCACTTTACAGCTGAGGCGCAAAAAATTCCATGGGTTGACCCCGAACTTCTGCATGGCATTTTCCTAGGAGAACTCTGTCCAAGCGGGTTTTATTCGGTGCTGATGAGGGAGATAGTGTCGAGTTATCCAGATCTCGTGCATCAATTCGATGCCCAGATTGCAGCTGATGAATCCATCGAGGCCCACTATCAGCAATTTGAAGGAAGTTGGAAAAGGAGGAGGGGGGAAGAGCATGCCCCAAGGAGTCAAGAAGAGCACCACAACCACGACATCGGTGGGACCAACGGGGGGATCGGGTTCCCCGACCCCCTCAGGAGTACACTCACCTCTGTACTCTACGCAATCCAAGACAACCCGATGCTTCATAAGCCATGAGAACTCACCCCAAATGCTAAGGGAGACCGATCAATGTACTGCGAGTTTCATCGAGGAATTGGGCACACCACATAGGAGTGCATTAAGCTCAAAGCTGAGATTGAACGCCTTGTTCGCCAAGGCATCCTCGGTAGGTTTCTGCAAGATCAAACCCATAACCAGCCAGCACAGCCTACAAGGGAACAACCACCTGAACAACAGGAGGCGCAGGGGGAAGATAAATGGTAGGAGTGGTGGAGACCATAGCTAGCTCCCCCTTCACCTCCAGCTCTGTCAACTCCATCACCCAGCACAGAGAGCGAGAAGATCAGAGCATGCAGCACACCGCGACTATCAGTTTTGGAAACAAAGATCTGAAAGGACTACTCCTACCACATCAAGACCCACTTATCATCAGTGCGGAGATTGGCGACCCAAGCTTTCACGTTAAGAGGATACTGATCGATAATGGGATCTCCACTAACTCATCTTCATGTCCGCCCTCCATAGCATGAAGGTCCCAAAAGAATGACTCCACCTAGCAACAAGACCATTGTATGGCTTCAACGATGGCCCTGTCCCCGTGGAAGGAACAGTCACTCTGCCCGTAACTCTGGGCAATTTTTCGAAGCAAGTCACACATGACGTCTAGTTTGTGGTCGTGGAATCAGACTCCCCGTACAACGCCATCTTTGGTTGTCCCCTCCGAGCGACGTTCAAGGTCATTCCCTCCACCCGCACCTCGCAATGAAGTTCATCACCCCGGGAGGAGTCGGGGTCGTCTGTGGAAACCAGGAGGCAGCCCGCTCCTGCTATCTGCAGTAGGCCCAACCAGGGCAAGGAGCGACTCCGGCATTTGGCGCGATTAGCACCAGGGGCATCAACGCCGCACTTCATGCTAGATGATCGGGATAACCCATGCAAACGTTACCCAGGAGAACAAAGAACGGGGTAGAAGAGCCCAATATTATTTACGCTTTGCTTTTGTTTTATTTGCTAAAAAATATCCTCAGACATTAAGCCGCAAGTTCGCACTTGCGTGCGTATGTTATATTTTATTTAATTATGCTGCGATTTCTTCTAACTTTATCTAATTGCAGGAATACTCACATAATTGACCATGCACTACCGGCTTGAAGCGTCCACCCTTCGCCATCATAGTAGTTCACGACACCACCAGGGCCTGCACCCTTCACGGTTGCCAATGGTTCGAAGCATCCGCCCTTCACCGGTTTTCCATGGCAAGTCCCCCTGACCGCGCACTACCGGCTCGAAGCGTCCGCCTTTCGCCATCGTAGTAGGTCACGTCACTGCCAGGGTCATCCCCCCTCACGGTCACCAACAGTTCGAAGCATCCTCCCTTCACCAATTTTCAACGGCCAGTCCCCCTGACCGCGCACTACTGGTTCGAAGTGTCCGCCCTTCGCCATCGTAGTTGGTCACGACACCATCAGGGCTTGTGCCCTCACGGTCACCAAAGGTTCGAAGCATCCGCCCTTCACCGATTTTTCGGGGCCAGTCCCCCTAACTGCGCACTGCCCTCTCAAAGCGTCCGCCCTTCGCCATCATAGTAGGTCACGACACCGCCAGAGTATGCCCCCTCACGGTCGCCAATGGTTTGAAGCGTCATCCCTTCACCGGTTTTCTGCGGCCAGTCCCCCTTGTATAACCCGTATTCGCGGAGTGGGTCCCTCAAGCCAGCAGGCGAGACCCAGGTCAGCCAGGACCCTCGGGCGAGTAAGGGCAAGCAGCAGGCGAGAAGACTGGCGAGTGACGCCCTCGCAGACCATCCGCCCAGAAATGCGGGCATTCGCCCAGCCGAGTGGGAGTTCGGCGAGTGGTGCCCTCATGGACCACTCGCCCCCAAGGGCTCTAAGGAGGAGATGACCTTGATACCCCTTAGGGGGCTGCAAATAGCCCTTCAGAACAGCGGAGTTGGGCTATTAGCAGACCAATTTGGGGTGCGGTTAGTAAAACCAAAAGGCGGATTCGTGTTATTTGTAGACCAGCCTAGAGAATCTATAAATAGACCCTTAAGGGCACCTTGGAGGAGATCCGATCTTTGAGAATCCTCTCCTCCAGGCTAGTTAGGTTGGCAGCTAGTGCCCTCCAAGGTGCCCGGCTAAGCTTTGGTTTGGGAGGGGAAGCTCTCTAAGATCTTTCGGGTGTAAGGCGGGACCTCCTCGCTACAGCCTTGGTTCTGTTCCAATTTTCTCATCCACCGGTCGGAGAGTCTAGTGAGGGATAAGTAAGCGTCGGCTACACCCCCCAGTGGGTCCGAACTCAAGAGACCGGTTGTCGGTTTCAACATTTTTGGTGCGGTGAGCGTGGACCGTAGCCGGTGAAGGAAAATCTCAAGCTAGGCTTGATGACAGGAGATGGGGGAAATGGTTCTGACTCGGGCCACTCGCAGTCACCAGCGACAGGGGAGTGGCTGGAGATGTTCAAAAAATTCAAGCGAGAGGTCTTACAGACGGTTATCGCAGGAAGAGGTGAATGCGAGACACCAGTGGTTCACGTTGTTCCGCCTCAACAGATTGGCGAGAACGCTCTAGGGCAGCGGCTCGGGAAGGACGTGCCGGCGGAGGGAAGCGCGCGAGACCTTCCCGGGCGGCAGCTGTTCAGCTGCCCAGCGAGTGCGGAGGTGGGCGAGCTGGCTCCGCGCGAGAGGACCACTCGCCGAGCAGGGGAAGGGAGCCCTTTTTGCGAGATGATCCTCTCGGCCCCAGTGTCGGAGGGGTTCCGAGCGCCGGAGATGTCCTATTATACCGGCAAGGATGACCCAGTCGTGCACCTGCAATGGTTTGAAGACATGGTCTCAATTCTTCCCATGTCGGATGCCTTTCAGTGCCGACTCTTTGCGACTACTCTGAAGGAGAAAGCTAGGGACTGGTTCCACCAGCTCCCCGTGGGTTCCATCTACGCGTTCGACGATTTGCGCCGGAGCTTTCGGCTGCGCTTCTCAACGTCGAAGAAGAGAAAGAAGGATGTGGAGGCTCTCTTCAGGATCAAGCAAGGGGAGGGGGAATCACTGGCACATTATGTGGACAGGTTCTAAGAGGAGATACATCTCGTGCAGGAGGTGCCATGGTTCGCCCTCAAGATGGCATTCATCGTGGGGTTGCGAGATGGGTTCTTCAAGATGGACCTGAAGAGAAGGGCTCCTCTCTCCTTTGAGGAGTTGATGGAGCGAGCAGTGGAAGAGATAGAAGGGGAGGCGGCCAACCCGAAATTCTACAAGAGGTTGGCAAAGATGAGCGGGCCTGAGGTGAGGCTGCAAGAAAGAAGGAGGAGAGAGGAACCCAGGGGTCAGGGGTTCGAAAGGCAGTAGAGAGATTGGAGGCACCAGGAGCCCAATAATCGGCTGGCCTGGAGGCGTCAGGAGGGACCAGCGAGAGGTCAGGAAGGGGGATACCGAGGGAGGGATCAGGGGGGGTCAACCAAGGGTGGAGGCAAGGACCCAGACTCCCTCACCCTCCTCGGGAGAAAGCTATGGCGGTAGGCCGAGGTCGAGGAGGTAGAGGAGGAAGAGGAAGAGGGGGCAGGGTGGTGTTGTCATATTGTGACTTCCATCAGGAAGAAGGTCACGCAACGGCCACTTGCCCGGAATTCCTGGAGATGAGAGAGAGGGGACAGCCACAGCAGCAGCCGGTCAGGATCGAGGAAGTATTCCCGGATGGGGAGGAGGACCGGTGCGAGGACAGGGCAGATGTAGGAGCCACGGGGGAATTGGGGTGATTCACGGTGGGGCAGGGATAGAGGCCTCTCACAAGAGGAGCTTCCAGGCGATGTTCCGGAGAGACGTCGCGTCGACTTCCCAAACCCCACCCCCCTCAGAGAAGCTCACCTTCTCATCGGAGGATATGCCCGACTATGAAGACCCGTTCTTTGACGCCTTGCTGATCCAGATGGCAATAGAAAACTTCACGGTCTCCCGGATCCTGGTGGATAATGGGAGCTCGGTAAATGTTATCTTCAAGAAGGCTTTTGACGCGATGGAGGTGGAGAAGAAGAGGGTGCAGGCCTCTGATGGACCGTTGTTCGGTTTCTCAAGGGAAAGGAAGGAGGTCGAGGGAGGTGTCGGCCTCCAGGTGATATTAGGAGGGGTCCCGAGGAACTGTCGGTTCGTCATTGTGGACGCTCCTGTTGGGTTTTCTATATCCCTACATTAGGGATGACATATCAAATATGCGCAGCGGAAATTAACAAGAACAACCCAAAAGAGATTAACGGATCTTGCGATCTTACATGATTCAAGAGATAAAGAATATCTAAATACGATATACCTTTGCGGGATTGAGTCAACACTCAACCAAGGTGCTCCAAAGAGATCCGAAATCTGAGTTCCAAGAACCGAAATGTATCGATCCCTCTACAGAAGTCCACACAAGCAAAGGAGAACCCTAGCTTCTTGTCATACAAGAACTAGGTCGGAGAAAGCACGTCCTCTACGTCCCCACGAACTGCTAGATCCGTTGAAGGGGAGGCGGCGACTATCGGCGGCAACTAGCGGCGGCGGACGGAGCAACAGCGAACGAAAACCTTTCCGTCTTCACCTCTTCAGGAATCGCGATAAAGGCTCGATCTAAAAAAACGTAAGTCTCGAAAACCTAATCGCATTCCTTTTATAGGCAAGACATAAAATAGGCTATCCGCAGACCAGAGGAAAAAACAGAATATTTCTGTCCAGATTTATATTCGCCGAATTCGACTATACTATATAACCGAATTCGACACTAATCCGGCGAAACCATTTCGACGGATTCGACTATTGAAATTCGACTATATAGAATAGCCGGATTCGGTTATACACTATAACCGAATTCGGCTAATCACAATAACCGAATTTTTTTCCATTGAACTCAATAGCCGAATTCGACTATACAATATAACCGAATTCGACTATTCATAATAACCGAATTCGACTATACCCTTTAGCCGAATTTGACACAATTCGGTTAAACACTTTAACCGAATTTGTCAAGTATAAATCCATTCGTTTAAACCCTTTAAACGATTTCCCGTTGAGACACTCTCAACTTGACTCCATATAGTCACAGGATTGGTCCTCCACTCATATCCAATATAAGTAAGGCCAACACAATCCTTTCTCCAATTTCTCCAAATGCTTTTATGTGCGACCCTATAGGCTCATATTGCGTTGGCAGCAAGACTAACTATTGATTGCTTTGAGATCACCTAAGAACTCCAACAGTCTCCCACTTGATCACAAAGTATCAACAAAAGTCTTACAAACAATGAGCGGCATCTAGCAATACATCATTGCTTCCCAAGCAATAAGAGTTCATAACTCAATAAGCCTGTCTTAACCAATGTTTCAGTGTTGTCATGTCCCTTTGTCCCTTACACCCGGATAGAACTAGAGGCATGGACCGTGTCACCCTCATAATCGTTCCATCCCAGTTTCCTGATCTAGAATAGACTGTCTGAAAATTGGTGAGCTCAATATCACATATTGACTCCACCAAGCATGGCCATGCATTTCTCAGTCTTATTCCATCAAGGGGCCCATGGATGTAACTCCTGTCATAAAGGAGGACAAATTCCATTTCTGCTCACACGCAAACATCCAAATGACTCGTAACATACCCAATTACCACCCTTATCATCAACCTTTCTCAAGAGAAGAATTTAGATGGCATCAAAGTACGCTCTTCCTCATTTGATGAATGCTGTGACTTCAGGTCAAAGGACCACAAACACCATTGTCAGTTGAGACCTACTTGTGACACGTTCATATAACAATCCACAAAGTAGTCTCAAGGTGGGTCTGTCCAGTACAACTTGTTCACTAACAAGTACCCATGTGATGACTTGATATCACAATATCATGACCTGTGAGAACTGGTCATCAGTCAACACACATGCTAGTCTTAATGTATCATCATCACCCTTAGCTTCTACGATGATACCTCGACCAGGGACCTTTTAAGAATGAAGCTTCGAAATCATAGGCTCTCACATTCAAGTCACGTACTTGATGTCCTATGGAAGCGAACATTCTAAGGGTATTTATCACGAATTTTATTCTATCATATAGAAACAGTATATCATAATAAAAGAACTTGCCATTAAATGTAAAAGGAAATAATTGATACACAATTTATCATATTAATAAATAATAAACAGCCAACAGAATATATATTTTACATGCAACCCACAAGACTCCCACTAGAGTTGATCACTCAGGTATCGTATACCCATTGATCTAGTATGACCATCGTGCTTTCTCTGCGTGAGAGGCTTTGTCAGTGGATCTGCAATATTCTCCTCAGTCGGCACTCTGCAAATGTTCACATCTCCTCGTTCGACAATCTCACGAATAAGATGGAACCGCCGAAGTATGTGCTTGGAGCGCTGATGGGATCTAGGTTCCTTGGATTGTGCAATTGCACCATTGTTATCACAGTAGAGAACTACGGGACCAACAATGCTAGGAACTACATCTAGCTCGCCGATGAATTTCCTAATCCATACAGCCTCCTTCGCTGCATTTGCCGCGGCGATATACTCGGCCTCAGTTGTAGAATCAGCAACTGTCTCTTGCTTGGAACTCTTCCAGCTCACAGCTCCTCCATTCAGGCAAAACACAAACCCTGACTGAGACTTCGAATCATCCCTATCAGTTTGGAAGCTGGCATCCGTGTAACCACTTACAACGAGCTCTTCCTCTCCACCATACACCAAGAATACATCCTTAGTCCTTCTCAAGTACTTCAGGATATTCTTTACGGCTATCCAGTGACAATCACCGGGATCAGACTGATACCTGCTTGTCATGCTTAAAGCAAAAGAGACATCGGGTCGAGTACATAACATTGCATACATGATTGACCCAATTGCCGAAGCATATGGAATCAACTTCATGCGGTCCTTATCTTCACAAGATCTTGGACATTGGTCCTTAAAGAGATTCACACCATGTGACATGGGCAAAAATCCTTTCTTGGACTCAAGCATGTTGAACCGCTTCAACACCTTCTCAATGTACGTACTCTGGGTCAAACCTAGCAACTTTTTCGATCTATCTCTATAGATCTTAATACCGAGTATGTAAGTCGCTTCACCCAAGTCCTTCATAGAAAAGCAGTTCCCTAGGTTTTTCTTAACAACTTTCAGGGTAGGTATGTCATTCCCGATCAGCAGTATGTCATCTACATACAATATCAGGAAGACAACAATGCTCCCACTGATTCGCTTGTAAACACACGTTCATCTTCATTCTTGACAAAACCAAACTCTTTGATCTTCTCATCAAAACGAAGATTCCAACTTCTAGAGGCCTGTTTCAATCCATAGATGGATCTATTCATCTTGCATATTTTAGTGGCTTCGTTTGGGGATACAAAACCCTCGGGTTGTGTCATGTACACTTCCTCAAGGAGGTTTCCATTTAGGAAAGCCGTTTTGACATCCATCTGCCAGATCTCGTAGTCATAATACGCAGCAATAGCAAGCAATATTCTAATGGACTTTACCATGGCAACAGGGGAAAAGGTCTCATCATAGTCAACACCATGAATTTGCTTGAAACCCTTAGCCACCAGTCGCCCTTTGAATGTCTGTACATTCCCATCCATGTCGGTCTTCTTCTTGGAGACCCACTTGCACCCTATGGGTCGTACCCCTTCAGGTGGTTCCACCAAGTTCCAAACTTGGTTTGTATACATGGAGTCCATTTTGGATTTCATAGCCTCAAGCCATTTGTCGGAGTCCGGTCCATTCATATCCTCTTGGTAGGTCGCTGGTTCATCATCATGATCCATAAGAAACACATTACCTATTTGAGACATGAGAAATCCATATCTCTCAGGCTCAAATCTTGGTCTACCAGATCTACGTAGGACTTGTGTCTCTTGAGCAGGTTCTCCAGCTACAACATCTTGTAGTCCTGGCTCAGAATCCAATTCTGGTTCATTCACTACCTGTGGTTCTTGAACTTCTTCAAGTTCTACCTTTTGCGTCTTCCTTGACATGAACTCTTTCTCCAAGAAGACACCCGTCCTTGCGACAAACACTTTGCCTTCAGACGATAGGTAAAAGTAATATCCTTTCGTTTCCTTAGGATATCCCACCAGATAACACTTATCTGATTTGGGTTCCAGCTTGTCAGGCATTTGACGTCTTACGTATGCCTCACATCCCCAAATTTTAATGAATGACATACTAGGACGCTTCCCAGTCCATATCTCATATGGTGTCTTTAGAACCGTTTTCGTTGGAGCGCGATTCAGTGTCATTGCAACAGTCTCTAAAGCAAAACCCCAAAAGGAAACAGGCAAGTCTGCATGACTCATCATCGACCGTACCATGTCTAACAGAGTACGATTTCTCCTCTCAGACACACCATTATGCTGCGGTGTCCTAGGTGGAGTGAGCTGTGATACAATACCACACTCTTTCAGATGATCACGGAACTCATGACTTAGGTATTCGCCACCTCGATCAGATCAGAGTGCTTTAACCTTTTTACCCAATTGGTTCTCCACTTCATTCTTAAACTCTTTAAACTTTTCAAAAGTTTCGGATTTGCACTTCATAAGATACACGTATCCATATCTACTGAAATCATCAGTAAATGTAACGAAGTAAAAATACCCACCTCTAGCCATAGAACTCATGGGTCCGCATACATCACTATGTACTATACCCAAAAGATCCTCAGCCCTCTCAGTATAACCAGTGAAAGGGGCTTTAGTCATTTTTCCTAATAAACAAGACTCGCATCGCTCAAATGATTCATAATCAAATGAGTCCAATAGTCCATCTTTATGGAGCTTGGATATGCGCTTCTCGTTTATATGGCCCAAACGACAATGCCAGAGATATGTAGGATTTGAGTCATTTGTTCTTAGTCTTTTATTATTATCTACATTATAGATCGGATGGTCTAGGTTCAAAACATAAAGACCATTAAACAATTGAGCTACAGCATAACAAACATCATTCTTAAATATAGAACAACAGTTGTTCTTAATTATAAAAGAAAATCCAATCATGTCTAAGCATGAAATGGATATAATGTTTCTAGTTATGGCCGGAACAAAATAACAATTATTAAGTTCTATTACAAGCCCACTGGGCAAAGAAAGATGGTAAACCCCTACGGCTACAGCAGCAACTCTTGCTCCATTGCCGACGCGCAGGTCCACCTCTCCTTTACTCAGCAATCTTCTCCTTCTCAGTTCCTGCACATTTGTACAAATGTGAGAACCACATCCGGTATCTAATACCCAAGATGAAGGAGTAGAAAGGTTTATCTCTATAACGTAAATATTCGAAGCGGAAGTCATACCTCCCTTCATTTTCTGCAGACCCTCAATGTACGAAGGACAATTCCTCCTCCAATGTCCAGCCTTGCCACAGTGGTGGCATTTCCCTTCCTTCACGGTGCTCTTCTTTTTCAGCGCAGAAGATTTGGGATCAAGATGTGACTTAGGTCCTACCTTCGTCTTCTTGAAGCCCTTGGCCTTACCCTTGCCTTTATGTACCATCAATATGGGACTAGCAGGCTTGGCCTTCTTCATGTTTATCTCGGCAGTTCGCAACATGCCTAGGAGCTCGGGCAGTGTCTTGTCTATTTCATTCATGTTGTAGTTCAAGACAAACTGCTCATAACTATCCGGCAATGATTGCAGGATAAGATCTGTGGCCAACTCTTGGCCCAGAGGAAAACCCAGTCTCTCTAGGTTCTCTATATACCCAATCATCTTGAGTACGTGAGTACCAACCGAGTCTCGAGCTCCCATTTTGCACTGAAATAAGGCCTTCGTGACATCGAACCTCTCTTGACGAGCTTGCCCTTGAAACATTTTCTTTAGGTGCTCGTCAATCTCCTTGCACCCCATGTTCTCGTGTTGCTTCTGAAGCTCAGAGTTCATGGTGGCAAGCATAAGGCACTCGACGTCTAAGGCGTCATCGGTATACTTCTTATAAGCATCCTTATCAGCACGGGACGTGTTCCCGGTCGGCACCTCGGGGGCTTCTTCTTCCAAGACGTAGAGCTTTCGCTCTTGCCTGAGAACAATTCTCAGGTTCCTGTACCAGTCCATATAGTTCGTCCCGCTAAGCTTGTCCTTCTCAAGGATAGCTCTCAGGGACAGAGTGGAGTGTGAACCACTGGCCATGGAATTCTACAAGAATTCACGCAGAATTTAATCAGTACCAATATTTCAAAATACAATTTATTTTAATTTGGACTTCAATTAAATACTCCCACTATTTTATTCAAATTGGTAGCCCTCACTATCAATTCGGAGAGTCCATGCGAGCTACTCTCTTAGTGGACAAGATCCGTATTTCACCAACACCACGAGTCCGCTTTGGCGTTCCTCTCATAATGCGGTTATTTAGGTAGACAACACTTGTCAATTGCATCACTATGCAACTCTTGTATGGTTGGTGAATAACTCTTTATTCGCATCCATCATATGGTCCATGCCAAGCCTATGCCTCTAGGCACTCAACCTTTGAGGTCACCTAGTTAAGTTTGACCCGATGTCGACAGTGGGATATCACAATTATCCGCTCGCACCCTTACCAAGATAGATCAATGCACCTTGCTTTGGCAAGCCCACACTTCATCGATCGAGGCAGGAAGAGTGTCATCCATCGGAAGGCATCCGTATACTTAATATTGGATAAGGGATTTTATCTTTCGATTGATGAACATTTCATCGTGATTAACATTTAATCACCGTGCACATTTCTCAAAAAGAAACACAACATTCATATTCCAGATGCACCCCATATGTGCTCAAAAACAGTCTATCAACACTTTGACAAACAAGGCTAAATATGAGCATTTAGAACACTTCTAAATCTCCAGACTTACATGCATTGGACATATGAACAACAACTCCACTCATGCAGTAGACAAGCTCGTCTCTCATGTCAGATTCAATAATCTAAACATTTGGTTTCACAAACCATTTTGAGAGACGGTTACTGTAACGGCCCAGCCCCGACCACCACACTGAGGGCTGGCAACCCGGCTCACAAGGCCGGTCCATCTCCACCCAGTGGGCCGGCTAACCGACCGTTAGACGCCTGGCCCCATTGTCCAGGACGCCCGGGCTGCAGCCCGCTTAGCAACACCCCAACCGCAGCTCAGTTGGTGATGAGACCTGTTTGATGAGGTTCTTATCAAGGGTGGCGGGGGATCGAGACCCGCCATCAACACCCTACTGTAGCTGAGAAACAGGCTACAGGGATTGGTTGGGGTGTTGCTAAGCGGGCTGCAGCCCGGGCGTCCTGGACAATGGGGCCAGGCGTCTAACGGTCGATTAGCCGGCCCACTGGGTGGAGATGGACCGGCCTTGTGAGCCGGGTTGCCAGCCCTCAGTGTGGTGGTCGGGGCTGGGCCGTTACAAAAAAGTGCACTTTTTTGTAACGGCCCAGCCCCGACCACCACACTGAGGGCTGGCAACCCGGCTCACAAGGCCGGTCCATCTCCACCCAGTGGGCCGGCTAACCGACCGTTAGACGCCTGGCCCCATTGTCCAGGACGCCCGGGCTGCAGCCCGCTTAGCAACACCCCAACCAATCCCTGTAGCCTGTTTCTCAGCTACAGTAGGGTGTTGATGGCGGGTCTCGATCCCCCGCCACCCTTGATAAGAACCTCATCAAACAGGTCTCATCACCAACTGAGCTGCAACTCAGTTGGTGATGAGACCTGTTTGAAGAGGTTCTTATCAAGGGTGGCGGGGGATCGAGACCCGCCATCAACACCCTACTGTAGCTGAGAAACAGGCTACAGGGATTGGTTGGGGTGTTGCTAAGCGGGCTGCAGCCCGGGCGTCCTGGACAATGGGGCCAGGCGTCTAACGGTCGGTTAGCCGGCCCACTGGGTGGAGATGGACCGGCCTTGTGAGCCGGGTTGCCAGCCCTCAGTGTGGTGGTCGGGGCTGGGCCGTTACAAAAAAGTGCACTTTTTTGTAACGGCCCAGCCCCGACCACCACACCAGAGGCCTACGGCACCGCCCCATCCCTGGTGGGCCGGCTAACCGACCGTTAGACGCCTGGCCCCATTGTCCAGGACGCCCAGGCTGCAGCCCGCTTAGTAACACCCCAACCAATCCCTGTAGCCTGTTTCTCAGCTACAGTAGGGTGTTGATGGCGGGTCTCGGTCCCCCGCCTCCCTTGATAAGAACCTCTTCAAACAGGTCTCATCACCAACTGAGCTGCAGCTCAGTTGGTGATGAGACCTGTTTGAAGAGGTTCTTATCAAGGGAGGCGGGGGATCGAGACCCGCCATCAACACCCTACTGTAGCTGAGAAACAGGCTACAGGGATTGGTTGGGGTGTTACTAAGCGGGCTGCAGCCCGGGCGTCCTGGACAATGGGGCCAGGCGTCTAACGGTCGGTTAGCCGGCCCACCAGGGATGGGGCGGTGCCGTAGGCCTCTGGTGTGGTGGTCGGGGCTGGGCCGTTACAGTTACTGTAGAGGAGAAACAACCTCTGAAACATGAAAATCGCAACGCAATCACATGCGTTCCTGGCGGGGTTCCAAGGGGCCGCGCCCCTGGCGGGGTCTTAGGGGCAGAGCCCCTAACGGGGTCCAAGGGGCAGCGCCCCTGGCGGTGGTATCGAACGCTTCTAAACTTCCAAATTTCACGCACTTGACCGCAACCTAGCTCTGATACCACTGTTGGGTTTTCTATATCCCTACATTAGGGATGACATATCAAATATGCGCAGCGGAAATTAACAAGAACAACCCAAAAGAGATTAACGGATCTTGCGATCTTACATGATTCAAGAGATAAAGAATATCTAAATACGATATACCTTTGCGGGATTGAGTCAACACTCAACCAAGGTGCTCCAAAGAGATCCGAAATCTGAGTTCCAAGAACCGAAATGTATCGATCCCTCTACAGAAGTCCACACAAGCAAAGGAGAACCCTAGCTTCTTGTCATACAAGAACTAGGTCGGAGAAAGCACGTCCTCTACGTCCCCACGAACTGCTAGATCCGTTGAAGGGGAGGCGGCGACTATCGGCGGCAACTAGCGGCGGCGGACGGAGCAACAGCGAACGAAAACCTTTCCGTCTTCACCTCTTCAGGAATCGCGATAAAGGCTCGATCTAAAAAAACGTAAGTCTCGAAAACCTAATCGCATTCCTTTTATAGGCAAGACATAAAATAGGCTATCCGCAGACCAGAGGAAAAAACAGAATATTTCTGTCCAGATTTATATTCGCCGAATTCGACTATACTATATAACCGAATTCGACACTAATCCGGCGAAACCATTTCAACGGATTCGACTATTGAAATTCGACTATATAGAATAGCCGAATTCGGTTATACACTATAACCGAATTCGGCTAATCACAATAACCGAATTTTTTTCCATTGAACTCAATAGCCGAATTCGACTATACAATATAACCGAATTCGACTATTCATAATAACCGAATTCGACTATACCCTTTAGCCGAATTTGACACAATTCGGTTAAACACTTTAACCGAATTTGTCAAGTTTAAATCCATTCGTTTAAACCCTTTAACCGATTTCCCGTTGAGACACTCTCAACTTGACTCCATATAGTCACAGGATTGGTCCTCCACTCATATCCAATATAAGTAAGGCCAACACAATCCTTTCTCCAATTTCTCCAAATGCTTTTATGTGCGACCCTATAGGCTCATATTGCGTTGGCAGCAAGACTAACTATTGATTGCTTTGAGATCACCTAAGAAACTCCAACAGCTCCGAGCAGCTACAATGCCATATTCGGACGCCCTCTCATCAGTGCCTTTCGATGTGTACCCTCATCATACCACCAATGTTTGAAGTTCCACAGTGGATGGGTCCAGGTCCATATCCGGGGGGATGCGAAGGTGGCAAGGCAGTGTTACGTTACTGCCGTCAACACCATCTCCTGGATGGCGGAAGCCGAGAAGATGGATGAAGAGATGAGAGGGCCGGAGGGGCCGGAAGAAGAGGGGATGGAGGGGAGAGTTGAGGAAGAAAGTGGCATCCGGAGAGAAGGGATGGAAGTAGCTCAGGAGGAGCGAGTCGAGCTCGTGGAGGAGGAATCTGCAGCGGACGAGGAGGTCCCTGCTAAAGGAAGTAGTGCAGGGGGCAGGTGGGAAGATCTGGCCCGGTTTGAGGTGGTAGAGGAAGTGGTCGAGATGGAGGTCATCACCCAGGGAGGAAGGGTGGAGAAGGTGCGGATCAGTGGGGGCCTCGGCCCGGAGGACAGGAGGAGGATGCTGGAGTGCATCCAAGGGAGTGTGGACATCTTCGCGTGGAATGCGGCGGACATGCCAGGCATCGAGGCGGACGTGGCTTGCCATCGTCTCAACCTTGAGCCAGGAGCCCGCCCCATCTGGCAGAAGAGGAGGACCATTGCCGACAAGCTCGAAGAACCGATCCGCGAGGAGGTGGCCAAGCTCCTCGAAGCAGGTTTTATATCAGAGATCTAGTATCTAGGCTGGGTCTCCAATGTCGTCATGGTAAAGAAGCGCGATGGCCGCTGGCGCATGTGTATTGACTTTTCTTTATTAAACAAAGCCTGCCATAAGGATTGTTATCAGGTTATCACCAGATCAGGATGCACCCTCCAGATGTCAAAGATGTCTCGTTCATCACCAGGGAGGGGTGCTACTGCTATAAGATGATGCCCTTCAGGCTGAAGAACGCCGGTGCAACCTACCAGAGGATGATGGACCGGGTTTTCCGGGAACAAAGAGGAAGAAACTTGGAAGTTTATGTAGACGATCTCATGGTGAAAAGCAAAAGCGTGAGCTCTCACCTCCAGGACCTCGAGGAAACCTTCGCTACCCTGCGCAAGTACAAGATGCGGCTCAACCCTCTGAAGTGCATTTTTGGAGCCAGTAAGGGAAAGTTCTTGGGTCACCTCCTCACTCCTTCGGGGGTAGAGCCTAACCCAGACAAAGTAAAGGCCATCATGGAGTTGGGATCGCAGCGAAACGCCAAGGAAGTCCAATGGCTGACCGGGAAGCTCGCAGGGTTGAGTAGGTTTCTCTCTCGGGCGGGGGAGAAATGCTCCCCGTTCTTCAAAGTGTTGTGAGGCAATCAGAGGTTCAAATGGACGGAGATGTGAGAGGGGGCCTTCCAGGCTCTGAAGAGACAACTCACAAAGGCTCCGCTACTCCAAGGTCCCAAGGAGGGGGAGGACCTAGCCTTGTATCTTGGGGTCGAGGACGAGGCCGTAAACTCCGTCCTGGTCCGGGAAGAGGGCAGGAAGCAGCTGCCCATCTACTACGTGAGTAGGGTTTTGAAGAAGGCAGAGCTCTGATACCCGATTTTGGTGAAGCTAGCGTTCGCCCTGGTCATCTCGGCTAGAAAGCTTAGGCTGTATTTCCAGGCCCATTCAATTCAAGTGATAACAGATCACCCCCTTCGCAGGATCTTCGAGGGGGTAGAGCACTCAGGAAGACTTCGTGGTCGAGACGGAAGGGGAGCAAGTCCCACACCACATCCCCTGGAAGCTGCTGGTCGATGGAGCTTCAGGCAAGAATTCCTTAGGAGGGGGGGTAGTGTTGGAGAGCCCCCAAGGGGTGAGGATCGAGCAGGCACTAGTAATACATTTCCCGATCACCAACAACCAGGCGGAGTATGAGGCGACAATCGCCGGCCTACGACTAGCCCAGGAGCTGGGAGTCCATGATGTGGGGGTCCTCACCGACTCGATGATAATAACCTCACAGATCAAGGGCGAGTTCGAAGCAAGGGAGCCTACACTTATAAGATACCTAGCCAAAGTGAGAGGTCTCATTGGAACGTTCAAGACTTTCTCCATCAGGCACATCCCCCGGGAGGAAAGCACACTAGCGGATCAATTGGCCAAGGCCGGCCCTCGAGCTGGAGGGACCCTGACAGATCTATTCCGCCCTTCGATCGAGGAGGGGGAACTCATGGAAGTAGAGCAGCGACCCTCTTGGAAGGATCCCTTCGTGACCTTCCTTGCAACGGGAAAATTTCCGGAGAAAGTTCCTGACCAGAGGCGCTTCCGGTATAAGTCCGCCTACTACGTGCTCCATGAGGGGGATTTGTATCGGAAGACCCTCTCGGGCCTCCTGGACCGATGCATCTCAGAGGAGGAAGTCCCGAGGATCTTGGAAGAGGTTCATTCCGGCGAGTGTGGCAGTCATTCGGGGAGCAGGATGTTGGAGGCAAGGATAATGAGGCAGGGGTACTTTTGGCCGACCTTAAGTAAAGACACGGCGGCCTTCGCCAAGAAATGTCAGAAGTGCCAAATGTTCGCCCCGCTTCAACTCTTGCCAGCTCAGAGGCTAAGGAGTATCACGGCACCCTGGCCATTCGCCATATGGGGAATGGATCTGGTAGGACCCTTCCCCCAGGCCAGTGGGCAGAGAAGATTTCTCTTGGTCATGATCGACTACTTCTCAAAGTGGTTGGAAGTCAAGGCGCTGGCCAAGGTCACCTCTCAGGTGGTCCGCAACTTCATATGGGGGGAGATCATCTGTCGACATGGGCATCCGCAAGCCATAGTCACAGATAATGGTCCGCAATTCGCCAGCGAAGAGTTCATCAGTCTCTGTGGCCAGTTGGGGATAGACCTCAGGTTCGCGTCCGTCCACCATCCCAGGAGAAACGGGCAGGTGGAGGCGGCGAACAAGATTATCGTGAACTTACTAAATAAGAAGGTGGAAAATCTTAAAGGCAATTGGGTGGAGCTGCTCCCCTCAGTCCTGTGGGCTTTAAGGACTACCCCCAACACCGCCACGGGAGAGACCCCTTCCAAGCTCTCTCACGACTGCGAGGTCGTCATCCCCATAGAGTTCGAAGTCAAGACACCCCGGGTAAAGGTTGCCAAGAATGGTGAGGAAGACTGGAGAGCAGGGAACGAGGAGGAGTTGCGGCTCTCCCTCGACCTCATCGAGGAGGCCCGGGATCTAGAAACCATTCGCCAAGAAGAGGTCAAGCGGAGGATAGACAAATACTTCGACAAGCGCATCAGGATCAAGCAGTTCGAAAAGGGGGATCTAGTGCTCAAGAAGGTCGACGCGGCTGGGAGGTCTGCTGTAGTGGGAAAGCTTAATCCCAACTGGGAAGGTCCCTATGTTGTGGAAGAGAAACTGAAGTCTGGGGGATACCGCCTTCAGAATGTGGAGGGCCAATCCCTCAGTCACACATGGAGTGGTGACGATCTCAAGCGCTTTTATCCCTAAATCTATGTAATGGTAATGTTTTGAAATAAGAATGTTCCGTTTTCGATTTAACCTATATATGTGAAAGTAATACTGCAGCTCACGAGAAGATTTCGAAGGTTCTAGAGGATGGCCCCAAGCAGACCCGCTGTCTAGGCTTTCATCTAGCTGGCAGGTACGAAGGCTCACTCGGTGGCAGGTTCTAAGTTTTTTGGAAGATGGCCCCGAGCAGACCCGCTGTCCAGGCTCTCATCCAGCTGGCAGGTCTGAAGGCTCACTCGGTGGCAGGTTCTATGTTTTTGGGAAGATGGCCCCGAGCAGACCCGCTGTCCAGGCTTTCATCTAGCTGGCAGGTCTGAAGGCTCACTCGGTGGCAGGTTCTAAGTTTTGGGGAAGATGGCTCCGAGCAGACCCGCTGTCCAGGCTCTCATCTAGTTGGCAGGTCCGAAGGCTCACTCGGTGGCAGGTTCTAAGTTTTTGGGAAGATGGCCCCGAGCAGACCCGTTGTCCAGGCTCTCATCCAGCTGGCAGGTCCGAAGGCTCACTCAGTGGCAGGTTCTAAGTTTTTGGGAAGATGGCTCCGAGCAGACCCGCTGTCCAGGCTTTCATCTAGCTGGCAGGTCTGAAGGCTCACTCGGTGGCAGGTTCTAAGTTTTTGGAAAGATGGCCCCGAGCAGACCCTCTGTCTAGGCTTTCATCTAGCTGGCAGGTCCGAAGGCTCACTCGGTGGCAGGTTCTAAGTTTTTGGGAAGTTGGCCCCGAGAAGACCCGTTGTCCGGACTTTCATCTAGCTGGCGGGTCTGAAGGCTTGCTCGGTGGCAGGTTCTAAGTCCTCAGGAGCACTCGCAGAGACTATGCACCAGCAAGGTGGTCCCTCCTCTCCCCCTTATACCTACCCATGCGAGATCCCCGACCAAGGCGAATGGTCGGAAGGGGCGAGTAGAATGGTCGACGAAGGTTAGGCAAGGGCGAGACACCCTAGGTCACTTTCGAGCATCCGGCAAGTGGCCAGGGCGGTTGCACAACAACCTAGCATCCTAATGAGCCTAGCGAAATACAGTAGCAAATGCGGAAGATTGAGATGGCACAAAAAATTGTAATTAATAAATATGTCAAGGGGACTCGCCCCAGGTCATGTTCATACCCAAAATAAAAACAAAAAGATGAGAAAGCAAGGACCCATCTCACGGGTCGTCAGGCATCTCGCCGGGCGAGTTGTCACTATCGCCCGAGTCCAGGTTGATGGTCCTTCCCTGAGGCTGGCCATCCTCATCCTCCGGGAAGGGGATCGGGATGAAGAGGTCGGGAATGACGTGCCGGGCAGTAAGGCACTCGGCCTCCTCCTTCAAGTACCCGACTTCCCGCAGCACCCGCAGCGTCTGATTCACGATGCCTTGGGCGCTCTACTGCATCAGCTCCTCAAACTCGTGGTGGGGGTAAAAGTGCCCCCTGCTCCTCGAGGCGAGTACTGAAGCAGCGGCTTCTCGCGAGTGTTGGGCCTCAGCCTTAGCCAAGCGGACTTCCTCCTCGAGGCCAGCCACCCGCGCGCGAAGCATCTCGGCGCTTGTGGTATCCTGAAAAAATAAAAGGAGTGTTGTGAAGAAAGTGCGGCAAACAATAACGGACATCCGCGGGAGGAAGTTTACCTCTCTGACGGGGCGGCTAGCGAGCAGGGCTTCGGCAGCCTCCAACTTCACTTTGAGTCCATGCACCTCAACGGAAGCGAGAGCCCGGGTCTCCTCAACCTCACCCAGACTTCGCACCAAATTGATGCTCCGGCGCGAACACATGTGCGCGAGCTCAAGGGCCCGGAGGATGGATCGAGCGGTCTCGTGAGCGAGTACTTGTGTTTTCTCGGCATCAAAGAACTCGACATCTTCACGGCCATAGAGGACATAGGAGATGGCATAGGCCTCGCCGCTCGCAACATCATTCTCTATCTAGGAAGGATGGAGAGTAGAGAGCGAGACCCGATTCGAGTTCCTGTCCCACTTCACCAAGGGAGCACCTGAAGGGTCCACGTACTTCTCGTAGTTGGGAAAGTTATGATGGTCCCTAGGCAGCGGCGGCGGCGACAAGGCCGATCCCGCCTGGACTACGGTCCCGCCCGGCGCACCCGCCCCCAGGGTTTGGGTCAGAGCATTCGCCCCTGGGGTCTCGTTCAGAGCCCTCTTCCCTTTTGCAGAAGGGGGACATCTTGTCTTCTTGGGGGAGGAGGAAGGAGGCGCCCCGGGTTTCCGCTTCCGGCCGCTAGGCTTGGAGGAGGAGGGATCCTCCTGACAGGCATCCGCGGCAGCTTGCGCGAAGGGCGCGGAAACCCCTGAAGGGCGCGGCGGGTGAAGAGGGAGATCTCGCACGCCTATACAATATATATATATATATATATGAAAGGTTCAGCGAATGAAACGAAAGGAGTAAGCTAAGCGAATGGGATCGGCTTAGAAAACTTACCCTCGCCCTGCGGAATGGGCGGGAGCGAGTTGACGTTTTTTCGGAGGTACACAAGGTCCATCCCGTGCTCCAGGATGAACTGATGCAGTTTGGCCTCGTTCCCCCCCCCCCCCCCCCCCCCCCAGGGTTGGGGGTCGGAAGGTGGACTCCTCCTACTGCACCGGGGTGAGAAGAATGTTGCCGAGATTCCCGCTTACGAAGACAAAGCGGCGAACCGAGTCATGTTTCTTGTTTCGGAGACCCAGCACCTTGAGCGGGTTCTGACCCGAGAAGAAGGCCATGCCGTGCGAGGAGCGGAAGGTGAAGAGCTTCCGGAAAACGGGTAGCGAGAACTCTATCCCTTCCTCCTGCAAGTAGCAGGCGTACCCGACCAGCATGGCTATGGAGTTTGGGTTGAGCTGGCCGGGCACGACCCCGTAGTACCAGAACGTCTGACGAAGCTCCAGCCAGATGGGGAGGAGAAACCCCACCTCGAAGTGCTCCAGCGGGATCGCGAGGGCACTCGGCGATATGGTGTTGAGGCGGTCGTCTGGTTCAGGCTTCCGCATGAGAAACCCCGGCGGAATGTAATCCGCAACGGTGGCCAGGTAGGCTTCCTCCGAGAGGTCGCAGGAGTCAAAGACGTGCTGGACGAATGCGCTGGCGCACTTCGCCCTGCCATCGGTCTCGCCACCCATCTCGCGAAAACTAAAGAAAGTAGGAGTTACAAAGAAGAGAGAAGCGTGAATGCGAGCGCAAAGAGAGAGAGAGGGCGGATGGCAGGATAATCAATACGGTAGTTGAAGCGGCCTATTTATAGCAAAGCTAGAAAACGCTTGGGCTTTCGAGGCAGCGGGTGTGCGGATAGCAATCGCGACTCCCCGGCGCCTCGAAACCCGGGCCAGCTCCTCTCGCCCATTAATGGCGAATGCCCTATGCCTACTCACTCGATGGCCGCGCAAAAAGACAAAAAACAACCTGCAGTAAAATACCATTCCGCATACCCAGGCGAGCCGCGAGAAATATAAACGAAGGTAAAAGCATTCGCAAAGCACAAGTCAAAAATTATTACAGATCCGAATGAGTCTAATGTTTCTCGAAAGACCAACAGAAGAAGGAAAGAAAAATGGAAAGGCGAGTGCTGATTAGGCTAGTTCTCCGCCCAGTACCATCGACCCTGCCCCCGCGGTCCAGCCTCCGGGGGAATTCGCGGACGGTAGTACGCGAGCATGACGGTGATCTCATGAGAAGCCAACTGAAGTTGGTCCCGGGCTCGCGCGGCATGCCTCCCGGGAGACATCTCCCCACCCTCAGCTCCCAGGCGCTCCATTAATTCCTGCAAGGAGGCGCGAGTAGTCCTTACGGAGGGCCTTCAGCTCGCGCATAGTTTCCATCCGCACACCATCCACCTGGCCGGCAATGTCCCGCTGCATGTAGATAAGCTTCCCCAAGAACTCCGTCAGCCGCGCCTTCAGGGTCGCGTCGTCCGAGACGTCACCAAGGAAATCAAAAAGATCCCCGGGGTGGGGGGAGGCGAGAACATCCCCCCCCCCCCCCCCCCCCCCCCCCCCCCCCCCCCCCCCCCCCCCCCCCCCCCCCGTGGTAGGACCCCAAGGGGGAAGCTTCTCGGTGGCCTACAAAATCAAAGGCCGGTTAGACCCGCTTAAAGCTAGCGAGTGCGCTAAAAGGCGGGTGAGGACACTAACCTGGTACGGGTTCTCTATGGCCGGGCGAACGCGGCGAATAAGGGTGCGCATCAAACAAGCTAGCAGAAGGATGAAGGAGTTTCCCTTTTCCGGGGCGAAAGGGTTCTGGCGGACGAGCCGGAGCATTCGCCTGGCCGTCGGCATGATGGTATCGAGCAGGGGAATCAGGGGGAACGGAGGATCGCGGCGGGAGGTCGTAATTGGGGGCTGCGAAAAACAGTAGTCAGGAATGAACAATGTGGAGGACGAATCGCGTGGATTCACAACTTACCAGATTGTCGTGGGGTCTCGCCTGGAGGGGGTGGAGGAGCAAGATCCAGATTTGGAGGAGGCCTCGCATCCGCGAGATGCGGTGCCGCGGTACTCTTCGAGACGGCCCCATGGCCGTCCTCAGGTACCGGAACCCCCTGCGAATGGTCAGAACAGTCGCGGGATAGGGGGCCTAGGAACTAACAGAAAGACGGGAGGAATCTGCATACCTGCGTTACGGGGTCAGGAGGAGTGCTCTTCGAGGACTTTGATGCGGACTCGCCATCCTGACGATTCCGCCAAATCACCTTGGCACGTCGCGAGATGTAAGGGGCACTCGGGTCCCGCTTGGAAGTAAGACAGGGAGCGAACCTGGCAGTCTTGGGAGAGGTTTTACTTTGGGCCGCAGCCAGGCGCTCAATCATCTCCTGCGAGAGGGGTCTCGCAGATGGTTTCTGGAAAGACATTGGAGTTGGCGAAAGGTCGGGGGGGGGGGGGGGGGGGAAGAAGTTCCGGACAAAGGAATGCAAGCGTTCCAGGAAAATCTGACGTGAAGAAGTATATATAGAGCGATGGTGGGACCCACAGAATCTTCTTGAGCCAGGTCAGCAAGCACTCATCGAATACTGGGTTGGACTGTTCTTTCCGAGTGTGGGAATCGCTCGCAAAGAGCGGGGATTGTGTACAACCCGTATTCGCGGAGTGGGTCCCTCAAGCCAGCAGGCGAGACCCAGGTCAGCCAGGACCCCTGGGCGAGTAAGGGCAAGCAGCAGGCGAGAAGACCGGCGAGTGGCGCCCTCGCAGACCATCCGCCCAGAAATGCGGGCATTCGCCCAGCCAAGTGGGAGTTTGGCGAGTGGTGCCCTCACAGACCACTCGCCCCCAAGGGCTCTAAGGAGGAGATGACCTTTATACCCCTTAGGGGGCTGCAAATAGCCCTTCAGAACAGCGGAGTTGGGCTATTAGCAGACCAATTTGGGGTGTTGTTAGTAAAACCAAAAGGCGGATTCGTGCTATTTGCAGACCAGCCTAGAGAATCTATAAATAGACCCTTAAGGGCACCTTGGAGGAGATCAGATCTTTGAGAATCCTCTCCTCTAGGCTAGTTAGGTTGGCAGCTAGTGCCCTCCAAGGTGCCCGGCTGAGCTTTGGTTTGGGAGGGGAAGCTCTCTAAGATCTTCCGGGTGTGAGGCGGGACCTCCTCGCTACAGCCTTGGGTCTGTTCCAATTTTCTCATCCACTGGTCAGAGAGTCTAGTGAGGGAGAAGTAAGCGTCGGCTACACCCCCCCCCCAATGGGTCCGAACTCAAGAGACCGGTTGCCGGTTTCAACACCCCTAACCGCTCACTCCCGGCTCAAAGCGTCCACCATATGCCATCATAGTAGGTCACGACACCTCTAGGGACTACCTCCTCATGGTCACCAATGGTTCAAAGCGTCCACCCTTCACCGGTTTTCTGGGGCTAGTCCCCCTAACCGTGCACTACTAGCTCGAAGTGTCCTCCCTTCGCATTCCTAGTATGTCACGACACCACCATAGCCTGCCCCCTTATAGTCGCCAACGGTTTGAAGCGTCTTCCTTTCACCAATTTTAAGGGGCCTGATCGCGCACTACTAGTTTGAAGCGTCCGCACTTTGCCATCATAGTTGGTCACGACACCTCTAGGGCTTGCCCCCTCACAGTCGCCAATGGTTCAAAGCGTCCGCGCTTCATTGGCTTTTCAAGGCCAATCATCCTGACCGCACACTACTGGATCAAAATGTCCGCCCTTCGCCATTGTAGTAGATCACGACGCCGCCATATCCCGCCCCCTCACAGTCGCCAATGGATCGAACACATCCGCTCTTCACCGTCATAATTGGACTCTCTTAGACTTCAGTTATCGGTTCAAACGAGAAAGCTCTTCACCATTATAGTAGTTCCGCGTCCAAAACTGCGCTCACGGTTAGACAGAATAAAAGGTTTCTACACTGGAATAGTAAACTTGAATATCTCCGCCAAGCTACTCAGGCCTCAATGCTAAACAACAAGCTTGTCACGATCTCTGATGTAATTGTTGAGCGCCAAGCTTGCAACTGATGAGGACGAGACAGAAGTCCCTCCTGCACTAGAGCCAAGCGACGAATTCCAAAAAGTTCGCATAATGATAAGCTCATAACTGCAAAAGTCACTATAACTCGCCTAAACGAGCTCGTACGTCCAAAGATATACGTTCAAAAATTCTTGGGCTCATTTTCTACAAAAATGACCTCCAAAAATTGGGGTCATTTGATGGGGAACCCGTGAATTTCTGTCGAGACCTCGTGTAACACCCCCATCCGTTCAAGAACATATAGCAGAAGGTTCGGTCGGGGCCCCACGCCATATACTACTAAACAAACGGGAGCGTCACTTAATTGAATTCGAACAACACTAAACAACAAACCTAACTCAGAGCATTCTATGCGGAAGCAAAAAGAGAGACAAGATAAACCACCAAAACCCGAACCCGGTTATGTCCACTTCTATTACTTGGAATAAAATGTTTACAACACAAAATTAGGCACGGCGGCCTTACAGTTTACCAACATCGGCGCGCAGGCCGGCCATACATGAAAGCAAAAGAACATAAAAAGGCCTTCAAGGGCCGAAGCTGCACAAGGGCTTCAGCCCGCTAAGAGCCCGCTATGTTCCCGCTCGGTCCAGCACCTGTACAACAAGCCCACCAAAAACGGTGGCAAAACAGGGCAACGGTCAGCTAAAGCTGACCAAATTATAACGACCCCACCCCTTCAAGGGGGTGGCAGTTCTAAGCATCCCTGCAAAACAAACTCAGCAGCATATATATATATAAAGAGTGCGACTCGCAAAGCCCACAACCGAACATACATATGCAATAATCACAAACGTGGGAATGGCCTCCACGTCTCGTGCTCTCAGGCACACTTTGGTGTACTCCGCCTTCCACCACCATCCCCACCGGATGGCTTTGCCTTTCGAGGCTAAAGTCGGTGGCCCGAATACCAGGGCGCCCCCGTGCTTTAATTGTGAACATGCGTAGTCCGAAGACTCTTTCCCAATGCCTCCCGACATGCCTCCCGAGACTTACTAATCAGGTGCTGCGATGGTGCGGTTTCAGGTTCGCCAAATGCCTGTTGTTCACAGCTCTCGTGGTACAACCCGAAGAGCGGGTATGGCGTTCCCTCAGCCCAGGTATTCTCAATTAGCCGGCTCCACGGGCCGCTAAGTCATCCACCAGGACACCCTTACAGGCCGGGCACACAGGCCTCAGGTCCTCTCAACAGGTGGGCACAACAACATCACCAGAACTAAGTCTGGTAAGCTGTCGCCTGGGCGACAGTCAGTGTCGCCAGCGAGAGTGAACATAGATCCCATCTTGGCTTCTAGTTGTGGGTGCTTCCCGGGGCACACCCCCAGGCATTGCTGCACATGCAGTAGCACTCCCACGGCCTCAGAACGCACAAAAATCACCATACCCAAGTCTGAGAGCTGTCGCCCGGCGATATCCAATATCGCCTGGCGACAGTGGACATGATTCCACTTCTGCCTCTAACTTCGGGTGCTCCCCGGGGCACACCCTCGGGCGTTGTTGCGCATGCAGTAGCACTCTCTAGCCCTACGAAGCAGGATATCAACACGGGGTTTTCCCCCGGCACGCACAATATCAAAAAGCAACACCGATCCAGACGAACCGTCTCGGATGGGCTTCACACAGCGCGCCTACATCCATTCCACGCATGGACTCTATATGTATGCAAGTTTTGATGGGGATAACACGAATCGACCCGTAGGAGGCCACGACCTCTCCCTTTTGGGTAGGGGCCTCAAGAATGCAAGGGGATGGACTAGAACATGTCCAAATGGAGTTAGGAGAGATCGTTACCCTGTGACATCGCTTCTGAACCATGGCTTGATTTTTGGCACGGATGGAAAGGAGCGCCTTGCCCTCCTCTACGCGTAGCCACCAACGATGAGGGGATCGGAGGAGTGTAGCTCCACCAAACCCAAGCTCCAAGCTAGGGTTTACTATTGGCTTTCTTTTCCAAGCTCTCTCTCTCTCTCTCTCCAAAACCAAACCCTTAAGGAATTAATGGAGGGAGAGAGGTTTTCGGCCTTTCAAGCCAGCCACCGAGCCCCCCTGTCCAAAACCAGCCCCCAAAGTCAATGTGCCATCAATGCCCATCATTTCGGATGCAAAGTCCGATTTGGAGCTGTCGCCAGCGACAGCCGCTGTCGCCTGGCGACATCGGTAAGGAACCGACTATGACCAGTCAACGCCACCCAACAGCCTGGCCAGAACCTTCTCAACAGAACGCTGTCGCCCGGGCGATAGCCACTATCGCCGGCGACAGCACTGGATTCCAGAAATGTGATTTTCTGAATTGGGGTCTTACACCTCGACCTGCTGGCCAGTATGATTCGAACGGGCTCATCCACGCGTGGAGAGACCGATGCATAACTATCGTCCAGTAAGGGTAGTAAAACTGTCGTGCAATAACAACTACGTGGTGGCCTCCACACCAATCGGGCTGCATCACCACGGTCTGGCTAAACCTTTCGGGGTGTGGCCAAGGCCGCACCCCCTGGATGGGGTGAGGCCAAGGCCGCACACCTAGGGTGCAGCCAATTCCGCACCTTCCTTAAGGTATGGTGTGGCCACACCCCCCATGGGATACGATCAATTTCGTGCCCCCTTTTAGTATGGTTGCATCCATACCCCCTTGGGATACGGGGAAGCCGCACCTCCACAGTGTCACCTAGTTGCGCCTCCAAGTTCAAAACATATGCTAAACGTGTCCAAGTTCATGATGCGCGCTAAACACCTCCAAGTTCACGACACGCGCTGAACACCTCCAAGTTCACGACACGCGTTGAACACTTCCAAGTTCAAGATGCGCGCTGAACGTTTCTAAGTTCACAACGCGTGCGGAACACTTCCAAGTTCACGATCCACGCTGAACACTTCCAAGTCCATGATGCACGTCGAACACCTCCAAGTTCATGACGCACGCCGAACGCCTCCAAGTTCACGACGCGCGTCGAACGCCCCAAATGTCCCCAAATGCATATGTGTGTCGAACGTCTCAGAGTTTGCAGCGCACTCAGAACACCTCTACCTACATAGCATGCGCTGGATGTTTCAAAGTTTACAGCTCGCGCAACAGTTAACCTTCTTGATTTCCCCGATTGCAGGTCTTCTTCATTGTTGTCATTGTCATCAATGAAGCTGCACGTACTGTCGGGGGGGGGGGGGGTGAATAAGGGTTTTTGAAAACTTTTGTGATTTTCTAATAAGTACATTGGAACAAAAGTAAAGTGCTAGAAATAAGATATGAAATTAATATAATTTAAAATGAAAAGACATGATTATCATTTATAAAATTTGATTACAAAATCTGATTTCTATGACGCTAGAAATCAAAGGCGAATATGAAATACTCTTTTTGTTTTCTATACCGACTCTTCTCACTGAGAACCAATTGGCTTTAGCTGATCTCTCCCCAGATACGGCCTCAAGTCGCTCTAGCCTTTATATCCCCAGAAAGGCCTTGAGCACCTCTAGATCTACTCCCTAGACCTAGTCGCCGTGTGGCGAATTCCCCCTAAGCCACACACGGACCTAGTCGCCAACAGCCGCGGTGATTTCCCTAACTGATTAAAAAGATAAAGGTAAATACAAAAGACAAATATAAAAACTCCTTATGAGGTAATCTGAAGGAGACAATGAAGAATCGCTGAAGATCGTTGAAGTCCAAGCGTGCATTCTTCGCGTTGAGTTAGCGTGTTGATCCAAGCCTCCTTTGATTTCTCATTTTGAAATTGAGTGGGTGTAACACCCCAAAAATTGTAGTTCTGCGAGGTAGGTGGAGTGGTAGTGCTGTGCTCGGGATAGGCTAAAAATTCCATAGCAGTTCTTCACGCACGACCATTTCTCCTCTTCGCGCACGACCAGTGATCGTGCGCCAATGATCGTGCATTAATTCGCAAGAAAATCGGAGTTCTGTTTTGGGTAGTGCGCATGACCATTTCTCCTCTTCGCGCACGACCAGTGATCGTACGCTAGTGATCGTGCGCCCTGTTTATTCTGCTCCGTGAAAAGGTGCGGAGAAGACGATCTGACCATCCAAAAACGTTGGGATTTGATCCAACGGTTATGATGATTCGCTGGGGGGCTTTAGGGCTTGGATGAGGGGTTATTCCCTCATACTTTCAAGTATTTTCTCTCTCTTAGGTTGGAGAAAGGAGAAGGGGGCAAGGATGAAGAAGAAAGAGAATCTGCCATTGTTGGAGCTTCGGAGCTCCGTTCGCCGATCCAAGACCGGCAGTGCGTAGAGGGCGTCGAGGTGCTTCTTCTCCACCGTTTGTTTGCAAGCTCTCATGGCTAGGAGGAGATCTCAAAAGGTAATGACATTTCTCCTCCCGGTCTTTAGGATGCGTGCATGGCATCCCTTTATTTTCCACATTATGGCACTGGATCCGTCGAGTGAGAGGGATCCGGGTCACCTTGGTTCAAGAGGAACCATCGGGTTGATTGAGTCCGTCCCCGACATGATTGCACTAGAAATCCGCTCCGTTAGCGGATTAGGCATTGTGGGTGAAGCCAGTTTCGCGACCGTTGGTCCGATTCGGTGATGTTGATTGACGCACATTTTAGGGGTTTTGTTAGAAATCCGATTACGGCGAACTCGTCGTTGTGATGCCCTTGTAATTTCGTATGAGAAAGAATATTAGTTTGTGGGCGGGGAAATATTGTGCGTGAGTTATGACTTGTGATGGTGGCAAGAACAGGTGGGGTTCTTGGCCATGGGCTACGATGCCCTTTGGGGGAACTGATGAGTACCCTATGATGGTGGCAAGAACAGGTGGGGTTCTTGGCCATGGGCTACGATGCCTTTGGGGGTAGTGATGAATACCCTGCGGTTATGGTGATGGTGGCAAGAACAGGTGTGGTTCTTGGTCATGGGCTACGATGCCTTTGGGGGTAGTGATGAATACCTTGCGGTTATGATTGATTGTGGCAAGAACATGTGGGGTTCTTTGCCTTGGGCTACGATGCCCTTTGAGGGGAAATGTTGTGTACCCCCATGTTTATGATGTGATGGTGATGTATGATGATGTGTTAGATTCATACGCCTTAGGGTGCCTTGGGTGATGCCCGGGTTTGCATTCATTTTGCATTGGTAGTCCCCTTTTATTATCTGCTCAACATAGAAATGTGGATGATGTTTGTGACACTCATGCCTGTAATTATGTTGTTTTTCTTTATGTACATTTGCATACGAAGTGCTGAATTGCAGGGTGAAGTAGTTCCCCGGGGTCCGCTAGGACGGCCGGGAGGAGGGATGTTGTTACACCGTTTGTGCTCAGCCATAGCTGACCCTCGTTTACTGCTCTTTGTGAATTGGTTGCTGGGCAAGGATCGCAGGCTGGACCCAGCGCGCCGGCCAAAAAGGCCTAAAGCCTCATGAAGTGCTTAGTTTGTTTTCCTGCATTACTTTCTTTATATTATGTTGTAACCGGCTTGCATGCCGAGGTAGTTTAGGGAAGAACTATCTTTCCCCTTTTGTTGGGATGTCTTTTTAGTATTGAATGTTTAATGATTTGGATTGTGGTTTTGTAAGGCCTTAAGGCCAGTTGGACTCCTATGTATTGTAGACAATCTCTGTGGTTTTAGTTTGTTTCCGCTGTGTTATCTGAGTTTTGAGTTGGGTAGTTTATATCATCTTATAATACTGAAACTGTGGCGTTTATATGTTGTGGGGTCCCGGCCAGACCCATATTATATGGTCTTTACAGGGGAGGTGTTACAATTTGGTATCAGAGCTAGGTTTAGTATTTTTGCGAGGTCTAGTGTATTTGGATCGCGTAAGAGATTGTCCAAATAGGAGTATTATGCGGGATCATGAGTATCCCTTTGTTTGAGTCTTGCGAATATAGCTTGATGAGTCTTTTTCCTTGCTTATGCTAGGATGTTGGCGACGATGCGGGGACGTCGAGGAGGCAAGAGGAGCCTTCGGGAAGCAGTGCTACTGGTCCGGGCCTCATGAATGTGGGCCTGTCCCCGGCTGATTTCTGTCGCATGCTAGTGGATGCAATGGTAGCGGCTCAAGCTGGAGCAATGCCACGGGTTCCTACACCGGTGGTGCAAGTTGCGACTCCTATTACTCTGGCGGCTACGCCGGATACACCGGATGTCGAAGTGAGGCAACCAGAGCCTTTAGCAGAGAGAGCTATTCCGATGGGTGATCGATTCATGAAGTACTTCTTGAGTTTCCACCCTCCGACATTCAAGGGAGTTGGCACTCCAACGGATGCCGAAGATTGGCTTTCGAGGATCTAGGAACTCTTGAAGGCATCCGAGACCCCATCGGAGAGGCAGTCTCACTATGCGAGTTTCACGTTAGAGGGCGATGCGAAGTTGTGGTGGGTGAACCATAACGGTCGCCATTTTGTTGGGCGTGTTCCGTCCATGGAGGAGTTCGGGAACGCTTTCCTCAAGCGTTATATTCCGGCCTCGACAAGGCTAGCACTGCAGCGGCAATTTTTGCATTTGGTGCAGCGTAAGAAGACAGTGGATGAATATTTGCAAGAGTTCACTCGGTTGGGTCATTATGCGGGAACGACTATGGCAGATGATGAAGAGAGGGATAATCTCTTCTATCAAGGGTTGAGGGAAAATTTAAGGCAGCCACTCGTAGCCTTGAAGAATGCGGGATTTAATGAGTTGGTCGAAGCCGCTCACACTCTGGAGAGCAACATGGAGCGAACCCAACGGCAAAAGGGTTTTGCGGCAAATCAGGGAGAAGGAAAGCCTTCTCAGTCTCAGTGGAAGTCCGAGGGTAACCGATGGAAGAAGAAGCCCCGTCCTAGTAGGCCTAGGGAGAGAAGTGGCGCACCTTCGGGAGATTTTCGCTCCAAAGGTCCATTTACTTGTTACAAGTGTGGCAAGGTGGGTCACATAAGTCGGTTTTGTACCGAGGGCGGAGCTGAGCTAGAGCCGAGGCAGGAACAATCGGTGCGTTCCGGTCCTAGTGTTGCAGAGAAGGGGAAAGCGGCAGAGTCAAGTGCTTCGCAGTTCCCTCCAGTGCAGCCTAGAGCGTATAATCTTAGGCAGCAGGAAGCGATACGTCAACCTGACGTAGTGACAGGTACGAAAAGTTTAAGTTTTCGTTTGTCACTATAATATAGATTGCGGCCTTTCATGTTTGTTTTGCACGTGGTTAGGTTTCGTGCTAGTTTTGGGCTACCCCTCTCGAGTGTTGTTCGACACGGGAGCGTCACACTCTTTTCTTGCGGAAAGTTTTATCCGGAAGATTGGTGCTGAGTCCGTAGAGGCAGAGGTGCAGCTGAGCGTGCACATGCCGAATGGGTCTTTCATGACTACCATGAGGAAGGGACGCATTGTGTTGCAAATTGGTAATTGTGATTTCGTGTTGGTAGCAGCGATTCTGCCACTAGCCGAATTCGACGTTATCTTGGGGATGAACTGGCTTGCAGCGCAGCGAGCTAGTACCGACTGCCAGTTGAAGGTGGTAACCCTGAGAGGTGAAGGTAGAGTAGAGTTCAAGTTTGAAGTCCTAAGCGGAGTGGCTTGCTCCCTGATTTCCGCCGTGCAAGTGAGGCGTGCGGTAAACCAAGGAGGCGAGGCGTTTTTAGCTTTGTTGGAGACTCACTCCACAAAGTTGGCTATTGGAGAAGTTCCGGTTGTGGAAGAATTTGAGGATGTATTCCCCGAGGAGCTTCTGGGAGCACCTCCTCAGCGCGAAATTGATTTCTCGATAGAGTTGGTACCGGGTGCGAGGCCGGTGTCGCGTCCTCCGTTTAGGATGGCACCGAAGGAACTGGCCGAGCTTAAGGTTCAGTTGCAAGAGTTGTTAGAGCAAGGGTACATTAGGCCAAGCTCTTCTCCGTGGAGCGCGCCGGTATTGTTTGTGAAGAAAAAGGACGGAAGCATGCGGTTGTGCATTGACTACCGTAAACTAAATAAGTTGACCGTTAAGAATAAATATCCGATTCCCCGAATCAATGATTTGTTCGACCAGTTAGTAGGGTCAGTGGTGTACTCCAAGTTAGACTTGAAGTCCGGGTACTACCAGTTGAAGATTCGAGAAGAGGACATCGCCAAGACATCGTTTGGGACTCGGTATGGCCACTATGAGTTTTCGGTGATGCCGTTCGGACTGACGAACGCGCCATCTGTGTTCATGGCATTGATGAACATGGTTTTTCGCCCGTTCTTAGATTCGTTCGTGGTGGTGTTCATAGATGATATCTTGGTGTATTCAAAATCGGAAGCAGAGCATGAGTCTCACTTGAGGCAAGTATTGCAGACTCTAAGGGAGAATCAACTTTATTCAAAATTCTCGAAGTGTGAGTTTTGGATCGAGAAGGTGGCATTCTTGGGTCACGTGATCAGTGGAGATGGGGTGGCGGTAGATCCAGCGAAGATTGAAGCCATTCGGGATTGGCCTGTATTGAGAACCGTGGCAGAAGTCTGGAGCTTCCTTGGACTAGCCGGTTATTACAGAAGGTTCGTGGAGAACTTTTCGCGGATGGCGTTGCCCCTCACCACTCTCACTCGCAAGGACCAAAGGTTTGTATGGACACCGGAGTGTGCCCGTGCATTTGAGAATTTGAAGGAAAGGTTGATGTCTGCTCCAATCCTTAGTCTTCCTAGTGGGACAGAAGGATTTCAGATTTTCAGCGACGCGTCAGGTTGCGGGTTGGGTTGTGTGCTGGTGCAGCACGGCAAGGTGATCGCTTATGGGTCAAGGCAGTTAAAGA
Source organism: Dactylorhiza incarnata (assembly GCA_033032865.1). NCBI lineage: Eukaryota > Viridiplantae > Streptophyta > Magnoliopsida > Asparagales > Orchidaceae > Dactylorhiza > Dactylorhiza incarnata. Next base: position 985,388 of record JAWHQI010000430.1, on the reverse strand, counting down.
CTCATGAGAGGAATTATCCCGTCCATGATCTGGAGTTGGCGGCGGTAATCTTTGCGCTAAAATTGTGGCGGCACTACGTTTATGGTGCGAAGGTGGAGATCTTCACGGATCACAAAAGCTTGAGGTATCTCCTAAACCAAAAGGATCTGAATATGCGGCAGCGTAGGTGGGTCGAGTTCCTTATTGACTACGACGTGGAGATTCAGTATACGCTGGGTAAAGCCAACGTGGTGGCGGATGCCTTGAGTAGGAAGTACTCCGGGCAAGGTAATTGGATGGAGGCGCATGACGAGCGTTTGGTACGAGACATGGAGTCTCTTGACATTTCTTGTGTGGCTAGAGGTGAGTCTGGCGTGGCTCATTTGAACTGGATTGAAATGCAGTATGACATAACAGATCGAATCTGAGAGGCGACCAGTGTAGACGAGGAGTGCCAAAAGTTGGTGTTGGAGGCTCAGTAAAGCGAAGGCACTGCTTTGGAGATGGTTGGTGGGATTTTGAAAAGAGACGGAAGGGTTTGTGTTCCGCGCTTTGGCAAGCTTCGCGAGGAGTTGATGTTTGAGGCTCACTTTACGAAGTACTTCGTTCATCCAGGAAGTACAAAGATGTACGCGGATATGAAGAAATCTTTTTGGTGGCCTGCGATGAAGCGGGATGTAGCTGAGTACGTGACCTGATGTCAGACATGTGCCTTGGTGAAGGCTGAGTGCCAAAGGCCCGGTGGGTTCTTGAAGCCTCTTCCCATCCCCGAATGGAAGTTTGATGACATCTCTATGGATTTTGTGCATGGTTTGCCTCGGTCGCGGCAAGGTAACGATGCGATTTGGGTGATAGTGGATCGCCTGACCAAGGTGGCTCACTTCATTCCGAATCAGAAGGGCGATGGCGTGGAGAAGCTCATGGAGCTTTATGTTCAAAACATTGTGCGGTTGCACGGGATTCCGAAGAGCATTGTTAGTGATCGCGATGTGCGGTTCACTTCGAAGGACTGGAGGTTAGTGCAGAAAAGTTTAGGCACAAAGCTCAAGTTTAGTACCGCGTTCCATCCGTAGACCGATGGTCAGACGGAGAGAACGAACCATACGTTAGAGGACATATTGAGGATGTGTGCTCACGATTTTGGTAAAGGTTGGGAAGACCACCTTTTCATGGTGGAGTTCGCCTATAATAATAGCTTCCAGACGAGTTTCAAGATGGCGCCATACAAAGCTTTGTATGGAAGGAAGTGTCGAACACCGATGTCTTGGGCAGAGGTGGGAGACACTAAGCTTTTGGGAAAAATAAGTGGTGGAAGATGCTTGTGAGATTGTGCGGACGATTCAGGAGCGCATGAAGGTTGCTCAGGATCGGCAAGTGAAGTATTTTAATGCGCGCCACAGAAATGTGGAGTTTGCAGTGGGCGACATGGTCTACTTGAAGATCAATCCGTTCAAGAGTGTTTCGCGGGTGCGGCGACTCAAGAAATTGAGTCTGAGATATTTGGGTCCGTTCGAGGTTACGGAATGTATAGGCGAAGCAGCCAATCATTTGGCGTTGTCCGCAGAGCTGAGTGGATTACATGATGTTTTCCATGTCTCTGTGCTGAGGAAAGCTTTGGTGGAGCCGAGCGTCGTGGTCGAAGCGGCGGCGGTGCCGGTGATGGAGGATTTGGGGATGAGGGTTCGTCCGGTTTGCGTGGAGGATTCGGAAGTCTGGCAGTTGCGTAACAAGGAAGTCAAGCTTGTAAAGGTGCGATGGGACAACTGCGGGCGAGACGAGTTCTCTTGGGAGCGTGAGCAAGCGATGCGGGAGGATTTCCCGGAACTTTTTGCACCAGCTATGCATTATGAATTTCCTGTTTCAATTCTGTAATTTCGAGGACGAAATTCTTCTAAGGGGGGTGGAGTTGTAACACCCCAAAAATCGTAGTTCAGCGAGGTAGGCGGGGTGGTAGTGCTGCGCTCAGGATAGGCTAAAAATTCCATAGCAGTTCTTCGCGCACGACCATTTCTCCTCCTCGCGCACGACCAGTGATCGTGCGCCAATGATCGTGCGTTAATTCGCAAGAAAATCGGAGTTCTGTTTCGGGTAGTGCGCACGACCATTTCTCCTCTTCGCGCACGACCAGTGATTATGCGCCAGTGATCGTGCGCCCTGTTTATTCTGCTCCGCGAAAAGGTGCGGAGAAGACGATCCGACCATCCAAAAACGTTGGGATTTGATCCAACGGTTCTGATGATTCACTGGGGGGCTTTAGGGCTTGGATGAGGGGTTATTCCCTCATACTTTCAAGTCTTTTCTCTCTCTTAGGTTGGAGAAAGGAGAAGGGGGCAAGGAGGAAGAAGAAGGAGAATCCGCCATTGTTGGAGCTTCGGAGCTCCGTTCGCCGATCTGAGACCGGCAGCGCGTAGAGGGCGTCGAGGCACTTCTTCTCCACCGTTTGTTTGCAAGCTCTCATGGCTAGGAGGAGATCTCAAAAGGTAACGACATTTCTCCTCCCTGTCTTTAGGATGCGTGCATGGCATCCCTTTATTTTCCACATTTTGGGACCGAATCCGTCGAGTGAGAGGGATCCGGGTCTCCTTGGTTCAAGAGGAACCATCGGGTTGATTGAGTCCGTCCCCGACATGATTGCACTAGAAATCCGTCCCGTTAGCGGATTAGGCATTGTGGGTGAAGCCGGTTTCGCGACCGTTGGTCCGATTCAGTTATGTTAATTGACGCGCATTTTAGGGGTTTTGTTAGAAATCCAATTACGGCGAACTTGTCGTTGTGATGCCCTTGTAATTTCGTATAAGAACGAATATTGGTTTGTGGGCGGGGAAATATTGTGCGTGAGTTATGGCTTGTGATGGTGGCAAGAACAGGTGGGGTTCATGGCCATGGGCTATGATGCCCCTTTGAGAAATTGGTGGTGGCAGGAACAGGTGGGGTTCTTGGCCATGGGCTACGATGCCCTTTGGGGGAACTGATGAGTACCCTATGATGGTGGCAAGAACAGGTGGGGTTCTTGGCCATGGGCTACGATGCCTTTGGGGGTAGTGATGAATATCCTGCGGTTATGGTGATGGTGGCAAGAATAGGTGGGGTTCTTGGCCATGGGCTACGATGCCTTTGGGGGTAGTGATGAATACCTTGCAGTTATGATTGATTGTGGCAAGAACATGTGGAGTTCTATGCCTTGGGCTACGATGCCCTTTGAGGGGAAATGTTGTGTACCCTCGTGTTTGTGATGTGTTTGTGATGTGATGGTGATGTATGATGATGTGTTAGATTCATACGCCTTAGGGTGCCTTGGGTGAAGACCGGGTTTGCATTCATTTTGCATTGGTAGGCCCCTTTTATTATCTGCTCAACATAGAAACGTGGATGATGTTTGTGACACTCATGCATGTATTTATGTTGTTTTTGTTTATGTAGATTTGCATACGAAGTGCTGACTTGCAGGGTGAAGTAGTTCCCCGGGGTCTGCTAGGACGGCCGGGAGGAGGGATGTTGTTACACCGTTTGTGGTCAGCCATAGCTGACCCTCATTTACCGCTCTTTGTGATTTGGTTGCAGGGCAAGAATCGCAGGCTGGACCCAGCGCGCCGGCCAAAAAGGCCTAAAGGCTCATGAAGTGCTTAGTTTGTTTTCCTGCATTACTTCCTTTATATTATGTTGTAACCGGCTTGCATGCCGAGGTAGTTTAGGGAAGAGCTATCTTTCCCCTTTTGTTGGGATGTCTTTTTAGTATTGAATGTTTGATTATTTGGACTGTGGTTTTGTAAGGCCTTAAGGCCAGTTGGACTCCTATTTATTGTGGACAATCTCTATGGTTTTAGTTTGTTTCCGCTGTGTTATCTGATTTTTGAGTTGGGTAGTTTATATCATCTTATAATACTAAAACTGTGGCGATTATATGTTGTGGGGTCCCGGCCGGACCCATGTTATATGGTCTTTATAGGGGAGGTGTTACATTGGGAGATGTGGTCTGGAAATTTCGGCCCTCAAGGATTTTTCAGAGTGCTAGAAAAGGGCTCCACAGAGATCAACCTTGAAGAGAACGAATGCCACCTATTTATAGGGATGTAAGGTAACACCGACGTTAAGACTAATGTCATGTGTTGACCCAATATAGAAAGAACTTGATTATACAGATCTTCAAAACAGGAAGGAAATACTGCATCTTTGGAAACATTTATTTTAGGCAACCTTAATGCTGGCGTTGATGCTAACACTGGCGTTAAGTCAAATCATTCCTAAACTGCCCCTGCAATCAAGGCAGCTTCCCTCCATGCCATATTCTTCTTGGTGGGAACGAAAGTCAACACCGACATTAAGACCCAACGCCTGGCGTTAGACCATATTTTCTTTTCAACTTGTGAGCAAGTCCAGACAAACAATACAACATCCTAGTGTCAATTTTGTTCAAACTTGCATGCTAAACACACAATGACAAACAAGATCAAATACAAGTAGGATTTGTTATTCTCAAATCAAAGGGATGTGTAAAACCATGTTCCAACAATCTCCCCCTTTTGATAATAACAAATCCAATAGAGATAAATCAAATTCATATATAAGAGATGTGTTTTTAGAAAGATATTTATGACACTAAGCAACATAGAGATAAGAATTATAGTTTATTAAATTGTGCCCCTACTAAAGTGCTCTCCCTTATCTCCCTTAGTGTATGCTCCCATAGACTAGATTCATGCTCCCCCTAAAACTAGTGAATCCTACTCCTTTAATCATTAAGATTTATCATTTTATTCTCCCCATTTTGTTATTAGCAAAAGAGGGTGGAGGGAAACAAAACAAGAATAGAGAAGACAAGAGTTGGGACAAACTAAGAGAGGATAAGAGTTTTGTTTAAGCATAAAGTAAGTCATGATCGAGCTAAGAGAGAGTAGAACAGCGGAAAAATAATATGATAAGCGTGAGTAATAACCTTCCATTCACTTTACCAAGTCATTCTACCACTTGTTAGAAAATAATGAACAAAAGAGTTGGAAAGATAATACTTGATGAAAAAAGTGAAAAAGAGTTTGAATGACACAAGCGAAGAAAAGATCTTTAAAAAAAGCATGATGAAGCATGGTAGAAATGTTGGAACATGGTCTTCCGCATCTCCTAGGTTTGAGAATAACAAATCCCATGTATTTGATCTTGTGTGTTCAAGTGTGCAGGTTATATAGGTCCGCATGACTCAAGGAGACTGCCCCCAAAAATTGAGGCCAAAATTCGAACATGGTCGCTATCGCCGGCGGTAGCGATAGCGCCCGGCGATAGCGGTGATTAGCATAATTCCGGCGGTTTGTTTAGAAAGCGCTAGCGCCCAGCGATAGCAGATTGCGCCGGCGGTAGTGGAGCTCACAGAAGGAATAGAGCAAGGGGTTGCCGCAAATTGGAGATTCTGCCGTGCAAAACGTTTCCTAATCCGGGCTAGCGCCGGCGGTAGCGCTAGCGCCGGCGGTAGCGCGTGGGCTATAAAAAGACCCCCTCTCCTCCTGATTTCAATACACCTATCATATACACCTTAGAGGGAGAGAGTGCTCGAGTTGCAGAGGCCTTCTTTGGCCGAAATTTGAAGTCGTAGCAAAGCGCTGCCAACTTCTGAAGGAGAATTCCATCACGCCGATTCCAAACGAAGTCCGCCTCAACAAACGCTGATTCTACAGCGGATCTTCGTCTCCGTCTTCAGAAGTTCACCTATAGGGAGTTTTAATTATTATTGTCTTTTTTATTTCATCTTTATTCTTGTAAACGATTAGTGAAATCGCCTCGTGTTGGCGACTAGGTCTGGGTTAGACTTAGGGGGTAATTCGCCTCGTGTTGGCGACTAGGTCTAGGGAGTAGATCTAGGGGGTGCTCGAGGCCTTTCTAGGGATAGATTGGCTAGAGCGGCTTGAGGCCGAATCCAGGGTGGATAAGGCTAGGGCCAACCGGTTCGTGGGGATACGAGTCGGTATAGAAAATGAAAAAGGATTTTCATTAGCCGCCTCCGATCTCTAGCGTCATAAGAGATCAAGTTTTGTAAAACTCATTTATTAATAAAGCATGTCTCTTCATTTTGTTTTACATAACCTTTTATTGCGCTAATCTTTCAATATTACAAAAGTTTTCTAAATAGAATCTAAAGTTTTTGAAAACCCTTATTCACCCCCCCCCCCTCTAAGGGCGCCTACCGATCCAACAAGTGGTATCAGAGCTAGGTTTTATTCCAATCGGCTTAACAACCAGGAATAATGGCGTCTCATGATCTCGCTTCTACTAGTAGGGGAAATTTTTGTGAAAAGGAAAATTCACTTGCACCACCTTTATTTGAAGGTACCAATTATAAAGGGTGGAAAATCTTAATTGAAAAATTTATTAAAACTTTAGACATCGAAGTTTAGAATTTAGCAATAGCAAGACCTGCAAATGAATCAAATAAAAAAGAACTTCAATTAAATGCAAAAGCTAAACATTATTTATTTTGCGGTCTATCCAATGAAATTTTCAAACTAATATATTGCTTTTCAAGTGCTTATAAAGTATGGCGATTTCTTGAAGAAATGTATGATTCTCCTTCTACAGGTATGGAACAATCACAAGAACCGGAGAATATGCAAGCGTGCACTAGTCTTCAAGAAAGCTCCTCTCTTGACGAATCAATGGAGCACACCTCAAATGAAAAAGAAGAAGAAGTACTGTCTTCGGAAGAGGAGTTGCAAAAAGATGTAATATGTTCAAATCGTGCCTCTCCCGAAAGCAAAGTAAAGAAATCTAATCCCATCTTTTGCACTTCTATTTCTTCATTACAAGTACTTCAAACTACAAATCGCAAAATTAAGAAATTAAAAAAGGCTAATAAATATTTGCGTATAGAAAATAAAAATTTAAAAGCAAAACTTAATGAAGAATCAAATTCTAATTTATCTAGTTCTACACATAGCTCCGTAGTTGAAAACATTATACCTTGTGTAGAATATAATGATATTAAAGAAAAATTTAAGGAACTTGAAAAAGAAATTATTCTTATAAAAGAACAAAATGAGAAATTATGGTCAGAAAATTTATCTTTGATAAATGATTGTGCTAAGTGTAAAGAATATAAAATTGAAATTAAAGAGATGGACGAAACATTTGATGAATATAGGGATAAATATGAAAAACATATTGAATCAATTTCTACCACTCTTAAAAATAGCACAATCGCTTATAATAAAGCTAGACATAATTTAAAAACTAAGAATGATGAACTAGAAACTAAAATTATTTTGCTTAAGGAAATCTTAAAGAAAAATTCTCAATATCAAACAAATTCCACAAGCAAGTTAAATATGAACTTTCATAATATGTCTAAACCCAGCAATGGAAATAAAAATTATCAAATGCTTAAAAATGAAATTCCAAATCATCATCATTCACAAAATAACCACTCTCCCAACATAAACTTAAACAAATTTCCTACAAAGAATATTTTGCAAAATTATCATGGAAATTTGGCAAATAAGAATAATATTAAACCAATATTTGAATGGAGACCAAAAATTAAAAATGAAACCTTAAATGCAAGGATCCATTCATCTCTATTTAAACCAAACAATAAACAACAAAAGATGGTAAATGAATTTTCAAAACATTATCATCATCATCATTTACAATATCAACCAATTCCCAAATTAAGTTTAAATGCAAATAAATTTCCAATGAATAATGTTTTGCAAAATCACAATGGAAATTTAATGAACAAAAACAATAGTAAACCAAGGTATGAATGGAGATCCATACTTAAGAATGACGCATTAATGTCAAACGAAAGGGTTCATTCATCCTTGTCTCCCCAAAATAAAACACGATGTATTTGGGTACCCAAAGGAACCACCACTCCCGGTCCTCTTTGGGTACCTAAATCTCTTATTCATTAGTATCCCATCATTTGCATGAAGTAGAAACCTAATAAAAATGAAAGATCATTATTCTACTTCATGAGTTGCTTAAATTTCTTTTTGTTTATTTTTTATTGTCTTTTAAACTATCTCTTATTCATTATGATCACTTTATATGACTTGTGATGTGACTTTTTTGAATAATATTGAATGAATAGTCATGTCATTGTTCAAGTGATCTATGTATCCTTTTTATTTCTATCCTTCTAAATCCATTTCCTAAAACTCTTATAAAAATTGAAAAACTAAATTTGTTATATGATGTTATTAAGACTAAATGAAATAAATGTCAAAATGGATTTAAAAGGTGTATCTTCAGGGGTATTAGGCTAAATTTATAAAATGCGCAAGTTTTACTTAGGTAGTTAATATATTTGCATCATTTTCAATTACCCCAAGTATGTTTAATCATAATTATGTTTAAATCGAAATTGAAAAATTGCATGAATATTATTTAACTTATTTATGATCATTTCCCTCATGCATATGTTGTGCAAAACTCAATAATTAAGGTTTAATACATATGAAACTCTAATGAAGACGAAACTCATGTACTAATTCTTAACTTTTGCAACTTTTTGCGATTTCTTCTCGTCTCATCACTTTATTAGACAGGCCTTACATTGCAAAAACATAATTAAGAAAAATCGGAAGCAAAATCGAAGAAAATCAAGGCTATACGATCAAAATATGCACTCTCTGTGTGCTAGCGCAGGCGCTAGTACCTAACGCCGGCGCTAGCTTGAGTCCCCAATTTTCTGAAATTTTAAAATTCTGAAAATTGCTTAAAAATATATTAATCTATATGTACTACTCATTTTTGCAATTCTGCCTATAATAGAGTTTTGAAAAATCAAATACAAAAATAGAAAAATCAAATTACAAAAAAAAAATTATATGTTTTGCCTTAGTGTTTTTGTCATTTGTTTAAATTCTATTTCTAAAAGAAAAAATCAAATACAAAAATATAAAAACAAAATTATCAATATTTATTATTTTTGAACTTAACTTTTCTATTAACATGTATCTTGCGAAAGGGTGATTTGGGCTATCATCCCATCATATCACCTAGTACCGGGCGAACCTCTCACAGGGTAGTCCTCGGGAAGTCCAAGATCAATCTTATAAGTTCAAACTTTAAATCAAAATTATTCTTTGAAATATCGAAAATATTGTATGGACTTTATTGTCAATATCAAGCATGATTTGATATATTATTTAGAACCTCTATAATATTACAATTTATTCTTTAAAATTACTTTGAACATTGTTTTCATCATGCTTTGATATATCTATGAATATGTGCATCAATTATATTTTAAAAGGTTGTGTAGAATTATGCTTAGCATGCCTCTAAGTATGAGTAAATGTTTTATGTTTGATAATGATATATATTCACTCACTTTTTTTGGCATTGTCTACATATGGTTTAATTTAAGAATGCTTGTGTATGTTTTGTATTAGTACAATAAATTAAAATTGCACAAGTGTCTTACCTACACTCCTTTATTTGCACGTGTTAAAAGTTAAGACAAGTGGTTATGTTTTTAAATTCTATTGGTTTGCAAAACAAGTGTATTCGGAGAACTTTGTGCAACATAAAATCATAAAATAACTAACAAAGATAACTCCACCAAGCACTACTTGAACCTCCTGATAAGTCTTAATGAGCATTGTGAGGTTGAGCACCTTGGAAAGAATAGTAAAGTGACTTGTGCAAACCATATCTCTCTTTCAAAATAAAAAACACTTACTCTTAAGTACACCGGATCACTAATCTCAAAATTTCAATAAAATATGTGATCCCCCAAGCACTACTTTGCACCCTGATAAGTCTTAATGAGCATTGTGTGTGCAAAGCACCTTGGTAGTTGTACATTTTTGTTGTGCATTAAAATGAGTGGAAGTAAAATTATTTGTGTTTTATTGTACTCTTACTTTACATATTACTTGTATTTTTGATTAAAACACTTGTATACTCTACTCAAAAATACACTTTTGTGCACATCATTATCTTCCATAACACTTCTTCTCATGAGTATTGGATCCTAATGCTAATTCTATGCTACTCTTTATTTATAAAATGCACTAGATAACCTAGCATGCTTTCTACAATGTTTGGTATGTTTTGAAATTGTGAATTGAAATACCATTGTAGGAATCTCTTTGTGATAATATTATTTCATGCTTGGTTACCTTATTGTCAACTTTAAATGAAAAATGATTTACAAAAACATCTTCTTTTTGAACTTTAATTCATATATCTTTTTATGGATCATCATTGCTTACATTAAGATGTTTCTTTGTATTTCTACAAGTCTTCCGCATCATTACCATATAACTTTTACCTTGCGGTTTCATGCTTATATCAAGTCTTAAATCTCATTTTTTCTAAAAACAAGTAGTGGACTTGCTTGGTAAAATTTAAATTGGTTATTCTAACACGCATATCATTTCTTATGCTAAAACTTTGATTTATTTCTTTATAAATCTTTATGTTAATCACTCCTCCAACAAGTGAAATATTGTCTTTAAAAACATCTTCTTATTATTGAATTTCAAATCATATTTTACTTTTGAGGATGGTGTTTCTTTATGCTTTTAACTCTTATCTTTATAAAGTTTGTTTTGAAACTCTACAAAACATCTACTTTTTGAACTTAAAATCTTTTTATGATGTTTTTTTTTCAAAATCTTCCGCAATGCTCAAACTCTGATTGATTCATGAATAGCTAAGTGTGTTTTATTCTCTAATAAAAAATCATATGCTATGAAATTTCCCATTAAATTTAAATGCTTAAATGATTCCAATAATTATTATTCATGACTTCATTTCTCACCATAGCGGGGGCGTAGGGTTGTAGACATTAGATAACCTTATCTCTAGTTATGTCTTGTCCTTAACTGGGGAGGGTTCCAGTGGGGCCTTGCGAGGCACTGGGGGGGAAGAGTGGTAGGTTAAGTGTTTGTCTAGTGTTTGCATATGGGACTAACACGCCAACCTACGGCATGTTTGCAGCTCCTCATGCCCATCCGTCACTTAGTACGGGGCTAGGGTGTAGACGTATTGTCTGGGTAGATCGATTATTTGGAAATCATTACCTTTCATGCTTAAAACTCTTATATAAAGGGGAAATCATTACTTTTGTTCAAACTAAAAACTCTGATATATTTATACAAAAATTATTCTAACAAGTGGCTCAAAACTCCTTATTTTTTTCCCCTCTCACCAAGAAGCTCGATCATGCTTTATCTTATTATCAAACTTTTCTATGGTGCCTCCTAACCCACTTTTGCTAATAACAAAGGGGGAGAATTAACATGATAAAATGCAAAAGGGGAGAACTAATCCGCTATCAAACTATCAAAAACCCAACATGATTAATTAAAGATGTTAGCTTACTTTTTAGGAGAGCATTCACTTAGGGGGAGCATATATTTAGGGGGAGTAATTCCAAAATGCTAAAATCAATAATTATCCTAAGTCATCACTATCACACACACACAAGTAGGATTTCATCATGCTTATATATTAATGCTCTGTTTTATCATTAATGGATTTGTTATTATCAAAAGGGGGAATTTGTTGGAACATGGTCTTCCGCATCTCCTAGGTTTGAGAATAACAAATCCCATGTATTTGATCTTGTGTGTTCAAGTGTGCAGGTTATATAGGTCCACATGACTCAAGGAGACTGCCCCCAAAAATTGAGGCCAAAATTCGAACATGGTCGCTATCGTCGGCGGTAGCGATAGCGCCCGGCGATAGCGGTGATTAGCACAATTCCGGTGGTTTGTTTAGAAAGCGCTAGCGCCCGGCGATAGCAGATTGCGCCGGCGGTAGTGGAGCTCACAGAAGGAATAGAGCAAGGGGTTGCCGCGGATTGGAGATTCTGCCGCACAAAACGTTTCCTAATCCAGGCTAGCGCCGGGCGGTAGCGCGTGGGCTATAAAAAGACCCCCTCTCCTCCTGATTTTGATACACCTATCATATACACCTTAGAGGGAGAGAGTGCTCGAGTTGCAGAGGCCTTCTTTGGCCGAAATTTGAAGTCGTAGCGAAGCGCTGCCAACTTCTGAAGGAGAATTCCATCACGCCGATTCCAAACGAAGTCCGCCTCAACAAACGCTGATTCTACAGCGGATCTTTGTCTCCGTCTTCAGAAGTTCACCTATAGGGAGTTTTAATTATTATTGTCTTTTTTATTTCATCTTTATTCTTGTAAACGATTAGTGAAATCGCCTCGTGTTGGCGACTAGGTCTGGGTTAGACTTAGGGGGTAATTCGCCTCGTGTTGGCGACTAGGTCTAGGGAGTAGATCTAGGGGGTGCTCGAGGCCTTTCTAGGGATAGATTGGCTAGAGCGGATTGAGGCCGAATCCAGGGTGGATAAGGCTAGGGCCAACCGGTTCGTGGGGATACGAGTCGGCATAGAAAATGAAAAAGGATTTTCATTAGCCGCCTCCGATCTCTAGCGTCATAAGAGATCAAGTTTTGTAAAACTCATTTATTAATAAAGCATGTCTCTTCATTTTGTTTTACATAACCTTTTATTGCGCTAATCTTTCAATATTACAAAAGTTTTCTAAATAGAATCTAAAGTTTTTGAAAACCCTTATTCACCCCCCCCCCCCCCCCCCTCTAAGGGCGCCTACCGATCCAACAAGAAATACTTGATCAAAGCAATAATGCGGAAAAGGAAGTTAACCAAGATAAGCAAAAAAAAAAAGTTTTATTATGGTTTGACCATTCCAATAATATTTCTAAACTTTTCATATATAATGAGCATTATCCTTAAAAGTTTTTCACAACTAATAGGCAAGCATGATTTAACATATTCAAAAAGATAATAGCTATATTGGAACTAATTCGTATTTCAAGTAAAGAAAATATTGTAGAAATCATGCATTGCAATCTAGTGCTTTTATTTAAGTTTTGAGAGAATCATGCAATTATGCATTAGGATCCAATTCTCATGAGTAGAAGATTTATGAAAAACAATGATGTGTGCATAAAAGGGTTTTGATAATAGTATACAAGTGAAACAATCAAAACACATGACATATGTAATGGAATGGTAAAAACAATATTAAGATAGTAATCTTAGAATTACTTTCACACATCAATTTTTGAATAATATTTCAAAGCACAATAAGGAGTAAAACTACCAAGGTGCTTCTCCCACACAATGCTCATTAAGACTTATCAAGGAGCAAAGTATTGCTTGGGGGATCACATAAGCATTTTATAAAATTTTATTTTGAGTGATCCAGTGTACAAATAAAAGTGATAAAAAAAGTGATTGCACAAGACATGCTTTATATTTCTTTCCAAGGTGCTCAACCTCACAATGCTCATTAAGACTTATCAGGAGGGTGAGTAGTGCTTGGTGGAGTTATCTTTGGCATTTTATTTCATATTTTTTGTAATTTTGGGCCAAAGATCTCTGAATTCACTTATTTTTGCAAACACTAACAATATTGAAATAACACTTCTACATGTACAAGAAATTTATTTTTTGAAAGAAGGTGTAGGTAATTTAGACATATAACTTAATATGTTAAAAGTATTACACTACACAATCATGCAAGACAAAGATTATGAGCACATGTAGATTACCAAAAATAGTGAGTGATCGAATCATTGTTTAACATAAAATATTACTCATACTTAGATGCATGCTAGGCAATCTTACATAATTTCCTATAGACTATTTCATCGCACATAATCAGACTAAGGTCAAGGCATGACACAATAAAATAATGTTTAGGAAACTTGAAATGAAAATTAGACATTGAAGAAAATCTGTAAGTGTATGCCTAATCAATTTTTACCATTTGTAATTAAAATTTGGCCAAAGAACCTAACGCATGTTGTTGACTTCTTAACGCCCAAACAGAACACTATTTCCTTATGTTTTTGTAAAAAAAATTCTTTGAATTAGAGTTTATATATTTAGGCCTTCTTGGTGTAGAAATTTCAGAGAATTTGGAGATGATTAGAAGGCTATTTAAGCATGTTTTATGTTTATTTAAAAATGGTTTTTATATCTTATTCGGTTTTCAAATACTTGTGTTTTAAAAGATCATTAAAGCTCAAAAATGATAAAATATGCAAAACACAAGATAAGCATGTTCAATCAACCCAAGATTGCTTGAATAATATAATCATAAAGAGTGCATGCAAAATATAATATAAGTGTGTCATAGATTATAATACCCTAACTATATGGCTACACACTAGGCCCGTACTAAGTGACGGATGGGCATGAGGAGCTGCACAGATGTCGTAGGTTGGTATGTTAATCCCATATATACACACTAGAGAATGCTCAACCTAGCATTCTATCCCCCCCCCCCCAGCGCCCCCACTGGAACACTCCCCGATTAAGGACAAGACATGACTTAGAGGTCAGGTCTCAAATGCATACAATCCTATGCCCTCGTTATTGTGAGACACATAATGTGGGTGAATGATCATGGACATCCTAAGCATTTATGTTTAAGAATGATTTATAAATTATGAGTTAATATTATGCCATAAGAAAAATGCATGTTTTTTAAATTGATAGAGATTCAATTTGTAGACCTAAAATTAAGTGATGATTTCATTTGATGTTATTGATATCAAGGTGATTCTAAGGTCTAGATGTAGTAAGATACATGCAAAAATTAGTGAACCACATTTTGTTGGAACACGTTCTTCCGCATCCCTTGATTTGAGAATAACAAATCTTACTTGTATTTGATCATATTTGCCTTTGTGTTTTTAGTTTGCAGGGCTTAACTGTTATGACACTAGGATGGTGGATTATTTGGGCTCAGATATCAAAGTGACTCCTACTGCTCGACACTAGCCACTAACGTCGGCGTTATCCCATCTTATAAAAATTCTTTTGTTTTTTCTAAAAAACAAAACATATCCAGCAAGAGCAATGTAGTAAATGAAAAAAGGGTCTCAACCCCTTATATTTCGTGTGTAAACTATCATAGGTTTGGACACACGTCTAGCTCTTGCAGGAAACTAAAACAAATATCTGTAAAACAAATTTGGGTACCTAAGGCTTCCACTTATACTATGGGTGGCACCTTTTGGGTATCCGGATCTTTACTCTCATCTTCTTTCTAGATTTGCAGGAAGGCTAAGGAAACAGAGGACGTGTGGTACTTGGACTTAGGCTGCTCCAAGCACATGATGGGCAACAAAGCAAAATTCCTTAGCCTAAAAAAGAAGAAAGGAGGAATCGTAACCTTTGTAGATAATGGTAAAGGAAGGATCATGGGAGTCGGTATAGTGGGTAACGATTCATTTCTTATCTATAATGTTCTTTATGTAAAAGGATTAAAACATAACTTGATATCTATTAGTCAATTGTGTGATAATGGATTAGATGTTCTATTTGAGTCATCCACAAATCTTTGCAAAATAGTTAATCCAAATACAAAAGGTATTTTACTTACTGCACCAAGAATTCACAACGTTTATACTGTCTCCTTTCATGATCTTACAAAATCATCTATAAAATGCTTTATAACCAAAAATGAAGAATTAAAACTATGGCATAGACATTTAGGGAACGCGAGTACAAAGCTCATCTTAAAACTAGCCAAGAAGGAATTGATTAAAGGATTACCTAGTTTAAATGGAAATTTATCTTCACTATGCGCTCCATGTCAAAAAGGAAAATTTACAAAATCCTCTTTTAAAAGCAAAAACGTAATTTCTACTACAAAACCCTTACAATTAATTCATATGGATCTTTTTGGTCCCGTTAGCACCGCAAGTCTTGGTGGTAGAATATATACATTTGTTCTAGTAGATGATTTCTCCAGATATTGCTGGACTTTATTTCTAACTTCAAAATCTGATGCGTTTTGCGAATTTTCAAAACTGTGTACTCGTATTCAAAATGAACTAGATTTAAAAATAAAATGCATTCGCTCAGATCATGTAGGAGAATTTGAAAATGAACACTTCAAATCTTTTTGTGAAATATTAGGTATTAAGCATGAATCCTCCGCTCCACGCACTCCTCAACAAAACGGTGTTGTAGAAAGAAAGAATAGAACAATCCAAGAACTAGCACGCACTATGATTTCTGAATATAAATTACCTAAGTATTTTTGGGCTGAAGCCGTTAGCACATCATGTTATGTAATGAATAGAGTCATGCTTCGTCCATCATTAAACCTCACACCGTATGAATTATATTATCAAAAGAAACCTAACGTATCATATTTTAAAGTATTTGGTTGTAAATGTTTCATTCTAAACACCAAAGACACCTTAGGGAAGTTTGATGAAAAATGTGATGAAGTAATATTTCTTGGATACTCTTCAACTAGTAAAGCCTATAGAATGTTTAATAAAAGAACAAGTAAGGTTGAACAGTCGATTAATGTAAAATTTGATGAATTTATTCCTTGTGTAGAAACACTTCCTGCAGATTCAAATGATAAACCATTGCCATCCTTGGAGCACGACGAAGAGGATCCTTCTAAGGAGGAAGAGGAGAAAGCCAAGGAAGATGAATATGTGCCCCCCAAGTGTCTTAAACTTCTCAAAAAATTATCCAAAAGAGCTAGTCATTAGGGAACCTTCTACTGGGGTAAGAACTCGATCTTCTCTTCATGAAATGTTTTCAAATATTTGCTTTGTATCTGAAATCGAACCTAAAAACGTTTCCACCACTTTAAATGACAAATTTTGGTTTTTGGCTATGAATGAAGAGTTAGATAAATTTGAAAGAAATAAAGTTTGGAATCTAGTAGATAGACCATCTAATCATCCTGTTATTGGCGTAAAATGGATCTTTAAAAATAAATTAAATGGTGAATCTAAGATTACAAGAAATAAAGCTCGCTTAGCCGCTCAAGGTTTTTCTCAAATCGAGGGGGTAGATTTTGAAGAAACTTTTGCACCCGTTGCTCGCTTAGAATCCATCCGAATATTTTTGGCATTTGCGAGTTTTAAACAAATAAAATTATTTCAAATGGATGTTAAAAGTGCTTTCTTAAACAGGTTTATAAAAGAAGAAGTTTATGTAGAACAACCCCTCGGTTTTATAAATGAAAAATTTCCAAATCATATTTACAAATTAGAAAAGGTGCTTTATGGTTTAAAACAAGCGCTCCGTGCATGGTATGATATGCCTACATCGTTTTTATTAAAGCACGGTTTTGTTATGGGAAGTGCCGACAACACACTCTTCATTAAGCATAATAATAACGATCTAATTATTTTACAAATATATGTTGGCGATATCATTTTTGGAGCCACTAATGAAGAGTTGTGTAATGGGGTAGTCTTAGTAATGAAAAATGAATTTGAAATGAGTCTTGTAGGAGAACTATCATATTTTCTTGGCTTTCAAATCTCACAACGAACTAATGGTATCTTTATTTGCCAAACGAAATATGTTCATGATGTGCTTAAAAGATTTGGATTTGAAAATCTTAAACAAGCCTCTACTCCTATGAGTGCTTCTTTAAAACTAGGAAAAGATGAATCTGGAATTTCCATTGATCAAACTTTATATAGAGGAATGATAGTATCTCTTCTGTACTTAAGTGCATCTAGACCAGATATAATGTTTGCGTATGTTTATGTGCTAGCTTTCAAGCCAATCCAAAAGAATCTCATTTAAAAGCGGTAAACTGAATTTTTAGATATTTAATTGGCACATCTAAATTAGGACTTTGGTATCCAAATAATGATTCTTTTATATTACATGGATATTCTGATTCTGATTATGCGGGTTGTTCCTTAGATAGGAAAAGCACTATTGGTACATGTCATTTCTTAGGTCCTTCTCTAGTTGCATGGTCAAGTAGGAAACAAAATTCTATTGCCCTCTCCACAACTGAGGCGGAATATATTGCACTAGGAAGCTGTTGTGCCCAAGCGTTATGGATGACTCAAACCTTAGAAGACTTTGGTGTTCATCTAACTAATATTGAACTAAAGTGTGACAACAAGAGTGTTATTGATTTAACCAATAACCTCGTTCATCAGTCAAGATCCAAACACATAGATGTTAGACATCATTTCATTAGGGATCACATAAAGAAGGAACATGTTCATGTTAACTTTATTGGCACTGAATCACAACTTGCAGGTATCTTTACCAAGCCTCTACCTGATTCACGTTTTGCTCTACTTAGACTAGAATTAGAAGTCTTAGAGTTAACAACTTGAAACTAATCACATGCTATGTCTCCTAAAAATAAAAAATAAAATATAAAAATATTTTAAATCACCAAACTATGCCTAAATAAGCCTTCTAAACATTTCCAAATCCTCTGAAATTTCTACATTAAGAAGGCCTATATATATAAAAACGATTCCAAAGAATTTTTTTTCAAAACTCCTGAAAAACAGTGTTCTGTTTGGGCATTAACTAGTTAACGTCAGGCGTTAGCTATTTTGGCCCAATTGATTTTTCGCTTTTTCAAAAATATTTTTGGTATTTTTCTAATGAATTTTCTCAGTTTATTTTCTCTGATTTAAAATTATTTTGTTATTAATTTGTTAGTTTTACTCCAAAATAAAAAAATTAAATAATTCAAAATGCTCAAAAATATGCACTTGTCATTTGTTTTGTTTTAAATATTTACAAAATTATGGTTTGACTATATGACTTCACAAGAAGCAAACAACTTAGTCATTTTTTTCAAATGGTCAAAATTGTTTTGGCGTACACTTAAAGATTTACTTCAATGTCCAATTTTAACTTTAAATTTTCTAAACATTATTTTTGTCATGCCTTGACCTTAATCTGATTATGTGCAATGAAATAGTCTATAGATAATTGTGTATGATTGCATAGCATGCCTCTAAGTATGAGTAATGTTTTATGTTAATCAATGATTCAAACACTCACTATTTTGGTAATCTACATGTGCTCATAACCTTAGTCTTGCATGATTGTGTAGTGTAATAGTTTTAACACATTAAGTTGTATGTCTAAATTACCTACACCGTCTTCCAAAAAATAAATTTCTTACACACTTAGAAGTGTTATTTTAATAATTATAAATGTTTGCAACAACAAGTGAATTCGGAGACCTTTGGCCCAAACCAAAAAAAAATATGAAATAATATACCAAAGATAACTCCACCAAGCACTACTCACCCTCCTGATAAGTCTTAATGAGCATTGTGAGGTTGTGCACCTTGGAATGAATTATAAAGTGTCTTGTGCAAACATTTACTTTTATCACTTCTATTTGTACACCAGATCACTAACACTACAATCTATATAAAAATGATTATGTGATCCCCCAAGCAATACTTTGCTCCCTGATAAGTCTTAATGAGCATTGTGTGGGCGAAGCACCTTGGTAGTTGTACTTATTCTTTGAGCTTTGAAATTTTCATCCAACATTGATGTGTGAAAGTAATTATAAGCTTACATTCTTAATATTGTTGTTACTATTTCACTACATATGTCATGTGTTTTGATTATTTCACTTGTATACTTTTATCAAAACACCTTATGTACACATCATTGTTTTTCATAATGCCTCTACTCATGAGAATTGGATCCTAATGCAAAATTACATAATTCTCTAAATCCTTAAGTAAAAGCACTAGATTGCAATGCATGATTTCTACAATGTTTTCTTTACTTGAAATATGAATTGGTTACATTGTAGTTCTACTCTTTTTGAATATGTTAAATCATGCTTGCCTATTAGTTATGAAAAATTTAAAAGTTAAATGCTAAAATGTGAAGAGTCTAAACATATTGTTGGAAATGTCAAACAAAAAACAATTTTTTTTCTTAATAACTTTGTTTTATCCTTCCGCATTCATATTTGCCTATATTGCTTGTTTTTACCATGCTTTCTCATGCTTATTTCTTCGGTTTTTCCTCACTTGTGCTTGTCAAACTATATTGCACTACTGTCATCAAGTAGTATTCTTCTTAAAAATTAATTTCAAAAGTAAGTGGTCGAAATCCTTTGGTAAAAACATGGAATGTTGTTCATTCACGCTTATCATAACTTTTTTCCGATGTGCTACTCTATCCCTTAGCTCGATCATGACTTACTTTATTTTTACACAAAACTCTTAATCCTCTCTTAGTTATGTCCCATTTTTTGTCTTCTCTATTCTAGTTTTGTTTCACTCCACCTCTTTTGCTAATAACAAAAGGGGAGAATAAAATGATAAATCATAATGATTAAAGGAGTAGGATTCACTATATTAAGGGGGAGCATTAATCTAGTCTATGGGGGCATATACTACGGGGGAGCACTTAAGTAGGGGGGCACAATTTTAATGAACTATAACTCTTATTAATATCTCAATGATTGCTTGTGTCATATATCTTTCTAAAAACATATATCTTTTATATGAATCTGATTTATCCCAATTGGATTTGTTATTATCAAAAGGGGGAGATTGTTGGAACACGTTCTTCCGCATTCCTTGATTTTAGAATAACAAATCCTACTTATATTTGATCATATTTGCCTTTGTGTTTTTAGTTTGCAGGGCTTAACTATTATGACACTATGATGGTGGATTATTGGACTGGAGCTGCTTAGAAACTGAAAAGTGGAATGTTGTCTAATGCTAGGCATTAGCACTCAACGTCGGGCGTTGACTCTCGTTCCCACCGTGATGATTATGGCAAGAAGGAAGCAGTCGTGATTGCAGGGGCACTTTATGAATGATATTACCTAACACCAGTGTTGTCATCAACGTCAGTGTTAGGGTTGCCTAAAATGAAAGCTTCCTAAAATGCATAAATCTCCTTCCTGTTTTGAATATCCGAGCCATCGAAATGTTACAATACTGGGTCAACGTCAGGGGTTAGGCTTAACGCCGGTGTTAGCATCCAGTCCTATAAATAGGTGGATTTTGTCTTCTCCAACTACTGATTGACAAGAGCCCTACTCCAGTGCTTCAGAAACTCAATCAAGGCCGTATTTTCCACACCATCATCTCCCACACATATTCGAGCAAAGAATTCAAGGAGGACCGGATCAACGCTTACACAACGCGAAGAATGCATGCTTCGACTTCAAGAATATTCAGCATGCCTTCGCCATCTCCAGAATTCTTATAGGGAGTTTTTACTTGAATTTAGTATTTTATTTGTAACACTTTTTATAATCGTTTCATTAATTCGCCTCGTGTTGGCGACTAGGTCTGGGTAGGACTTAGGGAGTAATTCACCTCGTGTTGGCGACTAGGTCTGGGTAGGACTTAGGGAGTAATTCGCCCCATGTTGGCGACTAGGTCTAGGGCGTAGATCTAAGGGGTGCTCGAGGCCTTTTCTGGGGATAAAAAGGCTAGAGCGGCTTGAGGCCATATTTGGGGAAGGATTGGCTAAAGCCAACCGGTTCGTGGGAATACGAGTCGGTATAGAAAACAAAAAGGATTTATTATTATTCGCCTTCGATTTCTAGCGTTATAGAAATCAAGTTTTGTAATCTCTTATTTCATATTAATAAAATCATGTCTCTTTTTGTTTTCAATGGTTTTGGTTAATTTCTCTCTAATTTTAATATCTTTTTATTTCAAGTTATTTAAAATATAACAAAAGTTTTTAAACCCTTATTCACCCCCCCCTCTAAGGGCACCTTCAGATCCAACACATTTCACACAAAATACACCTACCATGGTATGAAGTTATAATACCAATAGCCAACATATACATCATAATTCCTAAGTATGATAAAAGTAGTTGATTTAAGATAGTTCTTGATATATCATGAATTATGATATATAATTATAGATAATTTTAGCATAGGATATCACAAGATCATGGTGGAGAGTGTGAATTCAATATTCATTCTTTTGAGTTATGACAATAAATTCTTTCAATGTGTCTTTTGTGATTTTCCTTTTAAATATAATTTTTAGAAAGTACAAGATAATGATTGTTTTTTTTTTCAGTCATTGCAAGAATACGCATGAATTCTATAATTAATTTGATCTTTGCTAGACTTTAGTTAGACTTAGCAATTTAGAGTGGATCTTGGACTTCCCGAGGTCTAACATGTGAAGGGTTTGCACCGGTACTAGGAGATTTGATGGGGTGACATCACAAACCTCCCTTTCTCAAGATATTTAAGTGTTATTGGTTGCTACACATACTTAATATTTAAAATTTATAGACTCAAAATTTTCGAAAGAGAAAAATTGAAGCTCATGATTTCATAAATCTAGATAAATATCTCATTGCAAAATTTGAATTCGATTTATATAGATAATATAAGATATTTATAGGCAATGAATTTAAGGAAGATAAAAATGATAGGTCACTTGAGAAAATGATATGACTAATATTCAATTTCATTTAATTTGATTCATTTATGAATTTATGGCGTAATGTATGAAAGTCATATGACATGTTATACAAAGTGACCATAGCAGGATGGTTAAAAAAACAAAAGAAAAAACAAACCAAAAGGAAGTTAAGCATATCATGAAGTAGAATAATGATATTTCATTTTTAATTGTTTCTACTTCATGCAAATGATTGGACACTAATGAGTGAGAGATTTAGGTATGCAAAGGTGACCACGTAGGATGGTTCCTTTGGGTACCAAAATACATCGTGTTTGCTTTTGGGGAGATAGAATTGAAATGGCAATTTTGATTTGAGTTTGTATTTCATCTTTAAGTTTGGGTCTCCATTCAAACCTAAGTTTAGCATTATTTTTATGCATCAAATTTCCATTGTGATTATCTTTATCTTGAAGATTATAATTGTAATGATTATTGAAAATATTTTTCATAGGAAATTTGTGCAATTCAAATTTTAAGTTGGGAGAAATATGATTTTGTAAATGATAGTGGTTAGGATTTTTATTTACAAATGCTTTGTATTCCTTACTCCCATTTTTAGGCTTAGTCAAGATATTCATATTCATATTCAACTTGCTTTTAGATATTGCTTGATATTGTGAATTTATGTGTTATGATTTTTTTTTCATAACTTTCATAAGCAAGCTGATTTTTTATTTTAATTCATCCTTCTTGATCTTAAGATTATGTCTAGCTTTATTGTAAGCTATTGTGTTATTTTTAAGAGTGGTGATAATGGAATCAATATGGGTTTGATAGTTATTTCTTAATTCCTCAAATGTTTCATCCATCTTTTTTATTTCAACTTTATAATTTTTACACATAGCACAATTACTTTTAAAAGATGAATTTTCTAAGCATAATCGATCATTTTGTTCTTTTACAAAAATAAGCTCTTTTTCAAGTTTCTTGTAATTTTCTTTTAATTCATTGTATTTGATACAAGGTGAAGCAGTTTTAATTAAAGAGCAAGAGTGAGAGTCATCAAGCTCATCAATTTTGGTTTCTACATTAGATATAGCTTTTAATCTTTTATTTTCTAAACGTAATTTTGAATTAGCATTTTTCACTTTCATAATTTTACACTTAGTAGTTTGTAGCAATTGTAACGTAGAAATAGAGTTACAAAAGATGGAATTTGATTTCCTTATAGTGCTTTTGGATGAGAAAAGGTTTGAACATAAAGTTCCTTTGTCATCTTCTTCCTCTTTCAAACAGGAGTTTCCATCATCCCTTCCGCTTGATGAGCATTCCATGGATCCTTCAGGAGAGGATTTTTCTTGATTTTCTATGCAAGCTTGCCTATTCTCCAGTTCTTGTGATTGTACCATGCCTGCAGAAGGAGAGTCATAACTTCTTTCAAGAAAGTTCCAGATCTCATAAGCAGTAGAAAATGTATAAATGAGTTTGAAAATATTTTGATCAAGCCCGCAAAATAAACTAATCATTGCTTTAGCATTTAACATTATTTCATTTCTATTTAGGGGCTTTTTAATAGTAATGTTCCAAACTTTTTCATCTAAGGATTTAAGAAAAAAAATTTCCACCCTTTATAAGTTTTTCCTTCAAATAAAGGTGGTGATAATAATTTTTCATTTATATAAAAATTTTCCCCACTAGTGGAAGCGAGATCATGATCAAGAAGTGCCATTATTCCCGGTGGTAAAACCGTTTTGGAATAACCTAGCTCTGATACCACTTTTTGGATCCTGAGGCTCCCTTAGAGAGGGGGGGGGGGGGTGAATAAGGGTTTTGGACAACTTTAGGATTTTAAGAGAACTTTTGTGATTTTCTAATAAGTAAATTAGAATAAAAGAAAAGTGCTAGAAATAAGATATGAGATCAATTTTATTTAACATGAAAAGGCATGATTATCATTAATAAAATTTGATTACAAAATCTGATTTCTATGATGCTAGAAGTCAAAGGCGAATATGAAATACTCTTTTCATTTTCTATACCGACTCTTCTCACTGAGAACCGGTTGGCTTTAGCCAATATCTCCCCAGATACGGCCTCAAGCCACTCTAACCTTTCTATCCCCAAAAAGGCCTCGAGCACCCCCTAGATCTACTCCCTAGATCTAGTCGTCGTGTAGCAAATTCCCCCTAAGCCACGCACGGACCTAGTCGCCAACAACTGCGATGAATTCCCTAATCGATTACAAAGATAAAGGTAAATACAAAATACAAATATAAAAACTCCCTATGAGGTAATTTGAAGGAGACAACGAAGAATCATTGAGGATCATTGAAGTCCAAGTGTATATTCTTCGCGTTGAGTTAGTGTGTTGATCCAAGCCTCCTTTGATTCCTCCTTTTTAAATTGAGTGGGAGATGTGGTCTTGAAATTTCATCCATCAAGGATTTTTCAGAGTGCTGGAATAGGGATCCATAAAGATCGACCTTGTAGAGAATGAATGCCACCTATTTATAGGGCTGGAAGTTAACGCCGGCGTTAAGGCTAACGCCAGACGTTGACCCAATATAGAAAGAACTTGATGGCATGGATCTTCAAAACAGGAAGGAAATGTTGCATCTTTGGAAACATTTATTTTAGGCAACCTTAACGCTGGTGTTAAGTTAAATCATTCCTAAATTGCTCTTGCAATCACGACAGCTTCCCTCCATGCCATATTCATCTTGGTGGGAATGAAAGTCAACGCCGGCGTTAAGACCTAACGCCTGTCGTTAGACCATATTTTCTTTTCAGCTTGTGAGCAAGTCCAAACCAACAATACAACATCCTATTGTAATTTTTGTTCAAACCTGCATGCTAAAAACACAATGGCAAATAAGATCAAATACAAGTTGGATTTGTTATTCTTAAATCAAAGGGATGCGGAAAACCGTGTTCCAGCAGGCAAGACGAGCATATCCGAAAAATGGCGATCAGTGTGCTCCAAATCAAAAAATGTGATTCGCCCGACAGGTGGTTACGGTGGTTACTACAACATAATTACCAGGCTACCTGTTCCCAAGGCTATAAAAGGAGCCTGGAGCCTTCATTTCAAGGGATCTGGCATTCGGCACCCAAGAGAGCTATTCTGAAAAAATCCCTCAGAGTTCTCCTTCGTCGCTTGAAGATCTCCTTCGGGGCTCAAATATCTCCTTCATCGCTTAAAGATCTCCTTTGGGACTCGAAGATCTCCTTCGCTTTCGAATACATTC
Organism: Dactylorhiza incarnata; assembly: GCA_033032865.1. NCBI lineage: Eukaryota > Viridiplantae > Streptophyta > Magnoliopsida > Asparagales > Orchidaceae > Dactylorhiza > Dactylorhiza incarnata. The sequence goes on along the minus strand of JAWHQI010000430.1, from coordinate 959,998 downwards.
TTCCTAAGTAACTTGGGGATCCTCCGGGCACCGAAAGACGACTAGAGCGTCTCGCTTCCATTTCCCGCAAAAGTACTTAGTTTTTTGAGAGGTGGCATGTCACCCTCGAAGACTCTCTCTACTGATACTATAACGAGCAGCGGTTTCTCATCCTCGAGTTCTCAGATTTTACTTGTAACACACCAACATATAGTGGAATTTGGCAAGCACAGATCATGCCGCGTGGTTTTTCACCCTTTCTGGGTTTTCCCTGATAAAAATGTCTTCTTGTCAACTGCTAGTTCTCTCTATGACAGTTTGCATGCTCGGCTCACTCTCGAGCTAAGACGGATCAATTTGATCGATCTAGAAGAGCGTTGAGTGAACCACAATAATATTAAAGGGTTATTCTGAAGGTATAACTTAGCTAGTAGCTATCTAAAATGGAGATGAAAAGAAATTGCGGGATATGGCAAACCCATCGATAACTCAATCATTTGAGCCAAGATTTCCTCTTAATTTGAAAGGGAGGCCAAAAGTTAGTTGGAAAAAGTTTGTCAATTATTACATCTACAAAGAGGGATCCTTTACATTTCAAACATGTTTCAAGGTGAATCACAATTTTCTAAAAAAATGTGAGCAAGCAAGTTTCATCATACGTGGTTGCACACATCATGGAGGCTATTCATGCCACGGGAGATGGTCATTGTGGATACAAGGTTATTGGTAAGGCATTGAACATGAATGATGATTGGATGAAAGTTTGTCAAAATCTATCATGTGATCTACGTTAGTATGAAAAGTTGTACAATGATATTGTTGGCTCAAGTAGAATGAAAGAATATGGGTTCTATTTTTGGCTCATGTAGAATGAGAGAATCATGTACTTCCAAAATGTTCTTGGGTTCTATTTCAGATATGAAACATAAATTGGAGAAAGATTCATGCAACGCTGAGCAAGTTCTAACTCCATGTGAAGACTCTCCAATCACTAGTTCTCGTGGATGTTGTATTAAAAAATTTAGAGTGCTTGGAGGCTTATATCCTTCAACATGAGTTGGGTCAATTTTTTCTACTTCTTCTTTCTCTCCATTCTCATCTTCCAAATGTACACCATCATCATTTGATTTATATTCATTATTTGGTGTATTTTCATTAAAATGCACATGAATTGATTCTTCAACAACTGAGGTTCTTTTATTGTAGACCTTATAGGCACGACTCGTGGTAGAGTATCCCAAAAAGATGCCTTAGTAAGATTTTTCATCGAAGTTTCCTAATTGGGCCTTGGTGTTTAGAATGAAACATGGGCAACCAAAGACTTTAAAATATGAAACATTCGGCTTTCTATCATAATATTGCTCATATGGAGTACGCTTTAAGATAGGGCAAAGCATGGTTCGATTCATCACATAGCATGAAGCGTTGACCGCTTCAGCCCAAAAATATCGAGGCAAGCTGTACTCGGATAGCATTGTGCGAGCCAATTCTTATAATGTCCAGTTTTTCCTTTCCACTACTCTATTTTATTGTGGAGTGTGTGGAGAAGAAAACTTGTGCCGAATTCCTAAGTTGTTACAAAAATTTGTAAAATTTTCATTCTCAAATTCCCCCCTGATCTGACTTTATGTGTTTTATCGTTAAATCCATTTCATTTTGTAATCTAGTGCACAGGGTAGAGAATTTAAAGAATGCATCAGATTTGGAAGCTAAAAAGATAGTCCAAGATAATCGTGAATAGTCATCTACCAACACAAAAGTATACCGTTTACCTCCTAGACTACATGTACTAATAGGACCAAAAAGATCCATGTGAATTAATTGTAGAGGTCTATAAGTGGTAATGTTAGGTTTACTTTTGAAAGATGATTTAACGAACTTGCCTTTTTGGTATGGAGTACATAAAGAAGTCATACTGCCATTTAGTTATGGAAGACCACATATTAGCTTTTCTTTTGATAGTTTGACTATTAATTTGCTCCCGGAATGACCGAGCCTTCGAGGCCAATGTTCTACCTCCTCTTTTTTTGCTATTAAGCATCTCAGATTAGAAGATGATAAATACTCAAACTTAATGGTCTATACATAATGATTTCTAGGTGCGGTGAGCAACACGGTATTTTATTTGTTTTAGGGTCTAGACTTTTACATGAATTTGTCGAGGTTTCAAACACAACGTTCAAGCCCTCATCACATAATTGACTAATAGAAATCAAATTATGCTTTAAACCATCTACAAACAATACATTTGAAATAGAAAATGCTTCATTACCCATGATGCCAACACCGAGAATATGTCCTTTGTTGTTATCTCCAAAGGTCACCATTCCTCCTTTCTTCTTCTCCAGGCTAAGGAATTTGTCTTCATCTCCCATCATGTGCTTGGAACAACCCGAGTCCAAGTGCCACACGTTATCCTTATCCTTCGCCTGCCAACATACCTAGAAAGAAGATGAGGGAAAAGATCTGGTTACTCAAGTTGTTCCACCCATTGTATAGGTAGGCGACTTCGGTACCCAGACTTGCGTTGCTTTCTTTTGACCTTTACTCATGCATGAGCCGGAAGTATGACCAAACTTTTTACATTTGGCACACAAGCTATAGTGTACAACCCCATATTCGCTGAGTGTACTCCCGGGATCCAAGAGCCCTTTAGAACATTGTTTGGTAGCATGGTCCCAGGCACGAAGAGGGGGGGTGGTGGAGGCGGAGGCCTCCTCCTCGCCCAGCCCGTGTAGGGGGGGGAGAGAGGAGGAGGGGAGAGCCCTCCCTCTTGCCCCCGCCCCCAGCAGAGGGGGGAGAGAGGAGGAGGGGCGAGCCCTCCCTCTTGCCCCCGTCCCCAGCAGAGGAGGTGGTAGGAGGAGGGGCGAGCCCTCCCTCTCGCCCCCGCCCCCAACAGAGGGGGCGGGAGGAGGAGGGGCGAGCCCTCCCTCTCACCCCCACCCCCAGCAGAGTGGGGCGGGAGGAGGAGGGGCGAGCCCTCCCTCTCGCACCCTCCCCCAGTAGAGGGGAGCGAGAGGAGGAGGGGAGAGCCCTCCCTCTCGCCCCCGCCCCCATCAGAGGGGGCGAGAGGAGGAGGGGCGAGCCCTCCCTCTCGCCCCCGCCCCCAGCAGAGGGGGTTGGGAGGAGGAGGGGCCAGCCCTCCCTCTCGCCACCGCCCCCAGCAGAGGGGGCGAGAGGAGGAGGGGCAAGCCCTCCCTCTCGCCCCCGCCCCCAGCAGAGGGGGCAAGAAGAGGAGGGGAGAGCCCTCCCTCTCGCCCCCACCCCCAGCAAAGGGGGCAAGAGGAGGAGGGGCGAGCCTTCACTCTCGCCCCCGCCCCTGGCAGAGGGGAAAGAGGAGGAGGGGCGAGCCCTCCCTCTCTCCCCCGCCCCCAGCAGAGGGGCGAGAGGAGGAGGAGCGAGCCCTCCCTCTCTCCCCCGCCCCAGCAAGGCGGGCGAGAGGTGAGGGCCGCATCCCCCTCTCGCCCCCGCCCCTATAAGGGGGGCGAGAGGAGGAGGCCCCAGGCCCCCTCTCGCCCTCGCCCCGGCAGGGGGGATAGTCCAGCAGGGGCCGGACCCTGGGTCTCACCCCGCCCAAGCAGGGGGCAGACCCCTGGGTCTCGCCCCACCTCAGTTAGGGGGCTTACCCAGCCACCGCGGGGTACCCCCTCTTGCCCAGTTCCGGGGGGTGGGAGTCGGTCTGCGTTTAGCGCTTCAGAACAGTGGGATTTGGCTATTTGCAGGCCAAATCCGGTGGTATTTTTGTAATCCGGTAGGCCAGAATCTGGCTATTAGCAGACCAAGTCCAAGAACTATAAATAAGACCAAGGGGCACCATTTGGGGGTAGCTAGCTCTCTCTTTTGGCCTCTCTCTCCCCAAATCTCTCTAGTGGGTGAGGAGACCCTCCAAAGGTGCCCAAGTCTGGCATTGGCTTGGGAGGGTAAGCGCTCTAAGATCTTTCGGGTATGTGGTGGGACCTCCTCATCGAGCCCTTGGTCCTGTTCATAGTTCCTAAGCCTTCTACCTAGAGCTCTCCCTTGGGAGAAGTAAGTGTGAGGTCACCCCCCCCCCCCCAACTTGTTGAGGGCCCGAACTCCACAGAGACTAAGTCTTGTTCTCAAGTCTTGGTTTCAACATATAGGTGGTGGATGCCGCCCTTTTTGTTTTAGTAGAGCTCGTGCTGGAAGATTGTGAAGAGTGTTAGTTATGGAACTATCACCAAGAGGGGGGCGATTAGGTGATATGGCTATTTTTGAATTTTATGCACAAGAGCTTAACTATTCTATCACAGCACACAAACCAACCACAGAAACAAAGCACACAAAAACAAAAGATGTATTGTGGTTCCTCAAGACAGGGTGTCTTGAGTAGTCAACTCTCCCTCTGCGCTTTTCTAGCAGTGTGCGAGGGTCGACAAACTCTGCCAAAATTCAGGCCTGCAAGCCCTACAATCTCAGGCCCTCAAGCCCTACTCTCAGGCACTCAAGCCCTATAAACTCAGGCCCTAAAGCCCTACAAGCTCAGTCCCTCAATCCCTACAAGCTCAAGCCCTCAAGCCCTACAAGCTCAGGCCGTCAAGCCCTATAACTCAGTCCCTCAAGCCCTACAACTCAGGCCCTCAAGCCCTACAACTCAGGCCCTCAAGCCCTACAAATCTCAGATCTGAAACAGATCCTACAACTCAGGCTTACAAAAGCCCTATAGAGAAATGGTAAGAGTTACTTCTTTAGCCAGATGAAGATTTGCTTCTGGACTTGAAGAGAATGTTTTTGATCTTTTCTTGGACAACATAGATTTTTCTTCAATCCTTTCTTCGATCTGGAATACTGCTTATCAGCCGATGTTGTTAGACTGAAACTTGGAGAACACTTGATGAAGATCATTTTGTTCTCTGGTTTGTTGTTCCTTCTTCACGCGACCTTGTTACTGTTCTATTGAATCTTGCGTGTATTCTCTGTAGTAAATTAGGGCGGACACTTATCTCTTTTATATGTCTGAGGAGCCGACTAATGGTCTCCTATGATGTCCTTTAAGTGTTAGTGTCCCATTCCTTAACGACACGCACTGATTGGACCATCAGGTGGCGACATTAAATGCAGACAGTGCGATTTGAAATATCTTGATCTGTCTCAACAATATTTGCATTGTCTCGATGACATTGACAACATCTCAATGACAGGACTTGTCGTTACGCCGATCCATCTTGGACTTGGACAAAGCTTCAAGTCTTCTTAAATCTTCTTTAGAGGAGAATATCTCGACGATGCAAGATATCTCAGCTACACTTGCATTACGACGACATGAAGTCATTTTAAAGATGTCATTGTAATCTTGATGTCGACTTGCGGTCTTCTCAATGATGTTGTTGAAACCATATAGTCATATCGATGATATTGTCTTGATCACTCTGACTTCTCGTTGATATCATTTTGGCCATCTTGTCGACAAGCCATTCTTCTTCTATAAGCTGGCTTCACGAGTTCTCCCTTAGTCTTTGACGACAAGGCTTCTTTACGACAATGTTGTCGACATTGTCGAATACTTTGACTTAAGTCTTCTTAGAGCTTACAGCGATATTATCGTGTGATCCCGGTTGACACGACGATATTCAACTTGATCGATTCTTCTTGTTCTTACGACGATTTCGTCGTGTGTACTTTGATGTCACAACGATATCGTCAAATTGACCAGATTATCTCGACGATAACTGAGATGAACCTTCAGCTTATCTCTATGTGCAATCTCATCGATACATGATAGCTTATTCGACGATATGTCCAGTCCTTTTCGATGATTTTGTACTTAGTGAGATTGAAGAAGTACTGGACATATGGTTAAATCTCTGCAAGCATAAACTAAGCATACCATCAAATACATAATGCTTTTATCATTGACCTGAGCACTTCTTCAAATCAGGAACATTGCTGGGCTTTGTTCCCAATAATCTCCCCCTATTTGAAGAAGTTCTAACTCACCTCAATGATAAATGTCATGCACAGAAAGAATTATGATTCAGGTAATTCAAATTGATTCATCTACTAATCATTACATAAACAGAATGGATGTTTCTAGACAAAAAATTGCAATCATTTGCCCATTCCATTTTTAGACAAAATATGTTTGGTGGTAGCTTTCAACCTCTATTGTTGCTGCCTTTTCCTTTCCTCTTATGCCTTTCATAGAAATGGATAGGCTTGGGAATCTTCTTTGGAGAGGGAGGAGGACCATGAGGGAATGCCAGCTTATGATTCCTCCTCTTCTCCATTTGCTTGAGATGAAGATTCCAGTCAGCTGAATAGTATACTCTCTCAGAGCATTCTTGAGGGTATCCAAATTCTATCCAGCCTTTTGAGATGATATCTCTGGAGGCAGGACTCCACTTTCCTGCTTGCTGATCCTGCTCAATTTCCCTCAGCCTTTTCTACATGTACTTCTTGCTCTGAATTTTCTTCCTTTTTCTTGAAGTTGCAGATTCTCCAAATTAAATATCATATTCTTCTGAATTTGTGCTTACAGATGGTTCTTCTAATTCATAACCTGAGGGAGGCTTCTGCATGGTTTGCTTGACTTGACCTGCAGTCCACATAGCTTGATGTGAGCCTGCATTTATGATTGCCTTCTCCCCCTTTAGGACTTCTTCAATTAGACGATCACCAAGGGTTTCTTATACTGAAATGAGCCTTTCATGTAGTTGATGTTCAGTTACATCCAAGTTGTTTCGAACTTCCAGCAGATGGGCATCCAAGGTCTGAGCATTCACATTCATCCTATTCAGAATGTGATCTCTATCATCATGGATGGTTGTTTCTATTTGCCCAAAGGCATTTTCCACATTGTGTGAGAAGGTTATCTGATTCTTCAGGATCTGATGGGTTTGATGGCCAACCTTGTTGATCTCTTCACCAACAAGTTCCATTGTTGGTGCAGCTAGGCAATTGAAGTGAGCGTACTGAGTGTTGAGATGAAGTATCTCCTTCTTTACTGCGCTCAGCTCATGAAAGTGCACAGTGTGCCTCTGAGAATCCTCTAGAGAGGGGGGTGACTAGAGATTAAAATATTTTTCTATCCTAACTGTGCAAACAATAAAAATTACTAAGGTATAATGCACACAACCAAAACCAATGGCAGAATAAATAAAATAAAGATTGCTAAAATTAAATACAGAAAAAATAAATGGGACAACACAGAAATCTCAGCAAATACAAAAGGGGTTTTATAGTGGTTCCCCAAAATGTGGGTACTCCACTCTTCTACCACCTGGTAGGAATGCACAACCTATGCCTGAGTCTTTTGATAAGGAGACTCTTAGAACCAATGATTTTTTGATAAGGAGATCTTGAACCACTGCACAACCTGTGCCTGAGTCTTTTGATAAGGAGAGTCTTAGAACCACATATCTTTTGGTAAGGAGATCTTGAACCACAGATCTTTTGTTAAGGAGATTTTGAACCACTAAATTCTTTGGAAGAGGGATTCATAAAACTCTTTACAGTTGGAGAAATAGAAGAAGGAGAAGGAAGAGAAGGGAGAAGAAGAATTATGTTCTCAGAATTCAGTAGAAGCTCTTAGCTTCTATGTTTCCTTCAATGGATCTGCTATTGATGAACCCTTGCTTATGATTGTGATGGTTTGCAAGGGTTATATGATTCAGATCCTCTTGACTATCTTAGACTTGTAATCTGGCTGCTATATGATGTTGATGAAGAGCAGCCTGTAGTGTTTTTGTGTTCTGAGAGAGCAGTTCTTATTTTTCTTTCTTTTAGGGTTCCAGCAGGAGGAAGAAGAAGAATAGAACCCTCATCGACAAGTTATAATGAATTCTCTGCATTTTTCTCTTCTTTCTTTCTATTTATTGTTCATGATTGAATTTAAATTTCTTTCCTCTTCTGGGTTGTCCTGAAAAGGTATATACTTGGACAATTAATCTTCCATTCCTCTTTTGTTCACAACTCATCCACCAGCTATTTGATTTCATTCCAAGAATACTTTTCCTGTCTTCTTGAATGCTCCTTTCCATTTTAGGTAATAAACAAGTCGTTGTAGAACGGTCTTCAGTACTGTGGGCCATGAGAGAGAGTTATAAAAGGACATCTGAAAAAGATTTCTTTTTCAGACTGTATTCAATGTTGCGTCGATTTCATCCTCTCTCTTATCGACGCTCCTTCGAGTTCTTATAAGAGCAGCTTCAAATTCCTTCTTGCTCTAATTGAACTCTATAGTCTATGTTACGTCGATTACTTGTCGACGTATCCGTCGAGTTGAAGACTTGAGATTGAACTTCATCGCCTGCATCGATATGTATTCAAAGTTGCGTCGACTTCAGATGGCTAGCTTTGATAGACTCTTCCTTCTGCGTTAAGGTGAACTCGAAGATGCGTCTACTTCTAAATTTACTTTGACATGATCATCTCATCTACGTCGATATCCTTTCGATGTAATGTCGACTTGATCTACTTCGACAGAAAGGTTGAGTTGCTTGACTTCTGTTCTAAGTAGCGTCGACATCAATTTGATGTTGCGTTGATTTATATTCAACGCAATTGTTAACTCAACCCAAATTATGCTTGTCTTGATTTGTTCTTGACACCCTAAGTGGAGTGTGACATCCTAAGACATCTAATAACCAAATTTTCCTCACTATACAATGGGTAATTAAAACCTAAGAGATAAAATTACTTTAGATAATCCGTTAAGTTAAATCCAAGGAGTTTTTCCCAACAATCTCCCCATATTTATCTTAACAAATTTTACAAATTTTGTTAAAGTGATTTTACACAAATTTTATATACACAGAAATACAAACAAGACAACATAGATATAGGATATTAAAATAAATAACTGAATGGGCTGGTAAGCAGATAACCATCTGATTAATATCAACGAGTGTTTATCAGAGTTTACCCAAAGAATAGTCTACTTTCTTCCTTTAAGAAAGACAGCTAAAGCCTGATACACCTTTCTGAACTTTCTCTCCACATATTTGAAATTTACTGGAGTGGCTTTCTCAGGGTTCTTTTGAATCCTTTCATGTCTCTTGAACAGCTTCTCCAAATTAACTTCAGTATCAGGATGAACATCCTTGAGTGTGAGACCAAGACCAAAAACTTTTGTTGTCATCAAATTTATGACTTCCAGATTTAAATCATCTGATTCAGGCCCTTCATCAGGATTTGGTTCAACAATAGCTGCTTGTGATTTGCCAGAGGTTGAAGCATGTGTGAACATAATCTTCTTCTCAGGTAGCTTTTCTCATTTCTTTCTTTTCTGGGGTAACTGTACTACATCCTTTGGAATTATCTTCCTTGGAGCAATCTTCAAAGGCTCATCATCTTCTGGAGATATTTCTGCTTATTCAACAACCCTTTCATTGAGAATCTCCCCATGAGTCTGTACATTTAGCTCAACAATGTGGATAGCTTCCTTAGTAATCTTGGTCACCTCATCTAGCAGATTATCATCCTGGAGCTCCCCCTCGACTACTATTGTACCTACATCACTCATTTCTTCTCTCAGATTCCTTTGGACTTCTGGAATAGCCTCCCCCTGAGTAGATGGGAGCTCCTCCTGGTTTTCTGCAGTTGTTTCTTCTTGATTCTCTAGATATTTTTTTGCAGCTGTTTCCTTTTGATTTTCTGCAGCTGGCTCAACCTAATTTTCTACAAGCTCTACTTAAAACTCCCCCTGAATCCGTACACCTTGGAAAATGGTCACTTTATCGGGAGCATTGTAACGCCCCTGATTTTTCGGTAATTATTTAATTCAGTGATGACATGTTTATGACGTCGGGGCGTTACTTTTAACGTCAAGTTGACAGCGCGTCTTCGTTTGCACGTTTCCGCATCCATTTGGGTCAAGTCGACCAAATTTTGAGACTACCCGAAATTGGAAAATTTTATGTTAGAAAATTTAATTATTTAATTTTAGACTTGCCCGCCAAGTTTCGTTGCGATCCGAGCCATTTTGGAGCCTCGACGCATTTTAGAAGATTTGTTGTATTTAACGTTCGACGTAAACTTCGGCCATTTATATCTTGAGAACGGCACGTTGGATTTCTGTTCTGACTTTGCCGATGGATTCGTAGCGCCGACGTTCACCTTAGGTGCGATTTTCGTGGATTTCGGCGTTCGTTTAGTTTTTGGTAATAATATAGTATTTATATATTATTATTATTATATATGTACAAATTCGGCTATATGAATATACATATTTAGCTATATGAATATACATATTTGGCTAATAGTAATTCGGCTAATAACAGTAGGCGATTAATAAAAGGGTAATTCGTCTAATGCTAATTCGGCTAATGCTAATTCGGATAATGCTAATTCGGCTAATGGTAATAGGCTAATAGTAATAGGCGATATCTAGGATTATTATTATTATGATTATTATTATTCTTATTATTATTGTAATTAATATATATATATATAAACATCAATTCCTTCTTCCTCTTCATCTATCCTAAGAGAATCAGAGAGCGTAAGTCGGAGAGAGAGAGTTCTTCGCCAACCTTCCGGACGCTGCCGACAGAGCTTCGGTGGACGAAATTCTCAACCAAGCAAAGATTCGGAAAGCTCTCGACGAGATCTACGCGTTCGTGGTAAGTATTTCTCGTTGCGTGGACTTTTCCGCGCTAGGATTTTTCACCCTAACCCCCGTTTGGCCATATTTCTATAGATCCTTCCTCCTCGTGTCTTCTTTTGGGCCGATCTACGGCGAGGAGTTGTTCGGAGGATGATTCCGACGATTTCAAGACAAGTGGTGGTTTTTCCCTCTTCCCCTCTCATTTTGATCGTGGTATTAAGATTTACACTATTGTTTTTATCTAACTTTAATCGAGTGTGATGCGTTTGAATCGCGTTCTTGAATGCTCGTTGTCACTTAAATTCCATTGTCCAAGTCGTTTCGTCCAAGTCCGTCATATACATGTGTGTGCATAGTTAACCACTTGTTTGTTTTTCCTACCCATCGTGACGAGGTTTTAACTTGTTAAATCGACCGTGTAATTTCGCCAAAGCCCATGATTCGTCCGTCGATTGAGTTTCGTCCGTCGACTTAGTCCTTCGTGTTCGTAGTATAAGTCCCTCGATTGAGTCCTTGCACCCGTCTTGAGGTTGATCACTCACCGAGTGGGCCTCGATTTAGTCAAACTTGTGCGTCAAGTTTTTTCCGACGATGTCCAGTCAGTGATCTGACATGACATGTCTGCCTTGATGATTTCCGTACATTAAGACTAGTGGTAACTAGTCTAGTTTATTCGTGTCATTCTTGAGATATATGTAGTCAATTTGGGGTTGTTGGTGTTGGTGAATTAAAACCACCGCCTCAGTGCCCTGCACTTAAATGGGATATTTTACGGGATTTACCCGAGTTGGTTTGTTGGTTGTTTGTTGTTTTATTGATGGTGTGCTGGCGGAGGTATCTCCCACCGCAGTTACTCGATATTTTCCAGTTTGGGTGTGTCAGACTATGAGACCACCTTTCCCTTGGGCCCCTTGTGGAGTTTGTTTTTGTGGGTGTGCTGGCGGAGGTATTCCCCCCACAATCACCGGAATTTTTCTGGTGTTATCACTAAATACGTTATTTCTGAAATTTTATAATAACGTTATGCTCTTGTTATTGCCGGGCATTTTAGCCCTAACTTTTCTGCCGCGCTTGGGTATTCAGGTATACGTGATTATTCACGTAAGTGTTTTCTGTTGCTTTCTTAGCTTTCTTACTGTACTTTCTTTTTGGTATAGTCGGTCTTGGGTTGGTACCCCTGTTGACTGTTGTTTACTTTTGTTTAGTTTTCTCCCGCCACTTGTACCTTCTTGTTGAGGCGTTCTCTCTTGTGAATGCCTCAGGTTTAGAGTAGCAGCGGTCAGTGGAGCTAGAGCTGGTGTTTTCGGTGTTGTAGTAGTAGCTGTGATTATTTCACCTCACCATTGTGAGGTAGTTGTTCGTTGTTATATTTTTGTTATAGTTCAGACATACTTTTGTGGTCTGTGGGTTTGTGTCAGGTTGTTGACACCCACAGAGTTGTGTTGATTTTGGACACTTTGCTAGCTGCTAATTGTTTCTTGCTACTTTATAGTAGTTTACTTGCTCCCTGGGAGGTTTTATGCTAGGAATGCATGTTAGGTATTTTAAGTATAACAGACTTATATCATTACTTCATAACGTCTTTTCAAAACGAATGTCACTTCATTTTAAAGGTTATAAAAAGCTCTTTTAGTACTTATATTAAAATCAAAAGTCTGCATATCATGTGTTATTATTCGATTGTCATGCTCATATAGGGTAATAAGTAAATAAAACCAAGTATTTTCCATTGCGTATTTCTACATACACCATTATTCATGGGTTAGTCGGCCCACAGAACCGAGGGTCACGGTTAACAAACTAAACTTAGATCATGTTTTTAAATTATAAATTCATGGTTTTTCATGATAAGTAATAGTAGTAGGTTTCGCCTGAGCGTATCAGTTGTCCCCTGCACAGTGTGGCATCAGGGTGCGTATTTTCTCTTGCTCTAACGTATTATTTAATATGGAGAAAATGCGGGTTGTGACAGTTGGTAACAGAGATAGGTTTGTTCGACAAGTTGGCTGAACGACTAAGCCTGATGTAGTTTAGTTATTTGGTTTCATTGCATACACACACCGATGTGTCATCATTATGTCTTGGCTGAAGTATAAACACTACACTCATAAGCATGATAAGAAGTATACGGGGCATACTATGTAGTATGGGATGCATAATATGTGGTCGTATATGGATCCTCATAGGAGGCACTATGGGACTGTTATGTAGTATGGGATGCATAACAATCATCACATGGATGCACATTAGATTGTTTTTACTTTCGTTGCATGAGGTATTATGTAGTATGGGATGCATAATATTTCATGTGTACGCCGCTCATAACATGCATTAAGGCCTTTATTAGAATGCATAGCACAACATACATTACATAACATTGCATAAGCACATGTGCCAAGCTAAAGATTTACATGATGACACTCGTACACACATGATTTTAAAACAATGGTATAAAAAGTTCATGCATTCATAGAATAAGCACAAGAGTTTACGGGGATGATAGAGTATTATCCCAAGTTATGCATAGCATCATTTATAAATCCCAGAGCAAGTTTGCAGCAAAAGAAAGTGTCTGTTTGTGTATGGTCTGAACTAAGTTGTGTAGTCCTAGTGTTATGCTAGGGTGGTAATGAGTTGTCTGTTTGTGTTTTCTTTTAGAAATGCTGCCAAAGCATCCTGCAACGAGGGCGACTCCCCAGTCCGAGGGTGAATCGTCAGGTGCGCAGAGTGAAGCAGTGATTGAAGGGCTGTGACAGAGCAACGAAGCTCTGTTGAGGCAGTTGATTGAGATACAATCTCGGATTCAGTCATTGTGGACCGTCGATGCAGGGCAGCGGGCCGTGGTGTAAGACCCAACTGTGGGTCAAGCTGCACATGTTCCTCCTGGCCCTCTAGTGCCCCCAGTGTTGTTACCGCCAAAGATGAATTTCATCTCGCACTTTCAGCGACTAGGACCTCCCCCTACGACGGGAGAGCCGATTCCATGGCATTAGACGACTGGATTATCGCTATTGAGGAAATGTTTTCCTATTCTGGGATTTCTGCCGACCAAAAGGTGATGGTCGTCGTGTACCAGCTGAAGGGTCTTGCGAAGTCAGACCTCCACTCAAGTGATATCAGGTTAGATTCTAATCTAACTCTTAGTTTTCAGCTTTTGCTCTAGTTGTTTTTGCTCATTTAGTTACGTATCCGCCTTTATAGGAGAGTTTAAGGTAATGAACCGTATAACGTGAGTTCTTTTCGATTCCGGTGCTACCCACTTGTTCGTGGCTAGGACTTTCGTAGAGCATCATCGGTTGAATCTCAATCAAGTTGGTGATTCTTGTCGCGTCAAGTTTCCCTCCGGTGACATGGTAGTGTCGAACCAGGGTATCTAGAGATGTCATATCCTCTTAGGTGGCTTCTTAGCATTCGCTGATATGAAGATGCTGGACCTAGAAGACTTTGATGTTATTTTAGGCATGGACTGGTTGTCCCGTTATGATGTTGTGATCCAGTGCAAGGTTAAGCGCTTGGACTTCAAGATGGACAACGGCCACCCCATGAGTGTGTATAGCTTCCCGCGCCAAGATTCCCCGATTATTACCGAGGTATGTGCTCGGAAACTTTTAGATTCCGGTTGTTTTGCTTACCTCATTTCTATTATAGAAACTGCTAGTGTTTCACCGCGTGTCGAGGATATTGTTGTGGTGCGGGAGTTTTCGGATGTCTTCCCGGTTAGTCTTCCTGGTCTTCTACCTGAGAGAGATGTAGAGTTCGTAATCGATCTTGAGCCTGGTACTTTCCCTATTGCTAAGGCACCGTACCGTATGGCCCTGCGTGAGCTAGAGGAGTTGCGTACTCAGCTCGACGAGTTGCTGTAGTGCGGGTTTATTAGGCCGAGCTCTTCTCCTTGGGGTGCTCCAGTCTTGTTTGTAAAGAAAAAGGATGGCTGTATGAGGTTGTGCATCGATTATCGAGAATTGAACAAAGTAGCCATCAAGAATAGGTATCCGTTGTCGAGGATAGATGATTTGTTTGATCAGTTGCGTGGTAGCACGGTGTTTTCAAAGATTGATCTTCGTTCGGGCTACCACCACTTAAGGATCCATAATTCATACGTTCCACTGACAACTTTCCGATCTCGGCATGGGCATTTTGAGTTTTTGGTGATGTCCTTTGGATTGACGAATGCACCATCTGCCTTCATGGATATGATGAACTGAGTGTTCAAAGATTTCTTGGATCATTTCATAGTCGTGTTTAAAGATGACGTTCTTGTGTATTCTCAGAGTGCCGAGGAGCATGCTCAGCATTTGCGTTTGGTTTTGACCACCTTGAGGGAGCATAAGTTATATGTGAAGCTGAGCAAATGTGAGTTTTGGCTACCTCATGTGTCCTTTCTGGGCCACGCGGTGAGTAGGGATGGAATTTCCGTGGATACAGAGAAGATTTCTGATGTTATGGATTGGAAGATACCTACTACACCCAAGGAGATCAGAAGCTTCCTGGGGTTGGCAGGTTATTATAGGAGGTTTGTGGAAGGATTTTCAGTGTTGTCTGCTCCGATGACTAAACTCACGCAGAAGAACACAGCATTCGTGTGGAGCGATGAGTGCGAAGGAGCCTTTCAAGAATTAAAGAGGAGATTGTGCACTGCTCCAGTGTTGACATTACCTACTGAAGGTATGGAGTACGACGTCTATGTAGATGTATCGCACGTCGGACTCGGATGTGTCTTGATGCAAGGAGGTAAAGTGATTGCGTATGGGTCGAGACAGCTGAAGGTTCATGAGAAAAATTATCCTACGCATGATCTGGAATTTGCGGCTGTGATCTACGCTCTGAAGCTTTGGAGACATTTACTGTATGGCGCATTGTGCAAAATTTATACAGACCATAAGAGTTTAAAGTACATCTTCACTCAGAAGGAGCTGAATTTGCGCCAGCGTAGGTGGTTAGAGTATGTCGCGGACTATGAAGTCGATATATTGTATCATCCAGGCAAGGCTAATGTGGTAGCTGATGCGTTAAGCAGAAAGACCACGCAGATCTTTAACCTTACCGTGCAGTCTTTGGTTGAGGAGTTCCTTTTGATGGACATTTCAGTCGGTAGTAGTGTCTGGCCCTCTTGCTTGGAGGTAGAAGAGACTTCGTGGATCACCCTCACAAGAGTACATCGGAAAGAAGACCCCGATCTTCAGCACCTCCGAGGAAGGGCGGAGAAGGGAGAAGTGCCTGATTTCTCTATAGGAGAAGGCGGTACCCTGATGTACCGAGGTAGATTTTGTATCCCCGCGGAGGGTGATATTCAGACAAGGATTTGCGATGAAGCACGTGGTTCTAGTGTGTCATACCACCCTGGTTCTACGAAAATGTATAGAGATTTGAAACAGATCTTGTGGTGGTATAGAATGAAGAATGACATATCTAAGTTTGTGTCTGAGTGCTTCACTTGCAAGCGTGTCAAAGCAGATCACGGAAGGCCTGGTGGCAAGTTGGCGCCTTTGGACATACCAAGTTGGAAGTGGGAGAGTATATTGATGGACTTTATTACTGGTTTGTCAAGATCTCCCCGAGGGCATGACTCAGTGTGGGTCATAGTGGATACACTGACGAAGTGTGCTCACTTTGTGCCTTTCAAGATCAGGTATTCTATGAAGAAGATAGTGAAGTTGTATTTGGATGAGGTCATCCGTTTGCACGGAGTGTCGGTGAGTATTGTGTCTGATCGAGACTCTAGGTTTATGTCGCATTTCTGGCAGAGCTTGTAGGGAGCTTTGGGCACCGACCTCAGGTTTTCGACCGCGTACCATCCGCCGACCAATGGTCAAACGGAGCGAGTTAATCAGATCGTGGAAGATAAGATCAGATGTTACATATTGGACCATGGTGGAGCTTGGGACGAGCGTCTCGGACTTATGGAGTTTGTGTATAACAACAGTTATCAAGAAAGTTTGCATATGGCCCCGTTCGAGGCTTTCTATGGGAGGCGATGTAGGACTCCCTTGTTTTGGGCCGAGGTTGGTGAGAAGCCACTGCTAGGTCCGGAAGCCCTTGAAGAGATGAGTATTGTTGTAACTCACATTCGGGAATAGCTTCGTGTGGCTCAGGAGCGTTATGAGAAGTACGCAAATCAGCAAAGGGTTGAGCTGGAGTATGCAGTTGGGGACCTGGTTTTCCTGAAAGTTTCTCTGATGCTTGGTGTTAGAAGGTTTGGAAGGAACAATAAATTGGACCCCCGGTACGTGGGACCCTTCCAAATTGTGGAGCGCATCGGAGTGTCAGCGTATAGGCTGGATTTGCCTGCTACCTTCACTAACGTCCATGATGTGTTTCATGTGAGCCAGTTGCGGAAGTGTGTTCTTAGTGATCGTCGCGTCCTTGATTCGGTGCCCCAGTTGCAGCCTAATCTTTCTTATGTCGAAGCACTTGTTCGTATTCTGGAGACTCAGGATCGAGTGTTGCGGAGAAAGACAATCTCCATGGTCAAAGTTCTTTGGCGGAATCAAGACGTCGAGAGCGCGATGTGGGAGTTGGAGTCAGCAATGAGGGAATCTCATCCGCATCTTTTCACCTAGTTTTCTGGTAAGTCATTCGTTTGTTAGCCTTTGACTATTCCTGTTGTTTTGGTTTTGAGTTGCGTGTTAAGTTTCGGGACGAAACTTCTTTTTAGGGGGGTGACTGTAACGCCCCTGATTTTCTGGTAATTATTTAATTCAGTGATGACATGTTTATGACGTCGGGGCGTTACTTTTAATGTAAATTTGAGGGCGCGTCGTCGTTTGTGCGTTTTCGCGTCCGTTTGGGTCAAGTCGACCAAATTTTGAGACTACCCGGAATTGGAAAATTTTACGTTAGGAAATTTAATTATTTAATTTTAGACTTGCCCGCCAAGTTTCGTTACGATCCGAGCCATTTTGGAGTCTCGGCGCACTTTAGAAGATTTGTATGTATTTAACGTTCGTCGTAAATTTCGGCCATTTATATCTTGAGAACAGCACGTCGGATTTCGGTTCTGACTTCGCCGATGGATTCGTAGCGCCGACGTTCACCTTCGGTGCGATTTTCGTGGGTTTCGGCGTTCGTATAGTTTTCGGTAGTAATATAGTATTTATATATTATTATTATTATTATATATGTACAAATTCGGCTATATGAATATACATACTCGGCTATATGAATATACATATTCGGCTATATGAATATACATATTTGGCTAATAGTAATTCGGCTAATAACAGTAGGCGATTAATAAAAGTGTAATTCGGCTAATGCTAATTCGGCTAATGTTATTTCGGCTAATGTTATTTCGGCTAATGCTAATTCGGCTAATGGTAATAGGCTAATAGTAATAGGTGATATCTAGGATTATTATTATTATGATTATTAATATTATTGTAATATATATATATATATATATATAAACATCAATTCCTTCTTCCTCTTCATCTATCCTAAGCGAACCAGAGAGCGTAAGTCGGAGAGAGAGAGTTCTTTGCGAACCTTCCGGACGCTGCCGACGGAGCTCCGATGGACGAAATTCTCAACCAAGCATAGATTCGGAAAGCTCTCGACGAGATCTATGCGTTCGTGGTAAGTATTTCTCGTTGCGTGGACTTTTCATGCTAGGATTTTTCACCCTAACCCCCGTTTGGCCGTATTTCTGTAGATCCTTCCTCCTCGTGTCTTCTTTTGGGCCGATCTATGGCGAGGAGTTGTTCGGAGGACGATTCTGGCAATTTCAAGGCAAGTGGTGGTTTTTCCCTCTTCCCCTCTCATTTTGATCGCGGTATTAACCTTTACACTATTTTTTTATCTAACTTTAATCGAGTGTGATGCGTTTGAATCGCGTTCTTGAACGCTCGTTGTCACTTAAATTCTGTTGGCCAAGTCGTTTCGTCCAAGTCCGCCATATACATGTGTGTGCGTAGTTAACCACTTGTTTGTTTTTCCTACCCGTCGTGACGAGGTTTTGACTTGTTAAATCGACCGTGTAATTTTTCCAAATCCCGTGATTCATCCGTTGATTGAGTTTCGTCCGTCGACTTAGTCCTTCGTGTTCGCATTATAAGTCCCTCGATTGAGTCCTTGCACCCGTCTTGAGGTTGATCACTCACCGAGTGGGCCTCGATTTAGTCAAACTTGTGCGTCAAGTTTTTTCGACGATGTCTAGTCGGTGATCTGACATGACATGTCGGCCTTGATGATTTCCGTACGTTAAGACTAGTGGTAACTAGTCTAGTTTAGTCGTGCCATTCTCGAGATATATGTAGTCGATTTGGGGTTGTTGGTGTTGGTGAATTAAAACCACCGCCTCAGTGTCCTGCACTTAAATGGGATATTTTACGAGATTTACCCGAGTTGGTTTGTTGGTTGTTTGTTGTTTTACTGACGGTGTGCTGGCGGAGGTATGCCCCACCGCAGTTACTCGATATTTTCTAGTTTGGGTGTGTCAGACTATGAGACCATTTTTCCCTTGGGCCCCTTGTGGAGTTTGTTTTTGTGGGTATGCTGGCGGAGGTATTCCCCCCACAATCACCAGAATTTTTTCGGTGTTATCACTAAATACCTTATTTCTGAAATTTTATAATGACGTTAAGCTCTTGTTATAGTCAGGCATTTTGTCACAACCCGCATTTTCCCAAGAATATAATACATATTATCAGAGTAAGGGGAAAATACGCGTCGTGATGCCACGCCTGCAGGAGACGACTACAGACGCTCAGGCAAACACTCCTTACGATAAATTTATAAAAGACTTATATGTATTTATATTAAAAAGAGAAATTTTCATTTTTAACTTATGACCGCGTCCCTCGGTTGAGTGGATCATCTAGTCCACAAGTGGAAAACTATATATACGCAGCGGAAAAATAGGTTTGTTTTTAGCCTACATGAGCATGAAGATGAACATCCCAGAAATGATATGCATATATCTATGTTTAGTATAGTAATAAAGGATTTTCTACGATCTTCAAAGTACGTGACATTTATTTAAAACCATGATATGCAAGAATGACATTTTTATACCCAAAAGTAACTAATGCATCCTAGCATAAAGCTTCCCAGAGAGCAAGTAGGTAAACAATTTGAAAGTAACAGCAAACCACTAACAAGTAAACTAGCACAAAAAGAGATTCATACGGGCGTCAACAACTGACACGAACCCGCAGGAAAGAAGGAAAAACAACCAAAAGAACTGCCCCTTACCTACTAGAGAGGAAGGGCCACTACAT
This sequence comes from Dactylorhiza incarnata, assembly GCA_033032865.1. NCBI lineage: Eukaryota > Viridiplantae > Streptophyta > Magnoliopsida > Asparagales > Orchidaceae > Dactylorhiza > Dactylorhiza incarnata. Next base: position 940,237 of record JAWHQI010000430.1, on the reverse strand, counting down.
GACAGCTAGACGACGCCGCTCTAACTCCTGCGACAGCTAAAAAACCTGAACCTGAGACATTCATAAGAAAAGAATGCCTCAGCCCAAAAAGGGTGCAAGAAAACCAAGATTAGCAGCAATTAGTAATAAAGGAGTACAGGAAGAAGAACTAAGCAGGTAAACATCAATAATCTAACCACAACACGAGCCAGCACAAACGAGTGCGCTCGGTAAGAGGAAAAGAAAAGCCTGCACTGAAAGGTAATAGCCAAAGCAATCATGGCCAACCACGTGTCCGTCCCTGCGGCTCAGAGGTGATGAATATACATATAATATATCATAATACCATACATAAGCATATAAGCTTAATAAAACTTGAGACTGATCAGCTCGAGGGAAAAGCGTCCCCCAAAAGAAGGCACTTCGACGGTAGTATCTTCCACCAACGCCCTTTGCCCAAAACCGGGTGGTGGTCATATATCCACTGCCACCCAGAATCTCATTCAGGAGTGTTGCGGCGGTGACTCCAATCCACCCAAACCAACAGTCCAAAAGAGGCACTGTGGCGGTGACTTTAAGCTCACACGCTCAACAGACTCACACTTAGCACCTGTAGCAGGGGTGCACAATCATATAAATAGGTATACGTATATGTATAAGTATGAAATAAACCTCAGTGCAGGTCACCAGAGAACAATCAGAACATTATACAACGAAGATCATAGAGATCAAGAACCTCTCACCCGAACAAACCGGAGGTTTAGACAACATAGCCTACTATGCTCGTAAATCCCACATAGCAACAGAGAAGTGTCATGCGAGGGAACATGATTTCAGATAGTTGTAACCACAACTCAAGACGAGAGGATTAGTCAGCACCAGGTTCAGCAATTAATCAATACAACGACATTCAACTTACGACAAGGTCGAAGACTGCAGAAAATCAACACCATGCCAGGTCTGGTGTCGGAACAAGACGAAGAAAACCATAGCACGAAGGACAATCACCTGAACAAGACTCAACGGTTCATAAGAAAACACGACTGCCGCTAACCAAAAATCAACCGGTCAGGCAGACAAGGAAGAAGAAAGGAGGGAAACTATAAAATGATAGATATGCTGGTTAGTTATAGGTTTGGCTCGGATTAAACAATTTTCCTCACATAAGGATAAGCCACAAGAGCATCCCCAAATCGGGGCATCTAAAAGGAAGTCATACCAAGCGGCTGCATGACAAACCAAAAGAACCATGGCGGGGGCCCATACGTCCACCCACTCTCCAGTCTGAAAACCATCAACATTAACTTAGCAAAAACAAACTCTGCTTGAGATTCGAGAAGGGTTATACATTAATCCCAAGGGAATAAAATTCCCAAATGGAAGAAACCCAAGATCCAACATCAGGGTGATTTTATTGTATCCAACAAAATGAATCAAACTCCTAAAAAAGTAGAATCAAAATCGATTGTCCGAACCCACATCATAGCAAGAAATCAAACTATTGGAGAGATAAACCAAGATGAACTTCCCAATCACCATAAATGATGCATTGGTAAAGCAAGAGTTAAGCTGCATAGTATGAATGAAGAATACAGTTGAAACAAACATTTATGAGTATGAATCTGGAACAAAGTCTCAGTTGCAGGGAAATATGGAGTGTAAGTATGAGCAGTCGTTGAAGCATCTGATGTTCATCAACGGGGAAGTGCTGAATAGGCAATAGAAACCTAAAGCGGAGGGTTTATCTACTATAGAAATTAGTAGAGGAGAGTGGTTTTTATGAGAGAGTTTTCAGCCAAAAGAAACTATAGCCAAAAAGATTATAAAGAAGATAAGAAAAGCGCAACTCCAGCAAATGCAGTCCAGGGAGTTCACCAATCCAATTGTAAGAACATTAATCCATCTATAACTCATACATAAGGGCATACTTAGATGTTAGGTAATGACACACAAAATTTTAGCAAACATAAGAAAAGTGTAACTCCAACAAATGACGTCCGGGGAACTCACCAATCCAACTATAAAACCATCAATTGATATGGATTTTGCATCATAAATACCAAGAAAAATAACCGGATGGTATTCAATAAGGGCGCTCGAACTATTGAAATCAAAAAGATAGATTCATGACCAATTCCAGTCGCAAACAAAAGTCCCAATTGGTTTAGATTCTATGGCTTCAAAAAGAAAAATTTCTATAAGCATACAGCCCCACCATATTTAGCAGCATACAACCCCCATTTTTTATATGCAAACAGCCCCCATTTTTTATTAGCAAACAGCCCCCAAATCGCAATATACAGCAGCCCCTCATATAAAGTTGAAACTCTCAACTGGTTCAAACATAGCAGCCCTTCTCAATTTGAATAGACAAAAATAAGGCAGCCCCCCTGTGAATGAGATTATACAAAACCCAACCTAAGTTTCGCAAATTTAAAATAAATTCCAAGAGCTAATACAAGAACTGGAAGGAGAAAATCAAGCGTCCCTTGATATTCAAGGCGCCAAATCATATCAGATAAACTAATTCTTTGATTCAATAGCTGAGTAAACAAGTTCTCTCCCTCTTTATTAAGGGTAAAAAATCTGGGTCACTTGCTTTTGGCAAAGTGATAAAAGAGATTTTCTTATCCCCATTAAGTAGTGGTAATACCAAATTTAATTACCCGATTGAGTAGCCTTAATGCCACTGTATCTCCATCTAAACAAATAATTAACTCATCACCTGCTCGCCTACCAGCCACCCTCCAATATTCCCAAACAAAGACAACAATTTCGAAGGCTAAAACGTGGGACTTGGAGAAGAAAAAGGAATCAACAGCTACCATAAACCAAACGAAGGGGATGAAGGAGAAGGGGCGAGAGGAGGAAGAGTTTTCTTGCCTCGCTTACACACGGCGACTCGACGGACTGCGACCACGCAAGGAGAGAGCCGCCCGGGACCCTAGCTCCGACGACCCGACCTCCTCCGACAGCTCCGGCGACGAATCCGGCACCGACCGACGAACCCTAGCTTCGCGACGCCGGCTTCACGGGGGGAAGAGGAAGTTATCGGGGAAGGGGAAAAAAATAAGAAGCTGGAGGGATCGGGGGGGGGGTTATACCTAAGCAAAATTTTATTTTCTATATAATAATGAAATATATTAGTTTATATAAAATAAATAAATTTTATATGTATATATATATAAACATAACTTGCATATATATATTCACAATTACGTATTTATTACCGCATTAACGCCCCCATCTAGAGTTAACTCGCCGGACGACGACGACGAAAGGTAACGCCCCTACGCATCGACACCCTAAATTAAAACTCGCTTTCAAATAATCATCGTAAATTCCATATGCCTTATTAAAATAATTATAAGAAAAACCCGGGGCGTTACAGTCACCCCCCCTAACAAAAAGTTTCGCCCCGAAACTTAGAACCGAAACTTAGAACAAAATGAATGAAAAGTACAAAGGGAGAGGTAAGCTCACACTCGCTAAATAGAAACGCTAACCGAAAAGGGCTAGGAAAACAGATGCGGATAAGATTACCCAACAAGAAAAGGACATTACCAAGAACTCGAAATGTCCAAGCCGAGAACAGAAAGCAGATCGCGGAACATCTGACTCGCGGATACCCAACTAAAGGAAGCCTAAACGAAGGTCAGCCTTCGAAAACACCGAACTAACGCCCTTCTTTACGAACAAGACGAGAGCACTCCAAGGAGAGGAACTAGGCCAGAAAAAGCCACACTGCAACCACTCATCTAACTGAGTGCGCAACTCTTGAAACACACACGGAACCAAAGGGTACGGTGCCTTAGCAATAGGACAAGTACCCGGCTCAAAGTCAGAAACAAACTCCTCGACTCGCACAGGCAGAAAAACCAGGGAGACCAACGGCGAAGACTTCAGCGAGATCTCGCACCACATGGAAGTAAATCCTCGATACACAACAAACTGAAAACGGTTTCTAGCGTAGAAGCAAGGTAAGCAACACCATTGGAAACTAAAGCTCCTGGCACACACCGCAGAACTAACCAGGGAAAACATAGCGCGGAAAACCAAACACGCTCGAGGGTCTGGAAATACGGCCCTCACAAATAATTCAGAGTGCTGGAATAGGCCTCCACAGTGATCAACCTTGAAGAGAACGAAAGCCGCCTTTTTATAGGACTGGAAGCTAACGTCGGCATTAAGACTTAACGTCGGGCGTTGACTCAGTATAGAAATAACTTGATGGCTCGGATCTTCAGAATAGGAAGGAGATTTTGCAAATTTGAAAATCTTCATTTTAGGCAACCTTAACGCTGGCGTTGACTCTAACACTTGGTGTTAAGCCAAATCATTCCCAAAGTGCTCCTGCAATCACGGCTGCTTCCCTCCATTCATTTTGCATCTTGGCGGGAACAAAAATTAACGCCGGCGTTAAGAGTTAACATCGGGCGTTAGCTCTCTTCCTTTCTTTTCATCTTGAGAGCAAGTCCAGACCAATAACAGCATCCTAGTGTCATATTTGTTCAAACCTGCATGCTAAAAACACAATTGCAAACAAGATCAAATACAAGTAGGATTTGTTATTCTCAAATCAAAGGGATGCGAAAAACCATGTTCCCACAATCTCCCCCTTTTGATAATAATAAATCTAATAGAGATAAATCAGATTCATATATAAGATATGTGCTTTTAGAAGGATATATGACACTAAGCAATCATAGAGATATTAATAAGAGTTATAGTTCATTAAAATTGTGCTCCCCCTATTAAGTGCTCCCCCTTAGTATATGCTCCCATAGACTAGATTTATGCTCCCCCTTAATCTAGTGATTCCTACTCTAATCATTATGATTTATCATTTTATTCTCCCCCTTTTGTTATTAGCATAAGAGGGTGGAGTGAAACAAAACTAGAATAAAGAAGACAAAAGTTAGGTGTTGTTTATGGGGTGTCTACTTGAGCACCTAGAGGGGGGTGAATAGGTTTTTCTAATTTCCCCTGTCCCCTTTTGATTCCTCTACTTTATGATTATCGGATTTGCAGAATATAAAGACCTAATCACAGAAAGCACACAAATGTTTTATAGAGGTTCCTCAAGACCGGGTGTCTTGAGTAGTCATTTGTCCCTCTGCGCCTACCCAGCGATCTGCTAGGCTCGCTAATCTCCGCCAAAAGCTTCAGGCCCGCAAGCCTTACAACACGGACCCGCAAGTCCAACAGCCTACGCCCTCAAGCCCCTACTGCCCCCGAGCCCGTAAGCTCAACACTCAGGCCATCAAGCCCTACAACCAGGACCCGCAAGTCCTAACAGCCTAGGCCCACAAGCCCCTACTGCACCCAAGCCCTCAAGCTCGACAAATCGCACCCGCAAGTGCACTGCCCTGGCCCTCAAGCCTCACAGCCCTCCATCCCTCAAGCTAGACAATATGGCCCCCTCAAGCCTTACAAGAAATTACAGAGATTAACTGTTTCTTCTGCCGGATGTTGATCGGCAACCTTGGCCTGATGGAGATTGGCTTCTTGAGAATGAAGAGAACGCTTCTGGATCAGATCTTGAATGCTCAGTTCTTCTTCGATTCTTTCTTAGCCAGATGTGGATTGGATTCTTAGCAGTCGATGAGGATGACTGCTTCTTCTTCACCGCAAGGAAGTACTGTTTGATTGATGAACGGCGGGATTCTTCTCTTTATTTTTCCTTATTCAGTTCTGCGTCTTCTATGGCATCATTGCCTCTTTTTATAGGGAAGCCGCATAACGGTCACATACAACCTCCCTTTCTTTCAGATGCCCATCCTTCAAGGCGTGCGTTGATTGGACAGCCAGGCGGCGGTATTAATTACTGACAGCGCCTCCGCAACTTTTGAATTTGTCGTCGGTAGTATTTCCATTGTCACGCCAATATGGAATCTATCTCGACGACATACTTTTGTCGGTGCCTTGAGCTTTGGTGTGCCTTCAACTCTTCTTGCTTTTGCTTCTGTGCTCGTGTTTCGACGACACGAGGCATACAGGTCTTCTTGCATATACGACGATATGTTGTTCTTGACCGTGTCGCTGAGACCTTCCTTCTTATATCTGTCATCGTAATCGCAGGGTCCTTTGACGACGATACTTCATTCTTCTCGACGACATGCTGTACTTTGACAGTTGCTCTGCCCTTGCCATGCTCATCATTCTGATGACAGGCATACTTTGTCAATGGCATCACCTGCTTCTTGACGATATGCACTTATATTTTCCTGAGATTATGAACTAGAATTGTGATCAAATACATAGTGAAGTATTCCTGATAAGATGACTTCTTCAAATCAGGAATCATGTGGGCACGATTCCCAACAATCTCCCCCTATTTAAAGAAGTCAGAATCTTAATGCAAGACTACTTCACTTGATAATAGACATCATAATCTTGAAGAAAATCTGAAAGAACTTAGCTTAGCTCCCCCTTGCTTAGCTCCCCCTTGCTTGGATGTCTCTTCTTTGCACACCATTTCTCTCCCTTTCTGACTTCTTGCCTTCTGCGTCTCCATGAGATGCTTTACCTATTTTCCTGCATTCTGCATAGTTTGTATCTAGCACAGGTAATAGTATGATTGTATGACATCTTGGTTGGGCAAGCAATAGAGTGACAGGGCCTTATTGATAAGCACAGTCATAGCAGATTGCACAATAAACAATGTGACAAAATATTCCCAGGCATATGCATTATAAGCAGGCATTTATAAGCAATTAAGCATAAAATAGTTTAACTGTTCTTTAACATAATACTGAGCACAGAAAATAGATTAAATGTTCAAGAGTGGGCATTCACAATCATTTGCCCCAAAAGAGATTGAGATTTTTAATAGGTGCCCCTTCAACTTCTGCTGCTGCTGCTGCTTGCCCCTCTGTTCTTTTGCTTCCGCCTTTGGTAGTAGTTGATGGGTAGTGGGATCTTCTTGGGAGAGGGAGAGAGGGAGAGGCAGCACGCGAGCGGAGACAAGGGTTTATCGACGGAACGTATTAGGGCAAATGATAGCGTAACCTTTTATTTTTGAACATTCACTCTATTTATAGTGTTACGAGGCACGTACCTTTCCAAGGCGATCAGATGGCTCCGATAGACCCATATAATCCCGAGACAATTTGTACGAACGACTCAGTGCGCATAAGTCGTTGATATGTTCCTGGATATTCATTTTCCCATCTCGCGTCATTTATGTCTTTTACTCATATCGCGTTATCGTAACGATCAACAATTCTAGATAACCTGCACTAATTTTAATTAGTAGGTAACCTTTGCTGCTCTGACGATAAGTCAGAACAGCTACCATGTCCAATGCCCCCTGATTTTTTGATGGGCACTAGGACTCCCTGCAAAACTTGGTTACGAACCCTTTGGAACCCAAGCTAATTTGGGTCCTGGGAAATTATTATCTCCCGAGGGTATGTTGGATTTCACTGCCCTGATGCCAAAGTATGCATAATGATTGTGAAATAAATTATTTGTAGGTTTAGCATTGGTTACCCTTGGAGTTACTGGATTGAGCCAACACTTACTTGTAAGGTGTCCTGCCTTACCACAACACCAGCAGTTGAACTTGTTGTGTCCTGTTCGCTTGCCGTTGATGAGTGAATGATGTTTCTGTGGGCGGAGCGAGTGCATGTATGACATAGAGTTGTATTGAGTCGGGATGTGGTTCTTCCCATTCCTACTTGTTTTCTGATAGTCAGTCCTTCGCACAAATCCCCTTATCTTCTTGGACTGGCCGAACTTCTGTTCCCTAGTGATTTTTTTTTTCATAACTTGTTTTGGAGATGACTGTTGGCATCTCTCTTCCTTCTTGATTGTGCCTGCTGCCTTTATTCTGCGGAGAGGTTGATTCTGATATCGAGGATTTAACTCCAGCTTTCCTTTCTGTAGAGGATTTTATCAGGCCTATAATTTGATTGTGTCTGAATTTCATCGGCAGAGCCAAATTTCTATCCTTCTTTAGAGATATGATTTCTTGGGTTAGAGTGTGGCACAATTCTCTACAATCAACCAAAGCCTTCATAGTTTTCCCAAACTTGGATAACAAATCCATGTTTGGGCTAGCATTATAGTCTCTTTTCAGCTGACAGAAATCTGTGTTCTCCAAGGTCAGTCTATCATTTTCTTTTAGGAGATCGAAGTTTCTTGCTTGGAGAATTGAGATTTCATCGGCTTGCTTTCTGCAGAGTTCCCCAGAAGATCCTCATAATTTTCTATGAGACATCCTTCGGAGTCTGAATCAGTATTAGATAATGGAGCCCATATTCCTTTCGGTTCTGGAGTTGTCTCATTCTGAGTTTCATCCTCTGACTCCGATAGAGCAGTTAGTCCAAACTGTATTTTCTTCCCTGTGTCTGAAGTGCTTGTGTCACTATCACTTAGGGTTTTACTTTTCCTTTCAGCTTCTGGCAATTTTTCCATGAGAGTTGCTAATGACTCCCACATTTTCTTGGATGTAGTGTAGTGTGCAATTTGATCCAAGGTAGGTGTATCAACTGCACTGGCAATGACGCTTTTGGCCTCTTTGTCTAAGTTGGCTAAGATGATCTCATCTTTAGTCACTTCCTTAGGCAAGGACTTGTGGAAGTATGGCCCTTCTTGTACGATTTGAAACATTCTTGGATCTAGAGCTTCCATGAAGATTCTTTCTCTTACTTTCCAGAGGGCAAAATTTTCTTTGCAGCAAATAGCTATTCTTGATTCCATAGCTAATGGTAAGTAGACTCCCATTTTGGGCGGATCTGTTCAAGCTGTTAAGCTTTTCTTTGAAGAACCTCGCTCTAATACCACTTGTTGTTTATGGGGTGTCTACTTGAGCACCTAGAGGGGGGGTGAATAGGTTTTTCTAATTTCCCCTGTCCCCTTTTGATTCCTCTACTTTGTGATTATCGGATTTGCATAATATAAAGAACTAATCACAGAAAGCACACAAATGATTTATAGAGGTTCCTCAAGACCGGGTGTCTTGAGTAGTCCTCTGTCCCTTTGCGCCTACCCAGCGATCCGCTAGGCTCGGCAATCTCCGCCAAAAGCTTCAGGCCCGCAAGCCTTACAACACGGACCCGCAAGTCCAACAGCCTAGGCCCTCAAGCCCCTACTGCCCCCGAGCCCGCAAGCTCGACACTCAGGCCCTCAAGCCCTACAACTAGGACCCGCAAGTCCTAACAGCCTAGGCCCGCAAGCCCCTACTGCCCCCAAGCGCTCAAGCTCGACAAATTGCACCCGCAAGTGCACTGCCCTGGCCCTCAAGCCTCACAGCTCTCCAGCCCTCAAGCTAAAAAATATGGCCCGCAAGCCTTACAAGAAATTACAGAGATTAACTGTTTCTTCTGCCGGATGTTGATCGGCAACCTTGGCCTGATGGAGATCGGCTTCTTGAGAATGAAGAGAACGCTTATGGATCAGATCTTGAATGCTCAGTTCTTCTTCGATTCTTTCTTAGCCAGATGTGGATTGGCTTCTTAGCAGTCGATGAGGATGACTGCTTCTTCTTCACCGCAAGGAAGTACTATTTGATTGATGAACGGTGGGATTCTTCTCTTTATTTTTCCTTATTCAGTTCTGCGTCTTCTAGGGCATCATTGCCTCTTTTTATAGGGAAGCCGCATAACGGTCACATACAGCCTCCCTTTCTGTCAGATGCCCATCCTTCAAGGCGTGCGCTGATTGGACAGCCAGGCGGCGATATTAATTACTGACAGCGCCTCCGAAACTTTTGAATTTGTCGTCGGTAGAATTTCCATTGTCACGCCGATATGGAATCTATCTCGACGACATACTTTTGTCGGTGCCTTGAGCTTTGTTGTGCCTTCAACTCTTCTTGCTTTTGCTTCTGTGCTCGTGTTTCGACGACACGAGGCATACAGGTCTTCCTGCATATACGACGATATGTTGTTCTTGACCGTGTCGCTGAGACCTTCCTTCTTCTATCTGTCATCATAATCGCAGGGTCCTTTGACGACGATACTTCATTCTTCTCGACGACATGCTGTACTTTGACAGTTGCTCTGCCCTTGCCATGCTCATCATTCTGATGACAGGCATACTTTGTCGATGGCATCACCTGCTTCTTGACGATATGCACTTATATTTTCCTGAGATTATGAACTAGAATTGTGATAAAAAACATAGTGAAGTATTCTTGATAAGATGACTTCTTCAAATCAGGAATCATGTGGGCACGATTCCCATCATTAGGACATAACTAAGAGAGGATTAAGAGTTTTGTGTAAACATAATTTAAGTCATGATCGAGCTAAGGGAGAGAGTAGCACAATGGAAAAAGGATATGATAAGCGTGAAAGAACAACATTCCATATTCTTACCAAAGGAATTCTACCACTTGCTTTTCAAAGTAATTTTTTAAAAAAATACTACTTGATGAAAGAAATACAATATAGTTTGACAAGCACAAGTGAAGAAAAACCTTAGAAGTAAGCATGAGAAAGCATGGTAAAAATGTTGGATCGGTAGGCGCCCTTAGAGGGGGGGTGAATAAGGGTTTTAAAAAGTTATATTATATTTTGAAAACCTTTGAAATAATGCAAGATTAAGACAATGAGAAATCAAGTAAAACAATAATGAAGAGACATGCTTTATTAATATCAAATAATGTTTTACAAAAGTTGATCTCTATAACGCTAGAAATCGGAGGCGAAGAATAGTAAACTCCTTTTGTTTTCTATCCCGACTCTCCTCCCCACGAACCGGTGGCCCTAGCCTATCCGCCAACACGAGGCGATTTCTCTAATCGTTTACAAAGAAAGATGAAATGAAAATAATTAAAACTCCCTCTTGAAGAACTTCTGAAGTAGGAGACAAAGATCCGCTGTATAATAAGCGTTGTCGAAGCGGACTTCGTTTGGATCCGGCATGTTGAGATTCTCCTTCAAAAGTTTGCAGAATTTTGGTAGGACATCAAATTTCGTCCAAGGCAGCCTCTGGAATTCTAGCAGTCAATCTCTCTCTGATGTGTGTGTGAAACGAGAGGTGAGGGGTCCTTTTTATAATCTCAGCGCTAGCGCCCACGCTATCGCTACTGCCGGCGCTATCCCTAATTAGGTATTATTCTGCGTGGGAGAATCTTCGATCCGCGACAACATTTCTCTCTTGCATTCTGTGCTCCGCGCTACCGCCTACGCTATCGGCTACCACCAGGAGATATTTCCTTCTATATGTGCTCCCGGAATTCGCTTATCATCGCTAGCGCCAGGCGCTAGGTGCTACCGTCAGCGCTAGTGGGCATGATAGAATTCTGGCCTCAATTTTGGGGGCAACCATCATATGTAATCCTTGAGTCAAGTGGACTTTGTTATCCTGCACACTTAAACACACAAGATCAAATACACATAGGATTTGTTATTCTCAAACCTAGGAGATGCGGAAGACCATGTTCCAACAAACTCCCCCTTTTGATAATAACAAATCCATTAATGATAAATCAGAGCATTAATAAATAAGCATGATGAAATTATACTTGTGTGTGTGAGAGTGATGACTTAGGATAATTATCGATTTTAGCATTTAGAATTGCTCCCCCTAAATACATGCTCCCCCTAAGTGAATGCTCCCCTAATATGTAAGCTATCATCTTAATTAATCATGTTGGGTTTTTATTTTGATAGCGGATTATATTTATCATGTTTAGTTCTCCCTCTTTTGTTATTAGCAAAAGTGGGTAAGGAGGCACCACCAAAAAGTAAGATAAAGGCATGATCGAGCTTTTTAGTGAGAAGGAAATGATAAGGAGTTTTAGAACACTTTTCATTGAAATAGATCAAAGTTATAAGCATTACAATACTTTCATAGAAATAAATCAGAGTTTTTAGCATAAAACATTTTCATGTTTAAAGTAACTAATATAAAGTTTACCAAGCAAGTCTCTCACTTAATGAAAGATAGGAATTTTAAGAGTCAAGTGATGATGTACAAAATACAAGACTTTAAGTAAGCATGAAAGCGCCAGGTAAAACAATTTATATGGTTATGAAGCGGAAGACTTATAGAAATACAAGAAACATCTTATTGTAATCAATGATGATCCATAAAAATTATATGAGTTAAATTTCAAACAGAAGATGTTTTTTGTAACTCTTTTTTCAATTAAAATCTTTTAAATTCGACAAGAAAGTAACCAAGCATGAAATAATGTTAAAAAAAAGATTACTACAATGTTACTTTAATTCACAATTTCAACACATACAAATCATTGTAGACAGCATGCTAGGTTATCTAGTGCATTTCATAAATAAAGAGTAGTATAGAATTAGCATTAGGATCCAATACTCAAGAGAAGAAGTGTTATGGAAGATAATGATGTGCACATAAGTGTATTTTTGAATAGAGTAAACAAATGTTTTAATCAAAAATACAAGAAATATGTAAAGTAAGAGCACAATAAAACACAAATAATTTTACTTCCACACACTTTAAAGCACAAATAAAAAGTACAACTACCAAGGTGCTTTGCACACACAATGCTCATTAAGACTTATCAGGGTGCAAAGTAGTGCTTGAGGGATCACATATTTTATTTTTAGTGTTGAGACTAGTGATCCGGTGTACTTAAGATTAAGTGGTTTTTATTTTGAAAGAAATATTTGATTTGCACAAGACACTTTACTATTCTTTCCAAGGTGCTCAACCTCACAACGCTTATTAAGACTTATCAGGAGGTTCAAGTAGTGCTTGGTGGAGTTCTCTTTGTCACTTTATTTTATGATTTTTGTTTTGTTCAAAGTTCTCCGAATACACTTGTTTTGCAAACCAATATAATTTATGAAAAAGATAACCACTTTTCTTAACTTTTAAAAGTGCAAATAAAGGAGTGTAGGTAAGATACTTGTGCAATTTTAATTCATTGTACTAATACATAACATACACAAGTATTCTTAAATTAAACACATATGTAGACAATGTCAAACTAAGTGAGTGAATAAAGATCATTATCAACCATAAAACATTTACTCATACTTAGAGGCATGCTAAGCTTGATCCTACACAACTTTTAAAATATAATTGATGCACATTTGAATAGATATATCAAAGCATGATGAAAACAATGTCCAAGGTAGTTTGAAAAGATAAATTGCAACATTATAGAAGTTCTAATTAATAGATTAAATCATGCTTGATTTTCACAGGAAAGTCCATACAGTTTTTGATAGATTTAATGTTTTATATTTTTGTATTTGATTTTTGCAAACAAATAAACTTTAAATTTATGGCAAAAACAAAAAAGGCAAGGCACATTTTTTGTAAGTTTGGCGTTTGTATTTTTGTATTTGATTTTTCAAAAATAAAATATAACCAGAAGTGCAAAAATAAATAGTACATATAGATTAATATATTTTTAATACTTTTTCAAAATTTTAAAATTACAGAAAACAAATAAGCACGATAGCGCTGGCGCTAGCAATAGCGTTGGCGCTATCGAGCCTTTATTTAAATCCCCTTTACGTTTTCATTCCAGCCATTTTCTTTTATCCTTTCCCGTAAAACCCTAGAAGACGACTCAGCCCACGCGTAGATCTGAGGTAAACCTTCATCTTTTCTTGTGATTTTTGTTTTATAACTTGATTTTGATGTTAGAGATGAAGATATTTGAGGTTTTTAGGTGGTTTAAGAAACTAGATCTACAATGGTTGATTTTCTTCAAGATTTGTATTTTTTATGAGGATTTTGGTTTTGATCTTGGTTTGGAGTATGTGGATTTCTTGGATCTAGCAAGTTTGATTTGAAACTATTTTATTTTTAAGGAGATTTTTACTATTTCAGATGAGAGGATGAGTGTCGGCGCTACAGTAAGCGTTATTGATAACGCCGGGCGCTATTGATAGCACTGGCGCTGGTAACGGTTGCTTAATTTTTAATTTTTCTTTGTAATGTGCAGATGGCACCTGGATCTAAGGGAAAGAAAACTGCAGAGCTGGTTGTGTAGGCAGCTGTAGTGGGTGTTCCATATGTCGTGGAGTTTGACTTCCCTCGTCACCAACATATTATGCAGCTATTCGCTGCCTTTGAGGTGCTGAATCTATTTACTTCTGACGGATTTTCTTCAGAGTTAGTGCGAGATTTCTATACGCACTTGGAAGACCCATCGCAAACACTGCTGGATGGAGGAGTGCAGTCACAGGTGCAAGGACAGGTGGTGACTATTACCCATGATCAGCTGAGGTTCATGTTTGGATTGACCCAGCATCCACATCGTTTGGAGATTGTTGAGAAGTTGAGGGTAGGCAGAGATTGGACTTAGGTGAACATGGTGCTGCATAATAAGGAATGCAGGAGTCTGATCTCCTCTGTGTCGACTCTCACAGTGGACGCCTTGGTCGTTCAAGATGTATTATGACATACAATCCTACTGAAGTTAGGTGATACAGCCAAGGTCACAGTGCAACTAAGTTATGTTACTTATTTCATTTTAGAGGGGGAGAAATTTGATGTGGCAGATTTGTTACTTTCCTTGATTCGCTATTCATACAAGTTGCGGCATCCTTCTCGTCAGAGACATAACAACTTGCCCCTGGGTGGCATCATACAGCGGGTTATTCAGGTGATGTATCCTTCTATTGAAATGGGTTTCTTCCTGATAGATTGCTACCCTCCTATCTATAGTACCTCACATTTGCGAGCAACATTCATCCCGGATGAGCCATCGACATCAACTCGACCACCACTCCGGCGAGGAGCGTCATCTCGAGGGGCTCGAGATGATTCATTTGAGTCTTTTCGAGAAGAAATAGGAGAGCGGATGACAAGAGTGGAGAAGGATGTTTCTGGAATAAAGAAGATGGTGAAGTTCATGATCAAGGCATTAAAGCTAAAACCATCAACACCGGAGCGGAGGGAGTGGGACAGCCCAGAACAGGATCCTCCCCGTCATTCGATTCAGAGGACTCGCAGAATACACTCCCCAAGTCCTAGTGTGGAGGAGATAGACGAGGAAGAGTAGTGTAGGAAGGTCCGAAGGGAACACTTTTTAGTTTTGTAATAATACAGGAATTTGAACCTATGCTTTTGGATGCTGTTTGATTTTGTTATCTTTGACTATTTTTATCTGATCCTTCTTTGGTAGTTTTGTTTTATGTTTTATTTATAATTGTTGAAGTCATGAAGTGGAGATGTTTAGGCAATTTTATGTGTTATAATTTTTGAAATCCTATGGTTAGATATTTTAATACCAAATAGAAAATTATGAATTTAATTGTTGATAAATAATGTGTGTGTGTATATATATATATATATATATATGTAATGAATATATATAATGAATAGATGAATAATAAATAGGTCACCTAAATAAGATATGATTTTGAATTTTGATTAATTTTATAGGCTCATTAAATTTTAAGAGATAAGATCATGTTTCCTATAATATATAAGATGACCATAGCATGATAGCCTTAAAAAAAATAAGAAAACAAGAAATTAAAGCATATCATGAAGTAGAATATTTGATATAAAAATAATTTTTTTTATTTCTACTTCATGCGAATGATAGGGTACTATTGAATGAGAATTTTATGTATCCAAAGAGGACCGGGAGTGACGGTTCCTTTGGGTACCCAAATAGTACGTATTTTCTTTTGGGTAGATAGAATTGAATGGGCCATTTTGAGTGGAGTTAGTGTTTCATTTTTAATTTTGGGTCTCCATTCAAACTGTGGTTTAATATTATTTCTATGAGTCAAAATTCCAATGTGATTGTTGAAAATATTTTTCATAGGAAATTTGTGAACATTTACTTTTATGTTGGGGGAATATTGATATTGTAAATGATGATGATGATAGTGTTTTGGAATTTCATTAACAATTTTTTGATGTCTTTTATTTCCATTGTTTGACTTATTAACATTTTGAGAAATTATATTCAACTTGCTTTTAGATATATCTTGATATTGTGAATGAATGTTTTGAGCATTTTTCTTTATGATTTCCTTACGCAAGTTGATTTTAGCATTTAATTCATCATTCTTAGTTTTTAAATTATGTCTAGCTTTATTATAAGCGATTGTGCTATTTTTAAGAGTGGTAACAATTAATTCAATATGTTTTTCACATTTATCCCTATATTCATCAAATGTTTTGTCCATCTCTTTAATTTCAATTTCGTAGTCGTTACACTTAGCACAATCATTCTTCGAAGATGAATTTTCTAAACATAATTTTTCATTATGTTCTTTCATACAAATAATTTCTTTTTCAAGTTCTTTGACTTTTTCCTTAATATTATTGCAATCAAAACAAGGTTTTGTATTTTCAAGTGAAAGGCAAGATGGTGAAAACAAATCACAATTTGATTCTAAATTAACATTAGCCTTTAGCCTCTTATTTTCTAAACGTAAATTTTTATTAGTAATTTTCAATTTTTTGATCTTACGTTTAGCCGTTTTTAATATATTGAAACTAGAGATAGAAGTTATCACACAAGAAGAAGATTTAGTCTTTCTTACAGTGCTATTGGAGGAGGCAAAATGTGAACAAGAAGTTCCTTTGTCATCTTTTAGTCCTTCCTCCATTATAGATGAATCTTTATCTTCTTTTTCTCTTGATGTATTGTTCTCTTTTTATATGTTAATTTCGGTGTTCTCCATGGCTTTGCTACGAGAGAGATCGTCTTGAATAGTAGAGGATGCTTGTATGTCCTTCTCCTCCTGTGTTTGTTCCATACCTGCGAGAGGAAGATCATACATTTCTTCAAGAAATTGCCATACTTTGTATGCACTAGAAAAACAATATATTAATTTGAAAACTTCATTTGATAGAGCACAAAATAAATAGTGTTAAGCTTTTGCATTTAACTGAAGTTCTTTTTTATTTGATTCATTTGCAGGTCTAGCTATGGCTAAATTCCATACTTCGATATCTAAAGTTTTAATAAATTTTTCAATTAAAATTTTCCATCCTTTATAATT
The DNA here is from genome assembly GCA_033032865.1 of Dactylorhiza incarnata. NCBI lineage: Eukaryota > Viridiplantae > Streptophyta > Magnoliopsida > Asparagales > Orchidaceae > Dactylorhiza > Dactylorhiza incarnata. The sequence goes on along the minus strand of JAWHQI010000430.1, from coordinate 923,342 downwards.
TGTTCCTTCGAATAAAGGAGGTTTAAGAGATATTTATTCTTCACAGAAATTTGCCCCACTAGTAGAAGCGAGATCATGAGATGCGATTATTCCCTGTTGTTAAGCCGATTGGAATAAAACCTCGCTCTGATACCACTTGTTGGATCGGTAGGCGCCCTTAGAGGGGTGGTGAATAAGGGTTTTAAAAAGTTATATTATATTTTGAAAACCTTTGAAATAATGCAAGATTAAGACAATGAGAAATCAAGTAAAACAATAATGAAGAGACATGCTTTATTAATATCAAATAATGTTTTACAAAAGTTGATTTCTATAATGCTAGAAATCGGAGGCGAAGAATAGTAAACTCCTTTTGTTTTCTATCCCGACTCGCCTCCCCACGAACCGGTGGCCCTAGCCTATCCTCCCTGGATTCGGCCTCAAGCCGCTCTAGCCAATCCTTCCCCGGATATGGCCTCGAGCACCCCCTAGACCTAGCCTAGATCTAGTCGCCAACACGAGGCGAATTTCTGCCCTAAGTCTAACCCAGACCTAGTCGCCAACACAAGGCGATTTCTCTAATCATTTACAAAGAAAGATGAAATGAAAATAATTAAAAATCCCTCTTGAAGAACTTCTGAAGTAGGAGACGAAGATCCGTTGTAGAATAAGCGTTGTCGAAGCGGACTTCGTTTAGATCCGGCGTGTTGAGATTCTCCTTCAAAAGTTTGCAGAACTTTGGTAGGACATCAAATTTCGGCCAAGGCAGCCTCTGGAATTCTAGCACTCAATCTCTCTCTCTGATGTGTGTGTGAAACAAGAGGTGAGGGGTCCTTTTTATAATCTCAGCGCTAGCGCCTGCGCTATCGCTACCGCCGGCGCTATCCCTGATTAGGTATTATTCTGCGCGGGAGAATCTTCGATCCGCGGCAACATTTCTCTCTTGCCTTCTGTGCTCCGCGCTACCGCCTGCGCTATCGGCTATCGCCAGGCGCTATCTCCTTCTATATGTGCTCCCAGAATTGCGCTTATCATCGCTAGCGCCAGGCGCTAGGTGCTATCGTCGGCGTTAGTGGGCATGATAGAATTCTGGCCTCAATTTTGGGGGCAACCATCATATGTAATCCTTAAGTCAAGTGGACTTTGTTATCCTGCACACTTAAACACACAAGATCAAATACACATAGGATTTGTTATTCTCAAACCTAGGAGATGCGGAAGACCATGTTCCAACAAAAAAGATACATGATCAAATTAGAAATGCGGAAAAACAAAACAAAATAACTAAGATTAACATTTTTGTAATAGTTTGACCATTCCAACAATATATATATATATATATATATATCTAGACTCTTCACATTTGAGCATTTTAACTTTGAAAATTTTCATAACTAATAGACAAGCATGATTTAACATATTCAAAAAGATAATAGCTACAATATAACCAATTCGTATTTCAAGTAAATAAAACATTGTAGAAATCATGCATTGCAATCTAGTGCGTTTACTTAAGGTTTAGAGAATTATGTAATTTTGCATTAGGATCCAATTCTCATGAGTAGAAGCTTTATGAAAAATAATGATGTGTGCATAAGGTGTTTTGATAAAAGTATATAAGTGAAATAATCAATACACATGATATATGTAATGAAATAGTAACAACAATATTAAGATTGTAATCTTATAATTACTTTCACACATCAATGTTATAAAATTTCAAATCACATAAAAGGAGTACAACTACCAAGGTGCTTCGCCCACACAATGCTCATTAAGACTTATCAGGGAGCAAAGTATTGCTTGGAGGATCACATAAGCATTTTTATAAAAAAAATTATTTTAGTGATCCGGTGTACAAATAGAAGTGATAAAAAAGAGTGTTTGCACAAGGCACTTTACAATTCTTTCCAAGGTTCTCAACCTCACAATGCTCATTAAGACTTATCGGGAGGGTGAGTAGTGATTGGTGGAGTTATCTTTGGCATATTATTTCATTATTATTTTTTTGGGTCAAAGGTCTCTGAATTCACTTGTTGTTGCAAACATTAATATTATTGAAATAACACTTCTATGTGTGCAAAAAATTTATTTTTGAAAGATGGTGTAGGAAATTTAGACATACAACTTAATGTGTTAAAATGATTACACTACACAATCATGCAAGACTAAGATTATGAGCACACGTAGATAACCAAAATAGTGAGTGTATGAATCATTGATTAACATAAAGCATTATTCATACTTAGAGGCATGCTAGGAAATCATACACAATTATCTATAGACTGTTTTATTGCACATAATCGAATTAAGGTCAAGGCATAACAAAAACAATGTTTAGAAAACATTGAAGAAAATCTTAATGTGTATGCCTAATCAATTTTGACCATTTGAAATAAAATGACTAAGATGTATGCTCTTGTGAAGTCTTATAGTCAAACCATAATTTGGTAAAGAGTTAAAGCAAAACAAATAACAAAAACATATTTTTGATCATTTTGAATTATTTGAATTTTTTTGTATTTTGGAATAAAACAACCAAATTAATAATAAAATGATTCCAAATCTGAGAAAAGAAACAGAGAAAAATCATTAGAAACATGCTAGAAATAGTTTGGAAAAATTAGAAATTCAATTTGGCCAAAATTGCTAGCGTCTGGCGTTAACTACTTAACGCCCAAACAGAACACTATTTTTTGAGATTTTTGAATTTTTTTTCTTTGGAATAGGTAGTATGTATATAGACCTTCTTAGTGTAGAAATTTCAGAGAAGTTGGAAATGATTAGAAGGTTATTTAAGCATATTTTATTTGTTCAAAAATGGTTTTTATATTTTTATTTGTGTTGGAACAACCCTATTACTAATTTGGGATAGGATCATTATGTGTTGACTAGGATTAAGTTGACCCCCTCGTATAGTCTAAGGGTCAAGGTTTTTAGGCTGTTAAGTTAGCTAGAACTTAAGGAAAACTTAAGTTTCTGCGTTCAACGAATTGCTTGCTTTGTTCGACGAACTCCCTTCTGGGTTCGATGAATGGCTAGCTCTGTGTTCGACGAATTCAAGCCTTGAATCAGTCTCAGCGGTCGACGATTTTCCAGTCTCAGCGGTCGACGAACTCAACTCTGCGTTCGACGAATCAGCATCAAAAGCTTAGATCGACGAACCCGCCTCTCAGATCAAATCAGCAACGGATCTTTCATATAAGACAAAGATTTTATCTCTCTCTTTATTATATTCCTTCTATCCTCTTATTCCAAGATATTATAGTCGTTGACATTTAATGCAAAAGGAATATTATACGACAAAGGAATTAAAGGACCTGCCAAAATCGTTTTGGCGGCTGTGCAGTTCCAAGAAGGATTTTAAGTCAGATTATTCTATTCCTTAAATCAGAAGATTTGAAATTCAAATTAGAATATATTATCAACAAGGAAGATATCAGAGATACAAAGAATTTATTACACACGATTTTAGAAAAAGAAGAAGAAGAAGTACAGTGAAGAAAATTACTCAGTCATCTTCTTCCTCAAGCATCATTTCTACATTCTTCTGAGAACATCAACACTCCCTCTCAGAATCTCTCTGCAAGTTAAAATCTTCAAAGAGCAACAAAAATCTGAGGAATACATTCTCTCGGATTAATCCGCTATCAAGAAGATTTGTTTCTCTCAAGTGAAAGCTTCTCCATAAACTGTCAACCATTTCAATCAGACAGGGGGAGCTTTACTACATCAATTTTTCATTAGTCTTCTCTCAGATTGTTGAACAGAGAAGAATTTCTTAACCTTCCTTATTCTATCTTATACAGGGTTAAAACTCCCCTCAAAAGTTTACCCTATTGGTGGCAAGACACCTTATCAAAAAATCCTTGCACCTTATCAAAAGTTCATTGGTGTTAGGACACCTGATCAAAAATCCTAGTGGATTCCTACCAAGGGTGGTAGAAGAGTGGATGTACCCTATTGAGAGGGGAACCACTATAGCTCCTTGTGTCTTCTGTGATCTTGTTAATTTCTCTGTGATTGTGATGTGCTGATTTTTATCTTTCATTTTTATTATTCACTCTGCTTTACACATATATATATAACAGTATTTTAATTCTGCTATAAAAACTAGTAAAAAGATTTAATACTCTATTCACCCCCCCCCCCCCTCTAGATTTAATTTAAGATCTAACCTCACTTTCAATTGGTATCAGAGGGTAGTTGATTCTTTACAGGCTAACACCTGAATCACAAAGATCAATTTGATCTTAAATTCTTTCAGAGTTTTTATTTTCATTTTATTTTTGTTTAAAAACTCATGGCACAAAACCAAGAGTATTCAAGCACAAGACCTCCTATGTGCAACCTAAATAAGTTTGCACTATGGAAAGCAAGGATTAGGTTGTATATGAACTTTATTGATGAAGAAATCTTCAATGTTATCTTAACCGGGCCTCCTACTCCCTCAGCATCAACAAGTACTGATGCAGCAACAACCAACAATGTTGTCCCACATCCTGAGTGGACAGATGCACAAAAGAAGTAAAGAAGTGCAGATGTTAAAGCCATGAACATTCTGGCTCAAACTATGACTGATGACATCTTTTAGAAAGTAGTGGAATGCACTTCAGCAAGAGAGATATGAACCTCCCTCAGCAATATGGTTGAAGGATCTGCTGATGAAAGAAAGGACAGAAGATCACACCTTATTTCTCAGTATGAAAACTTCAAGAAAGGAGAAACTGAAACAGTGGCTGATATGTACAATAGGCTCAGCCTCATTATCAATGAGCTGAAATCTTTGGACAAGGTGATCTTTATCACTAAGCTAAATGACAAGATCCTAATGTGCTTCTCCAGCACATGGGACTCTAGAATCTGGCCTATCAAGGAAGCCAGAAGTCTCAATGAGATTACTACTGAGACACTGCTACGAAAGTTCAAATCCTATGAGCAGCTTGTCAAATCCAGAAGGGCTGAACAGTCCACTTCATCTCCAGCAATAAAGAAGGACAGGAACATTGCCTTCAAAGCTACAGAAGAAGAAGGAAAGACTCCAAATAATGAGGAGTTGATGAGTCTACTTGCCAAAAGATTCTACAAGATGGCAAGAAGAATCACATTTACTGTGTATTTTATTGTAAGGCTTGCGGGCCAACATGTCTAGCTTGAGGGCTGGAGAGCTGTGAGGCTTGAGGGCCAGGGCAGTGCACTTGTGGGTGCGATTTGTCGAGCTTGCGGGCTCGGGGCAGTAGGGGCTTGCGGGCTTAGGCTGTTGGGACTTGCGGGTCCTGGTTGTAGGGCTTGAGGGCCTGAGTGTCGAGCTTGCGGGCTCGGGGGCAGTAGGGGCTTGAGGGCTCGGGGGCAGTAGGGGCTTGAGGGCCTAGGCTGTTGGACTTGCGGGTCCATGTTGTAAGGCTTGAGGGCCTGAAGTTTTGGTGGAGATTGCCAAGCCTAGCACAGTGCTGGGTAGGCGTAGAGGGAAAGAGCACTACTCAAGACACCCGGTCTTGAGGAACCTCTATAGATTCTTGTGAACTTTTTTGTGCTATACTTTATACTCTTTAGAACTCTTAACCAGAAATTAATCCGAGAAAAAAAGGGGAGAAGAAAATTTGAAAAACCTATTCACCCCCCCCCCCCCCCCCTCTAGGTAACTAAGTTGACACCCTCATGAACAACAAGTGGTATCAAAGCGAGGTTGTTCAAAGAAAAGCTTAACAGCTTGAACAGATCTGCCTAAGGGAAGTCTACTTACCATTAGCTATGGAATCAAGAATAGCTGCATGCTCTAAAGAAAACTATAGCTTATGGAGAATAAGAGCTAGAATATTCATGGAAGCTATAGATCCAAGAATGTTTCAAATCATTCAAGAAGGGCCACATGCTCTCAAAACCACATCCAAGACAATGACAGAGGACGTGATCATGTTAGACAAGAAAGCCATAAACATACTAGCTAGTGCAGTAGATTCACTCACTCTTCAAAAGCTAAGTCATTGCACCACAACAAAGAACATGTGGGAAATCCTTGAAGCTCTTATGGGAGGGTCTGAGGAAAACTTACAAAAACAAATTCCACATGTGCAAGAATGCATCAGAGCACCCTTATCTACCTCGGAAGATGATTCAGAAGATGAAGGAAGCTCCTCAGTCAGAAGAGGAATAAGAGCATCGGTGACCTTCACTGTTTGTACTCTTGAGGATGAGGAAGGCTTGTGGGCTGATGGCTCTAACAAATGAAGCAAATCATGATGAACCACATCATGATCAGGTATGCATCACTCACATATCTTTATTACCTGTCTCATTTAAAAAAAATCAGGGATGCATCAGGGGGTAGTATGTCCTCTGAAGATGATGCGGAAGACTGCTCATCATGCAACAATCGGAACCATGCTGACCTGACAGAGCAGTTTGGGGATCTCTTAATAGCTCTAAGTAAGAGCAAGAGACTGGTCAAGAAGCAAGCTAAAGAGTTAGATTCACTCCGACTCAACAAGACTGAGAAGATTAAGGAAATGGGCATGTCTTCCAATGAAGGCACCAACTCCTGTGAGCTCAAGAAAATCATAGACAAGCTCTGCGATGAAAAAATTCAAAGAGATGAACTCATTAAAAAACTTGAGGGTGACCTCCTCAAGGAAAGATACTTGGTTGCTCAGTTCTCTAAGCCCAAAACTGTACTGCCCATCATTGACACCTTCACTTCTCAAAGAGATAGGAAGAGGTTGGGTTTCAATAAAGAGGCAGCAAGTGCGGGAAATGAAATTAAGGGCAAAAACAAAGTAGAGCCTCATACCACCTTTCAGAAGGTAGTATTTCACTCTAACAGGTATGATCAGGACAGCGTCCATGGTCACTGGATGAGTGGAAGTTCTATTAATCAGGAAAATGCTCCTGACTATGTGAAAAGAAAGGGCATGGGGATGAGTGCAGTAAAGGCTCCCCATGAAGAAATCCAAATGGCCCATCATGGATCATTCGTGTTTGGTGTCCCAACACCCACTCTCAAGGATGATGGAGCATCTTCCTCCCAATCTCTTCCAATTAAGAAGCAAACTAGTAACCCTAGCATAATCAATTCCCACTTGATCATATCTGATGCTATCAACATTATGTCAGCCACCAAGCTGACTTCTGTTGCTGACAAATAGATGAAGTCAAGAAGAAAAGATGATACGAGGGCAACTAGTCAGCCCTTGAATGAAAGAGATAGGAAGATTGCTGGTACCTTCTCTAACGAGCATACCTTAGAAATCACTCAGAAAAGAAGGTACAACATCCATGAATGTTGGTGTTATGGCAAAGTGGGACACTTTGCGATTGACTGCTGGTACAATCCTAGTGTGCTCAGTACAAAGGTAAGACCTTCCGGAAGGGGTAAGGAAAGTACAAGGATCCCTTATTCTACTAACCAGAACCTTGGACCCAAGTCACTTTGGGCTCCTAAGGGATATTAAACTCTGTTTTGTAGGACAGTCCACTTAGCCAAATAAGCAACCAAGGCCAGTGGACAATGAGTACTCCAGGCTCAACTCAAAACCTTCATCACATTCCAAGATGCACTAGTTGATAGGCCTGTGCGTAAAAAACCGAAACCGCCCAAACCGAGCCGAACCGAGTCAACCGAACCGACTTTTGAACCAAACCGATTGATTCGGTTCGGTTTCGGTTTGTGGTGGCTGAAAACCGACCTATATTCGGTTCGGTTCGGTTTCCACCATGGAAAAACCGAGTGAACCGAACCGAACCGAGCAACAACGTAATATAAATCATCTTTATTATATAGCTGGTCACTTGGTCAGGCCCGATAAAACATTTTTATTTTATTATTTCCGCTTAGGCTTAGCTGGTCACGGTCACTTGGAGTCTTGGTCAGGCCCGATAAAATAAACAGTTTTACGCACAAGTCACAACCTAGCCTTTCCGTTGTTTATTATTTTCATTAATTCCTAGATGCTTTATTATTTTCATTTTTCAATCCCTAGCCTGGCATTATTTCTTCCGCACTCGGCTTCCGGTCTTCCGCCTCGCCATTTCCGCCTCGCCATTTTTCAATCCCTAGCCTCGCCATTTCCGCCTCGCCATCTTTCTTCCGCATTCGGCTCTTCCCGTCTCGCCATTTCGTTGCCGATCATATTCGTTCGTTCGTGCAGACTTTCAAAGAAGTTGGTGTCTTCATCACCATTTTCAATCCCTAGCTGGAAGCCTGGAACCGAGAGTTTTCTAAATTTTTTTTTTGCTTTTCTATAGACGTTCATCATTCAGACATCCAAGGAAGGGAGAAAGGGCGGAGCTGATTAAATAGTTTTACGCACAACCTGAACTTGGAAAGCCATTTTAGCATCGTCGAAGGTATTCCTCTTCTTCTTGCCTGGTCTTGGAAAGCCATTTTTTTCCTGGTTGCTGTGGATTGTCTTCTTCTCACATTTTTGAGATGTTTGCTTGAAACGTAGAGAGCTAAGGCTGTTGATTTGGAGTCCAGTAATCCCGCCTATGACTTGTAAATTTTTAGATATTCTTACTTTCTTTTATCATAAATATGATCACATACGCAATAGTCTAACATTCCTTATTTCCTCTCTTTCTTCCTGTTTGGTTATTATTATTTTTGCAATAGAGATGTCAAACTTTGAGCCTGCATCAGTGATAGAGGGCAAGTACCTAAAAAAAACTAAACAACTTCGAAGCATTTGTAGAAAACCGAACCGACGGGTAGAAAACCGAACCGAACCGAACCGATTGGATTCGGTTCGGTTTCGGTTTTGGGCGTGTAAAAACCGAGCCTATTCGGTTCGGTTTCGGTTTTACATAAAACAGAACCGAACCGAACCGCTTGCAGGCCTACTAGTTGAGGGGGAGCTACCAGTTTAAGAAGTCTTAAAAGCTAAGTATATTCAATCAACAGCCGATTCTTAATTAAACCTGAAGTTAATTAATCATAATTTACAAATTAGGTTAACAAGTTCTTTTTGGTCTTAAAAGTATAAGTAGGAACGAATACCTTAAAATTAAAACACGCTCTACATTTGCCCTAAAAAGGCGTCGTACTCTCAGCAACATCGAGAGGTTCACGCGTCGATAGTGCTGAATTTCCCACTGAGCGAGCACGAAATGGCACCGAAGAAGGAAGGATCTCTCAATGAAGGATGCGAAGTAGTAAGAGGTGGTTTCTCAGAGGGATCTAAAGAAATTCAGAGCGTCATAAAACTTTTAGTCACCGCCGACCTGGAGTTCGCTCTATCTGAGCCGACGGTGATCTTGAGAAGAGATGTCCTGGAGTTCTACTCAAACGCCAAGGGAAACTCAAAAGGAACTTCAGTAAAAAGCTTAATCAACGGGATAAAAGTCAAGGTAAACTCTACAAGGCTGGCAAGGGCTCTTCAGCTGCCGACTTTAGCCAAGGGGAGGAAAATGAAGTAGTCGCCCAAGAAGACATTGACAAGGCCCTGGCATGGTGCGGGCACTCGAACAAGACCCATGGTTCCTTGGAAAGAAAGAGCTTCAATCAACAAGGGAAGCTGTTGGCGGACATTGTAGGAAAAGCCCTCCTCTGCAAAGTTGGGTCGCATGACAGGATATCCAAACCCATGTTCGAAGCAATGGCACGAATAATCCTAAGAAAGAAGACAAACTAGATTCAAGTCGTTTTTAAAAGGATCCAAGACAGCTGTCTAGTTCCAAATCTCGGGAGGTTAGTATCACTATATCTCTTACAACTCTACCCTGACAGATTCAACAAAAAGTTTCCCATGAAGACAAATACTGCAGAAGAAGTGAAAAGGAAGGGAGAAGACTCATCAGAGGAGTGTGAGTCAGGGAACAGTTCACCTCCATCTGGTCCAGAGACAGCTGTAGAGATGAGGAATGTCTCCCTCCAGACCTCTGACCTAAGTCAAGGATCAAGGATATCTGCAGAAACAGACCCAAGAAGTGCTGAAACTGAGGGGGAGAGAAACAGTGAGATCCCTGCTCACGTCGAAACAGTGATCCAAAAGATCATAGGAGTTGTGGATGCCGAGCACCCTGAACCGGCAATGCAAGAAATCTCGGCTGATGAAACCAGCAGTGAGCAGCAAGACTCTGAAAAGGAGGGTGAACCAAGCCACTCTCCAATAAGAAAATCTCTATCTCCAATACCGGAAGGAGATGAAGGAGAGGGTCAAGAGGGATCATCTCCAGAGGATAGACAAGAAGAGACCTTCCTTCTATCTCAAATAAAAATGCTCCTGGAAGAGCAAAGGACACAACTAGAAAGACATGTCACCTCTGTCATCAGTGATTTAAGAAATGAACTCTCTGCTGAAACAACATCTCTAAGAAATGATGTGAAAAGTCTACAAGACTACAACAACCGCTCTCACAAAGCAATGGCTGTTCTAGCGACCAATCAGTCGGCAATTATTGGAAGCATAGAAAGAGTCTTCGTTGCTTCAAACAAGAAGATGGATGATCACAACACTGACATCAAAGAATGTCTAGATCGACAGAATAAAGATTTAGACAGTCATTTACTGGAAACCAAGAATCATCTGGAAGCAGGAATTAACATGCTCAAAAACAAAATACTGGCCTCCGAAGAGAATCTCCAAAAAGGGATATCTGAAGAAGTCATAAAGGGGGAGAGATCAATGATAAAGGCCAGTGGTGAGCATGCCATATGGACCTCCAATACAATCAGGGAAGCAATGAATCTCCCTTCTCTACATTATGACGAGCCTGCTGAAGAATACCCTATTGCTGGTATTCCTGACAAAGGTAAAGAGAAGGAATCTCTGGATGTGGAAGACGTAGTAATAAGGAAGAGAAAATATAGGGAGGAAATGGAGAAAAAGGACAACTATGAACGATGGAGTCCCAAATCCAGATCCATCATTTTAAGTGCTTGGGAACAAGTAAAGGTCAATAAAGGTGAGAGATATAGACTATACAGCCCTCAAGAATGGACGAAGTATGAAGACTAAGAAGAGGCAAGGAGAGAATACAGAAGGGACAAACAAGCGGGATGAATTCTTGCAGGCACTCCTGAACCCCTTAAGTATCATCCCAAGCCACTGGAATACTTCACCAGACAGGCTGAGAAGGAGCAGGAAATCTGTGCCAAGAAAGCAAAGAGTGGAGCAGCGTTGATGGAACCAGAGAACTAGATGGATGAATCACTGGGGCAAATGTAGAACTCTAGATCAAACTTTAAAAACGTTCGGTTCAGTTTGTTGATTAATGAAAGAATACTTATCATGTTCTGTGTTCACTCATAACATCGCTAAAATGTCATCTCTATATGTCTTATTATTTAAAATGCATGTTATCATTGTGTATGTTATGACTTCTTCAAATAGGGTGAGATTGTTCGGAACAGTGCCCCGCAATGTTCCTGATTTGAAGAAGTGCTCAGCTCAATGATAAATGCAAGTTGTATTTAACCTTTCATCTAGTTTATGCTTGCAGAGATCAACAACCTGTCATATACTTCAAGTGATCTTTCTAAAGTACATGTCGTCGAGAAGGGCAGAAGGAATGGTCGGCAAAGAATGTTTATCGTTGTAATGATAGGCAAAGCAAACGCAGAGATACTATCAAAGAAAGGTGTGTCGTCGAGAAGAATGAAGTATCGTCGACATCAAAGTAGCAGTGATATCAACAAGACAATGCTGCGATTACAACGACAAGATGAACAAAGGAATATCCCAACGACAATCAAAGTTAGCATATCGTCGAATATGCAGGAACGCCAGTATGTCTCGTATCGTTGGAATGCAGACTGCAGAGGCAGAAGTAAGGAGACCTGAAGCACAAGGGACCGACAAATATATGTCGTCGAGATACATTCCATGTCGTCAAGACGAAGTAAATATCGTCGAGACAAATTCAAACTCGCGGATGCGCTGTCAGAAATTAATGCCGCCGCCTGATTGTCCAATCAGGGGCCTGCTATGATGGATGGGGGTCTGACAAGAAAGGAAATCTAATGTGACCGTTATACGGCTTGTCCGCTCTATAAAAGGGAACAGTGTTGCCCTAAAAAAAGATGACTTGGGATACAAGAAAAGGAAGAAAAAGAATTCCGTCTTTGATCAATACAACAGTACATCTTTACGGAGAAGAAGAATAACAAATCCAAAAGAAACAGTAATCCTCATCGATTGCTAAGAAGCCATTCCACATCAGGCTAAGAAAGAATTGAAGAAGAACCGTGCATTCAAGATCTGATTCAGAAGCATTCTCTTCATTCTCAAGAAGCCGATCTTCATCAGGCTAAAGTTGCTGATCACCATCCGGCAGAAGAATCACATTTACTGTGTATTTTATTGTAAGGCTTGCAGGCCAACGTGTCTAGCTTGAGGGCCGGAGAGCTGTGAGGCTTGAGGGCCAGGGCAGTGCACTTGCGGGTGCGATTTGTCGAGCTTGCGGGCTCGGGGGCAGTAGGGGCTTGCGGGCTTCGGCTGTTGGGACTTGCGGGTCCTGGTTGTAGGGCTTGAGGGCCTGAGTGTCAAGCTTGCGGGCTCGGGGGCAGTAGGGGCTTGAGGGCCTATGCTGTTAAACTTGCGGGTCCGTGTTGTAAGGCTTGAGGGCCTGAATCTTTGGCGGAGATTGCCGAGCCTAGAACACTGCTGGGTAGGCGTAGAGGGAAAGAGGACTACTCAAGACACCCGGTCTTGAAGAACCTCTATAGATTCTTGTGTACTTTTCTGTGCAATGCTTTATACTCTTTAGAATTCTTAACCAGAAGTTAATCAAAGGAAAAAAAAAGGGGGAGAAGAAAATTTGAAAACCCTATTCACCCCCCCCCCCCCCCCCCCCCCGTCTAGGTAACTAAGTAGACACCCTCATAAACAACACAACCCTATTACTAATTTGGGCTAGGATCATTATGTGTTGACTAGGATTAAGTTGACCCCCTTGTATAGTCTAAGGGTCAAGGTTTTTAGGCTGTTAAGTTAGCTAGAACTTAAGGCGTTTGACGAATGCTTGCTTCATTCGACGAACTCCCTTCTGGGTTCGACGAATGGCTAGCTTTGTGTTCGACGAATTCAAGCCTTCAGCCAGTCTCAATGGTCGACGATTTTCTAGTCTCAGCGGTCAACGAACTCAGCTCTGCGTTCGACGAATCAGCATCAGAAGCTCAAATCGACGAACCCGTCTCTCAGATCAAATCAGCAATGGATCTTTCATATAAGACAAAGATTTTATCTCTCACTCATAATTATATTCCTTCTATCCTCTTATTCCAAGATATTCTAGTCGTTGACATTTAATGCAAAAGGAATATTATACGGCAAAGGAATTAAAAGACCTGCCAAAATCATTTTGGTGGCTGTGCAGTTCCAAGAAGGATTTCAAGTCAGATTATTCTATTCCTTAAATCAGGAGATTTGAAATTCAAATTAGAATATATTATCAAGAAGGAAGATATCAGAGATACAAAGAATTTATTACACGCGATTTTAGAAAAAGAAGAAGAAGTACAGTGAAGAAAATTACTCAGGCATCTTCTTCCTCAAGCAGCATTTCGATATTCTTATGAGAACATCAACACTCCCTCTCAGAATCTCTGCTGCAAGTTAAAATCTTCAAAGAGCAACAAAAATCTGAGGAATACATTCTCTCAGATTAATCTGCTATCAAGAAGATTTGTTTCTCTCAAGTGAAAGCTTCTCCACAAACTGTCAACCATTTCAATCAGACGGGGGGAGCTTTACTACATCAATTTTTCATTAGTCTTCTCTCAGATTGTTGAACAGAGAAGAATTTCTTAACCTTCCTTATTCTATCTTATACAGGGTTAAAACTCCCCTCAAAAGTTTACCCCATTGGTGGCAAGTCACCTTATCAAAAAATCCTTTGTGGTTTTTGGGCACCTATCAAAAGCTCATTGGTGTTAGGACACCTGATCAAAAATCCTAGTGGATTCCTACCAAGGGTGGTAGAAGAGTGGATGTACCCTATTGAGAGGGGAACCACTATAGCTCCTTGTGTCTTCTGTGATCTTGTTTATTTCTCTGTGATTGTGCTGTGCTGATTTTTATTTTTCATTTTTATTATTCACTCAGCTTTACATATATATATATATATATCAGTATTTTAATTCCGCTATAAAAACTAGTAAAAAGTTTTAATACTCTATTCACCCCCTCCCCCCTCTAGAGTTAATTTAAGATCTAACCTCACTTTCAATTTGGTTTTCATGTATTTGTATTTTACAAGATCATTAAAGCTCAAAAATGATAAAATATGCAAAACACAAGATAAACATGTTCGATCAAACCAAGAATGCATAAATAATATAATCATAAAGAGTGTATGCAGAATATATGATATAGGTATGTCCTAGATTATAATACCCTAACTATATGTCTACACACTAGCCTCGTACTAAGTGACGGATGGGCATGAGGAGTTGCACGCATGTCGTAGGTTGGGGTGTTAATCTCATATGCACACACTAGAGAACTCTCAACCTAGCACTCCCCCCCCCCCCAATGCCTCGCAAGGCCCCACTGGAACCCTCCCCGGTTAAGGATAAGACATGACTTAGAGGTTAGGTCTTCTAATGCATACAATCCAACGCCCTCGCTATTGTGAGACACATAATGTGGGTGAATGATCATGGACATCCTAAGCATTTTGTCCTATGGAAACAATTTAAAGTCACATAGTTATTTTATCTTTCAATTTTTCTACCCCTTTTTAACATTAATTCATTGTGGCAATAAAAGATAACTAGCATGAGTGATAATATTTATAAGTTGATAATGCTAGAATGATGAGTTTAAATGTAATGTTATGCCATATGTTTATTTGTGATAATGTTGCATGTATTTAAAAAATAGTATTTCAAATAAATAATGACATAGAATAAAGAGATGATTCTAATTTATTTTTCCTTAGGTATATAAGTTTATTCTATGGTCAACATATAAATGAGATACATGCAAACATAATACATAGTTTATTCATATAATTATCATGATCACAAATCATATGTTAAAGTAAAAGAATCTTTTGTAGTTATGATAACAAGGTGCAATGTTATGTGAAGATTACAAGCATATGATAGATTTGCATATATTCAACATGGAGCTTCAACCTAACTGTTCATAGACCTAGAATGATGTGATTTAATCTTCTGAGTTATTTTCAATAAGTATAAGTTTGATTCTAAGGTTATTGGAATGGTACTTAGGAGCCTGTGATGTACAATTCGTAGACACAAAAATTGACGAAAAAAGAAAAACTGAGATAACTTCTAAACGGAGTTGATTTTTTGGCAATTTAAGCGTCAAAATGAACTCAAACAAGCAAAGCCGGTTTTCCATTGCATAGATCTTCTCGTCCTCATTCCGAAAAGTTATTATGGGCAAAAATTGGACAAGCGGATCAAAAGTTATGATCGTTTGAAGTTTGGGTCAAAATATCGCATATTTTTGTAAATTAAATTTTGTTTTTTGTTTAAAAACACATGATTTTTGCAATTTTTCAGTTCCGATTTTTCATGATTATGATTAAAATTAAATAAATAATCAATCACTTGTGCATTTTATACATTTAGCCTAAGACCCCATAATTTTCCTTTAAATCATTTTTTGACAATTATTTTATTAGTCATGATAATATCATATAAACATTTAGCATTTAATTTAGGTAATTGTTAACCGCACCCCAGTTTTGGCTATCCGCAACCCATTTTTATGAAGTATTATGCATTTTCTTGGAAATACGCCTTGTACAAGCATTTTTAGGAAAAGTGTTCAACACGAAAGTTGTAGATATCGTCGATATCTACAACTTTTGTGTTGAACACCTTTGCTAAAAATGCACGCACAAGACGTATTGCCGCTCGAATTGAAACATGGGCGTAACTATAACGAATTTTTGGAAATACGCATTGTGCATGCATTTTTATGAAAAATGTTCAACACGAAAGTTGTAGATCTCGACGATATCTACAACTTTCGTGTTGAACACTTTTCCTAAAAATGCTTGTACAAGATGTATTTCCAAAAAAATGCATAATACTTCATAAAAATGGGTTGCGGATAGCCAAAACTGGGATGCGGTTAACAATTGCCTTAATTTATAATGATGATATAATACTTTTAAAGGTAATAGATTTAGAAGGTTAAAAATAAAAGGGATAGATAGGTCACTTGAGAGATGATATAACTTTTATTCAATTTCATTCACTTTGATTCATTAATGAATTTGTCACTTAATGTGTGAAAGACATATCACATGTTATGCAAAGTGACCATAGCATGATGGTTAAAAAAAGAGGAAGTTTAAGCATATCATGAAGTAGAGTTGGTGATATTTCATATTTAATTATTTCTACTTCATGCATTTGTATAATACCTAATGAATAAGAGATTTAGGTATCCAAAGGGGACCACGTGGGATGGTTCCTTTGGGTGCCCAAATATAGCGAGATGATTTTTGGGGAGACAAGGATGAATGAACTCTTTCATTTGACATAAGTGCGTCATTCTTAAGTATGGGTCTCCATTCATACCTTGGAAAAATGTTATTTTTATTTTTCAAATTTCCATAATCATTTTCTTGAATGTTTGGATAAAAATGACTTTTGAATTTATTATTTAAAGGAATTTTGTTAGCGTTTAATTTTAAGTTGGGAGAAGATTGATATTGTAAATGATGATGATGATAGTGATTTAGAATTTCATTTACAATTTTTTGATGTTTTTCATTTCCTTTGTTTGTTTTAGTCAAATTAAGAAAATTCATATTTAAAAGTGGAGAGGCGCGTCTGGGATCTTATATGATCGTAAAGTACCATTAAAACTTAAAGGCAAGTTTTACCGTATTGTAATTAGGCCAACATTGCTCTACGGTTTTGAGTGTTGGGCAGTGAATGGTGTACATGAGCAAAAAATGGGAGTTGTGGAGATTGTTGGATCGGTAGGCGCCCTTAGAGGGGGGGGGGGTGAATAAGGGTTTTAAAGATTTTAAAACAATTTTGAGTATTTTAGAAAAAGCTTTGGATATGTTGATAAAGAGAATCAAGACTAATCAAGTAAAGCAAGAATAGAGACATGATTTTATTGACTTGAGAAACATGATTACAAAAACTTGATCTCTTATGAAAGCTAGAAATCAAAGCTAAATAGAAAATGAACCTTTTTGGTTTTCTATCCCGACTCGCTTCCCCACGAACCGGTGGCCCTAGCCTTATCCTCCCCGGATTCGGCCTCGAGCCGCTCTATCCAATCCCTCCCCGGATGTGGCCTCGAGCCCCCCTAGACCTAGCCTAGATCTAGTCGCCAACACGAGGCGAATTTCCCCCTAAGTCCAACCCAGACCTAGTCGCCAACACGAGGCGATTTCACTAAACGTTTACAAAGAGAAAGAAATGAAATAACAATAAGGAAATAAGAACTCCCTCAAGATGGACTTCTGAAGTTGGAGACGAAAATCCGCCGTTGAGTAAGCATTGTAGAAGCGGACTTCGATCTGATCCGGCGTGACGAGATTCTCCTTCAGAAATCAGCAGAGCTTCACTAGCACATCAACTTTCGGCCAAGACAGCCTCTGGAACTCTGGCACTCAATATGTCTCTCTGATGTGTGTCTGAAACGAGAGGACTTGGGTCCTTTTTATAGACTAGCGCTAGCGCCCGCGCTAGCCACTACCGCCGGCGCTATCCCATATTAGGAGACTTTTTGCGCGGCAGAATCTTCAATCCGAGGCAACAATTCCAGCATCCCTTCTGTGCATCGAGCTAGCGCCGGCGCTATCCACTATCGCCCGCGCTAGTGAACAGATATGAGTTGATGGCTCAAATTCGGGGGCAACCTCCATATGTAAACCTTGAGTCATTTTGACCTGTTATCCTGCACACTTAGCTCACACAAGATTAAATACACACATATGATTTGTTATTCTCAAACCTAGGAGATGCGGAAGACCGTGTTCCAACAAACTCCCCCTTTTGATAATAACAAATCCATTAATGATAAATCAGAGCATTAATCAATATAAGCATGAGGAAACATATTTGTGTGAGTGTGAAAAGGATGACTTAGGATAAGTAATGATTATAGCATTTTAGTATTGCTCCCCCTAAATACATGCTCCCCCTAAGTGAATGCTCTCCTAATATTTCTAACTGAATTAAGCATGTTAGATATGTTATCATGTTAGTTCTCCCCCTTTTGTTATTAGCAAAAGTGGGTAAGGAGACGCCACTTCAAACTTGTAATAAGAAGGTAATCGGCATGATCGAGCATTGAGAGAAGGAAATGATAAGGAGTTGTAGAAATCTTGTCATTGAATTAGATTAGAGTGTGAGGATCCATATTGTCAAAAATCAGAGTTTTGTAGCATAAACACAAGATAAATGCAAAGGTGCAGAAGACTTAAAAGAAGACATCTTGCAAAAGAAGTGATAATTCAAAAAATAGCGAAGTTTTCATTTCATAAAGAAGATGTTTTGTACATTAAAGGTTAAACAGAAGTGTACTTTGACCAATGAAGAAACCAAGCATGAATAAATATTATCACAAGAGAGTACTACAATGTTATGGCGATTCATAATTTCAAAAACAAACTAAACATTGGAGAAATCATGCTAGGTTATCTAGTGCAGTTTATAAATAAAGAGTAAGTGTAGAATTAGCATTAGGATCCAATACTCATGAGAAGAAGTGTTATGGAAGATAATGATGTGCACAAGTGTTTTTTTGAATAAAGTGAACAAGTGTGTTAACCAACAATACAAGACAAATATAGAGTAAAGTGCACAATAAAAACACATATAATTTTACTTCCACACACTTTTAAGCACAAGTTAAAATGTACAACAACCAAGGTGCTTTGCACACACAATGCTTATGAAGACTTATCAGGGTGCAAAGTAGTGCTTGGGGGATCACACAAGTTAATTTATTAAGGTTGATTCTTTTTGTTGTGATCCAGTGTACTTAAGAAGAAGTGGTTTTATTTTTAAGGAAGAGTTTGCACAAGACACTTTACTAATCTATCCAAGGTGCTCAACCCCACAATGCTTATTAAGACTTATCAGGAGGTTCAAGTAGTGCTTGGTGGAGGTGACTTTGTCAAGGTTATGATGAGTTTTTGATTTGAACAAAGTTCTCTGATTACACTTGTTATGCAAACACTTTAATTAAGAAATTTCACCCACTCTTCTTAATAATAAATAGTGCCAATAAATGTTGTGTAGGTAAAATACTTGTGCAATTTTAATTTTATGTACAATTACAATATATTAGCAAGTATTCTTAGATTAAGAGGCACAAGTAGACTAAGCCAAAAGGTGAGTGAAAGAATATCATTATCAACCATAAAACATTTACTCATACTTAGAGGCGTGCTAAGCTTAGTCCTACACAACTTTTCTAATTATTATTGATGCACATATTAAGAGATAGATCAAAGCATGATAAAAGCAATGTTAAAGAAGTTTTGAAAGAAGAAAATGGAACATTATAGAGATTCTAAAGAGAGATTTAAATCATGCTTGATGTTCATACAAAATTTTTGGATTGTTTTGAAGTTTTATGTTTTTGTATTTTGATTTTTGAAAGACTTTAAAGAAAAGCAAAACATATTTTTGGTTTTTGTCTTTTGTAATTTTATATTTGATTTTGATGAATGACAAAAGTTTTAAACAAGAGCAAAACATATTTTTGGAATTTTGTCTTTTATATTTTGTTTTTGATTTTTCAAAATTGAAATAAAAGTAGTGGTGCAAGAGTAAATAGTACATAGTTATTAAAATAATTTTAGGAATTTATCAAAATTTTTAAAATGCAGAAAATCAGATTTCACGCTAGCGCCGGCGCTAGCGCTAGCGCGGAATACAGTACACGATTTTCGAGGAGTTTAAATTTTTTGATTGATGATCCTGATTAGGTGTCCCAATAGTAGTTTAATGCTGAAATTTCAGATTTGTAGGAGGTGTTTTCGATGGTTAAAAGTGCAAAAAATTGTAAATATTAGGTGTTAAGGGTGTGCATATGGTGGATACTCAATACAAGAAAATTGATGAAATCCTGCATTAAAAACAATGGGGATTCATTTTAGAAGATTATAAATTTTTATTTGAATGAAGAATCAGAAAGGCGCGATATCGCCGGCGCTAGTGATAGCGCTGGCGCTATCGCGGATTTTGATAAAACCGAGATCTATCACCAGATCTGCCATTTCCACCCAAATTCTCCCAGGAAAACCTAGAAGACGAGCCCTCTCCTGCATAGATCTGAGGTAAATCATCACCATTTCTTTTGATTTTTGCTTTTATCCTTGATTGTGATGATGGAGATGATGATGTTTGGGGTTTTTAGGTTGATTTAGGGATTATATCCACTATGCTAGATCTTCTTCTTGGTTTTGATGGTTTTGATGTTGAGACAACATTTTTACATTTTCTTTTGATTTTAGAGACTAGATCCACAAAGTTTTGTTTTCTTTACAATATTTGATTTTGGATTTTGGTTTTAAGAAAAATTTTGAGGTGAGAATATCTTAAATTTAGTATTTGATATTGTCATGATAGGGTTTTTGGAATTTTTGTGAAAACAAAATTTTTTTAACACTTATAAATTTCAAGAAGATTGTGTTTTCTTGAAATAATAAGATGATAGTACTTTTAGAGACCAGTTTTTAAGATTATTAAGATATTGGATTTCTTGATTTTTGTTAATGAGATTATGTTGATTTCTTAAATTTTTGAATAGAGAATAATTGAAACCATGTTGGATTTTAAAGATATTCTTAACAAATTTTGTTTGTTTTTAGATGATAGTAATTTTAATTGTTACATAAATTTTAAAAAAAAATTATTATTTGACAGATGGCACCAAGAAATAGGGGTAAGAAGGCGGCAAGTTTGGCCGTGGAGGCGGCGGTGGTGGGAGTCCCGTATGTGGTGGAGTTTGCCCATCCACGACACCACCACATTATGCAGTTGTTTGTTGCCTCCGAGGTTTTTAGCTTGTTTTCTCCGGATGGGTTTTGCTCGAAGATGGTTAGAGATTTTTATACGCACCTAGAGGATCCATCGGAGTCTGATCTTGATGGAGGAGTACGATCCATGGTACAAGGTCAGGAGGTGACGATTACCCATGACATTCTCAGAAACGTGTTTGGGCTATCACAGTTTTCACACCATTTAGAGATTGTTGAGAAATTTAGAGCGGATAGAGACTGGACACGAGTGAATATGGTCCTGCATAATAGGGAGTGTAGGAGTCTCATTTCCACTGTGTCGACACTTACACCAGATGCTTTGGTAATTCAGGAAGTATTACGTCACACAATCTTATTGAAGTTGGGTGATACGGCGAAAATCACCGCTCAACTGAGTTATGTTACTTATATGATTCTAGCGGAGGAGAAATTTGATGTGGCAGACTTGGTACTTTCTCTGATTCGATATTCGTTCAAGTTACGACATCCATCCCGTCAGAGATACAATAACTTGCCCCTAGGTGGCATTATTCAGCGTGTTATTCAGGGTATGTATCCTTCAGTGGAGCTTGGTTTTTACTTGATGGATTGCTTTCCTATGATTTATAGTACTTCACAATTGCGAGCATCCTTTGTCTCGGATGAGCCATCGTCATCAGTTCAACCACCACTTCGCCGAGGAGCTTCATCTCGAGGTGCTCAAGATGCCCCATATGGGTCCTTTCGAGAGGAGATGGGTGAGCGGATGACACGGGTAGAAGGGGATGTTACTGAGATAAAGAAGGGTGTCTTTGGGTTAAAGAAAATGATGAAGTTTATGATGAAGGCTCTAAATTTGAATCCATCAACACCGGAGCGAAGGGAATGGGAGAGTCCAGTACAAGATCCGCCAAGGCATTCAATCCGACGGACACGAAGACGACCATCATCAAGTCCAAGTGTGGAGGAGGTGGATGATGAGGATGAGTAGAGATAGAGTTTTATGTGTGTAATAATACAGGGATGTGAACCTAAGACATCAGCTACTGTTAGTGAGCGTTGGCGCTACCAGTTAGCACTGGCATTATCTATGATTTTGATTATGCATTTTCTGTATGTGTGGCACTTTTTACCTGGTTCTTGTGATTCATTTTGCTAATTATTATACCTTAGTTTCACGTTTATGTTTAAATCTAACGTTGTATGAAAATGTTAAGGATAGATTTGAAAAAATATAAACCTTATAATTTTGAGATAGCATCAAGGATTTTACTTATGCGGATGATATAGGTAGATAATGAGTTTTATGAGGATGAAGGATCTTGGTCGATAGAAGTTTTAAACTATCATATGTTTAATTTTGTAAAACTTCATAGGTTTTAGGATTATATTTTCATCACCACATATAGAATCATTAGTCAAAAATAAATAACAAACAGTTAAATTATATCATGAAGTAGAATAATTTAAAACCTATTTTTTTTTTGTTGATTTCTACTTCATGCGTTTAGTGACACTTAATGATTAGATGATTTAGAGATCCAAAGGGAACCAAGAGAGGTGGTTCCTTTGGATACCCAAATATATCGTATAGGTTTGTGGGTAGATACTGATGAATGAGTCTGTTCATGTGATGTTAGTGTTTCAGTTCTAAGTTTGGGTCTCCATTCATACATGGGTTTAGAATTATAATTTTGCATTAAGTTTCTATGCTCGTTAGATTTGTGCTTAAGATAATGATGACTTTTGAAGTCATTTTTTATAGGAAATTTTTGCCTATTTGAATATAATGTAGGAGATACATTTTTTAGTGAATACTTGAGATTTACTAACTTCTTCTGTTTTTCATAGTTAAGCTTAGTTCTGATATTCATATTTGACTTAGTTTTAGGTGTTTCTTGATGTTGTGAAGTTGTATTTATAATTTTCATAAGACAGTTGATTTTTGATTCTAACACATCATTCTTCATCATTAGATTATGTCTAGCTTTATTATAAGCGATTGTGCTATTCTTAAGAGTGGTAGCAATTGATTCAATATGTTTTTCGTATTCATCCCTATATTCATCAAATGTTTCATCCATCTCTTGAATTTCAATTTTATATTCTTTACACTTAGCACAATTATTTATCAAAGATGAATTTTCTACACATAATCTTTCATTTTGTTCTTTTATAAAAATAAGTTCCTTTTCAAGTTCCTTAAATTTTTCTTTAATATCATTATAGTCTATACAAGGTGTAATGTTTTCAACTAAGGAGCTATGTGTAGGATTGGAATTTGATTCTTCATTAATTTTTGCTTTTAAACTTTTATTTTCTACGCGCAAATATTTATTAGCCCTTTTTAATTTCTTTATTTTGCGATTTGTAGCTAGAAGTAATTGTAATGAAGAGATAGAAGTACAAAAGATGGGATTAGATTTCTTTACATTGCTTTCGGGAGAGGCACGATTTGAACATATTACATCTTCTTGCAACTCCTCTTCCGAAGACAGTACTTCTTCTTCTTTTCCATTTGAGGTGTGCTCCATTGATTCGTCATGAGGGATGCTTTCTTGAAGACTAGTGCATGCTTGCATATTTTCCGGTTCTTGTGATTGTTCTATACCTGCAGGAGGAGAATCATATATTTCTTCAAGAAAATTCCATACTTTGTAAGCACTAGAAAAGCAATATATTAATTTGAAAATATCTTGAGATAAAGCGCAAAAAATATAATGCATAGCTTTCGCATTTAGGTGACGCTCTTGTTTATTTGATTCGTTCGCTGGTCTAACTATTGCTATGTCCCATGCATTTATATCTAAGCTTTTAATAAATTTTTCCATTAATAATTTCCACCCTTTATAATTTTTCCCTTCGAATAAAGGTGGTTTATGAGATTTTTCTTCTTCATATAAATTTACCCCACTAGTAGAAGCGAGATCATGAGACGCCATTATTCCCGGTTGTTAAGCCGATTGGAATAAAACCTCGCTCTGATACCACTTGTTGGATCGGTAGGCGCCCTTAGAGGGGGGGGGGGTGAATAAGGGTTTTAAAAATTTTAAAACAATTTTGAGTATTTTAGAAAAAGCTTTGGATATGTTAATAAAGAGAATCAAGACTAATCAAGTAAAGCAAGAATAGAGACATGATTTTATTGACTTGAGAAACATGATTACAAAAACTTGATCTCTTATGAAAGCTAGAAATCAAAGCTAAATAGAAAATGAACCTTTTTGGTTTTCTATCCCGACTCGCTTCCCCACGAACCGGTGGCCCTAGCCTTATCCTCCCCGGATTCGGCCTCGAGCCGCTCTATCCAATCTCTCCCCGGATGTGGCCTCGAGCCCCCCTAGACCTAGCCTAGATCTAGTCGCCAACACGAGGCGAATTTCCCCCTAAGTCCAACCCAGACCTAGTCGCCAACACGAGGCGATTTCACTAAACGTTTACAAAGAGAAAGAAATGAAATAACAATAAAGAAATAAGAACTCCCTCAAGATGGACTTCTGAAGTTGGAGACGAAAATCCGCCGTTGAGTAAGCGTTGTAGAAGCGGACTTCGATCTGATCCGGCGTGACGAGATTCTCCTTCAGAAATCAGCAGAGCTTCGCTAGCACATCAACTTTCGGCCAAGATAGCCTCTGGAACTCTGGCACTCAATATGTCTCTCTGATGTGTGTCTGAAACGAGAGGACTTGGGTCCTTTTTATAGACTAGCGCTAGCGCCCGCGCTAGCCACTACCGTCGGCGCTATCCCATATTAGGAGACTTTTTGCGCGGCAGAATCTTCAATCCGAGGCAACAATTCCAGCATCCCTTCTGTGCATCGAGCTAGCGCCGGCGCTATCCACTATCGCCCGCGCTAGTGAACAGATATGAGTTGATGGCTCAAATTCGGGGGCAACCTCCATATGTAAACCTTGAGTCATTTTGACCTGTTATCCTGCACACTTAGCTCACACAAGATTAAATACACACATATGATTTGTTATTCTCAAACCTAGGAGATGCGGAAGACCGTGTTCCAACAGAGATGAGAATGCTTAGGTGGATGTGTGGTCACACGAGACTGAATAAAATTAGGAATGAATGTATCAGCGATAAGACAGGAGTGGCTCCAATTGTAGAGAAGATGCGAGAAGCTCGTTTAAGATGGTTCAGACATGTACATAGGAGACCATTAGAGGCACCTGCTAGGCGTTGTGAGAGTTTAGTCACTAGACATGTTAAGCGGGGGAGGGGTAGACCAAAAAAGACTTGGAATGAAACTATAAGAAAAGATATGATGTACTTAGGTATTAATGAGGTTATGATTAAAGATAGGGCGCAATGGCGAGAAAGGATCCATATTGCCGACCCCACTATCGTGGGATAAAGGCTTGAGTGTTGTTGTTGTTGTTGTTGTGATAGAGGC
Organism: Dactylorhiza incarnata; assembly: GCA_033032865.1. Taxonomy (NCBI): domain Eukaryota; kingdom Viridiplantae; phylum Streptophyta; class Magnoliopsida; order Asparagales; family Orchidaceae; genus Dactylorhiza; species Dactylorhiza incarnata. The sequence goes on along the minus strand of JAWHQI010000430.1, from coordinate 898,045 downwards.
GGATTTACACGTGAAAGTTAAAATAAGAAAGGGTGGGTGAAAAAAAAGGAAATCAAGCTTTAAGCGTTGTGGTTGTAGGTTTTCTCTTAAGGGGGCATAAAGAAAATTTGGATAAGTGGAAAGTAAAAGTCTTAAATAGAATTCATAATCATGACATTGTTCACCTTGAGACACATGCGTTTGCGGGACATCTTAATGATAATGAGCAAAAAATTGTTCAAGATATGTGTAATGCAGGGGAGTAAAACCACGTAAGATACTATCTGCTTTAAATAAAAGAGATCCTACAAATAAAACTGCAATGAGAACAATATACAATGAGAAAGCGATGAGGTATAAGATTGAATTGGATGGTGGGACTCCAATTCAATTCTTATTTAAATGAATGTCACACTTTTCCATTATGGATGGTCCATAAACATTGGAAATAATTAACCTTTAATGATAATACAATAAATTTCAAGGTCGAGGAAGAAGCAATGGAACCTAATGATATGGAAAATGATATATTTAAGGGTTATTACGAAGGTATAAGTCAACAAGTTACCTTCAAAAAAAGAAATGTAAAGAAAATTGTGGGATATTGCAAACCGTCAATAACTCAATCACAAGAACCAATATTGCCTCTAAAATTAAAAGGGAGACAAAAAGGTAGTTGAAAAAAAATTGACGAAAATTGCAAATCTACAAAGAGGGATCCTTCACATTTCGAACATATATTGATGTGTTAAAAGGAAACATTAAAAATTAATATGAAAAAGCGGCAAGGAGAATCACAATAGCTATAAACAACTTTCAAGAAAATATGCGGAAGCAAGTGCTATCATACATGTCTACACATATTATGGAGGCTACTAATGTCATTGGTGATGGCCATTTTGTGGATACAGGGTTATTGGCAAGGCTTTGCTCATGAATGGTGATTGGATGAAAGTTCTGCAAGATCTAGCGCATGAGCTACGTCATCATGAAAAGTTGTATAATGATATTTTTGGTACATGTAGAAGAACCGAATTACTTAGCTCTCTTGATTGTTGTGTGGTCCCGACGTCAATTGATAAATGCATGACTATGTCGGACATGTGTCTAGTAGTTGCATCTTTCTACAATATTCAGCTTTTTCATTTAAGGACCGAGCAATCCGTCACATTTCTCCCACTACATTTAGCGCCTCCAGAAAACAGAAGGGTTATTTACATTGCCTTTATAAATGACAATCATTTCATTTCATTGTGGATGACTGAAGTTTGCCCACTACCACGGATATATTCTATTTTGACAAGATATCACTATAAAGTGGCCGAACATTGGGACATTTCGCACATAACAAGTCTTCAAGGTTAATGAGAAGAAAATTACTATAGAATTTCCGCAACTTAAATTCATTTGAAAAATTAATTTATGGCATTTAAATATCTAATCAATTTGTGTTTATTGTTATAAGTGATATTTTTTGGATGAAACTTTTTTGGTCAATGCCTTTTGAATTTATTATCTTTTTAACTATTATACTCTTTATGGTGTGAAATAGGTTAACTTAATTTGTTACTTAAAGAAGAACGAGTGACACGCTCGGGGCTCTGCTCCTACTGTCAAGTGTGACAGTACCCGGCCAGCTACGGCGGGCTTCGCCCGCCCCCGGCGGGCTTCGCATGCCCCCAGCCAAGTGAGATAGTACCCAGCCCGCGACGGCGTGCTTCGCCCGCCCCCAGCGTGCTACGCCCATGACGCTTCGAGCTACGCCCGCATCAAGCCGGTTGCGCCCAAAACATATACATATGAGTACTCAAAATGATCGCACAAAAATTTTAATTAATATTTTATAATTATTATTTTCAAAAACATTTTTATTTTAACAAAAAATTATTTTAAAGTTTATTTTAAAGTAGGTTAGGTCTAATGATAACCTATCATAGTAGGTCTAGCAGGTCTACTAAAAAACTTTTAAATTTTATGAATTTCCATCATTATTTTTATTATAGGGATATCGTGTAATTACACAAATAGCCATTATATTTTATGAATTTCCATTTTTTCATAATATATGTTAAGTCATTGGAGTAAAAGAACGAGGTTATATTTGACAATTTTGAATGTTGCACCAATGGCAACTTCTTGTATATAGTAGTTAAAGATATATGAATGTAACATTTTAACAAACTTTGTTTTCATGCAGGTTAAAGTGAAGTTGAAGGATTTAGTACAAGCATATGTAACTAATATTTATTATGAATTTTGTGTTAAGTTTTATGTTAGTGAATAATTTAGTACATGAATGTGTAGTTGAAATTTCGAAATCTAAATGCATTTTTTATTTTGGGCTACGAATAACAATATGATGCACAAGTAGCAATTTAAAGTCTGCGTTGTTGCGGATCGCTCGGGTGCTCTGGTAGATCGATCGAATTGAACCACCTTAGCTCGCAACCGAACCGAGCGTGCAAATAGTCAATAAATGAGTTAGTAAGTGACAAGAAGGTTTTTAACGTGGAAAACCCGGAAATGGTGAAAAACCACGTGGTCGGAGCTGTGCCGACCAACTTCCACCATCTTGTAGGGGGTTACAATTAGAGACTTAGAATCCAAGCATGATAGGCAGTCGCTCGTTAAAGTAGTGGAGAGAAAGAGAGAGAACTCCGAGGGTGACAAGTCACCTCTCGGAAAGCCAAGTATTTCTTCTTCTAAGAACAACCGTGAGAACAAAAGTGAGAATGCTGGTGAAAACAAAACTGAGAATGTCGAGTCGCCTTTCGGGGAAAGGAAATTTCCAAGTCCAAGAAGGGAATCTTCAAGCCCCGAAGGAAAGCTCAGAGGAAATCTTCGTAGAGCTCTCTCGGGTGTCGAAAGCAAGGTGTCTTTAAATGAAGGCTCTGAGCTCCTTTTATAGCCTTGGGCAGGTGTAGCCTGGTAATTTTGTCGTTGTAACCACATTAACCACCTAACGGGCAAATCACGTTTGCTAATTCGGAGCACACGGATCACCATTTTTTATAAATGACTGTCTTGCCCTTTGGGCAGCTTCATTGAAGGTGAAAAAGGCGACGAACGGGTCCTGCAATCTGAGAAATTAGGAAATGTTAACTGCGCGCTCATTCTGAACGTGGAAACGTTCTGAGTGCGTTCAGAAAGTAGAAACGTTCTGAGCGCGCGAGGAAGCGTTCTGAGCACGCGTGGACGGGTTCTGAGCGCGCAACGAACATGGAAGCGTTCTGAGCGCGCGTGGACGTGTTCTGAGCGTGCAATGAACGAGGAAGCGTTCTGAGCGCGCATCGAAATCGGAAGCGTTCTGAGCGCGCAACGAACGGGGAAGCATTCTCAGCGTGCATCGAACCCGGAAGCGTTCTGAGCGCACGATGAACACAAGAGCGCTCTGGGCACGCGACAAACTTGGAAAAATGAGAAGTCGCGGCCCCTAGGGGAAGTCGGGCTCCGACCACACCCCGGTACGGGGGGGGCTCAGCTTGGCCGCACCCTTTGGGGGTGCGGCTGGGCCGTACCCCATGGGGGGTGCGGCTCGACCGCACCTCTATGGGGTGTGGCTTGGCCACACCCCATGGGTGCGCCTTGAGCGCACCCCTATGGGGTACGCCTTGGCCGCACCCCATGGGTGCGGCCAAGCCAAGCCGGCTCGGCCGAACCTCTATGGGGTGCGGCTTGGCCGCACCCTATGGGTGCGGGCTCAGCCGCACCCCATGGGTGCGGCTTGGTTGCCCCCCTATGGGTGGTCGCACCCCCATGGGCGTGCGTCTTGGCTTGGGCGCACCCCCTTGGGGGTGCGGTTTGGCCGCACCCCAAAGGGGGTGCGGTTAGGCCGCATCCCAACTATGGGGGTGCGGCTACCCGCACCCCGCTAGTGGGGTGCAGGCTAACTGCTCCCCAATAGTGGGGTGCGGTCATGACGGCGCACAGTGCCGGTGGAGTGTAAATTGCGCGGTGGATTCCTCCATTCTCATGATCATGAGTTGGACTCTTGACCCCACTAACTCCACTTCTCTTTAGTGGAGCTTCTCTAAACGCACCCCATTGGCTCTTATAACTTTGTAGATGCGTATTATCTTTGTGGGTGCACATCATAAGCCCCCCAAACCTTCGGTGTCCGGATTACTGCGTGGGGGAGTTCGGAGGTTTTGATTTTTCCATAGTAATTTCGATCATTGTTATCTTCGTGGAACCTTGGCTAGGAATTGCTGTTGAAGGATAAGTGTACGGATGTTGTCATTTTCTCATTCCGTTTAGGCGCTTCTTGTTATGCACAGCATTGCGGTGGTACTTTTGTGTGTCATGGCTCCGCTATTCTAGTTATTGTCGAAGTGTTGATCGGGGGGACAGGCCCCAGGATGGCCGGTGAAGAGCGTATGTATTCAAATCATGGATAAACGTAAGAGAGGCAGGCCATTACGATGTCGGGACCTCACTGCGGAGGAGAAGTGTGAACCTTCAATCGACGACAATGTGAAGTCCCCGGGGCAAGGCCCCAAAGTGGTCGGTGAAGAGCGTATGTATTCAAACCGTAGACGAACGTAAGGGTGGCAAGCCCTTACGACGTCGGAACCTTATTGCGGAGGAGAAGGGTGAACCTTCAATCGACGGCAGTGTGAAGTCCTCGGGGCAAGGCCCCAAAGTGGTCGGTGAAGAGCGTATGCATTCAAACCGTGGACGAATGTAAGAGGGGCAGTCCCTTACGACGTCGGGACCTGACGGCGGTGGAGAAGGGCGAACCTTCAATCAACGACGGTGTGAAGTCCCTAGGGCAGGGCCCCAAAGTTAATGACAAAAGGTGTTTGTGACTGGTGATGGTGAAGAAGGTACATAATAATTTGTTTACTTTAACAGAGATGCTGGCGTTAAAACATGGTTTTTATAGTAGAAAATTGGTTTGCGTGAGTCCAAGCTCGCGGCTTTTTTACATAATAGAAGATAAGTTTGCGCGAGTCTGAGCTTGCGGCTTTTTACATAATAGTAGATAAACATGCGCGAGTCTTAGCTCGCGATTAGGAAAATTACTGATAAAAGCGGCGCAGGTTCTGGGCATTTCAGGTGCGTGGCAGGGTCTTTCCTTCTGTTGTTCTCAGCTTGTACGGCCCGGGCTTTACGAATGTAGTGACAACGTATGGTTCTTCCCAAGTTGGTAAGAGTTTGTCTCCTTGCGGGCCTTTTCCGACCGCCTCGATGCTGCATAGGACAAGGTCTCCCACGTTGATCGGCCTGGGCTTCACCCTTCGATTGTATAGACAGGCCACACGCCTTTGGTAGTGAGCCATGCATTGGGCAGTCGTATCCCTGACTTCTGTAATCAAGTCTAGGTTTTCTCGGAGCATCTTGTCGTTCTTTTCGGGATCGAAGGTCTTTGCGCGACTACTGGGGACCCCGATGTCGACGGGGATGATCGCTTCTGTGATGTAGCTGAGATTGTATGGGGTTTCCCTGTGGGAGTCTTTTCGGTGGTACGGTATGCCCATAGAACGTTTGGGAGTGCATCGACCCACTGCCCCCTTCCTCCTGCAGGCGGGTCTTGAGTCCCTTGAGGATGGTGTGATTCGTTACTTCAACTTGGCCGTTTGTTTGTGGGTGAGCTACGGACGTATGACGAAGATTAATCTTCAGGTCTTTTCACATCTTGGTGAATGACTTTACCGTAAACTGAGTGTCATTGTCGGCGATGATTATTGCTGGGATTCCGAAGCGGCAGACGATGTTCTTCCACACAAACTGTTTGGCATTCTCCTCAGCAATTATGGTGAGGGGTTCAGCTTCTACCCACTTTGTGAAATAATTGGTTGCCATGATGATAGACTTTCTCTGTATGGAGGCCATGGGGATAGGTCCGAGGAGATCTATCCACCACTGAGCAAACGGTCAGGCGCCTTGGAGTGTTTTAAGCGCCATTGGGGGTTGATGAGGGATGTTTGTATGGAGCTGACAGCTTTTGCACCGTTGAACGAATTCAGCGGCGTCCTTCTTCATTGTTGGCCAATAGAAACCCTGACGAAGGATCTTTTGAACCAGAGCTCTTGTGCCCAGATGCTCTCCATGTAACATCCCGACTTTTATTGGGCCCCTAGACCCTAGTGAGCCCAATAAAAGTAGGCCCGAGCGATAGAAAACTACCGTTTTAAGTGGTGTTGCGCGCCGCAACTAAGTCAATGGGGTACAGTGACCAAATGTACCCCGATTTGACTCCCGTCGGATCCGTTAAACTCGTATGACCAATACGAGTGCAGCGGAGTTCGTTGCGCCTCGATCCGAGGTCGTTTGGAGAAAACGACTATTTTGAGTGTCGTAGCGCGCCACTACCTCATTATTATGAATGGTGGTCATACGAACCCCGATTTGACTCCTGTCGGATCCGTTAAACTCGTATGACCAATACGAATGCAACGGAGTTCGTTGCGCCTCGATCTGAGGTCGTTTAGAGAAAACGACTATTTTGAGTGTCATAGCGCGCCACTACCGCATTATTATGAATAGTGGTCGTACGAACTCCGATTTGACTCCCATCGGATCCGTTAAACTCGTATGACCAATACGAGTGCAACGGAGTTCGTTGCGCCTCGGTCCGAGGTCGTTTGGAGAAAACGACTATTTTGAGTGTCGTAGCGCGCCACTACCTCATTATTATGAATAGTGGCCGTACGAACCCCGATTTGACTCCCGTCGGATCCATTAAACTCGTATGACCAATACGAGTGCAACGGAGTTTGTTGCGCCTCGATCTGAGCTCGTTTGGAGAAAACAACTATTTTAGGTGTCGTAGCGCGCCACTACCTCATTATTATGAATAGTGGTTGTGCGAACCCCGAATTGACTTCGGACAGTTCCGTTATGCTCGAGTAACCTATACAGGTGTAATAGAACTTGTCCAACCTCCACCAGAGGTTGTATGGAGAGTATGCCATTTTAGGACTATGCAGATCACCTCAGCGCAATGCATAAAATTCGTAGTACACGAACCCAGAATCGGCCCCGACAAATCTTGATGGACCCCCGGGGCAACAAACGATGTCACCTAGGTGGACTTCGGTCAACCCCCCCCCCCCCCCCCCCCCCCCCCCCCCCCGGCTTGAAATTGGTTGGAAAAAAAAAGACAAAAAGAAAGGGGGGAGAGAGAAGCCCCTCCCCCAAAAGGAGGGGGATGCCCATGAATAGGCAGCCCCCCTATTGGGGCAAAGGGGCAGGAGAGAGAAGGGGAGGGGAGGGGGAGAAAATATCTCCCCCCACTCACTCTCCCTTAACCCCACGTGGGGAAAAGAGGAGAGGGGGGAGGTCTCCCCCTTCCCTATATAAAGGGGGGGCTCGGCCCCTCCCTGAAGCTCAAACCCCCCCTCAACCTCTCCTCCTCCTCCTCTGCCGGCTACCCCAGCCAGCCACCTCGCCGGAGCCAACCCCAAGCCGCCGCCACCTTCCCCTCCATGGCCGGCCACCCCTCTACCACCCGAGCTCCCCCTCCACTACAGGTAGAATCTCCCCCCTCCTCCTTCCTACCTCCCAAGGGCAAGCCGGGCCCCCTCCCCGTCGCCGGAGCGCCACCAGTGCCACCCCGAGCCTTGCAAGCTCGGGTGGAGGTGCTGGCCGTGGAATCCCCCCCCCCCCCAGCGCCGGTGGTGGCGCTGGGGGGGAGCAGGTCCCCACTCGGGGACCTTGGCGCCGACGAACGGGAGGCGGACGGGCCACCGGAGGACGCAGCCCCGGCGACACCCAAAGCCCCTCCCCCTCCTCTGTTTCCTGTAAGGGAAAAAAACCCCACCCCCGGCGGCGGCCGGCGGCTCCAGGTCGTCCGACCCCCGCCGGAGGATTGCCCCCTCCCCGACGCCCCGACCAGGGGCGGTAGGGAGGGTTCTAGCCGAGGAGGAGGCGGCGCAGCGAGCCTGCATGGCCCATGCAGGCTGCGTCGTGCCTCCCCGTCCCCTCCTGCGCTATTTTCTGGTGGGGTCCGGCGGCGTCAGGCCGCCGGACCACCACCGGAGTGGTCGCCGACCGCCGGTGCACCGACCGGAGGAGGCACCAGCACCCCACCCCCACCCCCACCCCCCACCCCCACCCCCCACCCCCCACCGGAGGAGGCACCGGAGTGGTCGCCGACCCCCGACGCACCGACCGGAGGAGTTCGTATTATGAATGGTGGTCATACGAACCCCGATTTGACTCCCATCGGATCCGTTAAACTCGTATGACCAATACGAATGCAACGGAGTTCGTTGCGCCTCGATCTGAGGTCGTTTGGAGAAAACGACTATTTTGAGTGTCATAGCGCGCCACTACCGCATTATTATGAATAGTGGTCGTACGAACTCCGATTTGACTCCCATCGGATCCGTTAAACTCGTATGACCAATACGAGTGCAACGGAGTTCGTTGCGCCTCGGTCCGAGGTCGTTTGGAGAAAACGACTATTTTGAGTGTCGTAGCGCGCCACTACCTCATTATTATGAATAGTGGCCGTACGAACCCCGATTTGACTCCCGTTGGATCCATTAAACTCGTATGACCAATACGAGTGCAACAGAGTTTGTTGCGCCTCGATCTGAGCTCGTTTGGAGAAAACAACTATTTTAGGTGTCGTAGCGCGCCACTACCTCATTATTATGAATAGTGGTTGTGCGAACCCCGAATTGACTTCGGACAGTTCCGTTATGCTCGAGTAACCTATACAGGTGTAATAGAACTTGTCCAACCTCCACCAGAGGTTGTATGGAGAGTATGCCATTTTAGGACTATGCAGATCACCTCAGCGCAACGCATAAAATACGTAGTACATGAACCCAGAATCGGCCCCGACAAATCTTGATGGACCCCCGGGGCAACAAACGATGTCACCTAGGTGGACTTCGGTCAACCCCCCCCCCCCCCCCCCCCCCCCCCGGCTTGAAATTGGTTGGAAAAAAAAAGACAAAAAGAAAGGGGGGAGAGAGAAGCCCCTCCCCCCAAAGGAGGGGGATGCCCATGAATAGGCAGCCCCCCTATTGGGGCAAAGGGGCAGGAGAGAGAAGGGGAGGGGAGGGGGAGAAAATATCTCCCCCCACTCACTCTCCCTTAACCCCACGTGGGGAAAAGAGGAGAGGGGGGAGGTCTCCCCCTTCCCTATATAAAGGGGGGGCTCGGCCCCTCCCTGAAGCTCAAACCCCCCCTCAACCTCTCCTCCTCCTCCTCTGCCGGCTACCCCAGCCAGCCACCTCGCCGGAGCCAACCCCAAGCCGCCGCCACCTTCCCCTCCATGGCCGGCCACCCCTCTACCACCCGAGCTCCCCCTCCACTACAGGTAGAATCTCCCCCCTCCTCCTTCCTACCTCCCAAGGGCAAGCCGGGCCCCCTCCCCATCGCCGGAGCACCACCAGTGCCACCCCGAGCCTTGCAAGCTCGGGTGGAGGCGCTGGCCGTGGAATCCCCCCCCCCCCCAGCGCCGGTGGTGGCGCTGGGGGGGGAGCAGGTCCCCACTCGGGGACCTTGGCGCCGACGAACGGGAGGCGGACGGGCCACCGGAGGACGCAGCCCCGGCGACACCCAAAGCCCCTCCCCCTCCTCTGTTTCCTGTAAGGGAAAAAACCCCACCCCCGGCGGCGGCCGGCGGCTCCAGGTCGTCCGACCCCCGCCGGAGGATTGCCCCCTCCCCGACGCCCCGACCAGGGGCGGTAGGGAGGGTTCTAGTCGAGGAGGAGGCGGCGCAGCGAGCCTGCATGGCCCATGCAGGCTGCGTCGTGCCTCCCCGTCCCCTCCTGCGCTATTTTCTGGTGGGGTCCGGCGGCGTCAGGCCGCCGGACCACCACCGGAGTGGTCGCTGACCCCCGGCGCACCGACCGGAGGAGGCACCAGCACCCCCCCCCCCCCACACCCCCACCCCCCACCCCCCACCCCCCCCCCCCCCCCCCCCACACCCACCCAACCCCCACCCCCCCCCCCACCCCCCCCCCCCCCACCCCCCCCCTGCCCCCCCCCCCCCCCCCCCCCCCCGCGGAGGCGGCGAGTATGCAGGCCACGCCACCGCCTCCCGTCCCCCTACTGTCACCATTTCCGGCGGTGGCTGGCGGCGCCAGGCCGCCGGACCACCACCGGAGTGGTTGCCGGCCCCCGGCGCAACGACCGGGTGCGGCGTCAGCCCCATCCGGCCGCTGCCCGTCGGCGGCAGCGGCCGCCTCTCGTTTAATAAATGGGAGCCGCACGATCTCTTCCAGGAGATCGTGCGGCTCCTGTTTCCTTAGTTCCCGCCCCCGCCTAAACTTGTGTGCCTCCCACAGCGGATCCGCCGCAGATCCGCTGTGGGGGCCGCGGGAGGGCGCAGGGTGCAAGACCCCTGCACCTTCTCCCTTCCTCTAACCGCACCCCAACTGCCCCTTTCACTTCCCCATTTTTCTGAGGAAAATGGGGCAGTTTCAGGAAAAATTTCCTGAATGAAAAATGTGTCCCACTTCAAGGGGCACCTCCAGTATTTTTGGGGGAATTTTAGGAATAGTTTTACTATTTTTAAACCTATTTATAAAGTTTATTTTAAGGAAATAAAAGCCCAAACGAGTTCGTAAAAATCCCCAAAAATCATGGGCTCTAATTAAAAGTATTTTACAACTACTATCAAAGTTGGGAGGTATGACCTCTTATTTTGGTCCTCCAAAAGTATTTTTCAAGCAAAATAAACGCCCGAAAGGGGGCAAAATTCATCGAAATAGATCGACGTCCTCTCGACGTATAATTTTTAAACGCATAATAAAGATTTCGTGTATCGATCTAAGGAATCAGCTAAGTTAAGAATATCGACGCAAAAACTCGGGACGAAATCGCGGTGCGACGCCGCGATCCAATAATGTCGGGATAATTATAAAAGAACGAACCCACGACAAAGGTGAATTACTAAAAATATCATGAAATGTAAATAAACTCCTGAAACGGAGTAGAACCCCTATGAACGGGGAGAAAGCATAACCCCCTCCTATGAACGGAGACGACGTTGAAGCCTCCTCTTATGGAGTGATTGGACTACTAACCCGTTACTTATTTACTGCTTTTCGTACTTTTCTTTAAATCTAGTCTCGTGCTGGTCCCCTGCATTTACTTTCTGTACTTTTCTTTAAATTCAGTCTCATACTGGTCCCCTGCCTTTACTTTATGTACTTTCAATTATCCAGTCTCGCACTGGTCTGGATATTATGGCCTCTGCTTTCGGCCTAATTTTCTGCTTGATATTATGGCTTCTGCTTTCGGCCTAATTTTCTGCTTGATATTATGGCCTCTGCTTTCGGCCTAATTTTCTGCTTGATATTATGGCCTCTGCTTTCGGCCTAATTTTCTGCTTGATATTATGGCCTCTGCTTTCGGCCTATTTTGCTGCTGCGCATATTCGTGTTTTAATACCAACTGCGGCCCTACGCTAGCAAGGGGTGCTTATCCTCCCTTCTGTGAGGCCTTAGTTGGAAAAAAAAAACCGGAGTTGAGCCCCTCCTCCCCGGTTAGCCCCAAGTAAGGAGCCCTCATACCGCTGAGCCTCCCGGTCAAAAGTTGCGGGACCGGTCGAGTAAGAGTGTCGCGTCAAGTTTTAAAGCGCTCGCTCTAAGTTTTGAAGATTGTTTGAAAGTGGCGGGTCGGTCACGCCCACAGACCGTTCGTACCGGTGTGGGAGGGTTGACGACTCATGGCGACAGGGAGATGTGCGCAGCAGGTTATCTTCACTCTGAACCCGCAATATTACCTCCGCTGGTCGGCCTAAAAATTGGTTCGCCGGATGTCGCTCACATCCAATTAGTACACCAAGTTGTACGGGAGGGCCTGAGTGATACGGTACAACTACATTCAGAAGTGGCGAGACTGGTCACTGTCACCGACGGCCACATCGGTGAGGCCCGCGGGGTTAGCTCCCCTGCTTGAAATAAAGCGGTCTAAATTGTGTCGACACAGGGTTTTTGTGTGTGTACAGGTTTGAATACCTGGGTGTATGTATGCGCGAGATAGTGTTGTGTATTTACTATACGGCGTGATTATGGGTATTAGGGCAGGAGCCCCGTTTTATATATATATATATATGTTGGAGTTTCTGAGGTGATCTCAAAGCAATCAATAGTTAGTCTTGCTGCCAACGCAATATGAGCCTATAGGGTCGCACATAAAAGCGTTTGGAGAAGTTGGAGAAAGGATTGTATTGGCCTTACTCATATTGGATATGAGTGGAGGACCAACCCTGTGACTACTTAGAATAAAGTTGAGAATGTCTCAACGGGAAATCGTCTAAAGGGTTTAGACGAATTCGACTAATTCAGATTCGGCTAAAGGGTATAACCGAATTTATATATAGTCGAATTCGGTTATTATGAATAGTCGAATTCGGTTATTGTCATTAGTTGAATTCAGTTATAGTGTATAGTCGAATTCGGCTATTGAGTTCAATGGAAAAAATTCGGTTATTGTGATTAGCCGAATTCGGTTATAGTGTATAGTCGAATTCGGCTATTCTGTATAGTCGAATTTGTATAGTCGAATTCGGCGAAATGGTTTCGCCGAATGTGAGTCGAATTCGGTTAATCTGATTAGTCGAATTCGGCGAATATAGATCTGGGCAGATATTTTGTGGTCTGCGGACAGCCTGTTTTATGCCCTGCCTATAAAAGGAATGCATTTAGGTCTTCGAGACTTACGATTCTGATTCGCGACTTTAGAGGAGAAGCCGACCGGAACTGTTCCGCGCGAGGGCATCTCGTTCTTTCGTCCGCCGATCATCTTCCGTCGTCGTCAGTCGCCGCCTCTTCTGGATCGGATCTAGCAATCCGTGGGGACGTTGAGAGCCTCCTTCTCCGACCTAGTTCTTGTGCTTCAAGAAGCTAGGGTTCTCCTTTGCTTGTGTGGATCACTATAGAGGAGCCGATACATTTCGGTTCTTGGAACTCAAGATTTCGGATCTCATCTTGGAGCACCTTGGTTGAGTGTTGACTCAATCCCGCAAAGGTATATCGTATTTAGATTTCCATTATTCTCTTGAATAATGAAAAACTGCAAGATCCGTTAACTCTTTGGGTTGTTCTTGTTATTTCCGCTGCGCATATTTGATATGTAATCCCTTATGAAGGGGTATAGAAAACCCAACAATATATATATATATATATGCTTACCTGCTGCTAACACTCTCCTTTGCTTCAGCTATTTATTTCTGTCCTTTAGCCACCCCCTGGATATGGATCTGAGGAGGGGATGTATTTTTTACTTAGCTCTGTGACTAACGGTTATTTCTTATAACCAATCACAGGAGATGGGACAGCGCGAAGCCCCCGCACCACAGGATGAGTTACCAGCCTTGGAGATGGTCCGTTCGATTACCCCAGCCTCGCCCCCTGTCTTCCGCGACGTGAGTCCTAGAGTATAGGACTAGACTAGGATCTTTTGTTTAGTCGATGTAGCCCCCGAGGCAGTGATTGTAAACTTTAGGCTTCGGCCCCGTTTAAGTATGTAAATATAAGCTGTGTGCTTGGTTTTCTGTCTTTCGATTGCATCCGCTATGCATTCTGATGTGATGTTGTGATTCTTGTGCCTGACAGGGAGACCACTCAGTGCTCGAGAGGGTGGGACGTTGCCACCCGGAAAGCGCTAAGTGGTCGTCCTTAGGCAGTAAGATCCCCCTCCCTGAACCCGGTTCAGGATTGGGGAGGGGGGTCTTACAAATGGATCAGAGCTGCCATGATCCGACCACATGGGGCAGTTTTTCAATCCTCCCGTTCCCGGTTCCGTTTCTTGGTTCCGGACGAACCACGCTGTGAAAGCCTGGTGGACCCTTTAGGTTTAAAGTTAAGGATTTGAGACTGCACGGTAGTACACCCGCACGCATTCCGCTTTCTTTTCGTTTCAGTCCTGCAAAATCCCCTTATTTTTGCAAGTACTGATGTTCATTTTGTTACTTCTCCAGATACCGGAGTTGAGTAACGGAAGGTCCTCCTCTGAGGATCAGTACCACCCTATCACTCCACCACCAGCCCCAGCCACTCCTGCCGCTCTACATTTAGAGGGCGACCACTCAGCACGATCCTCTGGGGGGAGTTCTCAGAGGCCTTTTTAGAGCACTTCATTTCAGATGCGGACCGGATGGCACTCCAGGAGCGGTTCCTGCAGATCCGGCAGGGAGATAGGACGGTTCCGGACTACCAGAGAGAGTTTATCCACTTGGCCCGCTTCGCCGGGACCTTAGCAGGTACGGATAGGGACAGGGCTGCCAGATTTTACCGGGGATTACGAGACGATCTCCGTCAGACCCTGATCATGATTTCTCAGGCATCCTTCCAAACGATTGCCTCACACGCCACCGCTCTAGAGATGGATCAGCGGATGGTGGCCTAGCAGCGGAGGGGACACATGGGTGTTCCCCGGACTCAGGGCCGAGAGAGAGGAGCAGGCCCACGCAGACAGGACCAGGCCAGGAGACAGCGTCAGCGTCACCAGCCGTATTGGCAGGCACCCCAGCCCCGATTGGCACCTCCAGCCCCAGCACCACCAGCCACAGCACCTCAGCCCGCCCCAGCCACGCGATGAGATGTTCCCTTCGCAGGGAACTGCTACATGTGCCAGCATCCTGGGCACATACGAGCCTTTTGCCCTCAGACAGTAGGTAGGCCCGGCCTAGGAGCCGTGCAGGGAGCCGCGGAGAGAGGATGAGGACGAGGTAGGCGCAGAGGACAGCCTGCAGGCAGGAGAGGCCAGGCCAAGCAGGGCAGAGCAGCACCCCTCAAGGCATACGCTTTAGACCTCCAGCACGGTCCTGCACCCGATGTAGTGATAGGTATCTACTTTCAGTAGTTACGATATCCTAGGAAGATGTTATAGTTACATATATATATTGTGACCTTTTTGTATAGCATGTATGGTCTCTATTCCTGTATATCTGTAAAAAAAACTCATGATCATAGTATATACATATTATCAGGTTTACTTTTGGTAGAGGGTCATCCCTCTAAAACGTTGTTCGATACCGATGCCACGCATTCCTTCGTCGCACAGAACTTCATCGCTGACAAGGGAAACACTGTACGATCATCCGGGATGTCAATACGAATACGACTCCCGGATGGATCAGATATGACGTCAACAGAAAAGTGTTCCTTCCAAGCAATGCTAGGAGGCATAGAATTCGAAGTCAACGCGACCGTTTTGGCGATAACCGGATTCGACATCATCCTAGGAATGGATTGGTTGGCCGAGCACAGCGCCCAAATTGATTGTTCGACTCGAGAAATCCGCCTCCAGAACCTGAATGGGCAATTTAACACACTAGCAGGTATACCATCTGTCACCCGCATTATCTTAACATCCGCGCAAACAGTCAAAGCAGTCCGGCGAAAGGACGAAGTATACCTAATATACTTAGAGATGGAAGACAAGACGCAGGTACTCGCTAGGGTGCCTGTAATTAGGGACTTCCCAGACATCTTTCCAGAATCCCTTCCCGGGTTGCCCCCGCAATGGGAAGTGGACTTCCAAATTGAACTTACACATGGAGCCCGACCTGTATCCCGAGCTCCATACCGAATGGCCCCGAGAGAGCTAGCCGAGCTCAATATTCAACTACAAGAGTTAGTTGACGCAGGTTTCGTTCGCCCAAGTACCTCGCCCTGGGGAGCCCCAGTGTTATTCGTTAAAAAGAAAGATGGATCCATGCGTCTCTGTGTTGATTACAGGGAACTGAATAAGCTCACTGTCCGGAATACTTATCCCCTGCCCCGAATAGATGAATTGTTCGATCAATTACAAGGCGCGTCCGTCTTTTCCAAGATGGATTTAAGATCCGGCTATTATCAACTCAGAGTACGAGAAGAAGACATTCCCAAGACCGCTTTCAGCTCCCGCTATGGACTTTACGAATTCATGGTGATGTCGTTTGGATTAACCAACGCCCCGTCCGCCTTCATGTCTTTAATGAATACGGTGTTTAAACCTTTCCTAGATCACTTCGTGATAGTTTTTATAGACGACATACTCATCTACTCGAAGAGCAAAACTGATCATTCCAGGCACCTCCAAATGGTTCTGCTCAAGCTAAGGGAGCACTCGCTCTTCGCGAAGTTCAGCAAATGTGAGTTCTGGATGGAAGAAGTCGGCTTCCTTGGACACACAGTCAACAAGAACGGGGTAGTGGTGGACCAAGGCAAGGTACGAGCAGTACGAGACTGGCCGCCACTTAAGTCAGCAGCAGACAGCAGGAGTTTCCTTGGCCTCGCCGACTACTACCGAAAGTTTGTGGAAGAATTTTCTAAGATTGCGCTACTGCTTACCGCCCTGACCAAAAAGGACGTGACATTCCAGTGGTCTCCCGAATGCGAAGCAGCGTTCATAGAGCTAAAGCGCCGACTGATATCGGCCCCGATTCTGACACTCCCCTCAGGTACAGAGGGCTTCCAGATCTACGTCGACGCATCCCTGAAGGGATTGGGATCCGTACTAATGCAACACGGCAAAGTAATCTCCTACGCCTCTCGGCAGCTAAAGCCCCACGAACTAAACTACGCAACCCATGCCCTGGAACTGGGTGCGGTAGTGTTCGCGCTAAAAGTCTGGAGGCATTATCTTTACGGGGTAAGGTGCGAGATTTTCTCCGACCACAAGAGCCTTAAATACATCTTCACCCAGAAGGAACTAAATCTTCGACAACGCCGGTAGCTGGAGTTCTTATGCGATTACGACTTCGCTCTCCAATATCATCCCGGCAAGGCCAATAAGGTTGCAGATGCCTTAAGTCGGCAACATTCGATGGCCGGCAATTGGCTAGAGATGATACCAAATGAATTAATCAAGTCCTTGGCAGACTTGGATATCATTCTCATTACCCGCAGGAACCCGATGGAATACCAGGCCCAGCTTTACTGGATGGAGATACAGTGTGACATCAGGGACAGAATACGAGATGCCCAGAAGATCGACGTGGAAGCAGCCCCGATCATTCAGGCCTTGCAACACGGTGCACAAGAAGACTACAACTTGTATGATGGCATCCTGCAGTACAGACACAGCATATTCATTACCGCTTCAGAGGGAATCCAGGAAGAGATACTTCGTGAAGCACACCAAACGAGGTATTCAATACACCCGGGGGTAGTGAAAATGTACACGGGCCTACGAAGGACATTGTACTGGCCAGGAATGAAGAAGTACATCACCGATTATGTAGCGCACTGCCAGACCTGTCAAATGGTCAAGGCAGAATGTCGTAGCCCAGGAGGTCTGCTACAACCCCTGTCGATACCAGAGTGGAAATTCGAAGATATCTCCATGGACTTCGTCCATGGCTTACCCCGATCTCGTGCAGGGAACAACTCAATATGGGTCGTAGTAGACCGCCTCACCAAAGTGGCTCGCTTCATCTCGAACAGACAAAGCGACGGCGTCGACATATTAGCCCGGATATTTATAGAGCAAGTGGTCCGATTTCATGGGATACCCAAGTCAATCGTGTCTGACCGCGATGGACGCTTCACATCAAAAGAATGGAGGAGAGTGCAAGCTTACCTGGGAACCAGATTAGCTTTTAGCACCGCCTTCCACCCCCAGACCGACGGGCAAACAGAAAGGACGAACCAGACGATGGAAAAACTCCTCCGATTATGCATAGTGGAACACAATGAGCCTTGGGAACAGTTACTGCCCTTGGTGGAGTTCTCATACAATAACAGCTTCCATGCGAGCATCAAAATGGCACCTTACGAAGCCCTTTACGGAAGACGTTGTCGAACACCACTATCATGGGCACAAGACGAGGACTCCGAAGCTTTAGGAGTCACCTATATAGATGATACCACGACAGCTATAAGGTTGATTCAAGAACGTATGCTGGAGGCACAGAGTCGTCAAGCCAAATATTATGATGCACGTCATCGAATGGTAGAATTCAACGTGGGAGACATGGTTTTCTTAAAAATTAAACTGATGCACGGGGTATCCCGAATAAGGAAACAGGAAAAGCTAGATCCACGCTATCTAGGCCCATATCAAGTAACAAAAAGGATTGGCCCTGTCGCTTATAGGTTAGCCCTGCCAGCTGAACTGGGAAGCCTTCACGACGTATTTCACGTCTCCTCGCTAATACGTGTTCTATGCCAACCCGAGCAGCATCTCCCCACACCACCAACATTAGTGCAATCCGACCGATCCGTCCAACTCGAACCCGTGAAGATAGTGGACTCCAAGATCAAAGAGCTGTGGAACAAAACCATCACGATGGTCAAGATCTTGTGGTCAAACTGTGGACGCGAAGAGTTTACTTGGGAACCCGAGACGCTCGTTCGAGAAAAATACCCGGCACTCTTTCCCCATGTATATCCTTTAAACCCCCCCTACTTTAGCCAATTTTCAGGGACAAAAATCTCTTTATTTTTATTTGGATTGTAACATCCCGACCTTTATTGGGCCCCTAGAACCTAGTGAGCCCAATAAAAGTAGGCCCGAGCGATAAAAAAACTACCATTTTAAGTGGTGTTGTGCGCCGCAACTAAGTTATTGTGGTACAGTGACCAAATGTACCCCGATTTGACTCTCGTCGGATCCGTTAAACTCGTATGACCAATACGAGTGCAACGGAGTTCGTTGCGCCTCGATCCGAGGTCGTTTGGAGAAAACGACTATTTTGAGTGTCGTAGCGCGCCACTACCTAATTATTATGAATAGTTGTCGTACGAACCCCGATTTGACTCCCGTCGGATCCGTTAAACTCGTATGACCAATACGAGTGCAACGGAGTTCGTTGCGCCTCGATCCGAGGTCGTTTGGAGAAAATGACTATTTTGAGTGTCGTAGAGCGCCACTACCTCATTATTATGAATAGTGGTCGTACGAACCTCGATTTGACTCCCATCGGATCCGTTAAACTCGTATGACCAATACGAGTGCAACGGAGTTCGTTGCGCCTCGATCCGAGGTCGTTTGGAGAAAACGACTATTTTGAGTGTCGTAGCGCGCCACTACCTCATTATTATGAATAGTGGTCGTACGAACCCCGATTTGACTCCCGTCGGATCCGTTAAACTCGTATGACCAATACGAGTGCAACGGAGTTCGTTGCGCCTCGATCTGAGCTCTTTTGGAGAAAACAACTATTTTAGGTGCCGTAGCGCGCCACTACCTCATTATTATGAATAGTGGTCGTGCGAACCCCGAATTGACTTCGGACAGTTCCGTTAGGCTCGAGTAACCTATACAGGTGTAATAGAACTTGTCCCACCTCTACCCGAGGTTGTATGGAGAGTATGGCATTTTAGGACTATGCAGATCACCTCAGCGCAATGCATAAAATACGTAGTACACGAACCCGGAATCGGCCCCGAAAAATCTTGATGGACCCCCGGTGAAACAAACGATGTCACCTAGGTGGACTTCGGTCAACCCCCCCCCCCCCCCCCCCCCCGGCTTGAAATTGGTTGGAAAAAAAAGACGAAAAGAAAGGGGGGGAGAGAGAAGCCCCTCCCCCCAAAGGAGGGGGCTGCCCATGAATAGGCAGCCCCCCTATTGGGGCAAAGGGGCAGGAGAGAGAAGGGGAGGGGAGGGGGAGAAAATATCTCCCCCCACTCACTCTCCCTTAACCCTACGTGGGGAAAAGAGGAGAGGGGGGAGGTCTCCCCCTTCCCTATATAAAGGGGGGGCTCGGCCCCTCCCTGAAGCTCAACCCCCCCCCCCCCCCCCCCCTCAACTTCTCCTCCTCCTCCTCCTCTGCCGGCTACCCCAGCCAACCACCTCGCCGGAGCCAACCCCATGCTGCCGCCACCTTCCCCTCCATGGCGGGCTGCCCCTCTACCTCCCGAACTCCCCCTCCACTATAGCTAGAACCTCCCCCCTCCTCCTTCCTACCTCCAAAGGGCAAGCCGGCCCCCTCCCCGTCGCCGGAGCGCCACCAGCGCCACCCCGAGCCTTGCAAGCTCGGGTGGAGGAGCTGGTCGTGGAAGCCCCCCCCCCCCCCCCCCCACACACACACACACCCACCCAGCGCCGGTGGTGGCGCTGGGGTGGAGCAGGTCCCCACTCGGGTACCTTGGCGCCGACGAACAGGAGCCGTCGGGCCGCCGGAGGACGCAGCCCTGGCGGCACCCGAAGTCCCTCCCCCTCCTCTGTTTCCTGTAAGGGAAAAACCCCCACTCCCGGCGGCGGCCGGCGGCTCCAGGCCGCCGGAACCCCGCCGGAGGATTGCCCCCTCCCCGACGCGCCAACCAGGGGCGGTAGGGAGGGTTCTAGCCGAGGATGCGGCGGCGCAGCGAGCCTGCATGGCCCATGCAGGCTGCGTCGCGCCTCCCCGTCCCCTCCTGCGCTATTTTTCGGTGGGGTCCGACGGCGCCAGGCCGCCAGACCACCACCGGAGTGGTCGCCGACCCCCGGCGCACCGACCGGAGGCGGCACCAGCACTCTCCCCCCCCCCCCCCCCCCCCGCGGAGGCGGCGAGCATGCAGGGTGCATGCAAGCCACGCCCCCGCCTCCCGTCCCCCTTCTGTCACCATTTCCGGCGGTGGCCGGCGGCGCCAGGCTGCCAGACCACCCCCGGAGTGGCCGCCGGCCCCCGACGCACCGACCGGGGGCGGCGCGGGCGGCGGCAGCGGGCGCCTCCCGATTAATAAACGGGATCCGCACGATCTCCCCCAGGAGATCATGCGGCTCCTGTTTCCTTAGTTCCCGCCCCCGCCTCAACTTGTGTGCCTCCCACAGTGGATCCGCCGCAGATCCTCTGTGGGGGCCGCGGGAGGGCGCAGGGTGCAAGACCCATGCGCCTTCTCACTTCCTCTAACCGCACCCCAACTGCCACTTTCACTTGCCCTTTAGGAAAAATTTCCTGAATGAAAAATGTGATCCACTCTAAGGGGCACCTCCAGTATTTTTTGGGGAATTTTAGGAATAGTTTTACTATTTTTAAACCGATTTATAAAGTTTATTTTAAGGAAATAAAAGCCCAAACGAGTTCGTAAAAATCCCCAAAAATCATGGGCTCTAATTAAAGGTATTTTACAACTACTATCAAAGTTGGGAGGTGTGCCCTCTTATTTTGGTCCTCCAAAAGTATTTTTCAAGCAAAATAAACGCCCGAAAGGGGGCGAAATTCATCGAAATAGATCGACGTCCTCTCGACGTATAATTTTTAAACGCATAATAAAGATTTCGCGTATCGATCTAAGGAATCAACTAAGTTAAGAATATCGACGCAAAAACTCGGGACGAAATCGCGGTGCGACGCCGCGATCCAATAATGTCGGGATAATTATAAAAGAACGAACCCACGACAAAGGGGAATTACTAAAAATATCATGAAATGTAAATAAACTCCCGAAACGGAGTAGAACCGCTATGAACGGGGAGAAAGCAGAACCCCCTCCTATGAACGGAGTCGATGTTGAAGCCTCCTCTTATGGAGTGATTGGACTAAACCTTTACTTATTTACTGCTTTCTGTACTTTTCTTTAAATCTAGTCTCGTACTGGTCCCCTGCATTTACTTTCTGTACTTTTCTTTAAATCCAGTCTCATACTAGTCCCCTGCCTTTACTTTCTGTACTTTCAATTCTCCAGTCTCGCACTGGTCTGGATATTATGGCCTCTGCTTTCGGCCTAATTTTCTGCTTGATATTATGGCCTCTGCTTTCAGCCTAATTTTCTGCTTGATATTATGACCTCTGCTTTGGGCCTAATTTTCTGCTTGATATTATGGCCTCTGCTTTCGGCCTAATTTTCTGCTTGATATTATTGTCTCTGCTTTCGGCCTACTTTGCTGTTGCGCATATTCGTGTTTTAATACCAACTGTGGCCCTACGCTAGCAAGCGGTGCTTTTCCTCCCTTCTGTGAGGCCTTAGTTGGGAAAAAAACCCGGAGTTGAGCCCCTCCTCCCCGGTTACCGCCAAGTAAGGAGCCCTCATACCGCTGAGCCTCTCGGTCAAAAGTTGCGGGACCGGTCGAGTAAGAGTGTCGCGTCAAGTTTTAAAGTGCTCGCTCTAAGTTTTGAAGATTGTTTGAAAGTGGCGGGTCAGTCACGCCCACAGACCGTTCGTACCGGTGTGGGAGGGTTGACGACTCATGGCGACAGGGAGATGTGCGCAGCAGGTTATCTTCACTCTGAACCCGCAATCTTACCTCCACTGGTCGGCCTAAAATCCGGTTCGTCGGATGTCGCTCACATCCAATTAGTACACCAAGTTGTACGGGAGGGCCTGAGTGATACGGTACGACTACATTCAGAAGTGGCAAGACTAGCCACTGTCACCGACGGCCACATCGGTGAGGCCCGCAGGGTTAGCTCCCCTGCTTGAAATAAAGTGGTCTAAACTGTGTCGACATAGGGTTTTTGTGTGTGTATAGGTTTGAATACCTGGGTGTATGTATGCGCGAGATAGTGTTGTGTATTTACTATACGGCACGATTATGGGTATTAGGGAAGGAGCCCCGTTTTATATATATATATATATATATATATGCTTACCTGCTGATAACCCTCTCCTTTGCTTCGGCTATTTATTTTTGTCCTTTAGCCACCCCCTGGATATGGATCCGGGGAGGGGATGTATTTTCTACTTAGCTCTGTGATTAACGGTTATTTCTTATAACCAATCACAGGAGATGGGACAGCGCGAAGCCCCCGCACCACAGGATGAGTTACCAGCCTTGGAGATGGTCCGTTCGATTACCCCAGCCTCGCCCCCTGTCTTCCGCGACGTGAGTCCTAGAGTATAGGACAAGACTAGGATCTTTTGTTTAGTCGATGTAGCCCCCGAGGCAGTGATTGTAAACTTTAGGTTTCGGCCCCGTTTAAGTATGTAAATATAAGCTGTGTGCTCTGTTTTCTGTCTTTCGATTGCTTCCGCTATGCGTTCTGATGTGATGTTGTGATTCTTGTGCCTGACAAGGAGACCGCTCAGTGCTCAAGAGGGTGGGACGTTGCCACCCGGAAAGCGCTAAGTGGTCGTCCTTAGGCAGTAAGATCCCCTCTCCCTGAACCCGGTTCAGGATTGGGGAGGGGGGTCTTACACTCCACATATCCCTCCATGGACTTCCTTTAAGGTGTACTCTGCCTCTGCTGTCGGAAGGCACTTTAGGTAGGGCCCCGAAAAAGCCCATTTGTAAAGCTCCCCTTCGATGATAATGTATGAGGCAGCTCGCATTCGCAACCGACATGCTTCCAAACAGTCGTCGGGCAGGTCTTCGCGCTCAATGTAGGCATGGATGGGTGTCATCCAGGATGGCCCTTCTTAGCTAATTTCTGCGAACTCCCATGCTCCGTGAATGTTGGGAGTCATGATGACTTCGATCTGACGCCTCCGGGATTGATAATTAGAAGGAGAGGTTGCGAGCTTGGAGAGTGCGTCTGCTCTGGATTTTTGCACTCTGGGGATGTGCAAAATCTGGTGTGATGGTATTTTTTGTAGGAAGGACTTCACAAATATGAGATATTGTGTCATTTGGTCTTTCTTTGCCTCGTAATTTACCTCGACCTGCGAGGCCACCAGCTGTGAATCAGTGTAGATTGTCAGGTTTTCTGCTTTGCAGTTGACGGCGAGTCGTAGGCCGACGATCAGGGCCTCATATTCAGCAATGTTGTTGGTTGTCGGGAACCACAACCTGAGGCCGTACTCCAAAGTGATGCCCTTTGGGCTGATTAGTAGCAATCTTGCTCCAGCTTCTTCGGTCGCGGAATCCCCGTCGATATAGAGAGTCCAATGAGCGGCGGAGATGTCTTTGATAGGAGCGGCCTCCGGAGGTAGAGTATTTTCTACGATGAAATCGGCGAGTACTTGGGATTTGATGTCTAGCCATGGTAGGAATTGGATGTCGAACTCGCCCAGCTCGACTGCCCACTTTACTAATCTCCCAGATACTTCCGGCTTCTGTAGAATGGCTCGCAATGGTAACTGAGTTAACATTTTCATCATATGAGCCTGGAAGTAGGGCCGGAGCTTTCTTGCCGAAGAGACCGGTCGAATTGAACCACCTTAGCTCGCAAGCGAACCGAGCGTGAAAACAGACAATAAATGAGTTAGTAAGTGACAAGAAGGTTTTTAACGTGGAAAACCCAGAAAGATTGAAAAACCACGCAGTCGGAGCTGTGCCGACCAACTTCCACTATCTTTTGGGGGGATATAATTAGAGACTTAGAATCCAAGCGCAACAGGCCGCCGCTCATCACAGTAATGGAGAGAGAGAGAGAGAGAGAGAGAGAGAGAGAGAGAGAGTGAGAGAGAACTCTGGGGGTGACAGGCCACCTCTCGGAAAGCTAAGTATTTCTTCTTCTGAGAACAACCATGAGAACAAAAGTGAGAATGCTAGTGAGAACAAAAGTGAGAATGCCAAATCGCCTTTCGACGAAAGGAAATTTCCAAGTCCACGAAGGGGATCTTCAAGCCTCGAAGGAAAGCTCAGAGGAAATCTTCGCAGAGCTCTCTCGGGTGCCGAAAGCAAGGAGTCTTGAAATGAAGGCTTTGGGCTCCTTTTATAGCCTTGAGTAGAGGTAGCCTGGTAATTTTGTCGTTGTAACCACTGTAACCACCGGACAGGTGAATCACGTTTGCTGATTCGGAGCACATGGATCACCATTTTTCATAAATGACTGTCTCACTCTTCGGGTAGTTCGGACAGTTCAGGCAGTTCAGGCAGCTTCGTTGAAGGTGAATAAGGCAACGAATGGGTCCTACAATCTGAGAAATTAAGAAATGTTAACTGCGCGCGCGTTCAGAACGTGGAAACATTTCGAGCACGTTTTGAGCGCACGGGGAAGCGTTCTGAGCGCGCAACGAATGGGGAAACATTCTGAGCGTGCAACGAACGGGGAAGCGTTCTGAGCACGCATCAAACCCGGAAGCGTTCTGAGTGCGCAATGAATGGGGAAGCATTCTGAGCGCGCGATGAACACGAGAGCACTCTAGGCGTGCAACGAACTTGGCAAAATGAGAAGTCGCAGCCCCTAGGGGAAGTCGAGCTCCGGCCGCACACCGGTACGGGGGGGGCGAAGGGGGGGGCTCAGCTTGGCCGCACCCTTCGGAGGTGCGGCTCGGCCGCATCTCGATGGGGTGCGGGCTTGGTCGCACCCCTATAGGGTGCGGCTGCGCAGCTCCCTATGGGGTGCGGCTTCGCAGCACCCTATGGGGTGCGGCTTGGCTGCACCCCTATGAGGTGCTCTTTGACCGCACCCCAAGGGTGCGGCCAAGCCAATCCGGCTCGGCCGCACCTCTAAGGGGTGCGGGCTTAGCCGCACCCCATGGGGGTGCGGCTCGGCCGCACCTCTGTGGGGTGCGGCCTGGCCGCACCTCTGTGGGGTGCGGCCTGGCCGCACCTCTGTGGGGTGCGGCCTGGCCGCACCTCTGTGGGGTGCGGCCTGGCCGCACCTCTGTGGGGTGCGGCCTGGCCGCACCTCTGTGGGGTGCGGCCTGGCCGCACCTCTGTGGGGTGCGGCCTGGCCGCACCTCTGTGGGGTGCGGCCTAGCCGCACCCCACGGGTGAAGGCTTGGTCGCACCCCATGGGTGCGGCTTGGCCGCACCAAGCCCGCACCCATGGGGTGCGGCGAGGCCGCACCCATGGGGTGCGGCGAGGCCGCACCTATGGGGTACAACGAGGCCGCACCCCTATGGGGTGCGTCGTGGCCGCACCCCATTGGTGCGGCCTGGCCGCACCCCATTGGTGCGGCCTGGCCGCACCCTATGGGGTGCGCCGTGGCTGCACTCCATGGGTGCGGCCTGGCCGCACCTCTATGGGGTGCGCCTTGTCCGCACCCCATGGGTGCGGCCAAGCCAAGCCGGCTTGGCCGCACCACTATGGGGTGCGGCTTGGCTGCACCCCATGGGTGTGGGCTCGACCGCACCGCGCGGCTCGGCCGCACCCCAAAGGGGGTGCGATTCGGTCGCACCCCAAAGGGGGTGCGATTCGGCCGCATCCCCACTATGGGGGGTGCGGCTACCCGCGCCCCGCTAGTGGGGTGCGGGCTAACCGCTCCCCAACAGTGGGGTGCGGTCATGACTGAAAGAACCGCTCGAAGTATCCGAATGAGGATTTAGGTGGAATCTCTTATCCGTTGCCTCTTGGTAGGTATAAATAGGCAAACCTAAGGAGTATCTACGGGTATCGAGTATCTGTGTACCCAAAACAACCCGTTAAGCCTCTGAACCCATTTATTGTCCAAATATGCTTTATCAATCTTCTCATATATTTGTGACAAAAAAACGTGTATGTTTCAGAGTGCAGAAAGTAGTGAGTAGTAAAAAGGTTTTCGACCTAACACATTTTCATAAGAGTTAGCACATTTAAAACATAAGTAGGAGTTTCCAAACAATAAAAATAAACATCCAACATAAAGGTTCTACTCATGAAAATAAGTCTGAACAAACATAATGACAGTGGATCAGAACATATAACAATTCTACTCAGAGAGTAGATCATCAGCATCCATGTCAAAAACTACTTTCTCTCCTCCATCTTCACCAGTGCCTGCAAGGAATTTCATGAGTTAGACTCAATGAATTCATAAACATATGCAGTAACGTCAAAAGTAAACTAGCTCGACCTAAATGAGCTTAGAACTTGTAGCATTGGTGAAGTAACACTGTCAGCATCTCTATCCAGTCTCAGTAGGACCAGTCAAGTTATGATTTTAATAAATCACACATTGTTATCTTACTCATTAATGATCCATGTGTACCTCATCATTAAATGATTTGGCACACCATCATTTACAACATTATCAAATGTGGAATAATGTGCTATGATCATTAATGTTAGATTAACCTTTGCAAAAACTTTCTATTCCCAGTTGAATAATTCTCAAATCAAACTTACAATGAGAAAGATGTTTAGTTATCAAATGTGGAATAACTGACATCTAACCATCTTGGGTGTTCATCAAGAAATTATTTGGGGTTTTCAGTTTGTTATTAGATGCTTGAATGTTGCGACTATAGGTTCTTACTTATCAAAACATAAGCTTTGGAGGAAAGTTTCATATTTCTATGAACTTTAATCTCATTTCCCTCGATGTTTTGATTGTGAGAGCTCTATTTAAGACTTTGGTCAAGGCGTCTGCAACATTATCTTTCGATCTCACATCAATCAGGTTCATAACTCCTTGACTTGTGAGTGAGGTCAACCAGACTTGTTTCATCCTAAGTTGCCTTCTTTTGCCATTGAACAAAGTGTTCATAGCAATCGTTTTAGTAGTCTGATTGTCACAGTAAACTGCAACAGAACTTAGTTTCAGGCTTGTTAGTGGAATGTCCATCACCAAATCTCTTAACCACTCTACTTCTTCTCCTACTGAAGCTATAGTGTAGAGTTCATATTCCTTAGAAGAGAGAGCAATACATGATTGCCTCTTAGACTTCTAGGCTACAGCTGCTCCTCCTAGTGTGAATATAAATCCACTAGTGGACTTGCTGTCGTTTATTTCTGAGCACCATGATGCATCAGAATATCCTTCCAGAACTGGAGGATGACCATTATAACATAAAGCATAATTTTGGGTGTGCTTTAAGTATCTCATCAGCCTATCGAGGGCATTCCAATGGTCTTGGCCAGGATTACTAGTGAACCTACTTAACATGCCGACTGTGAAGGCTATGTCGGGTCTAGTGCAGACCATAACATACATGAGACTACCAATCAGCTTAGAATAATCTAACTGTCGAACCACAGCTACTTCATTGGGTTGTAAGCGGTTGTTATAGTCATATGGTGTCTCTAATGCTCGACTTTCATTGTATCCCTACGTGTCCAACAAGGACTTTATGTAGTGACTTTGACGTAGGGAAATGCCATTTTTCCCAAAGATCAATTCCATGCCTAGTATAGTTTCAGCTACACCTAGGTCTTTAATGCTAAATTCTCTCATTAGGTCTGACTTGACGTCATACACTTCGGATTGATCAGATCCTAGAATAAGCATATCATCAACGTACAAGCATATTAAGGCGACTTTGTTTGATCTATTACGTATGTAAAGACAATTATCCGAGAGACTCGACATGAATCCCATGTTCTTTATACAATAGTCAAACTTCTCATGCCACAATTTCGGTGTTTGTTTTAGTCCGTATAGTGGTTTGATTAGCTTATAGACTTTACTTTCATGACCTTGTACTATGAAGCCTTCAGGTTGGCACATGTATATTTCTTCGGTCAGATCTCCATTCCAGAACGCAGTCTTAACATCCATTTGATGAACAATAAAGTTCTCAATAGATGCAATCGTGAGAAGGACCCTAATAGTTGCTAAGTGACACACGGGTGAGTAGACATCAAAATAATCTACTCCGCCGACTTATGAGAAATCTTTAGCCACCATGCGTGCTTTATACTTAGCTACGCTACCATCAGTATTTAATTTCTTTTTCAGAACCCACTTACACCCTATAGTTTTAGCCCATTTTGGCTTATCAACCAGCGTTTAGGTGTTGTTCTGAAGTAGAGAGTGTTGGAATATGGTTATCTGCATTCCTTTGTTTTGAGAATAACAAATCCTACTTGTATTTGATCTTGTTTGCCATTGTGTTTTTAGCATGCAGGTTTGGACAGATATGACACCAGGTTGCTGAAACAATGGTATAGCACTAACCACAAGCAGAAGGATTGAAAGTTGTCTAACGCCAGGCGTTAGGATTTAACGCTGGGCATTAGCCTGATGCCGTTCGACAAAAATGGAGTTCGACGAAATGACAAGCCCGTTCGACGAAATAGCGTTGGACGAAAGAAACTCAACGCCAGACGTTAGGACTTAACGCTGGCTTTCGACGAAATTGCGTTCGACGAAGTACATACCACGGCGTTCGACGAAATTGTGATCGACGAAAGTAGAAGCCCGTTCGACGAAATTGAGTTCGACGAAAATTGCGTTCGACGAAATGAAACTGCGTTCGACGAAATGAGATGTTGTTCGACGAAATGGCGAGCCAGCTGATTAAAGAAAGAAACTCAACGCCAGGCGTTAGATCATAACGTTGGCGCTATCCGGTCGATGAATTTGGCAAGAAGAAAGGAGTTGTGATTGCAAGAGGAACTTTAGGAATGATTTGCCCAACGCCTGTGTTAGCCTTAACGCCCAGCGTTAGTATTGCCTAAAATAAAACATTTCCTAAAGTGCAGAATCTCCTTCCTCTTCTGAAGATCCGAGCCATCAATATGTTGTTATACATGGTCAACGCATGGCGTTAGCACCTAACGCCGGCGTTAGCTCAAAGTCTATAAATTGGAGGATTTCATCTTCTCCAAGTACTGATTGTCGAAAGCCCTATTCCAGCACTTCAGAAACTTTGTGAGGGCCGTATTTCCAGACCACAAAAGATCTCCCACTTAATTTCAAAAGGAGGAATCAAAGGAGGTTTGGATCAACATGCTAACTCAATGCGAAGAATGCATGCTTGGACTTCAACAATCTTCAGCGATTCTTCGGCGTCTCCTTCAGATTACCTCATAGGGAGTTTTTATATTTTTATTTTTATTTTATCTTTGTAATCGGTTTGTGAATTCGCCTCGTGTTGGCGACTAGGTATGGGTAGGACTTAGGGAGTAATTCGCCTCGTGTTGGCGACTAGGTCTGGGTAGGACTTAGGGCTGAAATTCGCCACGTGTTGGCGACTAGGTCTAGGGGTAGATCTAGGGGGTGCTCGAGGCCTTTCTGGGGATAGATTGGCTAAAGCGGCTTGAGGCCATATCTAGGGAGAGATTGGCTAAAGCCAACCGGTTCGTGGGGATACGAGTCGGTATAGAAAATGAAAAGAGTCTTTCATATTACGCCTCGATTTCTAGCGTCATTGAAATCAGATTTTATAATCAATTTTATAAATGATAATCATGTCTTTACTTGTTTAAATAAAATTGATTTCATTTCTAATTTATATCTCTTCACTTTTGATTTAACTTACTTATAACAAAATATCAAAAGTTTTCTATACAAGTTTGAAGTTTTCTAAAACCCTTATTCACCCCCCCCCCCCCCCCTCTAAGGGCACCTACAGATCCAACAAGTGGTATCAGAGCGAGGTTATTCCAAATCTGCTTAACAACCGGGAATAATGGTGTCTCATGATCTCGCTTCTACTAGTGGGGGGAATTTTTGTGAAGAAGAAAAATCACTAACACCACCTCTATTTAAAGGGACGAATTATAAAGGATGGAAAATTTTAATTGAAAAATTAATTAAAACTTTAGATATCGAAGTATGGAATTTAGCAATAGTAAGACCTGCAGATGAATCAAATAAAAAAGAACTTCATTTAAATGCAAAAGCTAAACACTATTTATTTTGTGGTCTATCAAATGAAGTTTTCAAATTAATATAATGCTTCTCTAGTGCATACAAAGTATGGAAATTTCTTGAAGAAGTTTATGATTCTCCTTCTGTAGGTATGGAACAAACACACGAATTGGAGAACATACAAGCTTGCACAAATATTTAAGAAAGCTCCTCAAATGATGGATCCATAGAATGCTCATCTAGCGAAACGGATGATGGAAACTCTTGTTTGGAAGAGAAAGATGAAGAAGACAAAAGAACAATATGTTCA
Organism: Dactylorhiza incarnata; assembly: GCA_033032865.1. Lineage (NCBI taxonomy): Eukaryota > Viridiplantae > Streptophyta > Magnoliopsida > Asparagales > Orchidaceae > Dactylorhiza > Dactylorhiza incarnata. The sequence continues at coordinate 867,592 of JAWHQI010000430.1, read as the reverse complement.
AATCTTGCCTCATCCACAAGCACTGTAAGGAAATCAAAATCTCTTTTATTGTATGTAATTCCATTTCTACATTACAATTGCTTCAAACTACAAAGCGCAAAATTAAGAAATTAAAAAATGCTAATAAACATTTGCGCTTAGAAAATAAAATTTTAAAGGCAAAAATTAATGAAGAATCAAATTCTGATTTATCTAGTTCTGCCCATGGCTCCTTAGTTGAAAACATTACACCTTGTGTAGAATATAATGAATTAAAAGAAAAACACAAGAAACTTGAAAAGGAGCTTATTTTTGTAAAAAAAACAAAATGAAAGATTATGTTTAGAAACTTCATCTTTGAAAAATGATTGTGTTAAGTGTAAAAACTATTAAATTGAAATTAAAGAGATAGATGAAATATTTGATGAATATAGGAATAACTATCAAAATTATATTGATTCAATTGTTTCCACTCTTAAAAATAGAACAATCGCTTATAATAATTTAAAAATTAAGAATTAAGAATGATGAATTAAAAACAAAAATCAATTTACTTATGAAATTTATAAATAAAAATTCACAATATCAAGAAATATCTAAAAGCATGTTGAATATCAATATGAATATGAATATTTTAACTAAGACAAATAATGGGAGTAAGAAACATAAAGTATTTGTAAATCAAAGTCAAAATCACCATTATTTACATAATCATGTTTCTCCCAACATAAAATTAAACGTTCACAAATTTCCTATAAACAATGTTTTACAAAATCATCATGGAAATATGACAAATAAAAACAATATTAAACCAAGGTTTGAATGGAGGCCCAAAGTTAAAGATGAAACATTAATCCACTCAAAAAGGACCATTCATCACTATCTCCCCAAAAGCAAACACAATGTATTTAGGTACCCAAAGGAACTGCCACACCCGGTCCTCTTTGGATACCTAAATCTCCCATTCATTAGTGTCTAATCATTTGCATGAAGTAGAAATAATTAAATGTGAAATATTAATACTCTACTTCATGATATGCGTAATTTCCTTTCTGTTTTTGTTTGTTTTTCTTTTGTCTTTTCTTGAGCCAACATGATATGGTCACTTTATATAACTTGTGATATGACTTTCACACATTAAGCCAAAATTCATTAATAAATCAGATTGGATGAAATTGAATAAAAAGTCGTATTACTTTTCAAGTGATCACTTTATCCTTTTATTTTTATCCTTCTAAATCCATTTCATATAAAAGTCTTATAAAATTTGAAAACTAAATTTATTATATGATATTATCAAGACTAATGAAATAATTGTCAAAAATGGATTTAAAAAAAAATTCAGAGGTCTCAAGCTAAACAAATAAAATACGCAAGTTTTTTTCTTGCGTTATCTAAATATTAATTCCTGAAAAATTTACCTTTATCATCACTATGCCTTCAGAAAAACAATATATATGTGTTTTGTTTAAGATTTCAAAAATCAAAGAGAAAATTCACAAAACCTTTCTAAATAACCAAAAATATTTTCTCTTTATATTTATACTCATTTTTCACTTTAAAATATGTCTCGTTAATAATTTGAAAAAGATGAATATGATTTGCCTTATAAATATCACTTACATCATTATGAATAAGCAATGTTGAGTATAAAATTTCTACGTGTTAAAATTCATGATCATGTATAATAATCATGCAAAATCAAATGATCTTTTAATTCAAACATTAAGTACAACTACAAAAGATCTTATTGCTTCCAACATATTGTTTGTGATCATGATTATTATATGAATTTATTATGTCTTGCATGTATCTCTTTAGACCATAGAAACAACTATATATCATTATAAATTAATTAGAATCATCAATTTATTCTATGTCTAAAATTTGAATCACTATAGTTGAATACATGCAACATTATATCACTTAACTTCATGGCACAACATTACATTCAAACTCATCATATCTAGCATTATCAACTAATAAATATTATCAATCATGCTAGATATATTTTTATTTCCATAATGAATCAATCTTACAGAAGAACAATTGAAAGTTAAAATTCATAATAACTATGTGCTTTAAAATCAAATATAATTTGAAATCAAACTCGTATAGAAGCCATAGTTTATAATGTGTTTCCATAGGATTAAATGCTTAGTATGCCCATGATTATTCACCCATATTATGTGTATCACGATAGCGAGGGCGTAGGATTGTATGCATTAGAAGACATAACCTCTAAGTCATGTCTTGTCCTTAACTGGGGAGGGTTCCAGTGGGGCCTTGCGAGGCACTGGGGGGAAAGAGTGCTAGGTTGAGCGTTCTCTAGTGTGTGCATATGGGATTAACACCCCATCCTACAACATATGTGCAGCTCCTCATGCCCATCCGTCACTTAGTACGGAGCTAGTGTGTAGGCATATAGTTAGGGTATTATAATCTAGGACATTTCTATATCATATGTTTTGCATGCAATCTTTATGATCATATTATTCATGCATTCTTGGTTTGATTGAACATGCTTATCTTGTGTTTTGCATATTATATCATTTTTGAACTTCAATGATCTTGTAATACACAAATATATGAAAACCAAATAAAAATATAAAAACCATTTTTGAACAAATAGAACAGGCTTAAATGACCTTCTAAACATTTCCACATTCTCTGAAAATTCTACCCTAAGAAGGTCTATATACATACTACCTATTCTAAAGGAAAACAATTTAAAAATCTCAAAATACAGAGTACTGTTTGGGCGTTAACTAGTTAACGCCAGGCGTTAGCCTTTTTTCCCAGATTGAAATTCTGCTTTCTCTACACTATTTCTAATATTTTTCTAATAATTTTTCTCTGTTTATTTTCTCATATTTGAAATTAATTTGTTATTAATTTGGTTATTTTACCTCAAAATACAAAAAAAAAATCAAATAATTCAAAATGCTCAAAAATATGTTTTTGCTCTTTGTTTTGTTTTATCTCTTTACAAAATTTTAGTTTGGCAACAATATTTCACAAGAGCAAACATCTTAGTTATTTTACTTTCAAAATGGTCAAAATTGTGTTTGGCATATGATGCGCAAATCCCGCACACCGCTATAGGCGGTAGCAAGACTGCGGCACGAAACGGCAGTGTACCGATCGTTCAAGTAATATAAAACGAGGAGTAATCCCCGAGTATCGAATCTCGAAGGAACACAGTAAGGTGGAGTTTACTTTTGAGGAAGGACTTGAGATTGAAGTCCTTTAGTCGGATGGAACGCGGAGGGGGGTTGATTTGGTTTTGGAAAATAAAAGAAAACAACTTAAACTACTCCTATGCAGGCCTTGAGCGCACTGCTTTGATAGGCGGGATGGAAACTAGGCAGGCCTTGTACGCGCTGCTTCATAAGGCGGATGGACGAGAAGGCTTGCGGAATCGAACTGTGCAGGCCTTGAGCGCACTGCTTCGTTAGGCGGATGGATTACACGAGCTGCTATGCACCGCTTCGCTTGGCGGATGGAAGAGTAGGCTTACGGATGGAGTGGGTCGCACCGGCGAAATGAGGGTCGCAAGCACCTCGTCAACAAGCACGCCACTAGCAATTGCTAGTGCGGCACACGAACATGAAGGCGGGATGGAGGATGGAATGGGGAGCTCCTCACTTGCACAAACAACACATAAAGATTTCACAAAGACATGAAATACGAAATAACATAACAAGGTTTAACAAACATTGTTCATACACCCAAAAGATAAAGGAAAATAACACTACAATATAAAGGGGGTTGAGATTACAACCAAAACATGGAGACTCGTTGGAGTTTCACGGTCGGAATCTAGGGTTGTCAATCCTTGTCCGAGCTCGGGCTCCAACTGTCGTCCGGGGTCCGGAAGAGATGTCACCTTCTTCTATTGTACCCGTCTTCTCCGTCAATCTTCTCTGGCAACATTCTCACCGGAGAACTTCATATATGCAGCAGAAAATCCCTCGAAATGGAGCTTTGGAGGTGCACGATCAATGGAGAAGGCCTAGAGGATGCTCCGGCTTTAGATTTGCAAGAGAATAGCGGCCGGAGCTCCTCCCGAAGGTGGGCGGTGATGGAACAGTGAAAAGGGCGCGGAACTGGGCGTCTCAGAGCGGGAAAAATGGATCGTCCGACCTAATTTCGCGGACTGCGTATTTATAGAAAACAGGGCGCACGAGCAGTGGCGCATGACCAGTGGTCATGCGCATTGGAAGTTGGTGATCGTGTGCGCTGTGCCAGAAACCTGCAAGACAAACTTTACAGAAAATAATAAAGCGCACGACCAAACGCACGACCGTGCGTAGAAAACGCACGACCAAATTCCGAATGCAACTTTGGGCTGCAAATGAACGCGCACGGTCGGCGGCGCACGATCAGTGATCGTGCGCAATAGAACCAGTGATCGTGTGCAGTGTTCCTGTACATATTTGTACCGAGAACACCTGCACGACCCCTGTTCCAGCATAACACTAATCAAAACCACTGAAAGTGGCACAAAACACAGCATGAAAGACAGTAAAGAAGATAAACAAGAAAATACACCAAGAACGGGCCTAGAAGTGCACTTAGCGTGGAATAAAAAACGGCTATTAAATATAAACAAAAACATGTCTAAAGTGTAGTGCATAGACTAGATAATCGGCCTAGATGAGTCCATAAATATGTATATAAATGTGACTCATCACACCCCCAGACTTAACCATTTGCCCGTCTCGGGCAAACTACTCAGCTCTCCTGTCATAACAATTGGATGTTAGAGTGAGTTTGAGCGGTAGAGACCTATGCGAAGTCGCATGCGCACGTGCATAGAAATACATTAAAACAGAATTAAACTCAAGATTATATTTAACTATTTCTAGAACAGTAATGTGAAATTTACTTTACTTGGATGGTGAATCCCGGTGAATCTTTCGGTCGCACAAAAAGGAAAATAGCGTGACTAATGAGTAGAGTATTACTCGAATCAAAGCTCAGGACAATCTCCTAAGAAATCCATCAAAGTCGGTGCTCATAGGCTTGCAAGCTCGCACTCTCTCTACTGCATGAGACGACTCGTATCTAAAATCAATAGGACTTATGGGTTAGGATTGGGTTTAGGTTGAGTTTAGGCTAGATAAGTATAAGGACGATGGGAATCGCATTCAACACAATCTGAGCACTCAAGAGAATTACAATCACCAATACAACATTATCAAGAATTACACAACACCCCCATACTTAAACTGAACACTAGGTGCGTGCTAAGCCAAACATAATTTGAATTTGTCGAGAGAATATTACTTTTGCACAACTTTTTTTTTCTTTTCTTTTCTTTTCTTTCTTTTCTTTTCTTTTCTCTTCTCGACAGAATAACTTTTGTAGGCACAAAAAAAACGGCTCCTTTAGCTAATTCATAGCTGCCATACACCTCAGAGATAACACCAAATGCGATCGATAAAAATATTTCTTTCAGCTCAAAAGTTGGTGCGAAAATAGGTTTGGTCGTATGGCTTTGGTGAATTTTTTTTATTTTATTTTTTGGAGCTGAAAAATGAGGAAAGGTAGGCTCAAGTGGGCTTGCAAAGGTGATTATATTGGTAAGGATTTCAAAAGCACAAACGGATCAAGAAATGGCCTATATCACACTTTATAACAAGTACTTCAACGCAATCGTTTCAAGAGTAGCCTAGTGCAAGTTCTAGCCACCGAGAAAGGTTGTCCTTCCTTCCGACCCTAGTAATAAGCTACGACTAGTCCAGCTACACTCGACCTTATGCTACCGTTGAATTCACCGGATTCACCACTAAAGTAAAATAAATTGCAGCTACTATAATAGAAATAATTAAATTATAAATTTGAATTTTATTCTACTCTAATTGAATTTCTAGGCGTGACGGGAGCACTCGACTAGAGCACTACTTGAGTCGACATTTTTCTTTACTCCTCACTCACACACTAACAATCCAATTCTTACGAGCGGTGAACCTCGCAGCGATACCCAAAAAGTATGTGTGATCAAGTGCGCGTGAACTAGGTGCAAGTGTATGCAACAATATGACATAAATAAATAAAAATATATATATACTACTGGTCTGCTAAAACGTGCACACGTGTAGTGAGAACTCGGCACACTTCCCCCCAGACTGGAATTGGACAATCACATGGATTATGACAAAGAGAATAAGGGAATGCTAAGGAAGAAGGTACCTATGCTCAGATATGAGCATACCAGAAGATTGGCGTTAATCCATGGAAATCACCAGGTTCCCCGCCCGAAAAATCACTGTTCCTGCGAATAAAGCAAGCACAAGACCAAAAAGATAAGAGAACACAACATACATGAAATTCCCAAAATGATGCCCAGAAGAGCATTCACAACAATAATGTTAATATTACAGAACATACTAAAAGATGATTATGCAAATAAAAAGATAGTTAATCAAAAAACGAAAAAAAACAGGGTTGTGATTGACTCGCACACAAGGGATAATAATCACTCCTCGTCGCTATCACTGACATGTATAATTACGGGAGACAGAGGACGCCTCGATGAAGATGCAAAACGAGCAGGAGGCGGAGGTACATGCAGCCCTCCCCGCAAAGCTTGCTGGTAGACAAAGTCTGTCAGCCAAAACTGATTTGCTTCCAAATCGGCGAGGCGCTGGTTAACGTTTGGAATCTCCTGTCCCCGTAAAGAACTAACCTGCTCCCTATGTTGCCGCTCATGCTTGAAGTATTGCCGCCGTGGCTGTGGAAGATCTAGCTCCCGACGAATAATTGGCGGCTCTACTGGCTCTCCCTACTCTTCTTCCACAGGCCTCTCCATCGGCGCATCACCCGGCATCACGACAATAATTCGCTTGCTGCTCTTCTTCCCCACTACCCGAAGTAAATGAAAGCTCACCATGGCGGCCCTGGTAATCAAGGAAGGCGCAGTAACCTGCACCATCGGAGGTATCCGGTCCCAAACCCCCAAGCTCTTTGCAATACAGGTGATATAGTAGGCACCCCCGATTGCGCCGGTAAGACTGTAGGTAGCCTCATGGTGGAAGAAGAAAGCAAGCATGTAACCCAGGTGCACTGGATGCTGGAACTCCATGTTGTATAAAGAAATTAAATCTTGCCATCCCACTACAATTTGGCTGAGGGCACGAGCAACAAGGGAATGGCTGAGTAAATGTTGCAGGTATCGGAGAGCAGGGGAGATAATCATGGTAGACTTGCTTTTCCTGGCCACATAGTCCTCATCCCTTCCAGTTATAGCGCACCACGCGGCGCGCGGAGTGACGCCATCAGGAAAAGAGACACTCAAATTCGGAAAATCAAGCATTGCAGCCTCCGCCTCAGTGTAAAATCCAGCATGTACAGCAAGCTCCGGCAAAGACAATGTGAAGACACTCCCCATAATTCGGAAAGAGCAGATTGGCGGCCGGCAACCGGAGGGCATCACCTCCCACTCGAACGTCGAAAGGAACTCTAAGGTGAGCTCTTTGTAGCCAAGATCATCGCACTCGAACACCTTACTCCAGTGATCGATCGAGTAGCGGAGGAGGACGGCCTCCCTCAAAACTCCAATATCTCTGATTGAGCCAAGTTCATTCCAATCCACCAATCTCTGAGAGAGAAATGGCTTATCCTTTAGCGAGTTGTAATGCCGGGTATGCATATACTTTGAAAATTTTCCCATACTTGCCAAGATTTGGGCCGGAGATGCAGAGGGCCGACCGGAGCGACGGTATGCCTTGGCGTGGTGACGATCTTCCGCATCCATGGTAGCAATAAGCGGATAAGAAGGAGGAGGAAGACACGGAACTCACCGGAGAAGAGGTGGCACGCACGATCAGCGGAATACCTCGTGGGGCGGCACACGGACAGCAGCGAACGAACAAAGGAAGCAAAAACCTAGAACGTATGCACATAGCTCGGGCGATAAGTAGTGCGCACGACCAGTGGTCGTGCGCGAAGGAAATTTTCGGGCGGCCAAATTTTTAGTGAAAACCCCATACACCATGCAGTATGCGTACAACTAGGGTTCAGCACATGCAGCGAGACAATCACAGCCTTATCAACAACTTAACTAAGCTAGATGAAATAAAAATTCAGGAAAAGGAAAGATAACTACTGGGGTTATTGTCATCCCAGCACGACTTATTTAAAAACATAACAGTTCTAGCTAATGGGCATATGAAAGAGAAAATGAACAGGTAACTGTTCTAATATGCGTGTCGGTAGCGGGTACCGATACGGCGATAAAACAGTTACTCCCCTACCTAAATAAAAATACCTGCTCATCACAGGTAGAGGAAATAGGAAGTAAGAAGAGCAGGAAGGCTGGTCCTCACTCGTCTCACCACAAAATAAGTCCTTGCCCAGCAAGGTATCGTCTTCTTGAAGGCAGCAGGAGGAGACGATAATGAGTGGAGCTTCCTCTACGGAGGGGGAATCAACCTCCTCACATAAGAGGATGCTCTCATCATTGGCTTGAGCATCAAGTTCCAAGTCCTCCTGGGGTACCTGTGAAGACTCAACATGCACAGGCTCAGAAGAAGAAGGGAGATCAAGAAATAAATAAGAAGAATGACTTAAATAAAAATCAAGCGGGGGAGTGGTCCCGGTCTCACTCCCGTCAGGTTGGAGAAGTAAAATAATGTCAGCATCATGGACAATGCTGCAGGGCTCGGTAGGTTCATCAGTGACCTCCTCCACGATTTGGACTTCCTCCATCGGTGCTGAGGTAGAATCCACATCACCTTGGAAAATATCCTCCTCCATAAGAATAGGCACGACACATAAATCACATGCCTTATCCTGCGAAACATCCTTAGTAATGTCGTCAGAGACAAATGTAGTAAAATGCACAATAGGGGGAGGAATAGGGCTTGGATAAAATTCAAGCACCGATTCCTCACAAAGAATCGAATCTATGCATGGTGATATATGTACAGGGGAGATGGGCTCAGCCATGTCAGTGCCTAAATCAGCCACACATCTGGTGACTGTGTCCACATAATTCCCTTCAAAGCATGAAGGTGATATGGCCACATAACCAGATGTTGAAGGTGTGCTGCCAGATGTAGGAGTCGGGATGATCCAGATATCCGGCTCGTCATCCTCGTACAATTGGCAAAGATAAGCAGCACAATCCTTCAAAGCATGATCCGTGCTCTGACAAAACAAGCACTTCCTTGCGGGCTTCTTTGGCACAGCAGGTGCTGAAGCCGAAAAGAAGTATGACGATAAAGGCGCAGCAGAATAGCCATAGGACTTCCGCGCAACATATGGAGTACCAGACGCAGTTGGTGCTCCATATACTGGGCCTTGAGTGCTAGGGCTATTATCTCCCTTTGGACATCTATCACTAGCATGAGATATATCTCCGCACAAACGGCAACGAATATTAAATGAAGCCCACATTGTGTGAGATACTATAGTCAAAAGAAAAACACTAATGTGCAAAATACTACACAAAACAATAAATTACTAAGCAACCTAAATTAAAATAAGAAAATAGAATACGAAGAAATAAAACAAAATGATGCGATAAACAAATGGAAAGGCTTCTCACTCAGATTCCCCCTCTCCAGAAAACTCACACGACTGTGTTCCCCGGCAACGGCGCTAAAAACTTGATGCGCAAATCTCGCACACCGCTATAGGCGGTAGCGAGACTGCGGCACGAAACGGCAGTGTACCGATCGTTCAAGTAATATAAAACGAGGAGTAATCCCCGAGTATCGAATCTCGAAGGAACACAGTAAGGTGGAGTTTACTTTTGAGGAAGGACTTGAGATTAAAGTCCTTTAGTTGGATGGAACGCGGAGGGGGGTTGATTTGGTTTTGGAAAATAAAAGAAAACAACTTAAACTACTCCTATGCAGGCCTTGAGCGCACTGCTTCGCTAGGCGGGATGGAAACTAGGCAGGCCTTGTACGCGCTGCTTCACAAGGCGAATGGACGAGAAGGCTTGCGGAATCGAACTGTGCAGGCCTTGAGCGCACTGCTTCGTTAGGCGGATGGATTACACGGGCTGTTATGCACCGCTTCGCTTGGCGGATGGAAGAGTAGGCTTACGGATGGAGTGGGTCACACCGGTGGAATGAGGGTCGCAAGCACCTCGTCAACAAGCGCGCCACAAGCAATTGCTAGTGCGGCACATGAACATGAAGGCGGGATGGAGGATGGAATGAGGCTCTCCTCACTTGCACAAACCACACATAAAGATATCACAAATACATGAAATATGAAATAACATAACAAGGTTTAACAAACATTGTTCATACACCCAAAAGATAAAGGAAAATAACACTACAATATAAAGGGGGTTGAGATTGTTGGAGCATGCGTTCCGCACTCGTCCGGTTTGAGAATAACAAATCCCGAATGTATTTGATCCTATTTTTGATTAATGGTGTGCAGATAACATGTGCAAGAATAACATGTTTTTCAATTGGAGCAAAATATCAATTTTCCAGAAATTGGAGCTATCGGATTTTCGACAGCCCTATCGGATTTCGGACAGCGCGTTTCTTTGATCTCTGCGCAACGGTTAAGAGCTATCAGATTTCCGATATCGCTATCGATTTTTCGACAGCCCACAATCTTCCAATAACGCCAGGACGTGCAGCAGTTACCTTAGCTAACGGATATCCGACAGTGCTATCGGATATCTGACAGTCCATGTCTCAACCACGACCTCAACACCACGCAGAAACTTCATTTTAGTGGGACACGTGGCAGCCTCTGGAGATACCGGATTCCGGCGACACCTAGCTATCGGATGGCGACAGCTCTTTTTTCTTAAAAGAGTTCAAAACTTCGTGGAATTCAGTTCTAGAGATTTCCAGGCTTTCTTCCAGAGTGCATACGAACCAGAAAGCTCCAGAACACCATCAACTCCCATTTGTGCAAAGAAGGATTGAGATTGAAGACGAGATCGGACGTGCTTCTACATCAACGATCATCTCGAGGCTTCAACCTTCCTTTCAGAGATCTGAATTTCTAGGGAGTTTTTTTTTCATTTTGTATTTCATTCACATTTACTTTTCACTTTGTAATCGTTGTAGAAATCGTTGTCTTGCATGCGGCGTCTAAGTCCTTGCGTGGCTTAGGGGAAAATTGCTTCCTTGTGCGGAGCATCCAAGTCCTTGCGTGGCTTGGTAGGAAATCGTGGCCTTGTGTGCTACGTCTAGATCTTGGGAAGATCTAGAGGATAGGCTTGGGCTTGGTCTTGGGAGAGACAAGTGATAGCCTTCCGATCCTTGGGAGAAGGATTGGTAAACCAAAATTATTGAATTTTTATTATCATATTTGTGCCTTGATCTTAAGCATTGTTAAGATCATTTTTATTGTATGCAAATTTCATGATTAATATAATTATGTCTTTTTCTTTAATTACATATTTTGTTGCATAATCTTTAACTTAGAAATTTGGATTTGAATTATTTTAAAAATCACATTGTTTGGAAATTGTTTAGAAGTAATTTTTAGAAAAGTAAAACTTGTTTGAAAATTCTTAAGTAAAAAATTAGATTTTAAACACACCCTTATTCACCCCCCCCCCCCCCCCCCCTCTAAGGGCGTCACACGATCCAACACGTGGTATCAGAAGAAGGTTACTCCAAAACGGTTTTACCACCGGGAGTAATGACGCACAACGATCATGAGTTCGTTGAGGGGCAAGGCATAGGTAGACCACCTTTATTCACGGGCACATACTATAATTATTGGAAAACACGTATGCGTTGTTTTCTAATTGCGCTAGATATAGAAGTTTGGAATATGGTAGAATCTAGTTACACTTCTCCAACAATTTTTGCAGGAGATGTAACTATAGATAAACCCAAAGACAAGTGGGATGACAATGATAAATTAAAATGTAAGAACAATGCAAAAGCCATGAATGCTTTATTTTGCGCACTAGATCGCACTGAATTTAATAGAGTTTGTGCTTGTGATACTGCTTTTGATATTTGGAATCTTTTAGAAATTACTCATGAAGGTACTTCACAGGTAAAGGATTCAAAGCTATTTCAACTGGAGTCTGAATTTGAAAGGTTCAAAATGGAGGTAGATGAAGAGATTGATATGATGTACACACGATTCACAAAAATCGTGAACGACTCAAAGGTGCTAGGAAAGGTGTTCTCTAATGGAGACTTAGTAAGGAAAATCTTAAGATCACTTCCCCCGAAGTTCAATCCTAAAGTGACTGCAATTTCCGAGTCACATGATCTTAAGACCTTACAATTGGAGAGCCTCATTGGGAGCTTAAAAACTCATGAAGTTGAATTGAAAATTCAACAACAAGAGTATATGGAGCCATAGAAGAAGGGATTGGCTCTAAGATCTAAGAAGGAGGAAAGTAGTGATTCTGAGGAGAAAGAAGAAGATGAAGAAAGTTTATTTGTTAGAAATTTCAGAAAATTTATGAAAAATCCAGAGAGGAGGAATTCATTTAAGATTTATTTTAAGAAGGAGACGTTTAGGAAGAAAAAAGGAAAGGAAGACGATGAGGAAGAAGAGAGACCGCCACCGGAGTGCTATCACTGCAAGAAGTTAGGACACATCCGAAGCAAGTGTCCAAAGTACTTGAAAGAACTTAAAGAAAAGAAGCACAAAGGGAAGAAGAAGGTGCTGAAGGCGGAAACATAGGATGATACTACTTCTGAGGATGCAAGCAGTTCAAGCTCAAGTAAAGAGGAGGAGGCCAACATGTGCTTAATGGGAAAGAGTGTCATATCAGATGACGAATGCAGTGTCCAAAGCGACACTGAGGTAACTCCTCCAACCTATGATGAATTATTTTCTGAATTTTTAAAGACTTGCAAATTTTATGAAAAAAGTTTAAAAGATAATGATCTTCTTAAATCTGAAAATAAAATTTTGCTTAAAGAAAACAAAAAATTGTTAAATGAAATTAAGCCTATTGGAAAAGAAGAAATTTCTTGCCAAGAGTGTGATCACTTTTGGGGAAGAATTAAAGAACTTGAAGAATCACTCTCCAAATCTCATTCTAAAATAAAAACTCTTACTAAAAAGAATGAGATTTTAGAGAGAGATCTGAAATCTTCAATTTCCAAAGTCCATGAGGGAAAGAAATCTTTTGAACGTAAATGTGTAAATCTTGTATCCGAGAATACAAAAATGAGAAACCAGATTCATGACTTAACGCTAGCAATGAAAAAATTTGGAATGGGCCGAAGATCACTGGATATGATCTTAGGATACCAATGCTATGGATCTGGAAAGTTTGGACTCGGATACACATCAGGAAGCTATCGCCCGGCGATACCCACTATCGCCGGCGACAGTGAAAAATCCAGAAAATCTATTTTTAAAAATTCTGATGTTAATAAATTATCTAATACTGCTTCCTCATCCAGTAAAAGTTCAGAAAAGTTATACTCTTCTCAATACATTACATGTGCCAAATGCAATAGATTTGGTCACACAACGGACTCTTGCTGGAGGGAAGGAAAAAGTAAAATTAAACAAATCTGGGTGCCTGAGGCTTCTACCTATACTATGGGTGTAACCACTTGGGTAACCAGATCTTTACTCACCTCTTCTTTCTAGGTGTGTTGGCAGGCTAAGGACAAAGAAGACTTATGGTACTTGGACTCGGGTTGTTCAAAGCACATGACGGGCAATAAAGAGAAGTTCCTTAGCCTGGAGATGAAAAAAGGAGGAGTTGTTACATTCGGAGATAATAGAAAAGGAAAAATCATCGGCATCGGAGTTGTGGGTAACAAAAAATTTTCAATTTCAAATGTTTTATTTGTAGAAGGATTAAAGCATAATTTGATTTCTATTAGTCAATTATGTGATAAGGGTTTAAATGTTTTATTTGAATCTTCTACAAATTTGTGCAAAATTATTAATTCAAAAACAAATGAAATTGTTTTTACTGCACCTAGATGTCATAATGTATATATGATTAAATTTCTTGATTTTTCAAATTCTACTTTAAAATGTCTTTTATCAAAAAATGATGAATTAGAATTATGGCATATGCGATTTGGACATACTAGTGCCAAGTTAATTTCAAAACTTTCAAAAGATAAATTAATTAAAGGTTTACCATTGTTAAATGGAAATTTATCTTCTTCATTATGTGTGCCTTGCCAAAAAGGAAAATTTTCAAAATCATCTTTTAAAAGTAAAAATATTATTTCTACCACTAGGCCACTTCAATTAATACATATGGATTTATTTGGGCCAATTGGAATTTCTAGCTTAGGAGGTAGAAAATATACATTTGTATTAATTGATGATTATTCTCGTTTTTGTTGAACTTTATTTCTAACCTCCAAATCCGATGCATTTTCAGAATTTTCAAAATTATGTTTGCGTATTCAAAATGAATTTGAGTTAAAAATTAAACGCATACGATCGGATCATAGAGGAGAATTTGAAAATGAAAGGTTTATTTCTTTTTGTACGGAGTTAGGAATTAAACACGAACTTTCCGCTCCACGCACACCACAGCAAAATGGTGTAGTGGAGAGGAAAAATAGAACTCTTCAAGAGTTAGCCCGTACGATGCTATCTGAGTTTCAATTACCAAAATCCTTTTGGGCCGAAGCGGTTAGTACGACATGTTATGTAATTAATAGAGTAATGCTTCGCCCTATTTTAAAATTAACTCCTTATGAATTAATTTTTAGTAAAAAACCAAATGTTTCATATTTCAAAGTTTTTGGTTGTAAATGTTTTATTCTGAATTCTAAAGACTCCTTAGGAAAATTTGATGAAAAATGTGATGAAGGTATTTTTATTGTCTACTCTTCAACTAGTAAAGCTTATAGGATTTTTAATAAAAGAACAAAAATAGTTGAAGAATCTATTCATGTTAGGTTTGATGAGTTTGCTTCATGTGTAGAAAAGAAAATTACAGTAAAAGAAGATGAACCCCTTCCTTCGGTGGAGAATGATGATGAAGAATTTGGAGAAAATGAAGAAGAAAAAGAAGAAGAAAGAGAAGGAGAAAGAGAAGAAGATAGAGAAGAAGAAGAGAGAGAAGAATATGTGCCTCCAAATGAATTGAGATTCTCAAAGGATCATCCAAAGGAGTTTATCATTGGAGATCCGCAAAAGGGGGTTAGTACTCGTTCATCGTTACATGTTTCATTTTCAAACCTTTGTTTTGTCTCTGAAATAGAACCAAAAGATGTTTCCACCGCTTTAAATGATGAATTTTGGTTTTTAGCTATGAATGAAGAACTTAATCAATTTGAATGTAATAAGGTTTGGAATCTTGTAGAACGACCCAAAAATCATCCTGTAGTTGGAGTTAAGTGGATTTTTAAGAATAAATTGGATAGTGAATCTAGAATTGTTAGAAATAAAGCCAGATTAGTCGCAAAAGGTTGTGCACAAATTGAAGAGGTAGATTTTGATGAAACTTTTGCACCCGTAGCAAGATTAGAAGCGGTTAGGATATTTCTTGCATTTGCTTGTTTTAAAAGATTTAAATTATATCAAATGGATGTCAAAACTGCATTTTTAAACGGGTATATAAAAGAAGAGGTTTATGTAGAACAACCCCCTGGCTTTATAAATGAGAAATATCCAAATCATGTTTATAAATTAGACAAAGTGCTTTATGGATTAAAACAAGCGCCTCGTGCTTGGTATGATCGATTAACTCAATATTTGTTAAAGAATGATTATAAAATAGGAAGTGCCGATTCTACACTCTTCATTAAGCAAATTGATCATGATTTAGTTATTTTGCAAATTTATGTTGATGATATTATTTTTGGAGCCACTAATGAAGAGTTGTGTAATGAAATAGTTCAAATTATGAAAAATGAATTTGAAATGAGCATGGTAGGAGAACTTTCATATTTTTTAGGTTTTCAAATTACACAAAAACATGATGGTATTTTTATATGTCAATCCAAATATATTCATGATATGTTAAAAAGATTTGGATTTGAAAATCTTAAGCATGCAAACACTCCTGTGAGTACTTCAATTAAATTAGGAAAAGATGAAAGTGGTGTTTCAATTGAGCAAACCCTTTATTTCTGTATGATAGGATCTTTATTGTATTTAACCGCATCTAGACCTGACATTATGTTTGCCGTTTGTTTATGAGCTAGATTTCAGGCTAATCCTAAAGAGTCACATTTAAAAGCGGTGAAACGCATCTTTAGATATCTTATAGGAACATCTAAATTAGGATTATGGTATCCTCATAATGATTCCTTTATTTTACATGGTTTTTCGGATTCTGATTATGCGGGATGTTCTTTAGATAGGAAAAGCACTAGTGGCACTTGTCATTTTATCGGCCCTTCACTTATTTCATGGTCGAGTAGGAAACAGAATTATGTTGCCCTCTCTACTGCCGAGGCCGAATATATTGCACTGGGTAGTTGTTGTGCCGAAGCTCTTTGGATGTCACAAACATTAGAAGACTTTGGCATGCAACAAAGTATTGTAGAATTAAAGTGTGATAATAAAAGTGTTATAGACTTAACTAATAATCCCGTATTACACTCTAGATCTAAGCATATAGATGTCTGACATCATTTTATAAGGGATCATATTAAGAAGGGTAATATAAAAATCAACTTTATAGGCATTGATAATCAACTAGCGGATATATTCACGAAACCGTTACCGGATTCCTATTTTTCTATGCTTAGGCTAGAATTGGGAATCCTAGACATTTCATAATGATTATACCACTACTTATAACCTATAAAAAATTGAGAACATCACAATAGCCTTACATTTTAAAAAGAAAAACTAAATGTTAACATAGACATTCACCAAATAATTCATGTCCAAATATTAAAAATTATTACAGAATTTTAATAAAAGGGTAATTAAAATGTCTGATAATAGAAGTGCACAAAATTAGGAAGAGATTAGGGCTGGGCAGCTATCGGATGGCGACAGTGAGATGTCGGATGGCGATATCCTCTAGAACTCTGTTTCAATCCGACTCCTCCTCATTCCGACTACCTGCTCCACTGCTTTCAGGAATATCAAAATCTGATCTCCTTACTACTGTCTTCCTCCGTCGACCCTGACTGACCTATTGACGACAAGGCTCCTCCTCTGTAGGCATTTCCCATTCCGTGGCTTCAGCAGGTGTAGGCTTTAATTTAAGTCCCTTAACAAGGAACTTCATAAATTTCTGCATCCGCGTCCGATCCTTTTTCACCTCCACCTTGTGTTCTTCAAATGACCTTCTATGCTCTTGGAAGTCATCTATATGTTTATCCAATTTTGTGTGGAACGAGTCGAGCGCCTCCCGCATAGACCCTCCACGTGCAATAGAAGGCTCTCTCATTTCCGTAGAAGGCGGCTTCCGTTGATTTTTCTTACCAATAGCCGTCGTTTGATATATCTCCGGGAAACAATCTCCAAGATAAAACTCTTGATCTATCCAAGCGTATCTCTTGAATAGGATACGCTGGATAATCGCACCCAAAGGGAGGGTGTGTGCCTTTTTCCAATCTGGCTTTTTGAGGTGGTATGTATATCGAATCATGGATAATAGAAGATCGGCCACATCAAATAACTCATTCTCCACTATAAAATAAGTCACAAGACTAAGTTGAGCCGTAATACTATGTGTATCACCGGACTTCAACATAATCGTGTGCCTTAGTATATCTTGAACAAGACGAGCATCGTCTGTCAATGTCGTCATAGTGGTTATGAGGTTTTTGGTGGAATTTCCATGCAAAGACATGTTCATTAACGTCCAATCTCTCTCAAGTCTATAGTTTTCCACTATATCCAAGACATTCTCACTTTCCATTAGACCAAATTCAAATCTTAAATCAAATGGAGTGATCTCCACATATTGGCCTTGAATTTTGGATCTAACTCCTCCATTCAAATTCGTATATGAAGGATCCTCCAGATGATTATAAAATTCACGTACTAAAAAAGAAGAGAAAATGTCTTGGATAATAACAGAAAGTATACCTGCCTCCGCAAGCATAAAATAAACTCGTTCATGTCGGGGGAGATCAAATTCGACGACTTTTGAAACTCCGATTTGGGCCTTTTCTATGCCCGGGAAACTTTGATAAGAAGAATGAGTGTCTCCTGACTCACCCCTTCTCGATCTCCAACTGGAAGACATATCTACATAAGAAATAAGGAAAAATTTTAAACAATCAAATTCTGGCACTGTCGTATTTCCGATACCGCCTATCGGATATCCGATAGCTGCAATTTATGTTTCCGGAAATTTTTTTCACAAAAATTCTTCCTATCACAAATCCACACAGTTTTCACACAGAAAATATTCTTCAACATTTATGTAATTTTTGAAAAATCAAAATTTTGGTGAAAATCACTATTCATCATCTTCTTCCTATAACACTTCAAATTTTTTTGGTCATCATCTTTTTCCTAAATCTGATAACTATGAACTTCTAGATCTGCACAAAAACAACAAGAAAGAAAGGAAAATCATGTTTCAAAAAAAAAACACAACAAAAATTACTAAATTTTGTTACAAAAAACAAGATCTAAATCTCTTATACAACCCAAGAACTAAAATATCTAGATCTGCTAAAACTTCTACATTTTATCTTCACAAAACTCCATGAAAACCAAGCGGATTATCAAAATCACAAAACTATTGAAGAAATTTTAAACAAAACTTGCAAAATCCACATATCTCACCTTAGATATGAAGTTTTCCGGCAACTGGAGCTCTAGATCTCGGAATTGTGCCTAAACCTGAAGTGGAGTGTCGGCCAAAAGACGAAACACATCTTTTTATCCTTTCTGAGCTGTCGGATGGCGAAAGCTAGCTATCGGAAATCCGACAGCTCCCAAAATAAATTAAAATCCTATTTTTCCCTAGCTTGTTCATTACCTGTTTCTATAAATGATCATAAGGGATTTTTTTTAATCTGGCATAAATGCTTCTTCATGTGTTATTTTCTCTAACAATGGCTTAATACATGCTTATGATGTTCAATGTTCCGTTATCAAACATGACACTTTCATACAGTCCTAAAGAATTGTTTTCGCATGCCTCTAAGTATAAGAAATCTTTTATCTATGAGAATGAGCAATCACAAACACTTACTTTAGTAATACATGTTAATAAAATTTATTTTATACATATATCATGATTGATCACACATAACAAAATACATTTCATAACTGCCAACTTCACCTTTGCTACTTTGCACTTATTCACATTATACCATTTTTGCATGCAAGTGAATTCGGAGATCCTTTCCATATATATTAAAAAAAGGGGGCAAATCAAACAGCAAAACATATATTTTGCCAAAACAAAAATTTGACAGCACTAAATAAAAAATTGAAAAGGATCCTCCACCAAGCACTACTTAGCCTCCTGATAAGTCTTAATGAGCATTGTGAGGTTAAGCACCTTGGAAAGAATTGTAAAGTGTCTTGTTATGCAAAACCAAAATGGTCATTTTATGTACACTTGCAGTTTCTATAAGTTCATAAGTTTGGCTTTATGTATATTTATGTTATGTTTAACAATTCCATGATCATGTATATTTTAAATATATTCATATGTATTCTTTCTCAAAGTATCACTACTACACTTCATTGTTATTTATAAAATTTCTTCTTATGAGAATTGGACCGAAACGATTCAATATTCTATATTCTCATGTGTCTTTCTCTGATAATTGAAATTGAATCTCATCATGGTTAAGTATATTTGCTTCTATACATTATAACACATTACTAGAATGCTTCGCCTCATCTCTACGATTCCCTATCTCAATATTCTAACACTTACAAAGCTTCTGCTAGTATACTCCAACTTTCCCTATATTCTTTCTTATTTTCTAAAAGATCTCTATAATCCTCTTTCCACGTCTCTATTAACATCTTTTGATAATATCAAAGGGGGAGAAGATAATAAGAAATCACTTAAAGCACTTAAAATACTCAATTAATTCAGTAAGCATACATGTAGGGGGTTTATATATAGGGGGAGAATATTTTTAGAAGGAACTAATATTAAGGGGGAGATCATATTAAGGGGGAGATCATGGAAATCTTAAGTTCACACTTCTACACACATAATGTACTTTTCACTATCTCTATATGATTTATTCGATTTCTTTTTATAAGGATTTGTTATTATCAAAAGGGGGAGATTGTTGGAGCATGCGTTCCGCATTCGTCCGGTTTGAGAATAACAAATCCCGAATGTATTTGATCCTATTTTTGATTAATGGTGTGCAGATAACAGGTGCAAGAATAACATGTTTTTCAATTGGAGCAAAATATCAATTTTCCAGAAATTGGAGCTATCGGATTTCTGATAGCCCTATCGGATTTCCGACAGCGCGTTTCTTTGATCTCTGCGCAATGGTTAAGAGCTATCAGATTTCCGATATCGCTATCGGTTTTCCGACAGCCCACGATCTTCCAATAACGCCAGGACGTGCAGCAGTTACCTTATCTAACGGATATCCGACAGTGCTATCAGATATCCGACAGCCCACGTCTCAACCACGACCTCAACACCACGCAGAAACTTCGTTTTAGTGGGACACGTGGCAGCCTCTGGAGATACCGGATTCCGGCGACACCTAGCTATCTGATGGCGACAGCTCTTTTTTCTTAAAAGAGTTCAAAACTTCGTGGAATTCAGTTCTAGAGATTTCCAGGCTTTCTTCCAGAGTGCATACGAACCAGAAAGCTCCAGAACACCATCAACTCCCATTTGTGCAAAGAAGGATTGAGATTGAAGACGAGATCGGACGCGCTTCTACATCAACGATCATCTCGAGGCTTCAACCTTCCTTTTAGAGATCTGAATTTCTCGGGAGTTTTTTTTTTCATTTTGTATTTCATTCACATTTACTTTTCACTTTGTAATCGTTGTAGAAATCATCGTCTTGCGTACGGCGTCTAAGTCCTTGCGTGGCTTAGGGGAAAATCGCTTCCTTGTGCGGAGCGTCCAAGTCCTTGCGTGGCTTGGTAGGAAATCGTGGCCTTGTGTGCTACGTCTAGATCTTGGGAAGATCTAGAAGATAGGCTTGGGCTTGGTCTTGGGAGAGACAAGTGATAGCCTTCCGATCCTTGGGAGAAGGATTGGTAAACCAAAATTATTGAATTTTTATTATCATATTTGTGCCTTGATCTTAAGCATTGTTAAGATCATTTTTATTGTATGCAAATTTCGTGATTAATATAATTATGTCTTTTTATTTAATTACATATTTGGTTGCATAATCTTTAACTTAGAAATTTGGATTTGAATTATTTTAAAAATCACATTGTTTGGAAATTGTTTAGAAGTAATTTTTAGAAAAGTAAAACTTGTTTAAAAATTCTTAAGTAAAAAATTAGATTTTAAACACACCCTTATTCACCCCCCCCCCCCCTCTAAGGGCGTCACACGATCCAACAGAGATTACAACCAAAGCACGGAGACTCATCGGAGGTTCACGGTCGGAATTTAGGGTTGTCAATCCTTGTCCGAGCTCGGGCTCCAACTGTTGTCCGGGGTCCGGAAGAGTTGTCACCTTCTTCTATTGTACCCGTCTTCTCCGTCAATCTTCTCTGGCCACGATCTCACCGGAGAACTTCATATATGCAACAGGAAATCCCTCGAAATGGAGCTTTGGAGGTGCACGATCAATGGAGGAGGCCTAGAGGATGCTCCTGCTTTAGATTTGCAAGAGAATAGCGGCCGAAGCTCCTCTCGAAGGTGGGTGGTGATGGAACAACGAAAAGGGCACGGAACTGGGCGTCTCAGAGCGGGAAAAATGGATCGTCCGACCTAATTTTGCGGACTACGTATTTATAGAAAATAGGGCGCATGAGCAGTGGCGCACGACCAGTGGTCGTGCGCATTGGAAGTTGGTGGTCGTGCGCGCTGTGCTGGAAACCTGCAAGACAAACTTTACAGAAAATAATAAAGCGCACGACCAAACGCATGACTGTGCGTAGAAAACGCACTACCAAATTCTGAATGCAACTTTGGGTTGCAAATGATCGCGCACGGTCGGCGGCGCACGATCAGTGATCGTGCGCAATAGAACCAGTGATCGTGCGCAGTGTTCCTGTACAGATTTGTACCGGGAACACCTGCACGACCCCTATTCCAGCATAACACTAATCAAAACCACTGAAAGTGGCACAAAACACAACATGAAAGACAGTAAAGAAGATAAACAAGAAAATACACCAAGAACGGGCCTAGAAGTGCACTTAGCGTGGAATAAAAGACGGCTATTAAATATAAACGAAAACATTTCTAAAGTGTAGTGCATAGACTAGATAATCGGCCCAGATGAGTCCATAAATGTGTATATAAATGGGACTCATCAGCATACACTTAAAGATAGTCTTCAATGTGTAATTTTAATTTCAAATTTCCTAAACATTGTTTTATCTTCATGCCTTGACCTTAATCTGACTATGTGCAATGAAATAGTCTATAGATAATTATGTATGATTGCCTAGCATACCTCTAAGTATGAGTAATGTTTTATGTTAATCAATAATTCATACACTCACTATTTTTGGTAATTTACATGTGCTCATAATCTTAGTCTTGCATGATTGTGTAGTGTGATAATTTTAACACATTAAGTTATATGTCTAAATTACCTACACCCTCATTCAAACAATAAATTTCTTGCACACATAGAAGTGTTTATTTCAAAATTAAAAATGTTTGCAACAACAAGTGAATTCGGAGACTTCTGGCTCAAACAAAAAATTAATTAATAATATGCCAAAGATAACTCCACCAAGCACTACTCACCCTCCTGATAAGTCTTAATGAGCATTGTGAGGTTGAGCACCTTGGAAAGAATTGTAAAGTGTCTTGTGCAAACATATTTCTTTTTATCACTTCTATTTGTACACCGGATCACTAAAAATACAATTTTTATAAAAAATGCTTATGTGGTCCCCCATGCAATACTCCTCTCCCTGATAAGTCTTAATAAGCATTGTGTGGGCGAAGCACCTTGGTAGTTGTACGTATGTTATGTGAAATTTTCCGGACCTTGTGAGAGCAAGCAGGAATAACAACTAGAGATACAAGCCAAACAACCAGAGACAATCTTAGGCGAACAAAACGATCTTTATTGATAGCAATACTTCAATTACAGGGCAAGACATGCTCGACGAGACATGATTTCGTCAGCACAAAACTTCAAAGAGAAAAAAACAGAAACTGAAGATAACTGAGACCGCACGGTCTCTTGCCGAACTCAGCAGCTCGCCAGACCGCTGCTGCCTGATCGCAACCGCTCCCGATCTCGAAACACCACCAGACCGCTGCACCAGACCGCTCCTTTGCCGATCTCCTGATTCCCGAACTCCAGCACCACAACTCCAAGCCGCAGACCGCCCGAACACTTTCAGAGGAAGAGGTGATCGCTGCTGCCTGCACTATCCGCAGAAGCTGCACAAGGAAGAATTCAATCAGAGACCGCTTGGTCAGATAAACACAGACCGCAGGAACTAGGCAAACTCGGCTTACACTTGGTGTGTTCTTGTTGTTGCAACAGTGGCTCCCTATTTATAGGCGTGAGACCTGATCCAGTCACCACCCTATGAGATAGAGTCACCACCCATCAGATCGCGCGACCTTACCGGTCAACCCGCGCGATCACTGCAACCCTCCTGCTTCATTTTGGTGAGCGCCGACTTCACTCCAGACCGCGGGAGATCGCTACTCCCTTAGTCTGAACACGACTCCACACGGAGATCGCCAGACCGCCTAGAAGTCACCCACCACCTGTGTTCGCCTGAGACCGCAAACACAGCCAGCTCGCCCTCCTGGTCTCCTCCTGAGACCGCGAACTGAGACCGCGCGACTAAGAATGACTTAGTCCGCGAACTCCTTCAGAACCCTCTGGAAAGCCACCAGACCGGATTCAAGAGCCAACCCGTGCGGTCACGCCAGACCGGCATGTCCTTGAAGAGACCAACTTGTCACGCGGTCAGAGACAGACCGCGCAACCCTGAGGATGATCAGCCGTCATGCGGTCACAGCCAGACCGCACGACCTCCTCCTCCAGCAGCCCTTGGACCAGACCAGCGGTCAACCCTGGAAGCCGTAGCTGACCAATAGAACAGATCGCCATTGTCAGACCGCCAGACCGTGCGGTCAAGCCAGACCGCCCGGTCTCTTCCCAGACCGCCCAGGTCCAAAAGCCTCCTTCACTTCCACTTCAATAATTTCAACACTCCCCCTTGAAGTGGGAAGTGGAAACTAGCCCAAGTAGCTCCCTTAGCCGTGTGAACGGCCCCTTTGCCAGCGCCTTTGTGAAGATGTCTGCGACATTGTCCGCACTCCGCACATGCTCGACCGAAAGAGATCCCTCCAGCACCTTCTCCCGTATGAAGTGATGCTCGATCTCAATATGCTTGGTCCTCGCGTGACAAACTGGATTGGTCACCAGTTTGAGAGCACTCTCGTTGTCACCGCGTAGCAGAGTCGGCTCCCGAACCTCCTTGTGGACGTCTCCTACCAACCTCCTAAGCCAGATGGCTTCCTGAGCTGCCAAGGCCGAAGCCTTGTATTCCGCTTCTGTGGTGGAGACCGATACGGAATCCTGCTTCTTGCTGCACCATGATATAGCCGTAGGGCCCGCCATGAAGACGAATCCAGATGTCGACTTCCGATCATCCGAATCTCCCCCGTAATCAGCATCCATGTATCCATGCACTTCGAAGCCCGCATCCCTCCTGTATAGAAGACCCATGTCCGAGGTCGCCTTGACATACTTCAGAATGTTCTTGGCCGCTAGCAGATGAGGTACTCGTGGTTCCGCCATAAACCGACTCACCCTGCCCACTGCATATGCAATGTCCGGCCTCGTGATCGTCCGAATCTCCAGAGGTGTGGAAGTGCACTTCCCTTCATGCCGAATCGCTCTACGATCCGCTCCGCATATCCGGCTTGGGTCACCAACACTCCACCTTTCTTCCTCTGCACCTCAAGTCCAAGGAAATGGTGAAGCTCACCTAAGTCCTTCATCTCGAACCTGATGGCCAGCTCGGCCCGAAGCTGTGCTACCTCCTCCTTCGAGTTCCCTGTCACGATCATATCGTCAACGTATAGCAGCACGATGACCTGAAGCTCCCCGCTCTTCTTGATGAACAAGCTCGAGTCCGAGTCTGAAGCAACAAATCCACAGAATAGGAGATATTCTGCGATCTTCCCGTACCACGCCCTCGGCGCTTGCTTCAACCCATACAGGGCCTTCTTCAGCTTGCAGACATGCTCCGGAAAATCTTCAGACACAAAACCTGGTGGCTGGACCATGAAGATGTCCTTGTCAATCTCGCCGTACAAGAAAGCGTTCTTGACGTCGAGCTGCCAAATCTCCCATCCACTGAACGCCGCCAAGGCAATGATGAACCGAACTGAAGTCATTTTTGCCACCGGACTGAATGTCTCATCATAGTCTTCACCGTATTGCTGCGAGAACCCCCGAGCTACAAGACGAGCCTTGTAACGCTCGATACTGCCGTCAGCTTTCTTCTTCAACTTGTAGACCCACTTGCATGTCACAGGAGCGATGCCCTTCGGCTTGGGCACAAGAGACCAGGTCTCATTCTTCTCGAGAGCTGCCATCTCTTATTGCATCGCAACATCCCACTCCTTCACACCTTGGGCCTTCTCAAAGCTCGACGGCTCCCTCTCATCCAAGGGACCAGCAAAGAAACATGAGACAAAGCTCACTGCGTTTCCTCCTGTATAGCGATCAGGGGCAATGATAGATCGCTTCGATCTCCTCAGCTCCTTCCCCTGAACCGCTTCATCTCCAGCTGCTTCTTCCCTAGCTCCCCTTCCAGACGTGCTAGGAGCATTGCTCCCCCTGCTCCCTGAACCAGAAGCCCCCGTCTCGGAACTAGAAGGAGATGGACCACCTGGTGACACAGGTAGCTCCACCTGAAGATTTTCCACAGCTTTCTCCGGTACTTCCACCCTGCTTTCTGGTAGCTCCACACCAGAAGACCCCTTGTAAGATGTCACCTCATCGAACACGACGTCGCGAGATACAACAAATCTCCGCGTCTCCGGGTCCATGCACTTCCACCCTTTCTTCCGCTCATCGTATCCCACGAAGACTAGCTTCCTTGCTTTCGCATCTAGCTTCGTCCGAAGAGCATCTGGGATGTGCACGTAGCAGGTGGAACCAAACACCCTAAGGTGTGCCACACTCGGCTTCTCCTTGAACATCATCTCATGCGGGGTCAACATGTTGATGGGGCTCTGAGGCATCCTGTTGATGACGTAGGCAGCACAAGACATTCCCTCCGCCCAGAAGGACTTTGGGATACTCTTGGCATGCAGCCAACACTTGCAGGTCTCCGTCAGATGACGGATCTTCCGCTCTGCAACACCGTTCTGTTGTGGAGTATGAGCACAAGTGAGCTCTCTCCGGATGCCCGCCTTCCTGCAAAAAGTAGAGAACTCACTGGAGGTGAACTCCCCTCCGTTGTCAGTCCTCAGCTTCTTCACCCGCAGTCTCAGCCGACCTTCCACGAGCTCCTTGAACTCCACAAACTTGGCAAACGCCTCCGCCTTCTCCTTCAGGAAATATACCCAGACATATCTGGTGTAATCATCGATCAACACCAGCATATACCTGCTGCCTCCGAGGCTTGGGGTAGCAATAGGTCCCATCAAGTCACCGTGGATGCACTCCAACGGCACACTACTCCTTGTCTGCGACTTGTCAAACGGTAGTCGATGAGACTTGCCGAACTGACATCCTGCGCAAACATGACCTTCTCCGTAGGAAGATAGACTTGGCAGGCCCTTGACTAGACCTCTCACCGCCATAGCTTTCAGCTTGTCCATCCCTACATGCCCCAACCTCTCATGCCATATCACGGCACCATCATTCGTCTTCATCTTGTCAACGTAGGAACTTGTCGACAAAACGAACAAGTCCTTCGCCCTTCTCCCGACATGGACGACCTCGGCCTTCACGGCCTCTACATTTCGTAGAAATTTCACTTCTGTCGGGCCGAACAGAACGTGATACCCAGCGTCAACAGCGTTGGTCACGGAGAAGAGGTTTTTCTTCATTCCGGGCACATGATAGACACTCTTCAAGGTAAGTGGCCCTCTATCACTGCCCAAAGAAACAACCCCCACCTTCTCGACTGCATGCACAGTATTATCTGCAGTGATAATAGCATTGTTACCTGTGTACGGCTCTGCTGAAGAAAGCTTCGACTCGTCCCCGGTGAGGTGATGACCACACCCCGAGTCCACGATCCAGTCCTCCTGATAGTTGATAGGAGCCGAGGCTCCAATAGAAGCCGAGAAGGCTCCTCCCCATCCTCCATCAAGGTGCATGGCTGGTGCTTCCTCCTTCTCAGCAGCATGCCCTGGCTGAGTATTCAGCCTGCAGTCATTCCTAAAGTGCCCAACCTTTCCGCACTTGAAGCATTTGAGACCTTCCTTCTTCTTCTTCCCGTCAGCCTTGGGAGCATACCCCCTTTCCTGCTGCCCAGAAGTTGAAGGCCCATAACCTTCCGTGGTCTTCTTCTTCTTCTCCCACTTCTTCTTCCCTGAGAAGAGAACCTCGCAATCTCCCCCAGTCACTGACACCCCCGCCATCTGCCTTGCCAGACTTTCCTGCGAAGCTAGCAGATTCTCCAGCTCTAGCAGAGACGGCTGATTTGCCCATCCCTGTACCGACGTCACAAAGGCCACATATTCCTTCCGCAAGCCGCGGATGATGTGCCTCTTCAGCTTCGCCTCAGAAATTGGCTCATCAGGATCCAGTGCTGATATCTCAGCGCAGAGATTCTTCATTTTCAAAAAGAAGTTTGAGATAGAAAGATCACCTTGAGCTGACCTTGCCAACTCATTCTCTAAGAACTGTAGCCTTGCTATATTCTTTTTGTTAAACAGCCCATCCAGGGCTCTCCAGATCTCAGCAGCTAATCCACACCCCAAGATGTGATCAAAGAGATCAGGTGAAATGGCACGCTTCAAGGTGAACTCGGCCTTGGCGTTGGTCTTCCTCCATGCCCTCACGGCCGGTCCATTATCACCTCCTTCTACTGCCTTCACCTCTTCTGTTTCATCTCCTCCTACCACCTCCCAGAGGTCCTCACCCAGAAGATAGCTCTGCATACACGACTTCCACTTCTTGAAGTTAGTCGATGTAAGCATCTCAATACCAAGACCTCTTGCAAAACCACCTTCCATTGCTCTTCCTCTGGTTCCTTCTTCACAAAGGCGATGGCTACTCTAAGTTATTCACTGCTCTTTCAACTCCAACCTCCCTCTGATACCATGTGAAATTTTCCGGACCTTGTGAGAGCAAGCAGGAATAACAACTAGAGATACAAGCCAAACAACCAGAGACAATCTTAGGCGAACAAAACGATCTTTATTGATAGCAATACTTCAATTACAGGGCAAGACATGCTCGACGAGACATGATTTCGTCAGCACAAAACTTCAAAGAGAAAAAAACAGAAACTGAAGATAACTGAGACCGCACGGTCTCTTGCCGAACTCAGCAGCTCGCCAGACCGCTGCTGCCTGATCGCAACCGCTCCCGATCTCGAAACACCACCAGACCGCTGCACCAGACCGCTCCTTTGCCGATCTCCTGATTCCTGAACTCCAGCACCACAACTCCAAGCCGCAGACCGCCCGAACACTTTCAGAGGAAGAGCTGATCGCTGCTGCCTGCACTATCCGCAGAAGCTGCACAAGGAAGAATTCAATCAGAGACCGCTCGGTCAGATAAACACAGACCGCAGGAACTAGGCAAACTCGGCTTACACTTGGTGTGTTCTTATTGTTGCAACAGTGGCTCCCTATTTATAGGCGTGAGACCTGATCCAGTCACCACCCTATGAGATAGAGTCACCACCCATCAGATCGCGCGACCTTACCGGTCAACCCGCGCGATCACTGCAACCCTCCTGCTTCATTTTGGTGAGCGCCGACTTCACTCCAGACCGCGGGAGATCGCTACTCCCTTAGTCTGAACACGACTCCACACGGAGATCGCCAGACCGCCTAGAAGTCACCCACCACCTGTGTTCGCCTGAGACCGCAAACACAGCCAGCTCGCCCTCCTGGTCTCCTCCTGAGACCGCGAACTGAGACCGCGCGACTAAGAATGACTTAGTCCGCGAACTCCTTCAGAACCCTCTGGAAAGCCACCAGACCGGATTCAAGAGCCAACCCGTGCGGTCACGCCAGACCGGCATGTCCTTGAAGAGACCAACTTGTCACGCGGTCAGAGACAGACCGCGCAACCCTGAGGATGATCAGCTGTCATGCGGTCACAGCCAGACCGCACGACCTCCTCCTCCAGCAGCCCTTGGACCAGACCAGCGGTCAACCCTGGAAGCCGTAGCTGACCAATAGAACAGATCGCCATTGTCAGACCGCCAGACCGTGCGGTCAAGCCAGACCGCCCGGTCTCTTCCCAGACCGCCCAGGTCCAAAAGCCTCCTTCACTTCCACTTCAATAATTTCAACATGTTATGTGCTTTGAAATTTTATTCTAGATGTGATGTGTGAAAGTAATTATAAGATTACAATCTTAATATTGTTGTTACTATTTCACTACATATGTCCTGATTATTTCATGTGTATACTTTTATCAAAGCACCTTATGCACACATCATTGATTTTCATAAAGCTTCAACTCATGAGAATTGGATCCTAATGTAAACATTACATAATTCTCTAAAAACTCAAGTAAAAGCACCAGATTGCAATGCATGAGTTCTACAATGTTTTCTTTACTTGAAATACGAATTGGGTACATTGTAGTTATTATCTTCTTGAATATGTTAATTTCTGCTTGCCTATTTGTTATGACAATTTTCAAAGTTCAAATGCTCAAATGTTGAAAAGGTCAAACTATTCAAAAATATTAATCTTTTTTTCTTTTTCTTTTTCTTTCCGCATTCCATTCTTGCCTACATTTTGTATGTTTATTTCTTACTTGTACTTGTCACACAACATTGCATCTCACTTAAACAAGTACTACACCTCTTAAAATTATTTTAAAAAGGCAAGTGATTATTTTTCATTAATGTTCTTTCACGCTTATCATATATTTTTTCCGATGTGCTACTCTCTCCTTTAGCTCGATCATGACTTACTTTATGTTTACACAAAACTCTTAATCCTCTCTTAGTTATGTCCCAACTTTAGTCTTCTTTATTTTAGTTTTGTTTCACTCCACCCTCTTTTGCTAATAACAAAGGGGGGGGGATAAAATGATAAATCGTAATGATTAATGGAGTAGGATTCACTAGATTAAGGGGGAGCATAAATCTAGTCAATGGGTGCATACACAAAGGGGGAGCACTTTTGTGGGGGGGTGGGGGGGGGGGGGACTTTTAAATGATCTATAATTCCTATCATTATCTTATAATTGCTTAGTGTCATATATCTTTATAAAAACACAAATTTTTTATCTATGAATCTGATTTATCTCTATTGGATTTGCTATTATCAAAAGGGGGAGATTGTTGGAACATGGTTATCCGCATTCCTTTGTTTTGAGAATAACAAATCCTACTTGTATTTGATCTTGTTTGTCATTGTGTTTTTAGCATGCAGGTTTGGACAGATATGCCACCAGGTTGCTGAAACAATGGTCTGACACTAACCACAAGTAGAAGGATTGAAAGTTGTCTAACGCCAGGCGTTAGGACTTAACGCTGGGCATTAGCCTGACGTCGTTCGACGAAAATGGAGTTCGACAAAATGAGAAGCCCGTTCGACGAAATAGCGTTGGACGAAAGAAACTCAACTCCAGGCGTCAGGACTTAACGCTGGCGTTCGACGAAATTGCGTTCGACGAAGTATATACCACGACGTTCGACGAAATTGTGATCGACGAAAGTAAAAGCCCGTTCGACGAAATTGAGTTCGATGAACATAGATGTCGTTCGACGAAAATTGCGTTCGACGAAATGAAACTGCGTTCGACGAAATGAGATGTTGTTCGACGAAATGGCGGGCCAGCTGGTTAAAGAAAGAAACTCAACGTCAGGCGTTAGATCATAATGCTGGCGCTATCCGGTCGACGAATTTGGCAAGGAGAAAGGAGTCGTGATTGCAGGAGGAACTTTAGAAATGATTTGCCTAACGCCCGCGTTAGCCTTGACGCCCAGCGTTAGTATTGCCTAAAATAAAACATTTCCTAAAGTGCAAAATCTTCGTCCTCTTCTGAAGACCTGAGTCATCAATATGTTGTTATACATGGTCAACGCCCGACGTTAGCACCTAACGTCGGCGTTAGCTCAAAGTCTATAAATTGGAGGATTTCGTCTTCTATAAGTACTGATTGTCGAAAGCCCTATTCCAGCACTTCAAAAACTTTGTGAGGGACGTATTTCCAGACCACAAAAGATCTCCCACTTAATTTTAAAAGGAGCAATCAATGGAGTCTTGGATCAACACGCTAACTCAACACGAAGAACGCATGCTTGGACTTCAACAATCTTCAACGATTCTTCGGCGTCTCCTTCAGATTACCTCATTGGGAGTTTTTATATTTATATTTTTTATTTTATCTTTGTAATCGTTTTGTGAATTCGCCTCGTGTTGGCGACTAGGTCTGGGTAGGACTTAGGGAGTAATTCGCCTCATGTTGGCGACTAGGTCTGGGTAGGACTTAGGGCTGAAATTCGCCTCGTGTTGGCGACTAGGTCTAGGGAGTAGATCTAGGGGGTGCTCGAGGCCTTTCTGGGGATAGATTGGCTAGAGCGGCTTGAGGCCGTATCTGGGGAGAGATCGGCTAAAGACAACCAGTTAGTGGGGATACGAGTCGGTATATAAAACAAAAAGAGTCTTTCATATTACGCCTCGATTTCTAGCGTCATTGAAATCAGATTTTGTAATCAATTTTATAAATGATAATCATGTCTTTACTTGTTTAAATAAAATTGATTTCATTTCTAATTTATATCTCTTCACTTTTGATTTAACTTACTTATAACAAAATATCAAAAGTTTTCTATAAAAGTTTGAAGTTTTCTAAAACCCTTATTCGCCCCCCCCCCCCCCCCCCCCCCCCCCTCTAAGGGCACCTACAGATCCAACAGAGAGTTCATCTATTCATCTATGGCTTCTTTCCAGAGTAGTGAATCCCATGATCTCACTGCTTCCTTATAGGTGAATAGATCTTTCTCTACGTGGTAAGTGACAAAAGCATTACCGAAGGTTCTGGGCGTTATCTCTCTTTTTGAAGTCCTCCTAGACTCTGAGCCAGAAATGTCTATGGGAACTGAATAGGAGGTGCTCGGTACTAATTCAGAATCTTCCTTAGTAATAGTTGTATACATACCGGGGAGTGTTAGGTTCTTATCTTTGAGAAATTTATCTTCAAAGAACACAGCATCCCTAGATTCTATAATGATATTGTTAGAAATATCTATCTGCAACACTATCTTCAGCACAACCTATGTAGACACATGTATTGGTCCTAGGTCCAAGCTTAGACCGTCTAGGGTTAGGGACCCTGACATAGGCTATACAACCCCATGTCTTAAGTTGAGTTAAGTTTGGTGATTTCTAAAACCAAAGCTCATAGAGTGTAACCTCTAACTTAGTATGAGAGACTTTATTCAGAATATGATTCGCAATTAGAACTGCTTCTCCCCAATAAGCGGTAGGCATGCATGCAGTTAGGAGCATGGAGTTTAACATTTCTGTTAATGTTCTATTCTTTCGCTCATTTATGCCATTTGATTGGGGTGAGTAAGGAGCAGAGGTTTCTATGATGATTCCCTGAGAGGCAAGGAAACACCAGAACCCACTAGACATATATTCTCCTCCTCGATCACTTCTAAACCGTTTAATTTTCATGTCTAGTTGGTTTTCTACCCTCGTTTTGAAGAGACAAAACTTTTCAAACGCTTCATCTTTAGATTTAAGTAGATAAATGTGACAGAACCTCGAGCAGACATCTATAAAAGATATCATATACTTCCTGCCTCCTCCAGTGACAAAACTTTTAAAGTCACATATGTCAGAATGTATAAGCTCTAGGGGTGTTGTGCTCCTAGTAACCGCATTAAAAGGTTTCCTAATGATCTTAGTCTGAGCACACACTTCACATTTATCAAGTTGTTGTGTAGTGTCTAATGTGATCTGGTGAGTTCTAGCAATTTGGAACATCTTTCTATAGTTTATGTGTCCTAGTCTCTCATGTAGAGCCTTAGGGCCAACTAAGTTTGTTTGAACTTGTTGAACTATGTCGTTTGCTAGACTTAGTCTGTACATTCTATTTTGGACGTATGCACATCCAAAGTAGTGAGAGTTAACTGACAGTGTTACTCTACCGCTACAAAAATTGAATGACATACCAACATCACATAATAAGCTAATAGACACTAAATTAGCAGCTAATGTAGGAATGAATTTAACGTTCTTTAAAGTTAAAGTCTTACCTGAGGATAACAGCAAGGTTGCGTTCCCCACCTTCAGCACGTCATCTATCTCGCCATTTGCAACTGTCACATACTCTCTTGCAGCAGTGATATCTGTCACCATATTAGTGTTGTTGCAAACATGACACGTTGCCACCGAATCCAGGTACCATTCCGTGTTGGCTTTCCCGTGTCCGACCAAAGCAACAAAGTCGGACGGCTCAGCTAGGCTAACTATATTGGCCTGGTTGTCATCTTGTGGTGCTCTGGTCCTTTCCTTTTTAGGGAACTTGCAGTCAGATGCGTTGTGTCCCCACTTGTTGCAGTTGAAACACTTGCAACATGAGGACGATCTGTAGGAGGTTTGGCCGCCTTAGGATGAGACACATGTTTAGAGATAGTGATCATGTTAGCCGCAACCTTCTGCTTTCCAACAACTTCTAACGCGTGCCTGGTCTTATTCTCATCCTCAATGCGTATAAAATGCTTGAGCACATTTAGGCCAACCTGCATCTTCTTGCGACACATTTCAGTTTTGAAATGATACAAGGTGGAAGACAACTTAAAAATAATTGTGTCAGCAACAAAACTATCTGGTAACGAGATATTCTCACTATGCAAGGAATCTACTAAGTTTTCAAATTCCAATACCTGAGGGAGAATGACTTTCTCCTCGTCGAACGTGAAGGAATGAAATTTGTCCACCAGATGTCCTTTGGACAGATCCTCCTCCTGCTCGATAGTAGAACCCCACTTGTCACCTGCTTGTTTTTACTTTCTGCTCTTTTGGTCCTTCCATTTCAATCCTTCCGCCCGGTGCCTAGGAGTCATCGGGGGAGCGGATGTGAGATTGGCTTAGTCTTTATGACTAACGGTTGCTACGTCCATCTTTTTAGGAGTGTGCCTTAGAGCAGCAGTGCGCGGTGCTGGAGGAGGATAGTCAGATCAGGATGACAGGGCCGGAGACCATGATACCTTGGTTATCGTCAGTGGCAGAGGCGAGTGAGTGTTTTGAGATGTAGCCCTTGGGGCATTTAGCTTGATACTCTTTTTTGTAACGGTCCAGGCCCGCCAACACGGGACCCAGCTGGACCGCCGGCACCCTCCCGACCCAGGCCCGCCAACATGGGACCCAGCTGGCACCAGAAGGGTTCAGCCTAACCAGATGGTCTACATACCATGCACCCCAACCCCTCTCTGTCCCACCACAGGGCATAGTGGGTTGTTGGAGGCCGCAACCCCCCTTTTCATGAGAAATGCTTCAGTCAAGTGGCAACGCAGGGACTTCCCAGGAGGCCACCCATCCCAAAATTGCTCCAGCCCGAGCACGCTTAACTATATAGTTCTTTCACTTCTCATCACCAATTGGCTCAATTGGTGATGAGAAGTCAAAGAACTATATAGTTAAGCGTGCTCGGGGTGGAGCAATTTCGGGATGGGTGGCCTCCTGGGAAGTCCCTGTGTTGCCGCTTAACTGAAGCATTTCTCATGAAAAGGGGGGTTGCGGCCTCCAACAACCCACTGTGCCCTGTGGTGGGACAGAGAGGGGTTGGGGTGCATGGTCTGCAGACCATCTGGTTAGGCTGAACCCTTCTGGTGCCAGCTGGGTCCCATGTTGGCGGGCCTAGGCCGGGAGGGTGCCGACGGTCCAGCTGGGTCCAAGATCTCCTTTGCAGTCCTGGAAGTGCTCCTCCAGTGCCTCCAAGATCTCCTTTGCAGTCTTCATCTTCAGGTAGTTCTTTGCCTGGCTGGAGGAAAGACAGTTCAGCAAGTAATCTCGGCAGAAGTCCTCGTCACTGACCCACTGTGCCTCATCCTCAGTATCAATAGCACCATCACGAACTGACTGAACGGTGTAGAACACGTTCAAGTACTTCATCCCAAACTGGGTGTTCAACTTCTAATCGTTGACTTCTGTCGTCGTGAACTTTTCCAATTTTACCACCAGAACATGAGACGAGAAGTTGTTCCCCTTCTTCATCGTGAGGCTAACAACTGAGATACGACCACAAAACAGAAGAAACGGGTTTCTGTTGCTAACGCCGGCGGTAGCCCGGGCGATAGCGCTGACCGATATCGAAAAGAAAAGGATTGCTGCCACTAGCGTCGGGCGATAGCGGACAGCGCTGACGCAAGTGGATAGCACTGGCGGTAGATCCTGCGCTAGGTTGTCTTCCTCGTTCACTAACCGCACCAGGCCGGCGGCGCAATAGGCGGTGGTTGCGGTTGCGAAAATTTTCGTCCGGGCGGCGAGCCCTACTGCAGTGCACGGTTGCAGGTTCGTTGACGGCGAGCGCACACGAGCTGGGCGGCAGCAAGTTCCTTGCTTGCGGGCGGTTGAGAGATCCGAGCGATGACACCGTATGCGGTGCGTGATCTTGGCAGACGACGACGGGCGAGACCTCTGGCAGAAGCGGCGAATGCCCGCTAGAGGAGAGCGGGGCGGGAGGCTGGCGACTGCGGCGTCGTCCAGGCGGCTGCGGGATGGGGCAGCAACGACGGCGGGCGAGCCTAACGGCAGCGAGCAGTGGAGGCGCACGTGAGCGAATCCAGGAGAGGCGACCGTCGGCTGCGACGGCTGCGATGGCTGCGACGGCTGCGACGACGAGGGCGCGCGGGAACGAGAAGCAGCGACGTCGGTTTTTCCTGGCGTGCGAGCGTGAGTGGAAAGCTATTGAGCGGTTATATGCTTTGCTTCGAGAATGAAAGAACCGCTCGAAGCATCCGAATGATGATCTAGGTGGAATCCCTTTTCTGCTGCCCCTAGGTAGGTATAAATAGGCAAACCTAAGGAGTATCTACGGGTATCGAGTATCCGTGTACCCGAAACGAACCATTAAGCCTCTGAACCCATTTATTGTCCAAATATACTTTAACAATGACGACATACGGTGCCGGTGTAGTGTAAATTGCGCGGCAGATTCCTCCACTCCCATGATCATGGGTTGGACTCTTGACCCCACTAACTCCACTTCTCTTTAGTGGAGCTTCCCTAAACGCACCCCATGAGCTCTTATAACTTTGTAAATGCGTATTATCTTTGTGGGTGCACATCATGCGTATATCAAAGAGCTGCATATATCTAATTATTGGGTGCATATATCGATCTCCTTACAGAAATGGAGCCACTATAAATTTTGGGCATTGTTAAAGGCAAACCAGAAATGGATATCGGCACACCAAAAAAACTCAAAATCTTCATTTTGAATTGGTTCCGATTTTTGTAAAGGCAAATCAAAAAATTGTTATCCGCACACCAACATAACTTAAAATTCTCATATAAAATTAGTTCATAAATTTTCTACTGGCAACCCATAAGCCGCATGCCAGCGCCGAAAACTCATCCAGATTCCCTCTCACGCTGAGTCGAAACCTTCTCGCATTATATAATGATTTGTTTATTCAGTATATGCATGCACAATAAATGTTAATCGACAAAGAAGTGCAATAAGATGCGTATAATCATCTTCTTATCTTTCAGAAATTTCCAAATGGTAATATAACATAACAAACAGCTCTTGAGACTACAGTGTCAGAAAATAAAAATAATAATTGTGCAGAAAATTTAATTATATAAATTGAGATTGTCAGTTAACTTCTGTGGTTAAAACATGAATGCTGAAATCAAATTTTTTTTATTCCTTAGATCTTGGTTATTTAAAAAGCTAAATTAGGTGAACAATCTTTCGTGTCTTTATAGACGCACGAACTCACAATTTACTTTCTTTTTTCCTTTGAGTCACTTTGATTAGCAACTATCCTCAAAACTCCCTCAATGGTTGAAAAATAATGACAATATTTCTAATTTTAAATTTGATTTGCTGTTAACAATATCGGTTGACATTAACAGATTTGTTTGCACAAGTAATTTCGAAAAGGTACGGTTTGTTGTTAGTAATGATTTGCTGATATCCATTTTTGATTTGCCTTTAACAATGCCCTAAATTTTTTGCATGAGATAATTCCAAAAAATTGCATGAGAGAGATAACACAATGTAAGAGCAGGATCTACGGCAAAAATATTAAATTCAAATGTTTCTTCAAATTATTTATCTGAGATTAATCAATGTAAAGTTGTAAACAAAACATTTAGAGATTTTGGCACTTTGCACCCTCTAATATGGGCTGTTTGGCACATTGCACCCCAAGATTTAAATCTTGGCACTTTCCACCCTCAAAACCTTTTAAATGAGCACTTTGCACCCTCTAGTCATTTAATAATTATAATTTCATTTATTAAATCCGAAAATTGAAAGAAAGGAGGGGTACTTTAGTCTCTTGATCTTTTAATCATTTCAGTTTATATTTTAAATGAATACTGCATTCCATTATTTGCTAACCGCAGACCCCATAGTCATTACTGGGCAGTTTATTCCATCCACCGAATTTCTCTTAATACTATTCGCAGACCAATTTTTTTTTTTTAGTTTTTCCATACCTGATAATATACGCGTCTATTTCGAGACAAATCTCCATGAGAGAAATTTTTTTTTTAGGTTGCGATGGCGGGCGGCGTTTGCGGCATTTGCCACCGCAAGGCGGATAAACAAACGCCCGGCGGTGGCGTTTAACACGTTTGCTTCATATTGATGTCATGTCGAGAACATTAAAAGATAAGAAAATGATAATATGAACAAGCTCATCAAAATTTTAACTTCGGATATTGATAAGGACAACACTAAATTAAATGGTTAGTGCCCCAGATCTAAAATTTTGATCAACAGGTGGTCACAAATTATGATATTTCTCTTCTACTTTTATGATGCACCTGTAGCAATTCAACACATGCAGCAATTCAAAACCTGCACCAATTCAACATTTACACAAGTTCTAAAATATTTAAAGAAGCATACAACTGAATAGTTTTATCACCAATACAAACACATGAAAATTGTTTGAAATATAACATACAACATCTCATCATATTCAATGTCAAAATCAGTAAATAAATCTAGAAATTGCACAGTTGGCCCTCCTTATTCGATGTCTTCCCAAACTTGTTCCGCACCTGTGAAATAACAATGCAATATTTAATGGATGTGATTTAAAAAAAGTAAACGAACCGCGTTAGTATGATAATTCTCACCTTGACAAAATGAAGCATAAAATGATTCTTGTGTAGGAACTAAATTTGTTGCTTCTTTTGAACCTGCATCCTTCTTCCTTACCTACATGATTAAAAAATTAAGGACAAACATACACATATAAGAAAGAATCTAAATGAAATAATAATGCTATTACTTACTTGTAATTTTGATTTGAATGTTGATGTTGTTGGCAATGTCGGTTCGGTATTCTTTGATGATTGACCGCAACTCTTTTTGTTGTGCCCCGTCATTCCACAATTGGAGCATGTATATTTTGTGCCTGACCTTTTTAAACCATACTTTTGGCTATCCAACTCATCTTTTTCCTTCCTCCTTGCTTGCAATGATGGTCTTCCGCATTTTTTTGGTTTTACATCCCATGGTACTAGAAGATTAAAGTTGGAATGAGGCCACTCCTTTTGTCCTTTAATGGGATTCAACATATGTTCATATGCTTTCATGTAAGTACTTTTCTTGTACCAATAATCCACATAATCTTCAACCTTTTCTCTTTTGTAGAAAATGCATGCAATGGCATGAACACATGGAATTCCACTAAGATCCCATTTATTGCAACTACAATGTTGAGTTGCTAATTCAACCGTCCATTTATCACCGGACCATCCTTTCACCTCAAATTTATCATTGCCATTCCATTCCAGAATGTAGTCATGAACCTCTCTTTTGTTATTCTCTACAATTTTTTGAATGTTAGGACAAATGTCTCCACTTGATCTTAACATTTTATCCCTTTGTGTATGCATTCTTCTCATCAGAATTATTCTTATAATCTCAAGCATTGTTATGATCGGTTTGCCTCTAGCCTTTAGTATCACATTGTTGAAACTTTCGCATAAATTATTGAGTAACATATCACACTTAGGCAATGTGCTAAAATGAGACCTTGCCCAATGTCTAGGATGTCTAGCCCTTACCCAATTATAAGCCTCCACATTGAACACTTTCAGTTTCTCCATTTCATTATTAAAATCAACAAGTCTTGTGGCAGATGCAGCTTTCCATAACAAAGATTTAAGATGTAGCCCTTTATGTATTTGCTTGAAATTACCATACATATGACGTAGACAAAACCTATGTTCTGCATTCGGTAGTAACTCTTGAACTGCTCGTATAAGACCCTTTTGTTTGTCCGATATGATAGTCCAAACATAAGTGTTAATGATATTCAAATCTTGTATAAGTAGACTAATAAACCATTCCCAAGATTTTCTATTTTCCTTTAATACCATTGCATAAGCTATTGGATACATACCATTATTGCCGTCAATACCTACTGCACATAATAAAACTCCTCCAGTTGAGGTCTTTAGGTGTGTACCATCTAGACCAATAACGGGTCGACATCCAGCAAGAAAGCCCGCCTTCAAAGCACCCCAACATATATATAATCTCTTGAAAATACATGCTTGTGATTCAGATCGCTGTTTACATTGTACTTTCACCGTTGTGTTAGGATTAGTTTGACAAATTTCCTCACAATAATCCCAAAGACTAGCGTACTGTTCCAACTCTGTCCCATGAATGATCTTGTTAGCATGTTTTTTTGCTCTGTACATTTTCCAAATAGAAAGAGAAGTCCTGTTTTCCATTTGCATTGTTTCTTGCATTGAAGTAACTGGCCACTCAGGGTTACTCCTAAGGTGGTGTTGATATTTCTTTGCAAGATAATCTGAAGTACAATGTTTAGAGTTTGCGGCTCTATAGCATGTGTGTTCTCCTTTTATAGTTTTTACTTGAAAAGTTTTATCACTTTTAGATATGATAGATGCATACATTACCCAACCACATTCACAAATGACTTGTATCTTATCACTGCAATTTTTTGTGAATTTTATAGGCTTCCCTTGCATGTTAGAATAAGTTCGTACAGCATCTCTGAATTCTTCTGCGGTAAGGAAGCACAATCCGACTTCAAATTCGAAAAATGAATCATTTGCATTGCCTTGATAAATTTGATAACGAATTTTGTTGGGTTCACATGCAAGCTGACTTTTACTTTTGTATTGAGTGATCATTTGATTTTGTTCACTACATTGTACTGTTTTTGTCTCTTTCAATCCGACCCATTCAACTGCTTCATCTACATTTTCATCAAACTCTAAGTCATCGTACTCAAAATTATCA
The DNA here is from genome assembly GCA_033032865.1 of Dactylorhiza incarnata. Classification (NCBI taxonomy): domain Eukaryota; kingdom Viridiplantae; phylum Streptophyta; class Magnoliopsida; order Asparagales; family Orchidaceae; genus Dactylorhiza; species Dactylorhiza incarnata. The sequence continues at coordinate 827,003 of JAWHQI010000430.1, read as the reverse complement.
TCAGCAAAATCATCACTAAAAGTGGAATCGCTGTCATCTGTATCCACATTCCCCACTTCGTCACTCATTGAGTCACTATTGTTTTCAAGTTCAAATATTGTAGTTTCAACAGGAGTTTCATTGTGGATTCGACCTTCAATGGTCTCAACATAAACATCAACTTCTCTTTCAGTATTAGCATAAGTTGGCAATTTTTTGACATCATCATCATTAAGAATTAAGACGAAATTACTGAATTCCTCTGATAAACAACAATAAAATCTGACCCAACCCATGTGCCCCACTAAAGTAGCCATGTCATGCAAATCCTTTAACAATATTTCAGTGTAATCACAATAGTCAAAAAAACTAATCTCATTTGGCATATAAGTTATCCTGGTGGAACCAATAAACGATCCTGAATGGTGCATTCTGATTGTAAACAATGAAGCATCCACAAATGTGTAATATGCGCAATTATCTGAATCTTTATCTCTTAAAATCCACCCCATTCTAAATAATGTAACAAAAATAAAAATGAATCAAAATCATTCCCATTGTTATTAACATATCAACTGTTCTAAAATCAGCAGCAACAACTGTTCTAAAATCATTTAGGACTGCTGCAGAAGCCACTAAAAACTGGATGTTAAATTATACCTGCCGAGAAGGACTGGAAAAATGCCGGAGAAGTAGGGATTCGGGGAGAAGCGTCGCCAAGGAGAACAGGAAAAATGCCGAGAAGTACGGCTTCGGTGAGGCTTCGGTGAGCGTCGCCGAGAAGAAACTGCCGCCCAGAAACTTCGGTGAGTAGCGTCGCTTCGGTGAGGCTTCGGTGAGGCGTCGGTGAGTAGCGTCGCCGAGAAGAAACTGCTGCGGAGACGACAGTGGGAGAGATCGCCGGAAAGCACCCTCGCAGGAAGATCGCCGCGGGTTCGTCGTCGGCTCTCACGCTGCAAGCACGCAGGTCGGGAAGATTTGAGTCGGCTCTCACGCTGCAAGCAAGCACGCAAGTGGGAAGATTTGAACCGGTTAGCTAGATTTAGGGTTTTATAATTTTGTATTACCCAAACTACCCTCTCTATTATTATTTAAATGTTTTTAAAATTCAGAAATCTGAATATTCAAGTTTTGGGGTGCAAAGTGCTATTTCAAATGGTTTAGGGGGTGCAAAGTGCCAAAAATAAAAACCTGGGGTGCAAAATGCCAAAGAGCCTCATTTAGAGGGTGCAAAGTGCCAAAGATTCAAACATTTAAGAAACGAAGCGCTGCTCCGTACACTGAGAGCCCCTTGTCGTCTTCGAGTTCGAGCACCATCGATATTCCATTTTCCCGCCCATCTCATTCTTTCGACTTCATATCACTAGCTATCACTAGCTGAAGTGTACAAGTAATCTATTCAAATCCCGGGCTCTGTTCCCGTAAAGCCCTAGCATTCAAAGCGTTTTCCCTCGCTCCATTGCCATTCGAAGACGAATACTGTTCTTATCTTCCTGGCACTAGGTATTCTCGTTTTACTTCTGTTAGTGTCTTCATTTTGGGGCTTTTAATCGTCGTCTTCATGTTTGATCTCCTGTCCTGTATCTACATTACCGGATTCCCGATGTTAAGTTTTTTGTTTGTTTAACTCGCTGTAGATCTTTCAAATGTCCTGGTTTAGATGTTTACAGGCCTTTGCCATGTTCATCTTTTCGCGGATCACATTCTGAGCTTGTTTTCTGCTCTGTAGCTGAATACTTTGCACCAAACGACGTCTATTTTACTGATTTCCTTCTTATATGACTCGGTTGTCGGATTTTTGACTCATAGATGATAGCAGACATGGAGAACGGGAGCACAACTTTTGTCAGCTGCTCGGTGACCCCTTCTCGAGTTCAGATAATTTCTGGTTTTGTTGAGTCCATAAGCGGGACGAGGCGTAGTTCTAGAAACGTCGGCAAGGAGAGGCCATATTATGGCACGAAGATGGAAGAAGTAAAAGAAGTGGCGGAGGTTCCGAAGAAACGGCGAATTTACCAAGTGAAGCAGGTGTCTAAGACTACTCTTACCCGGACGGAAACGAATAACGACCAACATTCCTTGGATTTTAATGGCACAGGTGTGGTGGATTTGGTTGGAAGGAGTGATGATGATGCTTGCTTGATGTCCGATCAGTGGAAGGACAACAACGGAGTTTCTGTGGAAGCTGAACCCCAGATAAATGATAAATGTGCAGACTCTGGACACGCGTACAGTGGCTCAAACAAAAGTATCCATATGAGGGTGAAGGAAACCCTGAGAGCATTCAACACAAACTACCTTCAGTTTGTTCAGGTGGGCATTTTCTCGTGAAATTTTAGTGCTTGTTCAATGTTTGTGCTTCCTTCTTTTTTAATTCAGTAGTTTTACACTTTGCCTCTAATTTTTGCTATTAAATTTTAACATTTATGCAAATTCTATTATCTCCATACCGATATAGGCGATATTCCTTTAACTGTTTCCTTTACTCATGTTTTGCTCAATAAAACTAGTCCTTGCACCAACCTCCTTACATTTTAATCCTTCTAGATGCTTACAGGCTTTTTTCCTTGTTCATCTTTTCATGAAATTATTACGAAAAAGTCCCCTCTAACCCTGCATAACTACGAGGACCTTTTGTCTCTTCCAAAATTACCAAAACAATAGCTTTACAGTGTCAACACACAGACACCGATATTCTGTTCACTGTTTCTTTTACTTGAAATTTTATGTTTCTATAGAAACCATTCTCTAGAGATCAACCTGACCGACCGTCTAATGAGAGCCCGATAGCGAAATCGATCTAGGGCACCGACTCACCGTTACCTTGCCAGCCTCTCCAGAGATCAACCCGACCCACCGTCTAATGAGAGCCCGACAACGGAATCGATCTGGAGCGCTGCATCTCACCTTTACCTTGCCAGCCTCTTCAAAGATCAACCTGACCCACCGTCTAATGAGAGCCCGACAGCAGAATCGAACTGGGGCACTTCAACTCACCTTTACTTTGCCAGCCTCTCCAGAGATCAACCTGACCCACCGTCTAATGAGAGCTCTACAGCGGAATCGATTTGGGGTACTCCGGCTCACCTTTACCTTACCAGCCTCTCCAGAGATCAACCTCACCCACCGTCTAATGAGAGCCCGACAGCGGAATCGATCTGGGGCACTCCGACTCACCTTTACCTTACCCGCCTCTCCAGAGATCAACCTGATCCACTGTCTAATGAGAGCCCGACAACGAAATCGATCTGGGGCACTCCAGCTCATGCACATGGTACAAGCCTATGATTAGAAAAGACAACAATATCAATTTATAATAAATCAACATAAGAGTTCAAGGGTAGAAACGCTTCAAGTCATCCCCGCTCCAAGTTCGGCTGAGAGATACCCCTTCCACATCCCGGAGGTGATACCCTCCCGACTTGAGTGCTTCCCCTACAATATAAGGCCCTTCCCAGTTGGGATTGAGCTTTCCCACCGCGGCTCCCCTTCTAGCCTCATCAACCTTTTTCAGGACCAAGTCCTCCTTTTCGAACTGCTTCACCCGGATGTGCTTGTCGAAGTACCGAGCCATCCGTCGCTTGACCCCCTCCTGTCGAATGGTTGCCAGGTCCCGGAGCTCTTCTACCAAGTCCAATGACAACCTTTGCTCTTCTTCATTTTCCACTCGCCATTCCTCGTCTCCTTCACCTGCGGCGACCACCCTATGTGATTTTACTTCGAACTCTATGAGGAGCACGACCTTTGACCTGTGTGAGAGCTTGAAAGGGGTTTCCCCTGTGGCTGTATTTGGCATTGTTCTCAGGGCCCACAGGACCGAGGGTAGCTGTTCTACCCAGTTACCTCTTAGGTTCTCGACTTTCTTTTTCAGCAAGTTCACGATTATCTTGTTTGCCGCCTCCACCTGCCCATTGCTTCTTGGGTGGTGGACCGACGTAAAGCGAAGGTCTATACCAAGCTGGCTGCAGAAGCTGACAAACGCGTCGCTGGCAAACTGCGGCCCATTGTCTGTGACGATGGCTAATGGAAGTCCATGTCGACAGATTATTTCCCCCCATACAAAATTTCTTACTACCTGAGATGTTACCTTAGCCAGCGCCTTCACCTCCAGCCACTTGGAAAAGTAGTCAATCATCACTAGCAGGAACCGCCTTTGGACACTAGCTTGAGGAAAAAGGGCTTACCAAGTCCAACCCCCAAATCGCGAATGGCCATTGGGCTGTGATGGTTCGAAGCCTCTGAGCCGGTAGGAGTTGGAGAGGGGCAAACAGCTGGCACTTTGAGCACTTCTTCGCGAATTCTTCTGCGTCCTTGCTGAGGGTAGGCCAGAAGTAACCTTGCCTCAGCACCCTCCCCTTCAGGGTCCTTCTCCCTGAGTGGCTGCCACACTCTCCAGAGTGGATCTCCTCCAGGACCCTTGGGGCCTCCTCCTCCGACACGCAACGGGCTAGGAGCCCCGAGAGGGTCTTCCGGTACAATCCTCCTGTATGCAAAGAATAATATGCCTACTTGTATCTGAGCAGCCGCTTGTCCACGTCCCCCTCTGGGAACTCCCCCGATGTCAGGAAGGTGATGAAGGGGTCCATCCACGATGCTCGCTTGTCTACCTCCATCAATTCACCTTCTTTGATAAATGGTCGGAAGAGATCCGACACCGTTCCCTCTGCCCGGGGACCGAACTTGGCCAGGAGGTCTGCCGGGGTGCTCTCCTCTCTCGGCACATGTTGAATCGAGAAAGTACGGAATTGCCCGATGACTCCCTTGACCTTCTCCAGATATCGTTGGAGAGTCGGTTCCTTTGCCTCGAACTCTCCATTGATTTGGCAAGTCACCACCATTAAGTCCGTTGAGACCTCCACATCCTGCACGCCCAACTCCCGGGCCAGACGAAGCCCCGCTATTACTGCCTCGTACTTAGCCTGGTTGTTGGTGAGTGGGAAGTGAATGTTAATTGCCTGCTCGATCCTTGTCCCCTGGGGGCTTACTAGGATTACTCCTCCCCCAAAGGAATGTCTTCCCGATGCACCGTCAACCAACATCCTCCATGCCACTGAGAGGGGTGGCCCAAGTTCCTCCACTTCAGTCACGTAGTCAACCAAGAAGTCTGCCACTGCTTGTGCTTTTATTGAAAGCCTGGGTACGAACGAGATATCAAACTCGCTCAATTCCACCGACCATTTGGCTAACCTTCCCGAGTGCTCCACCCCCTCCATGATGTTGCGAAGGAGATGATCGGTCACTACCCTAATAGAATGTGCCTGGAAGGTCGGAGCTTCCGGGCCGACACTACCAGGGCGAAGGCCAGCTTCTCTAAGATGGGATACCTGAGTTCTGCCTTCCTTAGAACACTGCTAACGTAATAGATCTCGAGCTGTCTTTTCCCTTCTTCCCAGACCAGAACAGAGCTCACCGCCTCGGCCCCCACCCCCAGGTATAGGGATAGGTCCTCTCTTTGCCTTGGTCCCTGGCGTAATGAGGCCTGAGTTAATTGCTTCTTCAGTGCTCTGAATGCCCCCTCACACTCGGGAGTCCATTCGGACTTTTGGTTCCCTCGTAGCACTTTGAAGAAGGACGAGCATTTCTCCCCTGCCCTGGAGAGAAACATGCTTAGCCCGGCCATCTTCCTAGTGAGGTGCTGGACCTCCTTTGTGTTCCTCGGCGACCTTAGCTCCATGATTGCTTTCACCTTGTCTGGGTTAGGCTCTACCCCGACAGAGGTGAGTAGATGGCCTAAGAACTTCCCCCTGCTGGCCCCATAAACACATTTCTCGGGGCTGAGCCTCATTTTGAATTTTCTTAAGGTACCAAATGTCTCTTCTAGGTCTCGGAGGTGAGACTCGAGGTCCCGACTTTTGATCACGAGGTCATCCACGTAAACCTTTAGGTTTCTCCCCTTCTGCTCACGGAAGACCCTATCCATCATCCGCTGGTACGTTGCTCCTGCATTCTTTAGCCGAAAGGACATCATTTTGTAGCAATAACACCTGTCCCCAGTGATGAATGAGACGTCCTTAACGTCGGGGGGTGGGTCGGGTGGGGGGTGGGTGGGGGGTGGGTGGGTGCATGCGAATCTGATGATAACCTGAAAAGACATCTAGAAAACTCATTAGAGAAAAATCGACGACTGAGTCAACCAGCGCGTTGATTCGAGGCAAGATGTAACAATCCTTAGGGTATGATTTATTTAATAAAGAGAAATCCACGCACATCCTCCACCTTCCATCTCCCTTCTTTACCATTAGCACGTTGGAGACCCAGCCTGGATACTGGATCTATGATACAAATCCTGCTTTGAGGAGTTTGTCCACCTCCTCCCGAATGGGCTCCTCTAGTTTGTCAGCGATGTACCTCTTCTTTTGCCGGATGGGGCGAGTGCCGGGGTCAGGGTTGAGGCGGTGACATGCCACATCCGCATCGATCCCTGGCATTTCCGCCGCTCTCAAAGCGACGACGTCCACGTTCTCCTGTACGCAGGCTAGGATCCTCCCCTGATCCTCGGGGCTAAGCTCCCCACTGTTCTTTATTTTCTCTATTGCCCCCGCCCGGGAGACGACCTCCAGCTCCACGGCCTCCTCCACGGCCTCCAGCATAGATTGCTCCCCCCAGTCGCATTCCTTTTTTTCCTCCGCAAGCGACTGCTCCGACCTCTTCTTCCTCCATCCCCTCCTCTCGGAGTTCCATCAGCTCCTCCGCCCCTTCCTCCTGGGCTTGACCCTCTTCTCCCCTTCCTTCTCCCGTCTCCTCCGCCTCGGGCCCTTCAACGACCCCTTCTCTCTCATCCCGTCTCTCCATCTCCCGATCCATTTCCTCAGCCTCTGCTTTCCAGGTGATGGCGTTGACCGTGGTAATATAGCATTGCCTTGCTACCTTTGGGTCTCCCCTCACCCGGATCTAAACTCCACCCACGCTGAACTTGAGGCATTGGTGGAACGCGGAGGGGACGTCCGAAGATGACGTTATAGCTGCTCGGAGCATCAACGATGACGAACCGGCAGTTGCGGGACTGTCCCCCCAAGATGACATGGAGCCTCACTCCTTCCACATCCTTCCTTTCTCCCGAGAACCCAAACAGTGGGCCATCCGAGGCCAATACCCTCCTTGCCTCCACCTTCATCTCGTCAAACGCCTTCTTGAAGATGACGTTGACCGAGCTCTCGTTATCCACGAGGATCCGGGAGATGGTGAAGTTCTCGACGACCGTCTGGATAACCAGCGCATCGCAGAACGGGTCCTCATGAGCCGGCATATCCTTCTGAGAGACTGTAATCTTTTCCTCCGGGGGTGGGGCTTGAGAAGTCGAAGCCACGCTTTGACGATACATGGTGTGGAGGCTCGCCTTTTGGGTCACCTCGATCCCCACTCCCCCGTGGATCACTCCGACCCCCCCTCGACTTCCCACGCGAGCCCTGTCTATGTTGGGTTTTCTATACCCCTTCATAAAGGATGACATATCAAATATGCGCAGCGGAATTAACAAGAACAACCCAAAAGAAGCTAACGGATCTTGCGGTTTTTCATGATTCAAGAGAAAAAGCAAATCGAAATACAAAGTACCTTTGCGGGATTGAGTCAACACTCAACCAAAGTGCTCCGAGATGAAATCCTGAGTTCCAAGAACCGAAATCGATCGATCCCTCTACAGAAGTCCACACAAGCAAAAGGAGAACCCTAGCTTCTTGTCGCACAAGAACTAGGTCGGAGAAGGAGGCTCTCAACGTCCTCACGGACTGCTAGGTCCGATGCAGAGGAGGCGGCGACTAGCGGCGGCGGAAGATGATCGGCGGACGGAAGAAGATGCCCTCGCGCGGAACAGTTCCGGTCGGCTTCTCCTCCAAAATCGCGAATCAAAACCGTAAGTCTCGAAGACCTAATCACATTCCTTTTATAGGCAAGGCATAAAATAGGCTATCCGCAGACCAGAGAGAAAAAACAAAATATCTGCCCAGATTTATATTCGCCGAATTCGACTAATCAGATTAACCGAATTCGACTCACATTCGACGAAACCATTTCGCCGAATTCGACTATTCAAATTCGGTTATACAGAATAGCCGAATTCGGCTATACACTATAACCGAATTTGGCTAATCATAATAACCGAATTTTTCAATTAAACTCAATAATCGAATTCGACTATACACTATAACCGAATTCGACTAATGAGAATAACCGAATTTTGATTTGGCCGAATTTTTCTAAACCCTTTAGGCGAATTCGTCTAAACCCATTGGCCGAATTTGACACAATTCGGTTAAACACTTTAGCCGAATTTGTCAAGTATAAATCCATTCGTTTAAACCCTTTAAACGATTTCCCGTTGAGACACTCTCAACTCAACTCCATATAGTCACAGGATTGGTCCTCCACTCATATCCAATATAAGTAAGGCCAACACAATCCTTTCTCCAATTTCTCCAAACGCTTTTATGTGCGACCCTATAGGCTCATATTGCGTTGGCAGCAAGACTAACTATTGATTGCTTTGAGATCACCTCAGAAACTCCAACAGTCTCCCACTTGATCACAAAGTATCAACAAAAGTCTCACAAACAATGAGCGGCATCTAGCAATACATCATTGCTACCCAAGCAATAAGAGTTCATAACTCAATAAGCCTGTCTTAACCAATGTTTCAGTGTTGTCATGTCCTTTTGTCCTTTACATCCGGATAGAACTAGAGACATGGACCGTGCCACCCTCATAATCGTTCAATCCCAATTTCCTGATCTAGAATAGACTGTCTGAAAATTGGTGAGCTCAATATCACATATTGACTCCACCAAGCATGGCCATGCATTTCTCAGTCTCATTCCATCAAGGGGCCCATGGATGTAACTCCTGTCATAAAGGAGGACAAATTCCATTTCTGCTCTCACACAAACATCCAAATGACTCGTAACATACCCAATTACCACCCTTATCATCAACCTTTCTCAAGAGAAGACTTTAGATGGTATCAAAGTACGCTCTTCCTCATTTGATGAATGCTGTGACTTCAGGTCAAAGGACCACAAACACCATTGTCAGTTGAGACCTACTTGTGACACGTTCATATAACAATCCACAAAGTAGTCTCAAGGTGGGTCTGTCCAGTACAACTTGTTTACTAACAAGTACCCATGTGATGACTTGATATCACAATATCATGACCTATGAGAACCGATCATCAGTCAACGCACATGCTAGTCTTCATGTACCATCATCGCCCTTGGCTTCTAAGATGATACTCCGACCAGGGACCATTTAAGAATGAAGCTTCTTATAAACATAGGTTCTCACATTCAAGTCACGTACTTGAAATCCTATGGAAGCAAACACTCTAAGGGCATTTATTATGCTAATTAATCTATCAGACAGATACAAATGACATAATAAAAGAACTTGCCATAAATATGAAATGAAATACATAGTACATATCACAATTCATCAAATGAATAAACAACCAACAAACATACAATCCACAAGGCTCCCACTAGATATGATCACTCAGGTATCTAATACCCATTGATCTAACATGACCATCATGCTTCCTTTGCGCAAGAGGCTTTGTCAGTGGATCCGCTATGCTTTCTTCAGTCGGTACTCTGCATATACTCACATCTCCTCGATCGACAATCTCTCGAATAAGATGGAAGCGCCGAAGTATGTGCTTGGAGCGCTGATGAGATCTAGGTTCCTTATCTTGGGCAATTGCACCGTTGTTGTCACAGTAGAGAACTACGGGATCAATAATGCCAGGAACTACATCAAGCTCGCTGATGAATTTCCTAATCCACACAGCCTCCTTCGCCGTATTCGCTGCAGCGATATACTCGGCTTTAGTCGTAGAATCAACAACTGTCTCTTGCTTGGAACTTTTCCATCTTACAGCTCCTCCATTAAGGCAAAACACAAAACCTGACTGTGACTTTGAGTCATCTCTGTCAGTCTGGAAGCTTGCATCCGTGTAACTCTTTACAACGAGCTCTTCCTCTCCACCAAACACCAAGAACGTATCCTTAGTCCTTCTCAAGTACTTTAGGATATTCTTGACGGCTATTCAGTGACCATCACCTGGATCAGACTGATACCTGCTAGTCATGCTTAAAGCATAAGAGACATCGGGTCGAGTACATAACATTGCATACATGATTGATCCAATTGCCGAAGCATATGGAATCAACTTCATGCGGTCCTTATCTTCCAAAGATTTTGGACATTGGTCCTTAGAGAGACTCACACCATGAGACATGGGTAAGAATCCTTTCTTGGACTCAAGCATGTTGAACCGTTTCAACACCTTCTCAATGTATGTACTTTGGGTCAAACCCAGCAACTTCTTCGATCTATCTCTATAAATCTTAATACCAAGTATATAAGTTGCTTCGCCCAAGTCTTTCATAGAAAAGCATTTCCCTAGGTTGTTCTTAAAAACTTGCAGGGTCGGAATATCATTCCCGATCAACAATATGTCATCTACATACAATATCAGGAAGACAACAATGCTCCCACTAATCTTCTTGTAAACACAAGGCTCATCTTCGTTTTTGATGAAACCAAACTCTTTGATTTTCTCATCAAAACGGAGATTCCAACTTCGAGAAGCTTGTTTCAATCCATAAATGGATCGATTCAACTTGCATATTTTAGTGGCTTCATTTGGAGATACAAACCCACGGGTTGTGTCATATACACTTCCTCAAGGAGGTTTCCATTAAGGAAAGCCGTTTTGACATCCATTTGCCAGATCTCGTAGTCATAATACGCAACAATAGCAAGTAGAATTCTGATGGACTTAACTATAGCTACAGGGGAAAAGGTTTCATCATAGTCAACACCATGAATTTGCCTGAAACCTTTAGCCACCAGCCGGCCTTTGAATGTCTGTACATTCCCATCCATGTCGGTCTTCTTCTTGAAGACCCACTTGCACCCTATGGGTCGTACCCCTTCAGGTGGTTCCACCAAGTTCCAAACTCGGTTTTCATACATGGAGTCCATTTCAGATTTCATGGCCTCAAGCCACTTCTCGGAGTCAGGTCCACACATAGCTTCTTGATGGGTTGCAGACTCATCATCATGATCCATAAGCAACACATTACCTATTTGAGACACGAGAAATCCATATCTCTCGGGCTCAAATCTTGGTCTATCAGATCTACGTAGGACTTGTGTTTCTTGAGCAGGTTCTCCAGCTACAACAGATTGCAGTCCTTGCTCAGGTTCCAATTCACGTTCATTCATTGTTTGTGGTTCTTGAACCTCTTTAAGTTCTACCCTTTCAGTCTTTCTGGATAAGAACTCTTTCTCCAAAAAGACGCCAGTCCTTGCGACAAACACTTTGCCCTCAGACGGAAGGTAGAAGTAGTACCCTTTGGTTTCCCTAGGATATCCCACAAGATAACACTTATCTGATTTGGGTTCCAGCTTGTCAGACATTTGACGTCGTACGTATGCCTCACAGCCCCAAATCTTAATGAAAGACATACTAGGACGCTTCCCAGTCCATATCTCATATGGTGTCTTTAGAAATGTTTTCGTTGGAGCACGATTTAAAGTGAAAGCAGCAGTTTCTAAAGCGAATCCCCAAAAGGAAACGGGCAAATCTGCATGACTCATCATCGACTGCACCATGTCTAACAAGGTACGATTCCTCCTCTCAGAAACACCATTATGTTGTGGTGTTCTGGGAGGGGTGAGCTGTGATACAATACCACACTCCTTCAGATGATCACGAAACTCATGACTTAGATACTCACCACCTTGATCAGATCGAAGTGCTTTAATCCTTTTTCCTAGTTGGTTCTCTACTTCATTTTGAACTTTTCAAAGGTTTCAGATTTACACTTCATAAGATATATATATCCGTATCTACTGAAATCATCAGTAAATGTAACGAAGTAGTAGTACCCACCTCTAGCCATAGAACTCATGGGTCCGCATACATCACTATGTATTACACTCAAGAGATCATCTGCCCTCTCAGTATAACCAGTGAAAGGGGCTTTAGTCATTTTGCCTAATAAACAAGACTCGCATCTCTCAAAAGATTCATAATCAAATGAGTCCAATAATCCATATTTATGGAGCTTGGATATGCGTTTCTCATTTATATGGCATAAACGACAATGCCAAAGATACGTAGGATTCAAGTCATTCGTTTTTAGTCTCTTAGTATTTTCTATGTTATAGATCGGATGGTCTAAGTTCAAAACATATAAACCATTAAACATTTGGGCTACACCATAACAAACATCATTCTTATAAATAGAACAATAATTGTTCTTAATTACGAAAGAAAAACCATTCATGTCCAAACATGAAATAGAAATAATGTTTCTAGTTATGGCCGGAACATAATAACAATTATCTAGTTCTATTACAAGCCCTGTGGGCAAAGAAAGACAATAGACACCAACGATAACGGCAGCAACTCTTGCTCCATTCCCGACGCGCAGGTCTACCTCCCCTTTACCCAGCCTTCTTCTCCTTCTCAGTTCATGCACATTTATACAAATGTGAGAACCACATCCGGTATCCAATACCCAAGATGAAGGAGCAGAAATGTTTATTTCTATAACGTAAATACCTGAAGTGGAAGTCATACTTCCCTTCTTATTTTGCAGATCCTCAATGTAGAGGGGACAGTTCCGCCTCCAGTGCCCTGCCTTACCGCAGTGGTGACATTTTCCTTCCTTAGCCAGACCTTTCTTCTTCAGTGCAGAAGACTTGAGATCAAGAGCAGACTTAGATCCAATCTTCGTCTTCTTAGGTCCCCTGACCTTGCCCTTGCTCTTTTGCACCATCAGTATGGGGCTGGCAGGCTTGACCTTCTTCATATTGTTCTCGGCAGTTCTCAACATGCCAAGGAGCTCGGACAGTGTCTTTTGAATTTCATTCATATTGTAGTTCAAGACGAACTGCTCATAACTGTCCGACAACGATTGCAGGATCAGATCTGTGGCCAACTCTTGACCCAAAGGAAAACCCAGTTTTTCAAGGTTCTCTATATACCCAATCATTTTGAGTACGTGAGTCCCTACTGAGTCTCGAGCTCCCATTTTGCACTGGAATAATGCCTTGGATATGTCAAACCTCTCTTGCCGGGCTTGCCCCTCGAACATTTTCTTGAGGTGTCCGATTATCTCATAACCACACATGCCCTCGTGTTGCTTCTGAAGCTCAGAGGACATGGTAGCAAGCATGAGACATTCCACATCCACGGTATCATCCTGATACTTCTTGTAAGCATCTCTGTCTGCTCGCGGAGCATTTCCGGTCGGCTCTGTTGGGGCTTCCCCTTCCAAGACATAGAGCTTGCGCTCTTGCCTGAGAACAATTCTCAGGTTCCTATACCAGTCGAGGAAGTTCGTCCCATTGAGGTTGTCCTTCTCAAAGATAGTTCTCAGGGACAACGTGGAGTGAGATGTATTTGCCATAGAAGTTCTTCAATAAATTTGCAAAGTAAAATTTTAGCACTATTTTTCAAAATACATTTTATTTATTTTAATAAGGACTTTTATTAAAGCTCCCACTATTTTAATCGAATCAATAACCCTTAATATTGATACGGAGAGTTTATGCGAGCTTCTCTCTTAGTGGACAAGATCCGTATTTCACCAACACCACGAGTCCGCTTTGGCGTTCCTCTCATAATGCGGTTATTTAGGTAGACAACACTTGCCAATTGCATCACTATGCAACTCTTGTATGGTTGGTGAATAACTCTTTATTCGCATCCATCATATGGTGCATGCCAACCCTATGCCTCTAGGCACTCAACTTTTGAGGTCACCTAGTTAAGATGGACCCGATGTCGACAGTGGGATATCACAATTATCCGCTCGCACCCTTACCAAGATAGATTAATGCACCTTGCTTTGGCAAACCCACACTTCATCGATCGAGGCAGGAAGAGTGTCATCCATCGGAAGGCATCCGTATACTTAATATTGGATAAGGGATTTTATCTTTCGATTGATGAACATTTCATCGTGATTAACATTTAATCAACGTGCACATTTCAGAAAATGAAATTACAACATTCATATTCCAGATACATCCCAGATGTGCATAAAAACAGTTTATCAATACTTTGATAAAACAGGGCTAAGTCTGAGCATTTAGAACACTTTTAAATCTCCAGACTTACATGCATTGGACATATGAACAACAACTCCACTTGTGCAGTAGACAAGCTCGTCTCTCATGTCAGATTCAATAATCTAAACATTTGGTTTCACAAACCATTTTGAGGGACGGTTGCTGCAGAAGAGAAACAGCCTCTGAGACATGAAAATCGCAACGCAATCACATGCGTTCCTGGCGGGGTTCCAAGGGGCCGCGCCACCAGAAACCACACAAAATCACATCACATGTGATATTCCAAGAAGAAATTAGGGCATTTAGAACGCTTCTAAATGTCCCAATTTACATGCACTTGACCGCAACATAGCTCTGATACCACTGTTGGGTTTTCGATACCCCTTCATAAGGGATGACATATCAAATATGCGCAGCGGAATTAACAAGAACAACCCAAAAGAAGCTAACGGATCTTGCGGTTGTTCTTGTTAATTCCGCTGCGCATATTTGATATGTCATCCCTTATGAAGGGGTATAGAAAACCCAACAGTCTATACATCGATCCTCCTCCTCTGCTGCCCCGGTCACCTCCTCTATCCTTACTGGTGGCTGTTGCTCTCTGGGGCCTCTCGCCCTCCTGATTTCCAAGAACTCTGGGCAGGTGACCGTTGCGTGACCTTCCTCCTGGTGGAAGTCACAATACGACAACGCCAAGCCCCCTCCCTCGGCCACCGCAGCACGGTTTCTCCTCCGCGTTCCTGCTCCTCCTCCTGCTCCTACTCTCCTTCCCCTTCCCCGGCCGATCGTCATGGCCTGCCGAGGCAGAGGAGGGAGTGGCCTCGGGCCCTGCCCCCACCCCGGGTGGTTGGGTCTCCCTTGACCTCTCTGGAAGTTGCCCCCTCCTTGGGCGAAGCCTCTTCCCGGGCCCTGCATGCCCCCTCCCTGCTGCCTCCACCCCAACTCCCGGGGCCTCAACTCTTCTCTTCTTCTAACCTCCTGCTGCCTGACCTCCGGCTCACTCAGCTTTGCCAGCCTTCTTGTGAACTCCGGGTTGGCCGCCTTCCCTTATATTTCCTCCTCCGCCCGCTCCATCAGCTCTTCAAAGGACAGGGGGCCTTCCGCTTCAGGTTCATCTTGAAGAACCCCTCCCGCAGCCCTACTGTAAAAGCAAGCTGGAGGGTGAACCCGGGCACCTCATGGATGAGCAGGACCTCTTCCTGGAATCGGTCCACGTAGTGGGCCAGTGACTCCCCTGGTCCCTGCTTGATTTTGAAGAGCGCCTCGACTTATTTCTTCCTCTTCTTTGAGGTCGAGAAGTGTAGCTGAAAGCTACAAAGTAGGTCCTCAAACGCGCAGATCGACCCTATGGGGAGCTGGTGAAACCAGTCCCGCGCCTTCTCTTTCAAGGTGGTGGCGAAGAGTCGGCACTTGAAAGCATTTGACAAAGGCCTGATGGAGACCATGTCCTCAAACCATTGCAGGTGTTGGACAGGGTCATCTTTGCCGGTGTAGTACATCATATCCGGCTCCCTGAACCCCTCCGGGAGTGGTGCCGAGAGCACCAGCTCGCAGAATGGGCTTCCCCCGCTCACCGCTCTCGCCTGCTCGACTCGCCCCACGAGCTCGCTGACTGGGCCTGCTATCGTCGGGCTCGCACTCGCTGGGCTGGGTAAAAGCTCTCGCCCAGCGAGGTCTCGCCCTGGCGCTCGCCCTGGCGCCTCGCCAGCTGTCTCCTTGCCCGCCCTCTTCCTTGGGGCGTTCTCGCCTACCCCCGACGACGGAATGACCTGGAGCGCTGGGGTTGCGAACTCGCCTCGCGCTGCGGCAAAAGCGAGGTTGATCGTCTCGAGTACCTCCCTTCGGAGATCTGCCAACATCCCTACCATCACTGTCGAGCCAGATGGTGGCGAACCGCCATAGCCGGCATCTCGCTCATCGTCTCCAGCCATGTTACCTCCTTGGGAATTTCTTGTACCAGCTGCTGTCCACAATTACTATATCACGCCCCATGTCCATGCATCCTAATGGCACAAGGGTATCACACATCTCTCTACCGAACTTACCCACAAACGATTTCATAATAACATCGCCAATGCAGGTCACTTATCGCGGTTTGGCTTCACACACAAAATCAAATCCAAGGAAAAACTTCTAGGGAGAATCACGGAACATAAAAACGCATCCTATTGATCGGAAAGAGAGGGTTGTTATCTTTAGTGCACGCTTCGGAGCCATGGATGTAGCACGATCGCAACAATACTAGCAATCCTTCTCCGACGACGGCTACAAGTAGCGAATCTCCGACAATCTCTTTCCTTCCTCTCATGGTCGTTCACCCCTCCTTGCTCCCTCTTCACGATCACAACCTAGCCTGGAGAGAAAAGAATCGCTCCTCTTTAGTTTAAGGCTTTCGGCCCCCTTTAGAACCCTTGGGCGACCTAATCGTGACCATCAAATCGATCTTTAAGAGGTAGGCCAGAAGTAACCTTGCCTCAGCACCCTCCCCTTCAGGGTCCTTCTCCCTGAGTGGCTGCCACACTCTCCAGAGTGGATCTCCTCCAGGACCCTTGGGGCCTCCTCCTCCGACACGCAACGGGCTAGGAGCCCCGAGAGGGTCTTCCGGTACAATCCTCCTGTATGCAAAGAATAATATGCCTACTTGTATCTGAGCAGCCGCTTGTCCACGTCCCCCTCTGGGAACTCCCCCGATGTCAGGAAGGTGATGAAGGGGTCCATCCACGATGCTCGCTTGTCTACCTCCATCAATTCACCTTCTTTGATAAATGGTCGGAAGAGATCCGACACCGTTCCCTCTGCCCGGGGACCGAACTTGGCCAGGAGGTCTGCCGGGGTGCTCTCCTCTCTCGGCACATGTTGAATTGAGAAAGTACGGAATTGCCCGATGACTCCCTTGACCTTCTCCAGATATCGTTGGAGAGTCGGTTCCTTTGCCTCGAACTCTCCATTGATTTGGCAAGTCACCCCCTACTAGGCTGACCCTTAGTGTTTCGATGCGTCGACGCACTCTCTTTTTCTTATTCATTTCATTTCATATTCAAGTCATAAATATAGGAAATAATTGTTTTAATTCTCCTCAGAGATTCTATCGCTTGCTAATCCATATTTAATTTTATAGCGATTTCATACATTTCAGTGATTTCAAATCTTCCACATTCTCTATCAAAGCAATTCATATTCAACAAAATATTCGAATGTATACGAAATCAAAGCCGTAAGGACTCACCGCAACTTTTCCTTTGCCCTTGTCCTTCGAAGGATTCTCATCGCGTCTATCACCGGATGCCATCCTCTGCAGTATCAAATAAATCATTTACTATAGGGTTGTGTCTTTAAATAGCTACGAATAGATTCCTTAAGATGACCACAACTACGACCTCTAGGAGTTGCCTAGGAAATGACAAGCTTGAGTGACTCGAAAGAGATGCGAAAATCAGATTTTTAACTCGTAAAAAGATCAGATTTCAGCCCTTGACAACTCACAAAAACATTACTACTTACAGCCCACAATAAACATGAAGAGGGTAGCTAAGAGGAGTCCTCAAGAACCAACAATAAAAGCCTGCCAATACAAGTAGTAGCAACAGTAAATGACAACAATTAACAACCCATATAGCTAAGAAAGGCAGCCCAAACAACAAGCTAAAACCCGGCCAACACAAGCTAACAAATTTAGAACCTAGTGCTGCTAATGTGGCAACACCAAGGGCTGCCACTGCAGTCCAAAATCTCTCCAAAAACAGTGGATCAAGAGCCAACTGAAAACAGCCCAAAGGCATTCAACAGTCAAGAGAAACAACAACCCAATTCACAAAAATCTGAGCCAACCAACGTTCAGTAATTCAGAGCTAATTGAATCAACAAGGTCAGCTACAACAGCCTCCAAGCAGCCACAACAGTACAAGGTAGCTGAGTAAACAACACACCCAAATCCAAGGTAAACAACATGAAATTAATCAGCTCAGATATGGAGGGAGAGGGAGAGGAAGTCTCTTTAAATCAAAACCCTAGCAAACCCCATAACTCATTCAATAAAGCAATCAAATCCCCCAACACTGAAACCCTAACTCCTTTCTAATTTCAGCAACTAGCAAGAGCAAAACAACCATTTGTTAAGAAGGAGAAGAGGGGGAAGTAGAAGAAGAGCTCACAGTGAGGAGAGCAGCAAGAACAAGAGCCTAAACAGCTGGCCAAACCACTTCCAGCCAACCATCAACACCAAGGCTGCATGAAAACACCAATAGCAGCAATAATACCACACGATGGCAGCAGAATTTCTCCTAGAACAACCACTAGAAGGAGCAGGAGCAGGAGGGAGAGGGGCAGCAAGGCTCCAGGAGGCGGTAAGTAAAAAATATCGGGATAAGCCCTCAATAGGATAAATTATAAGGCTGAAAATCCACCGCCTAAGGGATAAAAATAATCATAAATATTAATAACCAGCACAACCTTAGCTAAGGAAAAGGCTCAGCCAAAATGCCAAATCACCCACCAATTAACCCAACAGCTAGATACTCCTCCCGAAGTTGATCAAAAATTAAAATAAATAAAACAAAAACGAAACGATCACCGCAAAGCATCCAAAATCTCGAACATCAAAAATAATTGGTGCGACGTCGAATCGGCACTGAATCTTGTTCTCGTTTTCATCATCGGGGAAAATTATTTATATATTACACCATTTATACATATCCTCAGGTTCAGTTCTTGCACAACGTTTCAGGCAAGTAGCTAGATCGCAGGTGGGCTAAGAACGGTAAATCGCCATTCGGGATCGTAAGATCGTACGATCCTGAATGATATTCCATCCGATAATGAGTGAAGATGCAGATGAAGATGAAGATGATGAAGAAGATCTTGACATAGAGCCTCTGGATGTTGAAGAGGACCAAGAGGTAGCTGCTCACATAGGGGGAGGAGAATAAGATCTTGGGATATATGAAGGCGACGAAGATGCTTCATTAGGCAATTTGGTGGACTTTAGCTTAGATAACTTATTTTGAATGAGGTAAATGTACTATTTTTATTTACTATGCAATTGAATTTTTTTTTATATATATTGCTTTATGATTTTTGATCTACTAGATATTTTTATATATAAATTAGATTTTTGTTAATTTTGTATAATAAGTAAGATCTTACCGTTTCGTGTCGATCCCACGTTTTACGATCGTACCACTGCCAACCGATCCGATGTAAGATCTCGATCATGACAACCTTGATCGCAACGACACTAACAATCCTTCTCCGGCATCGACTCGTCGATCCAAGCAGCAGATCTCCGACAATCCTCCTTCCTTCCTCTCACGGCCGTCCGCCGCTCCATGCACCCTCTTCATGATCGCAACCTAGCTGGGAGAGAAAAGAATTGGCACTCTTTAGTTTAAGGCTTCCAGTTCCCTGTAGAACCCTTGTGCGACCTAATCCTGATCGTCAGAATGGCCTTTAAGAGATTTGAACGGGCGAGATCGCGGATTAAAATGTGAATTGCTCGTCCGGGAGCTATCGCCCTGTGACAACACTATCACGCGACAGTATCTCCCAGGCCGCATGGACCTCTCAGAACGACTACTACCACCAGCAGTAGCACTACCGCGGCTCGCTGTAACAAACAAAAAATTAGGTAAATTTGAACTAGTTTATTTATTGTTACCGCGGGGGCGCGATAACGCTATCGTGGGGCGTTGTAGCTCCCAAGTTCTCTATTTTAGTCTCTGAATTGTCAGGGTGTTAGAACTCTCCTCCGTTAAGTAAATCTCATCCTGAAATTTGCAATCATCAACTAATCATACCTAAAAATAACTCAGGATATTCATCGCGCATGGTTTGCTCTCGCTCCCAAGAGAGCTCCTCACATCCACAATTGTCCCACCGGACCTTTACCATTTGAATGCTCTTGTTCCTCAATTGCCGAGCCTCGGTATATTCAATACTAATTGGGCAAAAAAGAGTTGCCAAGTTCTCTCCAATCGGTACTGTAGTTGGCTCAAGCATAGTGATAGGCTCCACCGAAGTCCTTCTCAATGCTGATACATGAAAGACGTCATGAATCCTACCAAGCTCTCCCGACAATGCAAAGCGATCGAAGACCCTAGATGAAGGTGAGTTGCGGTGATCATAAGAAACAACGTCGGTTGGGCTGCGGTCGTTGAAAGTAATTGATCCAGAGGGGTTGGCGGAGGGGAGGCTTCATAAAGGAGACCGCATGGATGGCCGGTGACGACACAAATTATGGTGTGCTGGGAGGCGACGATGCCGATTGTGTGAACTGTGCGGCGGAAACATCTGGAGGCGATGGAGCGACATGAACTGCGAAGAGTGGCATGTCTTCTTTTAATGCAGGTAGCATCGAGGAGGTCTGTGGTGGGATCGGGCACTCGAAGCAGCAATCAATGGTGGCGGTGAGTCTCGCAAGCGTGGCATCATAGGACACCGACATCTCCAGTAACTTCTGGAGCATCGAACTGATGGAGAGTGGCTCGCTGGGGATTGTTGTCTTGTCAAAATAATTAATTATCAAATAATTTTAATGAAAAATTAATTAAGTAATTAATTTGGCCCCATGGATTGCTGGCGTTTACAATTGCTGCGGTCAGCTGGGCTACTTTGCTCGCGGAAGAAAATGGGGAACTATTGGACTGCTGGGCTCGAGGGATGCACAGCTCAATGATAGAACTGCTGTCGAGGAACATGGGAGCTGCTGTCGACTGACCCTGGGTTAGAAACTGACTGAACGATAAGCCATAGCCGGCTCTACTCGCACGTTGCCGAGGAATCACCAACGGAGCGTAAGCCGTCGGTTGTTCTCCTCTCGTCGAGGAGGAAGGCGTGCATCTGCTAGAGGTGTGCACCTCGGCGGAAGGCGTCGATCATGCCAAGAGACGGTCATATTTGCAGGAGGCTTGCGTCTGGGGTAGACGTCGGTCTACGCCGAGAAACGAAGGGAGATCCCGTTGAGGTACTTTGATTACAGCAGGGGGAAAGAGGATCGAAGCAGTGAGATGTTTCGATTGCCGACGAGGATCGACAGATGATTTGCTGGCTGCGGTTGGCGATTGCTGGTTTCAGAAAAGAGGAGGAAGTGCTGCAGGAGGAAGAAGAGGATTGAGAAGCTATGATACCAAGATGTTACGAGCCTATTTCGGGGCATCGTCGTAGGTGGTGGTGGAAGCGGAGGTACAATGGGAGCCGAGCTCTACCCGCGGTGAATGCGAAGGGGGAGAGAAAGAAGGGGAGCCGAGCTCAAACCCAACCCTAGAAATTGAAGGGAGAACTAGAGAGAGGAAGAGAACTTGGTTAGTTTCATTCATAATCCATACAATGACTCAAATGGTCTATTTGAAGACCTACAAAGTGGCATATGTGTAAATACCCAAAAATATAGAGAACAACAAGAAACGATAAAACACAACGGACTTGTGCATCGACTTTATTAATAGAAGACATTTAACAAGAATACTTGACGACACTAATTAACGATGTAGATAATTGGTCGTGTGGGAGCATAACATCGCCCTGCAAAGTTCCCGTATTGTTGATAATCCGATACACTCTATTCTATCAAGATTATATTTTTCCCTGTTCCATACTTTTTAGTTTTTATTCTTCTTTTTCTTGTTCTTTGATACCAAAAACTCATCGACTCGACCTCAAGGACTGTATCACCACCCCAAAGTTAGTTTGCCTTTCAAGTTTCCTTAAATTGTTTCCCTAGGGAAGATTCTAGAAAATTTCAAGTGTAACCCCCATTTTGTTTCTTCACTTCATCTTGATATTGGGAGCGTAAGCTATATAAAGGAGTGGGTAGAAGTTTCTTCACTTCATCTTGCACTGTAATTACCATAGGCTTCTTCACTTCATCTTGCAGTGATGCTCACAAACATATGCTTTTACTTGGATTCTTATGGTTTTAACTCGGAGAAGTTTGATTTCTTGATTGAGAGAACTCTTTGGGAATACAATCTTGGGAACTTGAATTGGTTCCTCGAGAACCATAGCACCATAATTTATCAAGTTGACAGTGAATATAATTTTGTTCTATTCATCTTTGGGTAAATAATATGCTATGTAAGCAAAATTAATGAAACAACTCGCACTATTGTTAAAGGACATCTATTAACATCCTTCTAAGATTTGGGCCATAGTTAAATTTCATAAGATGTTAGAAACTCAGAGAGAGGTTTTTAAATATCATGAATTTTGGAGATATTTACACTTACTCATTCTTTCTCAATTATATGTTGTCACGAACTGATGAAATTTACTGATTTTTTTTAAGAAGGAAATGATTTATGATGGTTCTTTTATATTCCTTTTTAAAAATCTATTAATCAACTTGTAGATTTTTTTAAAACTAAAGGTTGAAATGGTTTCTCTTTTTATTCAAATATAATCAAAATTAAGTTTGAATAATCTCTATACTTAACTTGATGGGGGGAGTGATTAAATGATACACCGTAGTCATATCAAGAAGAAACACAAACGAGAACTTAGATTGTAATAAAGGAAACACCGAAACAATCAGGAGATAACTCCCACCAAGCAGTAGAGGCTGGATCCTCTTTGACACTCCACTCTCTAAGAGAGCCCAGTTGTAATTAATATAGTTTCGTCAAGTCGTTGTTTATCGTGTATTACCCCATTCAGGGTTATTTATGTCTTTTTGTCCTCCCTTACTCAAATATATGTATGAGTAAATGGTTCTTTTCTATATCAGATTATTATTCCTCTTTCAACTTGGTATAAGAGGGATAACCCTAATCTCTCGCCGCCAAAACCTCTCCTTCGCTCTCTCGCCGCTCTCTCTTGCCTGCCGGCCTCCATTCTTCACATCTGCTTGTTTGAGGTCCTCACGATGCTGATCCACACGGCTCTCACGTCGGCGGTTGCACGCGCTGAAGGAGACCGCCACCCCTCCTTGACGCATGCTGTCTCGCTGTCGACGCTCCATCCTTCTGCTGCTTGCGTCATAGTGTTCCTTATCGTCTTCGACGTTCGTCTTCGCCTGTTTCCTCGATGCAGCTCTCGCCTGCTTCGTCGCTTTCATCGACATCGCTTCTCCAGAGTTTGTCTTCCTGCTCTCGCCTCCAGGGTTTGTCTTCGTCTTCCAGTGAGATCGCTTCTCCCAACTGTTTCTAGATCCAGATGCCGACTGCTTCTACATAGGCGACTGCTTCTACAGGGCCAATTTCTTCTAGCTCCAGCCAATTTCCAGCCATGGCTATTGCCATTATGTCCTCCGACGTTTCTTGTCGATACAGATCTTGCTGATTTCTTCTAGCTCCAGGCGGCTCCATATAGTTCACCATGGTTGATTCTTCTTCCTCGCCAAGTGTTGTGACGCCCTAGATGAGTGACCCTCAGCTCACTCATGGCCACACCGGCTCTTTGAAGATCACCACTGTGCTTATGGATGAGACAAATTACCTTGAATGGTCCCGTGTGGCTCAACATGTAATTCACAATCATCAGATGCTCGGATATATAGATGGGACGGTCGTGTCAACTCCTAAGGATGATTCCACTTGGAAGCGTTGGGATTCTAAAGATTCCCTTGTTGTCTCGTGACTCATCTATTCCATGTCTCCTAAGGTATACCAGAGTTATTTGCTCATGGATTCTGCCCATAAGATATGGACTCAGGCAGGCGAAACATACTCTCAGATCGGAAATTTCCCCCAGATTTACGAGCTTACACGTTGTATTTTGGAGTTGCGTCAGGGATCCTTGACGGTGTCCATTTACTTCTTTGAGTTCGAGCGTCTCTCTCAGGAATTTGATTACTTTGAACAATTTACCCCCGCCTGTACTGCAGATGCAGTCCTGTTGGAGAAAAAGGACGAACGTTTTCTTCTACATGTTTTTTGATGAGTTTGAACATGGAATTGGATACAGTTCAAACTAATATTCTTCACCGCTCCCCTCTCCCATCTTTTCGGGAGGCATTCAATATGGTTCTTGGCGATGAAGACCGTCGTAGGTCCCTCAGCACGACTGCTCCTCCTAATCGCTCTGCCTTTACCAGTGTTGGTCGCGGTAGCGCTAACAGCCTAACCCCTCCAACACTGTTCCTACTTGTGAGTACTGTGGCCGCAGGGGCCACACTCGGGATGTCTGCTTCAAACTCTATCCTCACCTTGCTCCACCAGGACCCAACCGTGGTCGTGGACCAGGACGGTGGGGAGGGTGGGGGGGGGGGGGGGGGGTGGGGGGAGTCCCGACAGAGTGGTTCTCGATCTCATGATGCTGCCTATTCCACAAATCTATGACGACTGTCAGCCCCCGGAACATTTTACACGCATAAATTGGATGCTCTCCACCGTCTTCTACACACACAGTCAGACGTGACCTTCAGTACTTCTACTTCCTTTGCTACTGCCTCTTTGCCCAGTGCCAATGTTGCCACGACTCCTCTGTCTGAGTGGATCATTGACTCGGGCGTCATCGTTTACATGACAGGATCCTCCTCAGGTTTTGTTTCCTACACTCCCGTGTCTGGTAAGGACAAGGTTATCTCGACAAACGACACCTTGTCCCCCATTGCGGGCAAGAGGCACATTTTCTGCTCTCCTTCAATTTCCCTTTCTTATGTTCTACACGTTCCCTCTTTTCCCCGCAGTTTACTTTCAATTAGCAATATCACTCGATCTATTAACTACTCTGTAACTTTTTCCCCGATTCTTGCGTTTTTCAGGAACTGGGTACGAAGCGGATCATTCGCAGTGGTAGGAACCACGGTGCCTGTACTACCTGGATTCTAAGACATCGTCTCATGCCGTTTCTTCCTCTGCTGTTACTGCTGCTGACGCTCGGCGCTGGCATTTGCGCCTTGGGATTCCCACTCTTGTCTACCTTCAAATTTTTTTCCTGCTTTTTTACCTTTTATTAAAACTTTAGCTTGTGATGTTTGTGAAATGTCTAAACATGTTCGACATTCATCGTCACATTTGTCTTCTCCAAGTAGCACCCCTTTCATTGTTATACATTCCGATGTTTGTGGGACATTTATCGATTGTTTTTCCCGCATTACTTGAGTTTACCTTTTAAAGAAGAAAAACGAAGTGTTTCCGTGTTTTCAAGTTTTTCATAAAATGGTGCAGACACAGTTCAATGGTCATATTTGTGTTCGCCGTAGTGATAATGAGGGGGGGGGGGGATAAGATGACCGTGGAGCGTTTCGCTCTTAAGCCATGGTATTGTACATCAAACCACTTGCGTTTGCACCTCTACCCAAAATGGTGTTGCTGAATGGAAAAAATGGCATCTCCTTGATGTTGCCCGGTGCCTTCTCACCGCATTACTTGAGTTTACCTTTTAAAGAAGAAAAACGAAGTGTTTCCGTGTTTTCAAGTTTTTCATAAAATGGTGCAAACACAGTTCAATGGTCATATTTGTGTTCGCCGTAGTGATAATGGGGGGGGGGGGGGAATATGATGACCGTGGAGCGTTTCGCTCTTATGCCATGGTATTGTACATCAAACCACTTGCGTTTGCACCTCTACCCAAAATGGTGTTGCTGAATGGAAAAAATGGCATCTCCTTGATGTTGCCCGGTTCCTTCTCACCACCATGCACCTTCCGAAATCCTATTGGGGTGATGCTATCCTAACTGATGCTCATCTTATCAATCGTTTACCCTCACAGGTTCTAAATGATGCTACTCCTCTAGCCCATCTCTCCACTACTTCTGTTGTTCATACTTTCTCATCTTCCACCCCGTGTTTTTGGTTGTGTATGTGTTGTTCACATACATCAGCCTCATTGCGACAAACTTGACCCTCGAGCTCACCGTTGTGTCTTTTTTGACTATTCTGCCACTACAAAAGGGTATTGGTGTTATCACCCTCCTTCCCGACGTGTTTTCTGTACCATGGATGTTACTTTTCGCGAGGAGGAATCCTATTACCTGGATTCGACTCACTGCACTCGTCAGAGGGAGAATGATGACATGGATTCTGATTCTACTGTTCCTCTCCCTCTGATTCCTCCTACTCCTACCATGCTACTCCTCCTACGCCACCCACATCCTCTACGTATCCTACACAACTTTCCCTTGGTCCTTCTCTCATCTCTCCTTTTCCTCATGTATACCATCGTCGTCAAACAGGTAAACAATCCACCGTCGTTTTCCCGCTACCGGTGCTTGCTTTGGACTCAGATTCTGGTGATGATCTACATGTCCCCCATGAATTAATAAAAGGTAAAGCTGTGTGTACGCAACACCCTATTTCTAACCATGTTGCATATCATCACCTTACCCAAGCTCATCAGGGATTTATATCTTCTTTGTCCTTGATTACTATTGCAAATACATGGCAGGAGGCTGTGGGCATTCCAGTATGGGCTCACGTGATGGAGGAGGAAATGTCTGCCTTGGACAAGAATCACACATGGGATGTCTCTCCCCTTCCTCCTAACAAGAAAGCCATTGGTTCAAGGCGTGTCTTTTCTATTAAGCAAAAATCAGGATGGTAAAATAGAGTGTTACCTCGTAGCTCGAGGATACACCCAGACTCAGGGAGTCGACTACCAGGAGACCTTTGCTCCTGTAGCAAAGATGGACTCCGTTCGTGTTCTTCTGTCTTGTGCTGCTTGCTTGGGCTGAGATCTTCACCAACTGGAAGTTAAAAATGCCTTCCTGCACGGTGAACTTGATGAAGAAGTGTACATGACATTCCCTCCTGGATTTGTGAAGAAGGGACAAGAAGGGCTTGTTTGTCACTTAAGTCTTTTTATGGTCTGAAACAGTCTCCCAGGGCTTGGTTTGGCAGGTTTCTTAAGACCATGATTAAGTTTGGCTACAAATATGGTCAATCTGATCACACTTTGATTATCAGGAAAAATGAGAAAAAATTGTGATACCTATTGTTTACGTTGATGACATTGTGATCACCGATGATGACTCCGAGGAAATCAGAAATCTAATGGCTGTCCTGTTTGCTGAGTTTGAAGTAAAGGACTTAGAGATATTACGTTACTTTCTGGGAATTGAAGTGGCCAGATCAAATCAAGGTATCTTCATCTCTCAACATAAGTATGTTTTGGATCTGTTAAAAGAGACTGGTATGCTCGGTTGTGTTCCAGCTAACACTCCTATGGAGGAGAATCATAGGGTTGATGAAGACAGTGATGGTGACCGTACTGATGCCTCGAGTTATCAGAGATTGGTTGGGAGTCTCTTATACCTATCTCACACCCGTCCTGACAATATATACGCTGTAGGAATTTTGAGTAGATATATGCTGTAACAACCCAGTCTACTGTGGGTGCGCTACAGGTCTGCAGACCAGTGACCCCAATGCATCTCCACGGATCTGATCGTCCGCAACCGATAATTCCAATGGCTGGTTGTTGAGGCTGTGGCTTGAACCCCCGACCTCCTGAATAAGGGAGCTCTAAACTGGTCCTCATCACCAACGAAGCTCTAAACTGGTCTTCATCACCAACTGAGCTGCAACTCAGTTGGTGTTGAGGACCAGTTTATAGCTCCCTTATCCAGGAGGTCTCGGGTTCAAGCCCCAGCCTCAACAACCCGCCATTGGTATTAGCAGTTGCGACCGATCAGATCCGTGGAGATGCGTTGGGGTCACTGGTCTGCAGACCTGTAACGCACCCACAGTAGACCGGGTCGTTACATATGCATGCTCTCAGAATCAGACATCAGGATGCTACTTATCGTGTACTACAATACTTAAAGAAGGCCCATGGTCGTGAGCTTATGTTTTTCAAGAACAACCACTTAAAGATTGAAGTCTTTACTGATGCTGATTGAGCTGGAAGCCTTGATGACATGAGATCGACAACGGGGTACTGCACCTTTGTTGGTGGAAATTTGGTGACATGACGTAGCAATAAACAAAATGTAGTGGCCAGATCTAGTGCTGAAGCTGAGTATCGATCAATGTCTCAAGGTCTCAAGGTCTCTGTGAAGGTCTATGACTACGTACTATGTTGCAAGATCTGGGACTCCAGGAGAATGTTTCCTTCTTTCTATCTGTGGCAATAAAGCAACTATCATTATTCTCACAATCCTGTTCAACATGACAGAATTAAGCATGTTGAGGTCGATCATCATTTTATTAAAGACCATATGGATAAAGGAAACTTGGTCACTGCTTTCATTCACTCTAAAGATCAACTGGCCGATGTCTTTACCAAAAGCGATGCGGCACGTTTACTCATGACATCCATAAACTCAGAATGACTGATTTCTTCCGTCCGACTTGAGGGGGAGAGATGTAATTAATATAGTTTCGTCAAGTCGTTGTTTATCGTGTATTACCCATTCTGGGTTATTTATGTCTTTCTGTCCTCCCTTACTCAAATATATGTATGAGTAAAGGGTTCTTTTCTATATCAGATTATTATTTCTCTTTCAACCTGCCCAAAATACAGACTCCAACGATACGTAAGACTCCACCCCTAGATCTCCTTATATAGATGGAGCCCCTTACTACAAGACACAATACATAATAATGCTTATACGTATCATTAAATGTTAGTTTAAGGTGTTTATTTATTATTTCTATTTTATTTGGTTTTATACAACCACTTTATTACCCAATTATAATTTATTCCATTAGATTCTTTCTTAGGATTATCTTTAACATACTTTCCCTTGTTTATATTTCGGCAGCCACAATATCATAGTTACACATTTCCACTGGCAATATGTATTGTTTTGTCTGGCGTTTATGAAGATGATTTGGACAATTCAGAGGATGTCATCTATACAGGACAGGGAGGTAATGATTTATTAGGAAGGCGACACCAAATTCAGGATCAAAAGATGCTACGTGGCAACCTTGCTTTAAAGGTTTGTTTTTTTCATCTGATGCAGTAATGTAAGTTTCCAGTAACATGTTTGTTACTATTTTCTTTGTTGAAAACATGCAAGATAATTGCATTACCTTTTATTGTTCACTCTAGTGACTTTGTTCGTGAGCACATACTTGAGTACTTTAAGCATACTCAGATGTTTGATCGTTTATTTTCTGATTCTTATGTCGACATTTATTTATTTGTAGATATTACATCGATACCCTGATCATGCTGCACTTGTATTTTCTAAATTGAATATTTATAAGAGCTCCCTATGCTCAAACCTTAAATATAGACATTGGAAGCTCAAACCGATAAGAAGGCCGGAGATCTCTCCCATTCTCACAGTGTCATTCCCGTCAATTAGTTTTGATATCTTGAGCATTTCCATCTGACAACTTTTCGCTTCTTCAATAAACGACATTTGGTTTTATGATTGTTAGTCTCTCTTCATAATCTCACCGATGCTGTATTTGCCCATCATTCTTCCCATGCTTCGTTCCAACGAAGCTTTACCTCTGCGCTGAAGTTTATCTCTAGTTGAATTATTCAATTTTCTATATTTTCCTCTGCTTTGACCTCATCGGAGTTTCTTCTTCGAAGCTCTTTCTTTCAATATTGAGGGATCTGCCCTTGCTCTCATCATTGGAGCCCGATATTGCCATTTCTGAAGCTCTCCTCTGCCCTTGCTCTCATCATTGGAGTCCGATATTGCCATTTCTGAAGCTCTTCTCTGCATTTTATGCTTTGTTGCCCCCCACCCACACACACAAAAAAATCCCATTGTTCTTTTGTTACCGCGGAAGTAGGTTTTTTTATGTTGCTCTTGATCATCCCTCATTGTCCTTTGGCATAAGCAATATGACTTATTAGCAAAGTTGTTAATATTTTATGTTCACGACATATTAGATTTAGTTTTATATGGTTAATTAGATGAAACATATCCCATCTTAAAATATACACATATGTATACATTGTGTAATAACAATCAATATTGACAAGTAGACAAGCAATGTGTCATATATATACTTAAAGAAAGTTGATGAGTATCAAAAAACAAAATATTATTTACATATTATGATTGATTCTAATAAGTATGGATGATGAGAAGAGAGACGCTCCCTGGAGAAGTGGAGAGGGAGAGAAAAGGGATCCGAGCTTACCTTTTGGAGGGAAGGATGATGTGCGTGACCTAGTTGGCCAAGCAATCGTGGTGAGAGAGAGAGAGAAAATAAGGGAAATAATTCTTGCACATCCATTGCCTAGCCTAAGTAGCAAAAATGATAAAGTTCACGGAATTAGCAAAATGCCAACACAAGTTTTCACATATTGTGAGTTAATCTATAGTTTTAAGTATCGACAAATATAAATTATAATGTTAACGACCATCCTAATCCTATTGCTGCTTTTCCCTTCACTGATATGTGATGCCCCAACGTTGGCCCGTAGCATAGATCCTATGTTATAAATAAAGATGAAGGAATGTTATATATCAATTATTAATGTGTGGAAGACAATAAATTAAATGGATATGGAGAACAAAACAAAGGTTAACAGTGGGGGTGAGATAGACTATTCCAGATCCAAAATAGGGGTGGTAGAACCATTAGTGACTATAGTATATCTTAGAGTTGCGGTTTTGGTGTTGTGCAAATGTTCCTGCATTGCCATCTGAATTGTACCTCCACAATCATCAAACCAAGACGCACTGCACTATAAGAAAAGCAAGGTATACTGTTACGGACTCACGTTGGGGGTTAACATACAAGCGCCGCGCCCCGACACGATCCGATTTAGTCAGCCGTTTTTGGTGGCTTTGTATTTTTATTTTATGTGATGTTTTTATGTTTAGATTTTAGACCATGAACCTTGGGTTTGGTTTGGGCTCAACCATATATTGGGTTGAGAGGCCTTGATGAATGGAGCCAGAAATTATTCCAAAATTCTCTCTCTAACTCTCTCTAATTTCCTATTCCCTTTCCGTTACCTAGCCAAACTCGCACTGCGGACGAACCGCAGATCGCGCCGCTTCCGCTCCAGCGTCGTCCGCGCCCCCTTTTCCTGCGCCCGATCCGCCATCTCTGCCCCTCTCCGACCTCCTCCTTCCTCGTGGAACCCTTCCCGACACCATTGGATCTCGCAAGCGTAACGCCAACCCTCTACGGGACTTCCCTCTTCTTCCCGACCGAACTAGGTCTCAGTCGAGGGGCCGTATCAACTTGGTATCAGAGGTCTCCTCTTCCTCGGCGCCTCCTCCACCTTCGCCGCCGTCCGCAGCCACTGTCCTCGCTCTGACAGCCCCCTCACGTCCCCGTCCGGCGAGTCCGCAGCCCGGATCCGGCTGCCCCAGCCGCTGTCCTCCCTCGTCGATCCTGTTGGGGGCTTCCTCCTCCGGCTTTCCACTCCTCTCGGACAGCATGGGCATTTTGCCCACTCCTCCGGCCCTCCACCCTAACTTTCGGCCCGCTCCCATGGACGACGACAACTCGGGAGGGCATACTTTGGCCCAGATCGTGGAATCCTTTCAACAAATGATGGTGGCCAACAATAGGGCCCTCATCGTAGCACTTAGGACGGATGCGTCCCCGTCGGCCCCGCGTGCCGCTTCAGGCTCCTCCCAAACGACACACGAATCATCGACACCGAGAAACGAAGGAGGCGGGTTTCCTCGCTTTGTGAAGTTGGACTTCCCTCTATTTGATGGTCGGGAGGATCCACTCACGTGGCTCACTCGTTGCGAGCAAATCTTTGAAACCCAGCACACTCCGGAAGAGGACTGGATTGCGTCGTTTCATCTTCTCGGATCGGCACAGATGTGGTTCTCACAGCTCCGTCGAGAGCAACCCCAATTGGGTTGGGAGGATTTCAAGACTCAGTGCACCTTGCGTTTTGGACCCCCACTTCTCGGCAACCCCATGGGTGACCTTATCTCTCTCCGACAGACTGGCTCCATTGAGCAATATATGGAGCAGTTTCATGTGCTTCTCGCTCGCGCTCCGACCGTCCTCACATCACAGTAGGTACCAGTCTTCCTGGCTGGCCTCCATGGGCGCTTGCGGATGGACGTTCAGTTGTAGTCCCCGGTAGACCTCTCCACCGCTATGAGCTTATCCCGTATCTTTGAGCGGCGCCTGTTGATGGACCGACAGTCCATGGGTCGTCGATCTGGCGAGGGACCCCCCAAGAGTTTTGGCCCGTCGCATGTTACATTAGCTTGGGAGCTGGCAGGGGCAAGGAAGGCGACCGACAGTCTACAATTCGGCGGCTCTCCGCTCAGGAGATGGAGGATCGCCGTGCCAAAGGCCTTTGTTTCAACTGTGATGAGTCTTTCACCCGTGGACATCGGTGCAAGCGCCTGTTTTGGTTGGAGGTGGAAGATCCCCCTGAAACGGACCCAGGGGATGAGGATACGGGAGAGCCCGAGATTTCCATCCACGCTATGACTGGATCCCAGACTGGGGACACGATTCAGCTACAAATTTCGGTGGCGGGCCATCCGCTAGTCGCTCTTATGGAGTCGGGCAGTACACATAGTTTCCTCAGCGATATTACCGCACAACAGCTTCATTTACCGGTTACTACCCGTCCGATCCTCCGAGTTTCTGTTGCCACTGGCATGGCCATGCTGTGCACGGGCGTCTGCAGAGAGGTGCCGATTAGCGTGGATGGCTATCAGTCCCACGTTGACTTCTACGTGACAGCTTTGCGAGGCTTTGAGGCAGTGTTGGGTGTCCGCTGGCTCCGCACTTTGGGGCCTCTTCTGTGGGACTTCGACGCATTGACGATGACCTGGGGGTGACACCCTCAACAGACGGTGTGGCCGGGCCGCATGACCACTACCTCCCCACAGGTTTTCCTCGCCTGCGGGGATCATACAAAATCCTCTGATCTGGAGGCTCTTCTACAGGAGTACAACGACACGACGACAGCCCCGACATGTCTTCCTCCCGTTCGGCGGCGGGATCACCATATTTGTTTCGTTCCCGGAACAACCCCGGTGGTGCTTCGCCCCCACCGCTACTCATTCAGGCACAAGGATGAGATCGAGCGTCAGTGCTACGCCATGCTGCAACAGGGCTTCATCCGCCATAGTTTATCTCCTTTCTCCTCGCCGGTCTTGTTGGTCAACAAGAAGGATGACACATGACGTTTCTGTGTCGATTACCGTGAGTTGAATGCACGGACAGTGAAGGAAAAGTTCCCCATCCCGGTCGTGGAGGAGCTCCTGGACGAGCTACATGGCTCCCGCTTTTTCTCCAAGCTGGATTTGTGCTCCGGGTACCATCAGGTGCGCATGGCTCCCGAAGATGTGGAAAAGACGGCGTTCCGCACCCACCACGACCACTTCGAGTTTTTGGTGATGCCGTTCGGGCTCACCAACGCCCCCTCCACCTTCCAGGCATTGATGAATGAGGTATTTCATGGCCTTTTGCGTCGTTGCGTACTTGTTTTCTTTGACGACATTTTGGTATACAACGCGACTTGGGAGGCCCATCTTGTCCACCTCCGAGCCGTTCTCCAATTAGTCAGGCAACACAAGCTCTCCTTGAATTGTGCCAAGTGTTCTTTTGGCACGGAACGAGTGTCCTACTTGGGGCATGTGGTGGATATCACAGGGGTGTCAGCGGACCCTCTCAAGATCCATGGCGTGATGGAGTGGCCTACCCCCAGACTTTGCGGGAATTGCGGGGTTTCCTCGGACTGGCGGACTGTTACAGACGCTTCATTCAGGGATACATCATCATTGCCGCACCACTATTCGCTATCCTGAGGAAGCAGTCTTTTGTGTGGGGAGACAGTGCGACGTGGGCCTTTCACGCGCTCCAGCAGGCACTGGTGTCAGCCCCGTTGCTGCGTTTGCCAGACTTTGACCAGGAGTTCCAGATAGAGTGTGACACTTCCGGCCAGGGATACGGTGCGGTGCTCCAACAGGAGGGCCACCCAGTGGCTTATTTCAGCCAGCGCACTGCCGTACATCATCAGAAGCTGCAGGCTTATGAGTATGAGCTTATCGGATTGGCAAAGGCCGTCCAACATTGGCGACCGTATTTATGGGGGCGGCCGTTCAATATTCGCACCGACCATTTCAGCCTCAAGTACCTCTTGGAGCAACGCCTCATTACTACACCGCAACAACGTTGGATCAGCAAGCTGTTGGGATTTGATTTCCGTGTGGAGTACAAGGCGGGCGCCTTGAAACGTGCCGCAGATGCACTTTCCCGCCGCGACCATTAGGAGGGGTCCATATTAACCATTTCTTGCCCGACATCGACCATCCACCACCGCCTTCAGCAGGAGATCCACGACACATCGGCTCTCTGCGAGTTACTACTCCGTATTGAGGAGGGAAGTTTACCCTCTCACTGGACAGTTCAGGACGACCTCATCTGGTACAAGGGCCTCCTCTACCTTTCAGACACCTCGCCCTTGATATCGGACATTATGACAGGTTTACATGGCACCACACATGAAGGGGTTCATAAGACCCTTCAGCGGGTTTGAGCCGAGTTCTTTTGGAAGGGACTAAAAAGGGGGGGGGGGGGGGGGGGGGGTAGAAGACTTCATCGCACTCTGCCCCGTCTGCCGGCGCAGCAAGACCGACAACCTCTCACCCGCCGGTTTACTCCATCCCTTCCCGTTTCGACACAGGTTTGGGCCGACATATCGATGAATTTTATTGAGGGACTACCCAAGTCAAGGGGGCTATCAATTATTTTTGTGGTGGTCGATCGCCTGTCCAAGGGCGCTCACTTCATGGTGATGAGCCGCCCTGTGGAGGGGGATGTGGTCTCCCACATCTTTTTTGACCAGGTGTTCCGTATGCACGACATCCCGGAGAGCATCGTGTCCGACAGGGACAAGGTGTTTACGTCCCTATTTTGGTAGGAGCTGTTTGCACTGTGCGCACCAAGTTGGCGATGTCGTCCTCGGTCCTCCTACCACCCGCAGTCGGATGACCAGACAGAGGTGGTCAACCGGACCTTGGAGATATATTTGCGCTGTATCACGGGGGACCGCCCCAAGGATTGGGTATGATGGCTCCCTTGGGTGGAGTATTGTTACAACACGTCCTACCATTCCGCCTTGCAGACTACGCCGTTCCGTCTGATCTACCGCCGCGCCTCCTTACTTACACCAGTGCATCCGCTTGTTCTCAGACGGTCGACACCGAGCTGACCACGCGTGACCAGGTCCTAGCGATGGCTCGGGAGAGGCTGCTCCAGGCTCAGGCCCGTATGGAGACGGTCTACAACAGAGGGCACCGTGAGTTGTTCTTTGCCCTAGGAGTTTGGGTATGACTGAAACGCCGCCCACACCGACAGACGTCCATCGCACAGAGAGCGTACAACAAGTTGGGGCCCAAGTTCTATGGGCCATTCCTGGTTGCAGAGCGCATTGAAGAGGTGGTATACCGTCTCAACCTGCCAGTCGAGGCCAAGGTCCATGATGTCTTCCACGTATCCCAGTTGAAACCGTTCGTGGGTGCGCCTCCCCCAGGAGCCCTTGGTCGACATACCACCACAGCTGCAGGACAAGCTTGAGGACAAGCTTGATGAGGACGCCGACAGAGATGTTACGGACCCACGTTGGGGGTTAACATACAAGCGCCGCGCCCCGACACGATCCAATTAGTCGGCCGTTTTTGGTGGTTTTGTATCTTTATTTTATGTGATGTTTTTATGTTTAGATTTTAGACCATGAACCTTGGGTTTGGTTTGGGCTCAACCATATATTGGGTTGAGAGGCCCTGATGAATGTATGCAGAAATTATTCCAAAATTCTTTCTCTCCCTAACTCTCTCTCTCTAATTTCCTATTCCCTTTCCGTAACCTAGCTAAACCCGCAGCGCTCCATCCCGCTCCGCACGACGAACCGCAGATCGCGCCGCTTTCGCTCCAGCGTCGTCCGCGACCCCCTTTCCTGCGCCCAATCCGCCATCTCCGCCCCTCTCCGACCTCCTCCTTCCCCGTGGAACTCTTCCCTACACCATTGGATCTCGCAAGCGCAAAGATAACCCTCTACGAGACTTCCCTCTTCTTCCCGGCCGAACTAGGTCTCAGTCGAGGGGCCGTATCATATACTTTGCCCAAAAGTGGCGGAGACATGAATTTAGACACAGGTTATGAAGAATCTCATCCAACTTGGGATTTGTAGTATCAACAATAAAGGGGGGCATGCACTTGAGATTTTTGGTTTGTAAATGAAGGTACCCATGTTTCTGGTAGCACCCAACATCAACGTGGTTCGACTTTCCTCAAAAGGAGCAAATGCTGTGGTGGGTTGCACTGGACAATTTGATAGACACATCCCTTGTTATTTCCGTTATGTTGATGTGATATCGCTTTAGGATATCGACCAATGTAGCCAGTAGTTGAGCAATAAGTAGGGGAATCCCGTTGAAGGAGAATCTGAGGATTGGTGGGGATAACCTCTCCCAAAGCGTAACTTCTAGAAGAATATAACATATAAAAGAATTAAAATCTTTGTAGTGGGAACGAGGATGTTTAATCTGATTGTGGGGAGTTAGGGTGGGAGATGAGCCATCGACATTACAATGACAACAACCTCTCATTGAGCCTGATGCATAGTCAAAATCACTTGTTATTCGGAGTTAGGATGGAAGACAAGACAAAACATATTTATAATAATAACCTCTCGTTGATCCCATTGAACTATTAGACCACTAGTGACATGGTGTTGTCAAAGCTATGCCTCAAGGAGCCTTTTGACTTTGGATACTACGACCTCAATATTGCCTGAAGTTTTAGGCTTGTGGGAAGAGATTTTTTCGAGATCACATAGGTGTTGCAAACTCTCTTCGGCCTAATAGAATAAGCAAAACTTGCCCCACATGATTTAACATACTAATTTTCCATGACTATATTATATGAACCTCCAAGGAATTCAACATCCATGCTTGAATGCGTCAATCAGCACAGGGCCACTTTTTCAAATCAGTGGTATGGATCCCATAGGTCACATGATGGTGGATGCAAACATTTAAATAGCATTTCCGAAGGAGTTTGTCCATTGAGGATAGTTGCCCCATTTAGTGAGCGTTATAATGGCAATGCAGAGCTCCTTACAGAGCTCATGTGGTGATACACCATATCTCCAACTATGTTTCTTATCATCATCATACCCATGCGCACTAGCTTTTGTTATATCATTATCCTTGATCATCATTCCCAAGAAGTGTCAGGAAGTTTTGCGTATCCTTGAATGGGCACATGCAATGATGGAAGAAGTGTTTGCCCTTGATTATAATCACACACGGGACATCTCTCCTCTTCCCCCAGGGGTGAAAACAATTGGTTCGAGGTGGGTGTTCTTTGTTTGTTAACAAAATCAGGATGACAAGGTAGAACGTTATAAAGCAAGGCTGGTGGCTCAAAGATAACCCAGATTCAAGGAGTGGACTCTAAGGTGGCCTTTGCTTTGGTAGTAAAGATGGACCCTATACATGTTCTCTTATCTTTTTTCCCTTGTCTAAGTTGGGTTCTTCATCAACTTTATGTGAGGAATGCCGCCCTCCACGGTGAGCTGGATGAATAGTTATACATTAAATTTCCTTTTGGATTTATGAGAGAGGGACAGGAAGAGCTTGTTTGTCATTTGAAGAAGTCCTTATGTGACCTGAAACAGTCTCTCAGGGCATGGTTTGGTAGGTTTCACAACCCCATGCTCAAGTTTGGCTACAAGCAGGGATAGTATGATAATACTATGTTCATTAAAATACGTGATCAGAAGACCGTGGTTTTCATAGTATATGTGGACAACATTGTCATCATAAGCGATGACTCTGAGGGGATTACTAACCTTACGACACAGTTATCCACAAAGTTCAAAGTGAACGATTCTGGAAGACTACGATAATTCCTTGGAATTGAAGTGATTCATCTTCATATCTCAACGTACATGTCTTGGATCTGTTAAAGGAAGCCAGAATACTCGGTTGTTCCCCTACAAACACTCCCATGGAAGAAAATCATAAGATTGATGAAGACAATGACAATGATTAGATAAATATGTCGAGCTATCAGAGATTGGTCATAATATCAAGAATGCACATCGAGTGCTGAGATACTCGAAGAAGGCATATGTTCGTGGATTCTTGTTCTCGAAGAACAATTACTTTCGGATTGAAGTCTTCAAAGACGCAGATTGAGTTGGAAGTCGTGATGACAGGAAGTTCAATATGGTATTGATCATTTGTTACGAAAACTTCGTAACCTGACGAAGCAAGAAACATAATATAGTAGCCATATCAAGCGCGGATGCTGAGTTAATGTTTTAAATGGCCACTGACATACATGTAGTATTTGAGGAAAAAATGATATTTCCTTCTTCTAAAAAATAGATTATTTCCTTTTGTAAAATATAGGACGACATATCTGATTTTTATCGATATATCGACCGACACGACTTTTGAAAATATTGTCCGCTATTTTATTTTAGATCTTATTAGCAATATACATGCTTAAATCATCTTCATGTATTGCATTTTTTAAGTGTTGAGATATTAGTTTATATTATTATTTAAGTCTTTTAGTCTGTGGTATAGTCCCACATTGTCTGTCGGTCTTTATGAGTCCATGTATTTCCTATAGAAAGCCCATATGAGGATGAATGAAATGCAACTTCTATTTCCATTTTATTTCTTCCAACATGGTATGAGAGCTAAGTTAATAATTCCTCGCCTCTGTAACCCTAATTTTTTTTCCCGTGGCCGCTACTTATTCCAATTTTTCGCCTCACGATTTGATCCCGTTCTGCGTTGTTAAAGCCCACGTCGAGCAGCTCCCTTCCCGCTTTGTCGACGAAATCGTCGTTTGATTCCATCGACGGAAGTGGCCTCTATTTCCCTCGACGAGGAGGCCTTCTCTGCTCCAACTTGCGCTCGATCCCGTCGACGTCCTGCTCTCGTTCGACGATCCCGTCGACGTATTTCTCTCGTTTGTCGATCCCGTCGACGTCCTGCTTTTGTTCGCCGATGCCGTATGTTCCTCGCCTTCGATCCAGTCGAGCCCATGCTCTCTCGACAGGATCGCGTCGTCTTTTCCGTCCTTCAACGACTGCCGTCTTCTCTTCTGGTCGAGCTTCCTGTCCCTGTTCCCGTCGACGCCGGATGCTCCTTCTGCCTCCGTTCTCAACGATGCTGCCTCCATCGATCTCATCACGGTGTCCCGTCGCTGCCGGCTACTTCTGGCTTGCGGCTGTTCTTGCTTGTGCATGCTGCCACCTCTGCCCGAGCTTGTTCTTACAGCTGTCGGTGATCTCCGCTGCTAATCCTGCCCGGGCTATGGATCCGCTGCTCGTTTCTCTCAAAGGATGATGGTGTTTCCATTTTGTAGTATCTTGTGTCTTGTTATGAGTTCTTTTATTGTTGCATCATCTTATGTTTGTGTCTCTAGGCGTTCTTTGCCTTCTTGCACGTGTTCCACGTGAGGGGTAATGATTGGGATGAAGGCGACTCAGATGATCTTTCCCGACCTTTCGCCTTCGTTCCACACGACCTCTAGGCTTATGTCGTACGTTTTTATGCGTCTCCCCATATTTCTTTCAATTGGTCATGTGTTGGGACACGACTGATGTTGGTGTTCTAATCTCGGTGGGTTGTGTCGCGTGAGACCGTGTTGTGTGGGACCGCCCTTTTTGCGGATTATCTTTGACGAATTATCCCCTGTTGCCCGTTTGATGATTTGCTCCACATCTTTCGTTCTCTTTCGCATGTTGTGTGTGTAGGTGATGTTGGTTGACCGATTTCCAACGAGTCTACGTCGTTTGTGGGTCCAGCGTCGTGTGTTTGGTCTGCGTCTTGTGTGGCTATGTCAGGGGTTTTATTCCTCGGTTTGGAATTTTTCCCCGGTAGCTCATTTGATGTTTTGTCCCACACCGCCTACCTCCATTGTCGTTATTATGATATCCAAGCTGAAGCTTCCCCTTCAGCTTGAGGGGGAATGTTGAGATATTAGTTTTATATTATTATTTAAGTCTTTTAGTTTATGGGGTATTAGTCCCACATTGTCTGTCGGTCTTTGTGAGTCCATGTATTTCCTATATAAAGCCCTATGAGGATGAATGAAATGCAACCTATATTTTCATTTTATTTCTTCCAACCATAAGTTTAAATCGGTTAGACTTATTATTTTGTTCTCTTTCATAAGTGTTTATTTTTACAATCATGTATGTATGATCATTTTATAATATATATTTGTTTGTTACTATTAAGTAAAATAATAAAGCATTCTACATATTATTAGTTGATATTTTTTTTGTTTTTAATTTTATTTTGGTAAGCACAAGAAGACTTATATTCAAATAAGGACAAGTAACTTTTTAATATTTATATTTTATAGCACTTAGTATCATCTAGATAAATTATCATATAATGTTAAATATATTGCACAATTTTACAATTTGGAATTTTCTTGGATGCTTGTTAGATGTAGTCTTAATGTGTTACAAATATTTTATTGATTTTATTTTGGATAATGCATTTCTTTATTTTTTTGATGTACCCGACACCAAGGTTTTGAGAACCGGACCGGAGAACGAACCAGTGAGATCAAAGGGTCAAGGTCGGACCGGTCGGACCAGGGTTGATCCGTGATGTTAGATAATATAATAAATATTTAAATTATCTATTATAATTTAACTTAGTTTATATATTTTTAATAAAAATAATAGGAATAAATATAGTCAAAATTATATGCAATATTTTCATAAATAGTAATATATTTTGCTATAATCTAAAATCTCAATATTAGTATTTTATCACATATATAATAAGTTATCAAATCTATTATGAAAATTAAATTTTATACTCTTAATTAAGCAGATGCACACATCACGACTATACAAAAGAAACTTTTGGCTAAATATGATATATGTTAATTAAAAATAAAAATTGTACATGTTAATTACAAATAATTTCGGTATATCCTTTATATATATAAGTTAAGAAGACGAAATTTATTACATTAACAAATATGAATAATAATAATATTATATGTTAATTAATATGAATATTATTTGTATATATATAATATAATTCAAAGAAAGCTCGCCGTAACTTCCGCCATTCATATCTCGAAAACGGCACGTCGGATTTTGATTCCGACTTTGCTGATGGATTCGTAGCGCCGCCGTTCACCTTAGGCGAAATTTTCGTTGGATTCGGCGTCCGTCTAAATTTTTGGTGATAAAATAATAATAATAATAATAATATTATTGTTATGATTATCCTTTCATGCAGCCATTCGACTTCCCTACTCAGCATGCGTCGCCTTCCCTATTCAGCATGCGTCGACTTCCCTATTCAGCATGCGTCGACTTCCCTATTCAGCATGCGTCGACTTCCCTATTCAGCATGAGTCGACTTCCCTATTCAGCATGCATCGACTTCCCTATTTCAGCATGCGTCGACTTCCTTTTTTCAGCATGCGTCGACCTCCCTTCCGCGAATCTGTGCAGTCAGATATATATATATATATTAATATATATGTATATATATATATATATAAAGCTACGTTCAGCATTCGTCGACCACCTTCTCAGCCCCTTTCTTCTTCCTCATTCTGTCTGAACGCCGCGGCGGGAGTGACGTTTTCTTAAATCTTCCGGACGCCGCCGACGGAGCTCCGGTGGTCGAAATTGCGAGCCGAGCATAGATTCGGAAAGCTCTCGACAAGAGCTTCGTCCTCGTGGTAATTTCCTTCCGTTTCGTGATACTTTTTCGTTAGGTTTTTTTTTTCCGACCCTAACCTTCGTTTTGGCCATTTTTCTGTAGATCTCGCCTCGTCGTACCTCCTTTTGGGCCGATCTACGACGAGGAGTTCTTCGGAGAACGATTCCGGTGATTTGAAGGCAAGTGGTGATCTTGCACATTCACTTTGCTAAAACCTATTTATTTTTGTTCTCGCCCTTACTTTCAGTAATTAGTTCTATGCTGAAATTTTGTCATCCGCCTCTTTTCTTTTTTTTCCCCAACATAATCTTGCTCATCTTGTTAACCAAGAAAATGTTGCCTTATGATCTGATGGGCCACGCCCCTTGATTGCGATAATTCGTCAAGTGCACCGGTCGCGCAAGTAATAATAATGGGGAAAATCCCCGAGTGTCGGTCTCTTGAGGAACACAGTAAGGTGGAGTTAGGTTTCGAGGAAGGACTTGAGATCGAAGTTCAGCGATAGGTGGAGTGCGGACGAAAGGGGGTTGGGTTTTGTAAATAAAAGAAAATACTACACCTACTCCTATGCAATGCCGCTATGCAAAGCTTCGCTTGACGGGATGGAAACTAGGCAGGCCTTGAGCGCGCTGCGTCGCAAGGGCGGATGGACGAGTAGGCAAGCGGAATCGAACAATGCAGGCCTTGAGCGCGCTGCTTCGTTAGGCGGGATGGAATACGAGCCGCGATGCCACGCTTCGGTAGGCGGATGGACGAGTAGGCGA
Source organism: Dactylorhiza incarnata (assembly GCA_033032865.1). Lineage (NCBI taxonomy): Eukaryota > Viridiplantae > Streptophyta > Magnoliopsida > Asparagales > Orchidaceae > Dactylorhiza > Dactylorhiza incarnata. The sequence goes on along the minus strand of JAWHQI010000430.1, from coordinate 784,667 downwards.
ACGGAATGAGGGTCGTGAGCACCTCGTCGACAAGCACGCCACTAGCAATTGCTAGTGCGGCACCGGAAACAGTGGTGGAGTGGAAAATGGATGGGGGCGCACTAGTGGAAGCGAGATCATGAGATTAAAAACATTTTGTTTTTATTTAATACGCCAGGTGGCTTTTCAATTGTAATTTTCCAAACTTTTTCATGTAAAGCTTTAAGATAATTTTTCATTAGTATTTTCCATCCTTTATAATTTCTTCCTTTAAATAGAGGTGGTGCTAGGGATTTCCCTTCTTCATAAAAATTCCCCCCACTAGTGGAAGCGAGATCATGAGACGCCATTATTCCCGGTTGTTAAGCCGATTTGGAATAACCTCGCTTTGATACCACTTGTTGGATCTATAGGCGCCCTTAGAGGGGGGGGGGGGGTGAATTAGGGTTTTAAAAACTTATGTTATATTTTGAATGACTTAAAAGAATTAGAGATTAAAATAGTGATTTTAAATAAAGATCTAAATTATTTTATAATGAAAGAGAGGATAATAACAATTTAGAGAAATGAAGACCAAAATCAATTTTATTACATAAAGAGATACATGATTACTATTAATAAAATTGTTTACAAAACTTAATTTCTATAACGCTAGAAATCGGAGGCGAAATATAAAAGACTCTTTTTGTTTTCTATACCGACTCGTATCCCCACGAACCGGTTGGCTTTAGTCGATCCTTCCCCAGATACAACCTCAAGACGCTCTAGCCAATCCTTCCCCGAATATGGCCTCGAGCACCCCCTAGACCTAACCTAGATTTATTCGCCAACATGAGGCGAATTTCTTCCCTAAGTCCTACCCAGACCTAGTCGCCAACACGGGGCGAATTCTCTAACGGTTTATAAGAGATAAAATAAATAACAACAGTATAAAAACTCCCTATATGGATCTCTTGGAGAATTAGATGAAGAACCGCAAAGTATGATCGTAGTCGATGCGGTCTTACGTCACGATGATGAAGCGTGCTGAAATCTTTTCCACAGATATCCTTAAGCCTTCATGGATTTGTGGGAGTATCTCTCTGAACCTTCCTCTATATGATGTGGCACGAAGCTCTAGAATTTAGGATCATAAGAGGATGAAGAAGACGGATCCAAGGGGTCATTTTTATAACCTTGGAGCTAGCGCCTGCGATATCGCTGCCGCCGATGCTATCCTATTTTAGGAAATTTTCTCCGCGTGAGAATCTTTCATTCCAGGGAAACTTTCAACATTTCCCTTCTTCTTCACGCTAGCGCCTGCGCTAGCGCCCGCGCTAGCACTACTGCCTGCTCTAGTAGCTACCGCCTGCTCTAGCAGCTACCGCCAAAGCTACTGCCGATGCTACCGCCTGCTCTAGCGGACAGTTTTGAGTTTTGGCTCCAAACTTGGGCCAACCTTCTTATGTTATCCTTGAGTCATGTGGACTTGTTTTCCTTCACACTTAAACACACAAGTTCAAATAGACATAGGATTTGTTATTCTCAAACCTAGGAGATGCGGAAGAACATGTTCCAACAAACTCGATTCATGGAGTTCGGTCACCAAGAAGGGTGCTGCTCGCCCTTACTTCTAACGAGCGAGAACTAGCAATTGGGCTTTTAGAACTGAGGGAACTCGCAAGGAAACCTTATCCCTCAAATAGACACCTGAGCAGCAGTGAGGAGGTCCCGCCACAAACCCAAAAGATCTAAGGATCTTCCCATCCCTAATAAAGACTGAGCTCGCCACCTCAGAAAACCAGAGAGCAGGAAAGAAGAAGCTCTCTCTAGAAATCATAAAATGGATCCTCTTCCAAGGTGCATATGGTGGTCTATTTATAAGATTCTAGAAATGGCACGCGGATAATGGACTCCGCCTTTTGGTTTCTCCTAATCGCAGCCCAAATGGTCTGCGGATATCAAAAACCTGCTATTTGAAATTACTAGACGCATACCACAAAAATACTTGGCGAGTGCTTCCCCTTGGTGCACTCGCCCAGGGAGTCAAATGCTCTTTCCGATCTGGGCGCTCGCACTCGCTCGCCCTTACTGTCAGGGGCTAAATATTCTCATAATGGTGCATGGTTCCTGCCTCCTTTCCTAGGAACGGCGATCTCCTTATGAGTCATGGGACTCGCTTTATCATGCAGAGAAAATGAAAATGCCAAGATCTTTTGATGGTCGTTTTCGACTCCATTGAAAATACAAGTGTAATAGATTTCTAAAAATCCCTGCACATGGTGTTTTGCATCTTCATGTTCATCCCCGCTGAACTTGCAATTCTCAGATATAAATTCAATGATGTCAGTGGAGATCTCAGACGCATGATTATTTGTTCGTGCCTGAATCCTGAGATCGTTCAAGCTTCCCTGATAGATATGTTGCTGGATAGAAGTCATGATAGACTTGCTTGCAGGACAATGGATTAGCGCACAACAGACAGAAGACAAAAAGGAGAACAAAAATAAAAAACAACTGCTCCTATTACAATGATTCAAAACACAAGACGTTACACGCCTGCATTCCCCGGCAACGGCGCCAAAAACTTGATGTGTGTTCGACAAGTGCACCGGTCGCTGTCAAGTAATAATTATGGGAATCGCTTCCCCGAATGTCGATCTCTTGAGGAATGCAGGTTCTGGTGAATGGAATGTGGTGTGAGTCAATTATTACACGAGCGAAGAAAATACGAACAAGGGCATTGTGAATGGTGTCCTAAGCTATTGCAAAAATAAGAGAAATGTGGGTCAAAAACACCGTTTCGCAAAGTGGGGGTTAGTGCAGCGATCACGATGTCGCGCTTCGGTAGGCGGATGAAATGGCCACAGTGCGAGGTTTTGTGAGGGTCGTATTCACCTCTTCTCCAACATCACCACTAGCAATTGCTAGGTGGCTTCACACACAAGCAACTTAGAATATCACAACAAAAAGGATGGCTATTCTCACAACCACAGCATCATTGCACATGAACAACAACAAAAGATTTATAACATAGATCTAGCAAGAGTTCATCACAACAATACGAGAGAAGCACAAGCTCAAAGTTTAGAAAGGACCCAAAGGAAGATGCCACAGTATCCTAGGTTCTCGGCCGGAATGAGAGGTTGTCGGGCTCTCTCCGGGCTCGACCCTCAGATGGTGTGCGGACTCAAAGGAGGCTGTCACTGCTCCCGCGATCTACAACACTTCTATGGTCTCCAAGACAAAGAATGCTTGAGCTAGTGCTGGAGAATGCTTGCAGATGCTCCCGGATGGAAGTGTGGTGAAGGAGATCACCGGAAATGGTCTCCTCTAGTCTCCTATGGTGGAAGGGACGAAAATGGCGAGATTCCTGGCTTTTCCCGCGAGGGGAATCGGGGGCTTCCTCTGACTGCGACTTTTCCTGCTTAAATACTAAACAGGCAGAAATTTGGTCACGCATGGGCGAACGCACGATCGTGCGCTGCCCGTGCGTTATTTAATGATAAAAATAAGCGTGAGGAAGAAGATGTAGCGCCCGTGCGTTTTACTCACGCATGGGCGAATCCGCCCGTGCGTAAAAATGCACGACAAAATTCAGAAAGGCTAAAATCAAGAACAAACAGGCGACCGTGCGTTTTACTCACGCACGGGCAAATCCGCCCGTGCGTAAAAATGCACGACTAAATTCTGATCACCGAATTCCTCACCAAAATGAGAGCGCACGATCGCAGCCGATCGTGCATCAAGAAAATGCACGACCGTGCATTATGCACAATCATGATTTCTGGAGAAGGGATTGATCCGACCACCTGCAAGCAAGGCAAACTAGCTGGGAATACACCTCTAGCACCAATCAAACACAGAAAAATGATTAGGGAGGACCATGTGCTTACCCCCAATAACAAGGAGCGCAATTGCACACCAAAATGGGCCTAAGAGTGCACTTAGCAAGGAATAGCAAATATAAATAAAAACATGCCTAAAGTGTGCATAGACTAGAAAATCTGCCCCGATGAGCCCATAAATGTGTATATAAATGGAACTCATCAGATCTGTAGGCGCCCTTAGAGGGGGGGGGGGGGGGGTGAATAAGGGTTTTAAAATTTTCGAGATTATGAGAAAAAATAATACTCTGCTGCTACCGCCAGCGGTAGAGTTACCGCTAGGCGTTAACGACAATGAAAAATACTTTTATGTTTGGAATTCGTAAATCAGAGAAAACAGATTTATAATAAAGAAAAACATATTATTATTAGAATTAACATGATTACAAAGATTATTCCAATGACGCTTGGAATGAGGCGAACAATAAAAACTCTTTTGGTTTTCTATACCGACCCTTCCCCAAGGACCGGTTGGCCTTAGCCTATCTTTCCCAGATAAGGCCTCAAGCCGCTCTAGCCCTTCCCTCACCGGAAAGGCCTTGTGTACTCCCTAGATGTACACCCTAGACCTAGTCGCCAAACAGGAGGCAAATTTCCCCTAGTCCCCGCAAGGACCTAGTCGCCTTGTGGCGAATTTCTCTACCGAGCAAGAGACAAAAAGGTTACAATTAAAAACTAAAACAAGACAAGAACTAAGACTCCCTCAAGAAGAAGAACTTGAAGTCGATGTAGATGCAATTTAAACAGTCTTCAAGTTCTTTTGCGTTCACGAACGTTGACGGAGTTCTTTGGGCTACTTCTGAAGGCTCTCACGAGTGCTCTGAAAATAAGGCTTCGATTCGTTCTGGAACAGCAAGCGATAATGGAGGAAGCACCCTCTTTAAATAGAATCGTCAGCTACCGCCTGCACTAGTACTACCGCCACGCAGTAGACACACGACACGCACATGGATCATGGCAGTTAAGGCAACTTCTGAGCGCAAACGGTTGGACCAGCCTAGCACGCCGTGTTAACACTAACGCTCCACGATAGCGAGATATCCTTCCTTCAGCCAATATTTCCTTCCATATTTTCCCCTCAATCAACTGCAGATGGGAGGTTTCCAAAAGATACCGTCGGGCGGTAGACATACCGCATCGCGGTAGAGCATGTAATTCTTCGAACCCAACTTCATCGAACAGGCTTCTTAATTCGTCGATCTCCAATTCGTCGAACTGGTACTAGCGCCAACGTTAGTGCAAATGCTCCGCGGTAAAGCATGCATTTTGTCGAGCACCGCGGTAGAGCATGCAGTTCGTCTAACGTTGCGGTAGAGCATGCAGTTCGTCGAATGCAAATTCGTCGAACGCCAGTTCGCCGAACTCCAGTTTGTCGAACACTGATTTCATTTCGTCGAACACCAGTTCCGTTCTCAGCGGTTTCCTTCTCAACGGTTGTTAACGCGGGGCATTAACAACTAACGCGAGTGTTAGCTCTGTTTTCAGTATGATCAAGTACATGCACACTATAGTACCTGCACACTATAAACACAAAACAACTATGATCAAATACAATAGGATTTGTTATTGTCAAACCAAGAGATGCGGAAAGCATGTTCCAACAAACTCCCCCTTTTGAGAATAACAAATCCCCTTAGATAGAAATAATTCAATTGATAGGAATTTGTGTTTATAAAATAGGCATGTTCAAATGCTCCCCATAAATAAATTCTCCCCCTAAATGAATTCTCCCCCTACAACGGAACTTCCTATAAACTTAACTCCCCAAAACATGTTAATTTCTTTCAAATTTATTCTCCCCCTTTTGGTATTATCAAAAGAGGGTGGAGAGGAAGTCTAACGTTAATGTGTGCAATATCTGTGTAGAGAGGGAATGATCATGATAAAGAAACTACTTGTTGGAAAAAAAACATATTCATGATCGAGCTTACAAGTAGTAAAGGGGTGGAAAGCATGTAGAAATATATTTTTGAAGTGAACATCTATATAGGAATTGTGAAGCATAGTAGATGATTAAGACGTTTAGACATAACAAGATAGATGTTGTAGCAATTTAAGTACACAAAATAGTTTCAATTGTAAAATAGCCATGCACTAGTTTTTAAAGGTATGCGATACAGAGTACACATGGCGCAGCGAAAAAAAATATGTAAGCATGATACAAAATATCAAGTCAAGATGGAAGAATACAATGTTCTAAATTGAGAAAGCAAGTATACTTATACATTGTATTGATCAAGCAAGGCTATCTAGTGCATTTACTTAAGAATTTAGAGAATACATGTAGATATGCAATAGAGTCCAATTCTCATGAGTAGAAGGCTTACAAGTAATAATGATGTGTACAAAATAGTGTTTTTGATAAAAATATACATATGAGTTAATCAAAACACATGACATGTATAATGGAATAAACACAACATTATTGAAAAAGCGTTTTTAGAGTTACTTCTACCCACAAGGCTATATAGATTTTTCAATGCACATAGAAAAGTAGTACAACAACCAAGGTGCTCTGCACACACAATGCTTATTAAGACTTATCAGGGTGCAAAATAGTGCTTGGAGAATCACAATTATTATTTTGAATTTTAGTTATTTGTGATCTGGTGTACAAGAAGAAGTCATAAAAAAAATGTTTGCAACAAGGCACTTTACAATTCTCTCCAAGGTGCTCAACCTCACAATGCTCATGAAGACTTATCAGGAGGGTGAGTAGTGCTTGGTGGAGTTATCTTTGTCAATTATTTATTTGAATTTTTGCTTAACGACAAAGGTCTCCGAATTCACTTGTATGTGCAAACAAACGATTTTGAAACGATACACTTCTTCAAAAAATAGGTGCATGAAAAAGAGTTTTATATGTGGTGTAGGTAAAACTAAGCATGCCTAACAATAATATTAAGTTGTTTTACTACACAATCATGTAAGAGTAGATTAAATTAATATGTAGTTTATCAAAAAAAATGTGAGTGAATAAATTATAAGCAAATATAAGCCATTTACTCATACATAGAGGCATGTTATGCAATACTACACATGATTTCTATAATCAATTTCAAAGCACACATACGATAATGTTCAAGGCATGATACAAAATAATGTTATTAAGATACTTGATAATAGAGAATTAAACATTGTATTCTAAACTAGGCAAGATAAACCATATCATCCTTGAAACATAAAAAATTACATCAGTTTTTATAGTTTTTAAGTTTTTCAAAAACAAAAATAAAACAAATAACAACATATTTTTGATGTTTGAATTGGTTTTTTCAATTTTGTAGTTGGTTTTGATATAGAAAAACAAAGCATGTTTATGGATGGATTTTGATTTGTTTTATAGTTTTTTTTTTAGTATTTATAACAGAAAATAATAGGAACTGAAAAATAAAATAAAATAATGAAAAAGAAAAACTGGAAATTGAGATAAGATTTACTACCGCCAATGGTACCCAGCTATCGCCGTGCGGTAGTGGCAGAACATGAATTTTTTGGAAAAACGTAAAAAAATTCAGAATTTTTCTATTGAATATATTTGTGCAGAATATTGACAATGTAGTCCAGCACAGAAATCAAACATATGTATGCACAAAAATGCGGATTTTGCAATTTTAAGTGTGAATGTCCAAGACCCCTAGTTCTAGTCTAAGTAGAGTAAATCGTGAATCGGGTAGAGGCTTGGTAAAGATGTCCGCAAGTTGCGATTCAGTTCCAATGAAGTTTATATGAACATGTTCCTTTTTGATGTGATCCCTAATGAAATGGTGTCTTACATCTATGTGTTTAGATCGTGAGTGATGAACGGGGTTGTTTGTTAAGTCAATAGCACTCTTGTTGTCACACTTAAGTTCAACATTAGTTTAATGAACACCAAAGTCTTCTAAGGTTTGAGTCATCTTTAATGCTTGGGCACAACAACTTCCTAGTGCAATATATTCTGCCTCGGTGGTGGAGAGGGCGACGGAATTTTGTTTTCTACTTGACCATGCAACTAGAGAAGGACCTAAGAAATGACAAGTACCACTAGTGCTTTTCCTATCTAATGAACAACCCGCATAATCAGAATCTGAATACCCATGCAAGAGAAAAGAATCATTATGTGGATACCAAAGTCTTAATTTAGATGTCCCGATTAGATATCGAAAAATTCATTTCACCACTTTTAAATGAGATTCTTTTGGATTTGCTTGAAATCTAGCGCATAAGCATACGACAAATATAATATCGGGTCTAGATGCACTAAGGTATAATAGGGATCCAATCATTCCTCAATATAAAGTTTGGTCAATTGAAACTCCGGCTTCATCTTTCCCTAATTTTAGTGATGCGCTCATTGGAGTACTAGCTTGTTTCAAGTTTTCAAAACCAAAACGTTGTAGCATATCATGGACATATTTGGATTGACATATAAAAATTCCATCATTTCTTTGAGTTATTTGAAATCCTAAAAAATATGTTAATTCACCCACTAGACTCATCTCAAATTCATTTTTCATCACTAGAATAACTTCCTTACACAACTCTTCATTAGTGGCTCCAAAAATAATATCGTCAACATATATTTGTAAAATAATCAAATCATTATCACAATGCTTAATGAAGAGCGTGTAATCGGCATTACCCATTTTATAACCGTGCTTTAATAAAAAAGATGTTAAGCGTTCATACCAAGCACGGGGCGCTTGTTTTAGACCATAAAGCGCTTTTTCTAATCTATATACAGGATTTGAAAATTTTTCATCAATAAATCCGGGGGGTTGTTCGACATAGACTTCTTCTTTAATTATCCCGTTTAAGAAAGCACTTTTAACATCCATTTGAAATAATTTAAACTTCTTATAACTCGCAAAAGCTAGAAAAATTCTAATCGATTCAAGGCGAGCAACGGGTGCAAATGTTTCATCAAAATCAACCCCCTCGATTTGAGAATAACCTTGTGCCACTAATCGAGCTTTGTTCCTAGTTATTCTAGACTCTCCATCTAATTTATTTTTAAATATCCATTTGACACCGATAACCGGGTGATTAGATGGTCTTTCAACTAGTTTCCAAACCCTATTGCGTTCAAATTAATTCAATTCGTCATTCATAGCAATAAACCAAAATTCATCATTCAAAGCGGTGGAAACATTTTTTTGTTCTATTTCGGAAACAAAGCATAAGTTTGAAAAAGATTCATTAAAAGAAGAACGTGTAGTTACCCCTCTTGATGGTTCTCCAATGATAAGTTCCCTTGGATGATCTCTTGTAAATCAAAGCACACTTGGAGGCACGAACTTCTCTTGCATAGTCTCTACTTCTTTTTCTTCTCCAAGTGGATCATCATCATCATGCTCCAATGGTGAAAGAGGTTCATCTTCATTTCCTGCACAAGTAGAATCCACACAAGGCACAAGTTCATCAAACTTCACATGAATAGACTCTTCAACCTTTTTAGATTTTTTATTATATACCCTATATGCTTTGCTAGTGGAAGAGTAACCAAGAAAAATACTTCATCACATTTTTCATCAAATTTAGCTAATGCATCCTTGGTGTTTAGGATAAAACATTTACAACCAAAGACATGAAAATACGATACATTAGGTTTCTTTTGAAAGTACAATTCATATAGAGTTAATTTCAAAATAGGGCGAAGCGTAACACGATTTATGACATAACATGATGTATTTATGGCTTCAGCCCAAAAATATCTAGGCAACCCATACTCGGATAGCATAATGCGTGCAAGTTCTTGAAGAGTTCTATTTTTCCTCTCCACCACACCGTTTTGTTGGGGGGTGCGTGGAGCGGAAAATTCGTGCTTAATTCCTAGATTATTACAGAAAGTGGTGAAGCTATCGTTTTCAAATTCCTCTCCATGATCCGATTGTATACACTTGATTTTTAGATCTAATTCATTTTGAATACGATTGCAAAGCTTTGTAAATTCAAAAAAACGCATCGGATTTGGAGGTAAGAAATAAGGTCCAAGTAAATCTAGAAAAATCATCAATTAAAACAAAAGTGTACTTTTTACCACCAAGACTACACGTGCTAATAGGTCCAAAAAGATCCATGTGAATTAGTTGTAAGGGTCTTGAGGTGGATATTTCTTTTTTACTCTTAAACGATGTTTTGAGAATTTTCCTTTTTGGCATGGCGAGCATAAGGAAGATAGATTTCCATTTAGTATGGGCAAACCTTTAATGAGTTTATTCTTTGACAATTTTAAGATTAACTTGGTGCTAGAGTGACCGAGACGCCTATGCCATAATTCAAGTTCTTCATTTTTTGATATTAGACATTTGAGTGACGTACGTGATAGATCATGAAAGGTAATTATATACACATTGTGTATTCGTGGTACAATGAGTACAGTATTATTGGTTTTAGGATCTATAATTTTACATAAATCAGTAGAAGACTCAAATAAGACATTTAGACCTTTATCGCAAAGTTGACTAATAGAAATCAAGTTATGTTTCAAACCTTCTACATATAAGACATTAGTAAGAGAGAAAGAATTGTTACCCACAGTACCGGTGCCTAAAATCCTTCCCTTTACATTGTCCCCAAATGTCACCATTCCTCCTTTCTTCTTAGTGAGGCTAAGGAATTTCGCTTTATCACCTGTCATGTGTTTGGAGCATCCTGAGTCCAAGTACCACATGTCTTCCTTCTCCTTAGCCTGCCAACATACCTAACAAGAAGATGAGAATAAAGATCTGGATACCCAAGTGGTTCCTCCCATATAATAGGTGGAAACCTTAGGCACCCAGATTTTCTTGACAGTACATCTACCCTTCATCCTGCAAGAGTCCAAGGTATGCCCGAAGTGACACTTGGCACATAACACAAAAGGGGTTGAGACCTTTTTCAGTTTTTGTTGTGGACTCTTCCTGGAGGATGAGGCATCAGCAGAAAAAATTACAGATTTACTATTATTACAAGAAGTATGAGTTCTGTTACTACCGCCAGCGTTAACTGTTACCGCCGGGTGGTAGTTAGGAGAGACATAACCTAGCCCAAATTTTGCACTACCATGCCTTTGGTTTCCCAAAATCATATCAAGACTTTTCTGGCCAACACCGAATTTTTCTATGGCTAAGTTAAGGTCATGAATTTTGGCTTTTAATGCAAAATTTTCACTAACTAAATTTCCGCATCTATTTGCAAAAATTTTCTTTTCATTTTCAATATTAGAAAGAGAGAGTTTCAAATTTCTTTCTAAGTTTCTCTTTGTTTCGAGAGTGATTCGATATTGGAGAGAGCATTAGAAAGATCAATTTCAAGTTTGCTAGTCCTTGCCAAAAGATCATCATTCTTTTGGCAAGACTCCATCTCCCTTCCCAAGGCAAAAACTTCCTTAATTTTTTATTTTGTTTCAAAAGAATTTTATTTTCAGTTTTAAGTAGACCAAGATCTTTTAATTTTTTGCCAAAAGATTTGCAAGTTCTTAAGTATTCGGAATAAAGATCATCATATATAGTTAGAGGGGATTACCTCAATGTTGCTATGGACACTGCACTCGTCATCAGTTGATTCATTGCTTTTCCCCATAAGGCACAAGTTTGCCTCATCATCATCGCTTGAGCTTGATTTACTTGAGCACCCGGAGGAAAATTCATCCCATGTTGCAGCTTTTAGGACCTTCTTCTTCTCCTTTCCTTTAACCCGTTTTTCTTTTTTGTTCCTTCAAGAATTTTGGGCATTGACTTCTAATATGTCCGGTCTTCCTACAGTGGAAGCACTCGGGAGGTGGCCGCTCTTCATCATCGTCGCTAGACTTCTCCTTCTTCTCTCTTTTGGATGAGGAGCCCTTTCGGAAAAATTTCTGTAAGGTGTTTATCCTTTCCGGATTCTTCATGAATTTAGTGATTTCTTCACAAAGAGACTCTCCTCGTCATCTTACTAGTCGTCATCTTCTTTTTTTGACTTCAGTGCCAAGGCTTTCTTCTTTGGCTCCTTGTTGTACTCCTCTTCTTGAATCTTGAGTTCTACCTCATGGATTTTGAGGTTCCCAATGAGGCTCTTAATTTGAAGCCGCCTAAGATCATGCAATTCGGAAATCGCCGTCACCTTTGGATTGAACTTTGGTGGGAGTGATCGAAGAAGCTTTCTCACCAAGTCGCCATTTGAAAATGTTTTTCCAAGAATTTTTGAGGCATTGACGATCTTGGTGAATCGAGTGTACATGGCGTCGACGTCCTCATTCGGATCCATCCTGAACCTCTCGAATTCAGATTCCAGTTGGAATAGTTTTGAATCTTTGACCTGTGAGATACCTTCATGCGTTATTTCTAATAAGTTCCAAATATTATAAGCAGATTCACATGCACTGACTCTATTAAATTCAGTCCTATCAAGAGCACAGAACAAGGAATTCATTGCTTTCGCATTATTTTTACACCTAGCCTTATCTCCATCGTCCCATTTATCCCTAGGTTTTTCAATGGTTACTTCTCCAACAATGTATGCAGGAGAAGTGTATGGAGTTTCAACACATGCCCATACATCTAGATCTAAGTTTATCAGAAAACAACGCATACGAGTTCACCAGTAATTATAATCAGTTCCGGTAAACAACGGAGGTCAACTTATTCCCTGCCACTCATGGAAATCGAGATCACGGAGCGCCATTATTCTCGGTTGTTAGACTGAATTGGAATAACCTGCTCTGACACCACGTGTTGGATCTGTAGGCGCCCTTAGGGGGGGGGGGGGGTGAATAAGTGTTTTAAAATTTTCGAGATTATGAGAGAAAATAATACTCTGCTGCTATCGCCAGCTGTAGAGTTACCGCTAGGCGTTAGCGACAGTGAAAAATACTTTTATGTTTGGAATTCGTAAATCAGAGAACACAGATTTATAATAAAGAAAAACATATTATTATTAGAATTAACATGATTACAAAGATTATTCCAATGACGCTTGGAATTAGGCGAATAATAAAAACTCTTTTGGTTTTCTATGCCGACCCTTCTCCAAAGGACCGGTTGGCCTTAGCCTATCTTTCCCAGATAAGGCCTCAAGCCGCTCTAGTCCTTCCCTCACCGGAAAGGCCTCGAGCACTCCCTAGATCTACACCCTAGACCTAGTCGCCAAACAGAAGGCGAATTTCCCCCTAGTCCCTGCAAGGCCCTAGTCGCCTTGTGGCGAATTTCTCTACCGAGCAAGAGATAAAAAGGTTACAATTAAAAACTAAAACAAGAAAAGAATTAAGACTCCCTCAAGAAGAAGAACTTGAAGTCGATGTAGATGCGATTGAAATGGTCTTCAAGTTCTTTTGCGTTCATGAACGTTGACGGAGTTCTTTGGGCTGCTTCTGAAGGCTCTCACGAGTGCTCTGGAAATAAGGCTTCGATTCGTTCTGGAACAGCAAGCGATAATCGAGGAAGCACCCCTCTTTAAATAGAATCGACAGCTACCGCCTGCGCTAGTACTACCGCCCCGTGGTAGACACACGACATGCACATGGATCGTGGCAGTTAAGGCAACTTCTGAGCGCAAACGATTGGACCAGCCTAGCGCGCCGCGTTAACACTAACGCTCCGCGATAGCGAGAAATCCTTCCTTCAGCCAATATTTCCTTCCATATTTGCCCCTAAATCAACTGCAGACGGGAGGTTTCCAAAAGCTACCGTCGGGCGGTAGACATACCACACCGCGGTAGAGCATGTAATTCTTCGAACCCAACTTCGTCGAACAGGCTTCATAATTCGTCGATCTCCAATTCGTCGAACTGGCACTAGCGCCAACGTTAGTGAAAACGCTCCACGGTAAAGAATGCATTTTCTCGAGTGTCGCGGTAGAGCATGCAGTTCGTCGAACGCCACGGTAGAGCATGCAGTTCGTCGAATGCAAATTCGTCGAACGCCAGTTCGTCAAACGCCAGTTCATCGAACGCTGATTTCATTTCGTCGAACGCCAGTTCTGTTCTCAGCGGTTTCCTTCTCAACGGTTGTTAACGCGGGGCATTAACAACTAACGTGAGTGTTAGCTCTCTTTTCTGTATGATCAAATACCTGCACTCTTTAGTACCTGCACACTATAAACACAAAACATGTATGATCAAATACATTAGGATTTGTTATTGTCAAACCAAGAGATGCGGAAAGCATGTTCCAACAATTTGTACTGGCAGGGTGTTACAATTTGATATCGGACTTAGGAGTCGAACTGTAGTTTAATGAATTCGAGGCCAAATTCCTTTTAAGGGGTGGTGTGCACGGGTTGTGCGTTCACCTAAAACAATAAAAAACTAATAAGAATGTCCACTTAGGAATGAAAAAACATACTTTTTTGCGGAACCTGAGTGTTCCATGATTAATGTTTGCTTTGTTTTCGGTCACTAAATTGTGTCTTACACGATTATAGGTGACTAGGAGTGGTGTGGGGCAGTCTCAACCCCGTAACACTGCTGAAAGTAGTGCGTCTATTGAGGTACCAGCGACCACTCCTTCTGCTGAGATGATTAGGTTAGTCACCGAAGCGGTCTTTGCGATGATCAACACTCAGCTTGGGCGGCTTGCACAGCCTACTACTCCGACTCCGGATGTGGCCCAGTACCAGTTGCTGCAGTGGAACTTGCGGTAGAGCTGAGGGTGGAACATCGAGTTGAGCAAGTAGTTGTGGGACGAGCGCATGACCAGGAATTAAAGCACTTCCTGAGATTTAACCCTCCAACCTTCTCGGGAACCGAGTCCCCAATGGAGGCAGAGGACTGGCTATCAAGATTTAGAAGATCTCTAAAGGCGACAACGACTGACAAATCCATGATGGTCACCCTAGCCACTTTCCTTCTTGATGGAGAAGTAGTGTTGTGGTGGGAAGAGCAGGAGTTGCATAAGTTTGGTGGTAGAGATGTTATAGAAATCTCAATGGCAGAGTTTTCAAAGTCGTTTCTCTAGAGGTTTATTCCCTCTGCCCAGTGCATTGCATTGCAAAAACAGTCCTTGAGGTTAACGAAAGGTGATCTCTCCGTAGACGATTACTTGCACGAGTTTACCAGACTGGGTCGCTACGCGGGGTCTTTGGTGGAAGACGAGGAAACAAAAACAAACAAGTTTTATGAAGGGCTTCGAGATGAGTTGAGGTTGCTCCTAGCAAGCCCAATGACTTTTGGTTTCCATGTCATGGTGCAAACTTCTTTATCTATTGAGTTGGATATGAAGAGAGTGCAGAGCGCTCAATGTCTCAATGCCAAGAAGCCTAAATTTCATGCACCGTCTTCTCAATCCAAATTTGAGTTCAGTAGGAACAAAAAAAAGTTCAAGACTGCGGAACCAACTCGCTCAAACGTGTTGGGAGCTACGACTGCACATGGTCCTATTACATGTTTCACTTGCAGAAAGGTGGGACACAAAGCACGTGTGTGTCGAATTGGTCCCCCGAGACCAGAAAACCGAGCGATGGACTATGCTCATGCTGCGGGTCATGCGGAAAAGGGCAAAGCTACGGAGTCTTCTGCTTCCCAGCACATTCCGACCCAGCTCAGAGTTTACTCGCTTGGCCAGCAAGAAGCCATCCGACAAACTGATGTCGTTACAGGTATGAACTAGAAATTAGCTTTTACAGTTATACGTGATTTATATTTTTGTGCGACCTTATGTTTAGTCATGTGCAATTAGGCTTTTTCTTAATTTTCAACTATCCGGCGAGAGCTCTTTTTGATATGGGAGCATCACACTCCTTTCTGTCTAAGGACTTCATGGTGTGAATCGGAGTATCGTCTGCCTTGGTAGAAGATAGATTGGAGGTAGTGCTGCACAACGAATCTAGAATGAGCGCGGATAGGAAGAGCCGTGTAAAGGTACGGATTGGAAATCAGTATATTGACTTGGAAGCGTCGTTATTGCCGCTAGCTGAATTTGACGTGATCTTCGACATGGACTGGCTCTCGGAGCAGCGAGCATGCATTGATTGCAATTCAAAAGAGATTACTTTTGGGAAGAACACCAGAGGTGAAACCACATTTGCGGGTATGCGAGGAGAGAGCAAGACGCTGATGTCTGCTCTCTAGGTGGTTAAGGCAGTGAGAAAGGGCGCAAAGTTGTTCATCTCGTTGTTGGAGGCTTTGATGCCTAAGCCCAGTATAAGTGATGTCCGATAGTGGCAGAGTATGCTGACGTGTTTCCTAACAAACTCCCTGGGTCTTCGCCTCAGCGGGAGATCAATTTCTGTATTGAGTTGGTGCCAGGTGCCAAGCCTGTGTCACGCTCACCGTGCCGGATAGCGCTAAAGGAAATGGTCGACCTAAAGGTTTAGTTGCAAGAGCTACTAGAGCAAGGCTACGTACGTCCAAGTTCATCACCTTGGAGTGTACAGGTCCTCTTTGTGAAAAAGGACTGTAGCTTGCATCTATGTATTGATTATCGAGAACTTAATAAGCTGACCTAGAAGAACCGTTATCCGATTCCAAGAATCGACGACTTATTCGACCAACTGGTTGGGTCGACGGTATATTCTAAGCTAGACTTAAGTTCCGGCTATTACCAGCTTCGTATAAGGGAATGTGATATTCCAAAGACAGTGTTCAGTACCCACTTTGGGCACTATGAGTTCACGGTTATGCCGTTCGGTCTTTCCAACGCACCGTCGGTATTCATGGACTTAATGAACAGAACGTTTCGAGAGTACCTGGACCAATTTGTGATCATCTTCATCGACGATATATTGGTATACTCTCAATCGGAAGAGGAGCATGCAAAGCATCTACATGCAGTTTTGAGCACCCTGAGGAGAAACCTACTATATGCCAAGTTTTCCAAGTGCAAGTTTTGGCTATCGTCAGTAGCATTCCTGGGTCATGTTGTTAGTGGTGAAGGAATCGCAGTCGATCCGTCGAAGATAAAGGCGATCCGAGCGTGGCCTGTCTTGAAAAATGTAGCGGAAGTCCAAAGTTTCTTAGGACTTACCGGTTACTATAGGCGCTTTGTGGAGAACTTCTCGAGGATTGCACTTACTCTCACTAAACTAACTAGGAAAGATCAGAAGTTCCTTTGGTCACCCGAGTGCACACGAGCTTATGAGGAACCGAAGAGCCGTCTGACCACGACGCCCATTTTATGCTCACCATGTGGAACGGAAGGCTACGAAATATATAGTGATGCTTCATGGAGTGGCTTGGGTTGCGTCTTAGTGCAATTCGGAAAGGTGTTTGCTTATGGCACCCAACAGCTGAAGGTACATGAGAGGAACTACCCGGTCCATGACTTGGAATTAGCGGCCATGGTATTCGCTCTTAAGCATTGGAGGCATTACTTATATGGCGTGAGGATCGACTTCTTTACGGACAACAAAAGCCTTAAGTACCTGTTGGATCAAAAGGAGTTGAATATGCGACAGAGGAGGTGGATGGAGTTCCTTGGGGACTACATCTTTGACATATGTTACACTCCCGGGAAGGGAAACGTTGTTGCAAACGCGTTGAGTCGTCGGGCTCCCGCACAAGCAAACTGAATTTTGATGCACGATGAGCATCTAATCCGTGAGCTAGAGTCCTTGGATATCATTTGCGTTGATAGGAGAGCGTCTACTACAGCATGCTTGAACTGGACGGAGGTTCAATAAGACCTTGCCGACCGAGTTCGACAAGCATTGGATCTAGATACGAGCATGAAGCGTTACAAAGCAGAGACTATTGATGGGTTAAACGCCGATTTCTCCTTCGAAGATGGTCTTATGTGGAAAAATGGCAGATTGTGCGTCCCAAACGTTAGTACACTACAGGCGGAATTGATGTACGAGGCTCACTTTAACAAGTACTCGATCCACCCTGGGAGCACAAAGATGTATATGGATATGAAGAAACTCTTCTGGTGGCCAGGAATGAAGAAAGACATTGCTCTCTACGTGGCCAAGTGTCATACTTGCGCGTTGGGGAAGGATGAATGTCAAAGACCTGGTGGGTTTCTAACATCTTTGCCGATCCGGGAATGGAAGTTCGACGATATTTCAATGGATTTCGTGCACGGATTGCCGAGATCGCAACATGGAAGCGACGTCATTTGGGTGATCGTAGATCATTTAATGAAAGTATCGCACTTTATTCCGAACCGGAAAGATGATTCTGTGGAAAAGCTAGCGAAGTTATACGTTGATAATATCGTACGGTTGCACGGGGTTCCACGTAGCATCGTGAGCGATTGTGATGGGCATTTCACATCGAATAACTAGAAGTTGATTCATCAACTATTGGGTACCAAGCTAAAATTTAGCACGGCCTTCCACCCGCAAATGGATGGATAGACCGAGAGGACAAATAGGTTGATGGAAGACATGTTAAGGATGTGCGCCTTAGACTTCAGAAAGAGATGGGAAGATCATATCTACATGATTGAGTTCGCCTATAACAACAGCTACCAAACAAGTATTAAGATGGCTCCCTTCGAATCCCTCTATGGTAGAAAGTGTCATATGTTGTTGGCTTGGGCTAAAATATGCGACACAAAGTTGTTAAAATGCAAGGATGTGGATGAAGCGAATACATTGATTCAGGCGATACGAGAGCGGTTTTTCATTGCCCAGGATAGGCAGGCTAAGTACTACAATGCAAATCACTGGAACATCGAGTTTGTCGTTAGTGATTGGGTCTACTTAAAGATCAAACCGTTCAAGGTAGTATCAAGGATCCGACGCTTGAAAAAGCTGAGTCCAAGGTACGTAGGACCGTTTGAGATCTTGGAACGCATTGGTGAAGCTGTCTACCGGCTTGCTCTATCTACGGAGCTAAGCGGCTTACATGACGTATTCCACATTTCTGTATTGTGAAAGGCCGTGAAGGAGCCTACACATGTTATTGTGGTCAATGAAGTGTCGGTAGATAGTGGGCTAACGACGAAAGTCAAACCCATTCGCATCGAAGACACCGAAGTAAAGCAGCTGCGGAATAAGTCCATCCGGATGGTAAAAGTCCGATGGAATAATTGTGGGAGAGAAGAACTCTCTTGGGAAAGAGAGCAGACGATGCTTGCGGAGTATCCCGAGCAATTTTCCCCAGGTATACTTTAAGTTTGCTGTTATTACTGTTTTCATAATTTTGGGACAAAATTCTTGTAAGGGAGGTGGAGTTGTAACACCCCAGTTTTCACCCTGTTGAAAACAACAGTTTCTGAGCTAAGGAGCTAGCGCTAGGTCTAGTTCCGGCGGTAGCTCCAAATTGACAAAATGGTCGTTTAGCGATGAAGGGTAGTATGCGTATCGACGAATCGTCAAGTTATTCGTCAAAGATCTAGCACCGACGGTAGCGGTCTCGACGAAGTCGGGTTTCAGCGAAGTGTGTTCCGACGCATCCTAATGGCTCATGAATTAAATTCGTTGATTGATAGCGCGGGTGGTAGCGCTAGCGCCTACGCTAGCATGCGAAACAAGACCGTAAAATAGAATCGCAGCGGTCAAATCTTCTACGTTTTGATCCAACGGTTGAGATCTATTTCGGGAGGGTTTTAGGGATTGATTAGAGGATGTTTATCCTCATTATTCCAAGTCCTTTCTCTCTCCTAAGTTTGAGAAAGAAGAAGCGGCAAGGAGGAAGAAGGAGCTCTTTCGGCCATTAACGGAGCTCCGAAGCTCCGAATCGCGAGACGTTTCCAGATCCGCGGAGAGCAGCGTGGTGCGGTTCTTTCCATCCGATTGGAATGTCGGATCTATGGCGCCGAAAAAAGCGGCAAGGGTAACGATCCTTCCTCCCGGTGTTAGGACGCATTTTTGTCCTCTCATTCCTTTTTCTATGCTTGCATAAGGTATCCCTTTCACTAAATGGGTGAAGTGTAGGATTTCTTTAAGTTCTTTGGAACTCCGGGTTGATTGTGTCCGTCCCCGGCATATTGCATGTTGAAATCCGATAGACGTACGGATTTAGGCATTGTGGGTGAAGCCTATTCGTGGTCGTGAGCCCGGATCGGGGATGCTGGAATTGCGACGTTGCATTTAGTTTAAGCCTAGAATGCGTGCCGGAGAATGACTCCGTGAGATTTGTTATCGTATTGCGGAACTTGAGTTTTAGGTGCCTTTTGAGAGCCTAACGGAAGTCCCCCTTGCTTGAGTGGTTGAATGCAAACCTTCACCACTAGATTTGAAGAGGAGTGGTCTTGTACCTCCTTCTTGGTTGTTATTTGCGAAATCTAAGTCCGTGTGAAAGGATTGGATGCGTAGATTATTTTTGTGGGCACTTGTTGTGCTAAACCCTTACGGGCCGAGGAGAAGCCATACCCGCGTCGTGCGATAGATTGCGGCGATTAGAGCACGGGTAAAGCTGAATCGAACCCATTTCCATGCAGATCGGTGAGAGGTCCCTACCTCTTGTAAGCCGTATGATCATGAGAGAGGTTGTGGAAGGAGTTTTTCCTAAACCGACCAAAAGCTCTTTTCCCCACCTAAGGTTATGTTCCTTAGAATGGAGTGTTTGTGATGAATTGATGTTATGTTAGCCTCATGCGGTTTCTTAGGGTGTTGTGGAGAACCTTCGGGTGAACCCAACCAACATCATGTGCATACCTAGGTTCCCTTTACATTGATGCTCAACCTAGAAGATTGATTGTGCTTGAAACCTCACCTTGTGTAGTGTAGTTTGCACTTTCTTTATATTATTATATGTTGCATGTACGGCTTTCTTACAGGTTAGCAGTGAAACACCCCTGAGCCGGTTAGATGGCCGGGGGTGGGATCATTACGCGGTTTGTGGTTAGCTCATAGCTGGCACTCGTTTACGTCTTATTGGATGTTGGTTGCAGGTGCAGGTGAGCCTAGTGGGAAATAGCGGGCGGTGGCCCTTTTGTTGAGTTGGCCCTCGAAGGCCAACCTCTTTTCTGTTTTTCATGTATTGTCGGCCTGCGTGCTGATGTATGTTTTGAGTTTAGTACATTTGGTTTAAATGTAAGGCCTTAAGGCCGTAACTCTATTGTTTCATTCCTGGGACAGTGGACAGTTCTAAAAGATGTTTTAATCAAATGCTTCCGCTTACGCTTTATGTACTCTCGTGTAGTTTTTGTTCTTTTTCTGATTATCACCTTATAATGCCTGGCTAGTGTGTATAGTATGGCGTGGAGTCCCGGCTGGACCTACTGTTATATTATTTGTACTGGCAGGGTGTTACAGATGAGCAATCATCTGATGCACTATTGGTCTTTTCAAATGAAGCATGTAATGGGGATCTATGAGCAGTGCATACCTGAGCAGGATGTGAGTCATCCTAATTTTCTTCATTTGATAAAACAACCAGCCCATAGAACTCCTCATCCTCAGAGTCATAGTCTGAGAGGGTGAGTGGTGCTCTTGTCCCTCTTCTACTGATGAGTCCTGATCATATACACTTTTATGGACTCATCTGGGCCGTTATTCAGTCATTTCACCGCACTTTAGCCTTGTTATAGTTTATATTTGATATTCCATGCTAGGTGCACTTCTGGGCCCACTTTGGTGTGATTTCTTGCTTATCTTCATTAGTAGCTTTCATGTATTGTTAGGTGCCACTTTCAGTGGCTAGATTCGTGGTTGTGCTGGAATAGGAGTCGTGCAGGTGTTCCCGGTGCAATTCTGCACAGGAACACTGCGCACGATCACCGGTTCTATTGCGCACGACCACTGGTCGTGCGCCACTGATCGTGTGCACTTAACCCTTTTTCATGAGTTCTGTTTAGTGTAGTGCGCACGACCATCTACGCTAGTGCGCACGACCACCGGTCGTGCGCCACTGCTCGTGCGCACTTATCATTAATTTTCTGAGTTCTGTTTAGACCAATGCGCACGACCACCGACGATAGTGCGCACGACCACCGGTCGTGCGCCACTGGTCGTGCGAACTTTATATTTTATAAATTGCTTTTCTTGCAGGTTCCACCCAGGCAGTGCGCACGATCGCAAAATTCCAGTGCGCACGACCACTGGTCGTGCGCCAATGACCGTGCGCAGTATTTAATTCAACGCCTATATAAACGCCTGTTCCGATTTTAGGGTATCATTCAGCCGCCGGGAGCGGGGTTCCTGTTCCGTACGCCTCCGACCATCATCTTGGGACGCCTACACTTCATCTCCTACGCAAGGGGAAGCCTCCTCCATCCATTCCAAGACTTCCTCCATTGTCCGTGAGTGTTCTCCACCATCCACAAGCCTCCAAGCAGCCATTCTCTCATTCCGCCCGGTGAGAAGAAGAAGAAACCTGAAGTCGAAGACGACGGAGCTACGTAGGGAGATCGTGACAGCTCTCTACGTCGGAAGCATAGTCCGCCCGAGTCCGGAGGTAGTCCGACAACCTACCATTCCGGGCGTGAACGGCCGCTAGTCTTCACCATCGGTTATCTCTTTCTTCTCTCCTTCATTGTACTCGTTGAGCTGTGTAAACTTGAATATTGTGATGTTGTTTGTTGAAATGAATGTTTCTTTGTTGTTCTTCATGGTTCGCTTGTGATTCACTCCGTTTCCACTCTCTCACTCACGCACGCACGCAAGGTGTTTGATCCGCGTTGGCAAGAGCTAACGGCGGTTGTGAAGAGGTGTTTGCGACCCTCATCCTCTCGCACTAGAGTACACTCCATCCGCCTCACGAAGCACGGCATCGCGGCCGTTGCATCCATCTCGCCTAGCGAAGCGGTGCTTTCGACCCGCATTTCTTTTATTGTTGTTAAGATTAGGACAAATCAACCAAAACCCCCCTCTTTGTGTTTGTTAAACGCTTGTGTAGCAATAGTCACTGCGCGATTCGTTCACCCAACCTGCATTCCTCAAGAGACCGACATCCGGGGATTCTATTCTCCACATTTATTACTTGACAGCGACCGGTGCACTTGCCGACACGCATCAAGTTTTTGGCGCCGCTGCCGGGGATTGCAGACGTGATGAATTCGTCTGCGTGAAGATTTGTTGCACGAGGATTTTCTTTTTCTTTTCTTTCACCTCTTTTGTTCACCTCTGGTATCTCCGTTTCTTTTCGATACGCACTCCTGATTACTTTCGTATTTTCCATCGTGCGCTAATCGTTTTGGTTGCAAGTATTCGCAGCATGACTTCCATTCAGGAATGCATCTATCAGGGAAGCTTAAATGATTTAAGGGATCAAGCAGAAAGGAACAATCATGACTTCGGGATCTCCTCCGACGTCATTGAGTACATGACTGGGAACTGCAAGTTCAGTGGGGATGAGCATGAAGACGCGGTGCAACACATGCAGGACTTTTTAGAAATCTATTACACATGTGTGTTCAGTGGAGTTGAAAATGACCTGCAAAAGATTCTGGCATTTTCATTCTCCTTGCATAAAAAAGCCAAAAGTTGGTATTGGGATACCCGGAAAAGAGAGGTGATCACATGGAAACAACTCGAAGGGAGATTTTTGCAAGAGTTTCAACATCGTACCCAAGTCTTGGACAAGTACAGGGAACTCGTAACCTTTGGACAGGGGAAGGAGGAGACGTTAGTTGATGCTTGGGAGCGTTTTCAATCCCTGCATAGGGGATGCTACCGTGAAGATCTTTCAGAAGCTTTTCTAATTCAGATTTTTTATTTCGGCGTGCTGGATAAATTCCGTCTATTATTTGATATAGCAGCTGGAGGGGCCCTGTTTAATAAATCGGGGGAGGACGCGTGGGAAGTGGTCGTGAACATTGTTCACACCAGTCAGCACTGGAGTCATGTCATTCGCTCCCCATGTACTGCTGCAGTTAATGACGTGACATTCAAAGGAGCAGCGGATTTTATGCCGCCTGAGCAACCGGAACAGCTAGCAACTTTGGTGGTCGGGGTATTGAATAAAATGAATGACCAATCAGCCGTAATCCAACAGCTTCGATCTACTATAGGGACTCTGTGTAACGCCCCGGCCCAATGGGCTTTACCTAGGTGTGCCCGAAGCACAGTACGTTACCGGGCTGCAGCCCAAGCACCCCAACCCCTCTCCAGCCCTGCTGGCGGGTTGTTGGTGACCACAGCCCCCCTTTGATGAGTGAAAGCTCCAGTTAAGCTGCAGCGCATGGACTTCCCAGGAGGTCACCCATCCCAGTACTATTCCAGCCCAAGCACGCTTAACTATGGAGTTCTTTCAACTCTCATCACCAATTGACCTGCAGGTCAATTGGTGATGAGAGTTGAAAGAACTCCATAGTTAAGCGTGCTTGGGCTGGAATAGTACTGGGATGGGTGACCTCCTGGGAAGTCCATGCGCTGCAGCTTAACTGGAGCTTTCACTCATCTAAGGGGGCTGTGGTCACCAACAACCCGCCAGCAGGGCTGGAGAGGGGTTGGGGTGCTTGGGCTGCAGCCCGGTAGCGATGCCAGCTGAGGACAGATCGTGGACTGGGTCCCGCTCGAACGCCAAAGCTGGGTCGTTACATAAAAAGTGCAGGTCAATTGGTGATGAGAGTTGAAAGAACTCCATAGTTAAGCGTGCTTGGGCTGGAATAGTACTGGGATGGGTGACCTCCTGGGAAGTCCATGCGCTGCAGCTTAACTGGAGCTTTCACTCATCAAAGGGGGGCTGTGGTCACCAACAACCCGCCAGCAGGGCTGGAGAGGGGTTGGGGTGCTTGGGCTGCAGCCCGGTAACGTACTGTGCTTCGGGCACACCTAGGTAAAGCCCATTGGGCCGGGGCGTTACACTCTGTCCGATGTCGTTTCAGGGCTTGCAAGTCAGCATCCTGAGTCAGTGAACACCATGCGATTGAGAAGTGGGAGAAGTGTTGACAACCCTCCTCGACAGGAACCACTTGCGTGTTCCACTGACAAGCATAATGAAGACACCCCCGAGAAGCTGACTCAGACTCATATTGAGCCGCATCCCGTGAGCGAGGCACAAACCTCGAAAAGTGCTGTTCACCCCCCTTTCCCCCACAGGTTG
Organism: Dactylorhiza incarnata; assembly: GCA_033032865.1. Taxonomy (NCBI): domain Eukaryota; kingdom Viridiplantae; phylum Streptophyta; class Magnoliopsida; order Asparagales; family Orchidaceae; genus Dactylorhiza; species Dactylorhiza incarnata. The sequence goes on along the minus strand of JAWHQI010000430.1, from coordinate 760,010 downwards.
CGAAACGAGAAATCCGAGAGGCAATTCCGCAGATTCCTGGAAATAATGAAAGGAGTGCAAGTGAGCATACCACTGATTGAAGCTATCTCTCAAATGCCAGGCTACTCCAAGTTTTTGAAAGATTTGATTTCGAAAAGGAAGCAGTTGGAGGGTCTCAAAACTATCGACCTCACCGAGGAGTGCTCCGCCATCATTTCCAATATGCCCACAAAGTGTAAAGATCCAGGCAGCTTTACGATTCCTTGCAGGATCGGCCATCACCGTTTCAGCCAGGCACTCTGTGATTTGGGGGCATCAATCAACTTGATGCCGCTCTCTATCTTTCGTGAACTTGGTGCTGGGATCTTGAAGCCAACGCAGGTAATGCTGCAGCTTGCGGATCGGTCGATCAAGAGGCCGTCAGGAATCGTCGAGGACCTCACAATAGTTGTAAACGGTCTCGCCTTTCCAGCTGATTTTATCATTCTCGACATGAAGGTTGATACAAAAGTACCCATTATCTTGGGGCGGCCCTTTCTCGCTACTGCTCGTGCTATTATTAATGTGGAGCAGGGGGAGCTCACACTAAGACTGGGGGAGGATGCTATATCTTTCAATGTCCACAACCCGTCGCAACTCTTTGGAATTACGGAGTGCGAACCGGCAGAGGCGCTTGAAGAAGTCGATGGTAAGATCGATGTGGAGTTGGATGACAGCGAGGTGTGTTGGCGGCACGAAGACATGGGAGAAGAGGGTGCACACTTAAACCAACCCGATTTGTCACATTCAATCGGAGATCCCTCCAACGATTCTGCTAATGCAAACCCTTGTCCGACTCTCAAACAACTACCGGATTCTCTCAAGTACGTCTTTCTCGGAGAAAACACCACGCATCCTGTGATTATTTCTGCATCCCTGTCCGCCGCCAACGAAACTGCATTAGTGGGCGTGCTGAGAAGGTACCACAAGGTCTTCGGACGTTCTCTTGCAGACATTAAGGGAATCAGCCCGACGGTCTGCATGCACAAGATCCTCCTTGAAGACCAGTACAAACCGACAGCACAGCCCCAAAGGCGGCTGAACCCGAAAATGCAAGAGGTAGTGAAGGCTGAAGTGATAAAGCTTTTAGACGCTGGCATCATTTACCCAATCAGCGATAGCAAATGGGTCAGTCCAGTCCAGGTGGTACCAAAAAAAGGAGGGATCACTGTCGTTGCCAATGAAAAGAACGAGCCGTTACCTACCCGAATGATCACCGGGTGGAGAGTCTGCATCGACTACCGCAAGCTGAACGATGCGACGCGCAAGGACCATTTTCCGCTCCCCTTCATTGATCAGATGCTAGAAAAGTTAGCAGGGCAGGATTACTACTATTTCTTGGATGGGTACTCAGGGTACAATCAGATTTTAATAGACCCATCTGATCAAGACAAGACAACATTCACATGTCCCTCCGGTACCTTCGCGTTCAAAAGAATGCCATTCGGACTATGTAATGCCCCCGCAACCTTTCAACGCTGTATGCTCGCCATTTTTGCTGACATGGTGGGGGACTTCCTTGAAGTTTTCATGGATGATTTCACTCTATTTGGCAGCAGCTTTGACATTTGCCTCGCGAATTTGGCCAAGACCTTGAAGCGGTGTGAAGAAACCAATCTTGTCTTGAACTGGGAGAAATGCCACTTTATGGTGCGCGAAGGAATTGTGTTGGGGCATAAAGTTTCCTGCAAGGGGCTCAAAGTGGGTCAAGCGAAGGTAAGTGTTATCAGAAACCTCCCTCCACCCATGTCAGTGAAAGGCATCCGAAGTTTTCTTGGTCATGTGGGTTTCTATCGAAGGTTCATCAAGGACTTTTCCTCCATTTCAAAGCCTTTATCTCGCCTGCTTGTTAAGGACGTCCCCTTCCACTTCGACGAAGCATGCATGCAAGCCTTCGAAACTTTACGGGGACAACTCATCTCAGCCCCAATTTTGGTGGCACCCGACTGGACTTTACCTTTTATTATCATGTGCGACGCAAGTGATGTGGCCGTAGGTGTTGTACTCGGTCAAAAGAAAGACAAGACTTTTCACACTATTGCGTATGCCAGTCGAACTCTCAACAGTGCACGAGCAAACTATACCACCACGGAGAAAGAAATGCTAGCCGTGGTCTTCGCGTTTGAAAAATTTCATTCATATTTGGTACTTTCCGAAGTAATCGTATACACGGACCACGCCGCTCTCAGGTATCTTTTCAGTAAAAAAGAATCCAAATCGCGTCTGATTCGTTGGATTTTACTTTTGCAGGAATACAATTTGGAAATCAAAGACAAAAAAGGGGTTGAGAACGTGATTGCTGATCATCTCTCGCGTTTGGAGTACGACACGCCCAACAGCTTGGTGGAGGAAACGGACGACTATTTCCCGGATGAAAAGTTATTTGCAATTACTACGTCCTCCCCAACAGCACCATGGTACGCAGATATCGCTAATTACTTGGCTTGTAAAACCTTCTCCCCGAATCTGTCCCCTCAGCAAAGACTGAAGCTTGCCTCTGACTCAAAATACTATTTTTGGGAAGACCCGCTCTTATTCCACACGTGCAGCGACGGGATTATCAGGCGTTGCATTCCGGAAGCTGAGTTTCAGTCTATATTGCAGCACTGCCATGATAGAGAAGCTGGCGGGCACTTCGGGGCCGTTCGAACTGCACGAAAAATCCTGCAATGTGGATTGTTTTGGCCGACCCTCTTCCGAGATGCCCATGCCTATGTCACCAAGTGTGACGAATGCCAAAGGACCAGAAATATTTCCCGGCGTGATGAGATGCCCCTCAATAACATGCTGGTCTGCGAACCCTTTGATGTCTGGGGGATAGACTTCATGGGTCCTTTCCCAATGTCTCATGGTAAGCATTACATCATCGTGGCGGTTGATTATGTCTCAAAATGGGTGGAAGCTGAGGCGGTTGCCACGAATGATGCCAACACAGTGCTACACTTTATCCACAAGAATATCTTCTCCAGGTTTGGGACACCGAGAACTATCATCAGCGACGGCGGTAGTCATTTTTGCAATAAGCAGTTTGTGCAGCTCATGAAAAAGTTCGGGGTCCATCATAAGATTTCTTTGGCATACCACCCCCAAACATGCGGGCAAGTCGAAGTCTCCAACCGCGAGCTCAAGCGAATAATCGAGAAATCAATCCATTCAAATAGGAAGGAGTGGGCTAAAAGGGTCGACGACGCATTATGGGCTTACCGGACTGCGTTCAAAACGCCCATCGGCATGACTTCGTTTCAATTAGTTTATGGCAAGGCATGCCACCTTCCTGTGGAGCTGGAGCATAAAGCATTATGGGCAACCAAACTGTTGAACATGGATATTGGAGCCGCGGCCAAGGTGCGTCGTTCCCAACTCAACGAGTTAGAGGAGCTCCGTCATTTCGCTTATGAAAACGCTCGCATCTACAAGGAGAAAACAAAGAAATGGCACGATCGGCACATCATTCCTAAGGAGTTCAAAATTGGGGACCAAGTGCTGCTCTTCAACTCCCGTCTCCGCCTCTTCCCGGGGAAGCTAAAATCGAGGTGGAGTGGTCCTTTCTCCGTGACCGATGTCTCCCCCTTCGGTGCCATAGAAATATCTGGAGATAAGGGGGACAAATTTAAGGTTAATGGTCATCGGCTGAAGTTATACGATGGCGCCACTATAAACAAGGAGTGTCAGTTGTTGACATTGGGAGACGGACATCATACAAGCGCCGGCAGCTGACTTTCCCTTCTTTTCTCTTATTTTTGTGAAACTCTCTGTTTCTGAGAACCTTTTCTTTTAATTCCTACACTTTATAAACAATGTTAATACAGGTATTTGGTCCAGCTTAAGGACGTTAAATGAAAGCGCTACTGGGAGACAACCCAGATTTCCTGATTTTGTAGTTTTTATCTAACTTCTCTTAGTTCAGGTTTTGCATATGCTTTTGTTGTTTTGAGTTTGTGCTTGCAGGTTTTGTGTTCGATGGTGCGGATGCTGCGGACTATTCTTGATCATAAACGCCGATCGTCTGGTATGCTCAATTCTGAGCATTGAGTAACACTTCCTCCCCTCTTTTAGCTTCCAATTTCTAGATGTATTGTTTAGACTAAGTCTGGGGGAGCGTATGTTGTCATCCACTGTGTATGAGTTGCACTGCATACTAGACGTTGGTGTATTATTTATTTTTATCATTGTTTTTCATGTTTCACACACCACTTCACCCACTTGAGTGCACGCTTATCTTTTTGTCGTTGTTCCGTTTAAACTAGTTTGGTTGGAATGTGAAATAGGTTGTTAACGTAGGAATTATTATTTGGAGTGCGATGTTGACTCATGTAGTGTTCTAGTCACTTCGCATGTTATGGTAGAATTTGAGTAGAACTAGATTTTCTCTATGCATCTAATTTATGTTTAGTATTTCTGCGTAAATTTAGATTTGTTATACTCAAGTGGTGAATTTGAATGAAATTGACGATAACCCGGTGTTGTGTGTGTACGAGTGCTAGTCGTGTGTTGCCCGAGTCGGGAGGAAGGTTTACCTTTATCGTGGGCTAAGAACTTGCCCCAAGCGACTCTCGAAGCATGGGTGAGAGCTACTCGTTGAGTCAAGCATGATGTAGGCCACCCTTTGGCTAGTTTGAGCTTTGTCATTCCATGTCCATTTCGTTCACCGTTGCAAGCCTATTTTGTGCCTACCATTCCTTTGTTCAGCTCCTCTTCATCCACCAAAGCCTGAAGCCTATCCTACACCCGCAACCAAATTGTTTTTAACTGCGCTCATAATTCTCAACTTGTGTGGTGTGTGGAATCATTGTGTTATGAAGGGAAAATAAAGTCTATCTGCTGATTTTGAACCAACCGGAGGATACATAAAAGAAGTAAAATATGTTAAAAGAAAAAAAAAAGAGTGTATTTTGAAAAGAGATCCTTCCGAGCTAAATAGAAAATCTGTTGGTATTTGTGAAGTAGGCCGTGTGCACACCTGGTTTACATGATAAGTCTGGGGGTGTGTCGCACGAGCATAGTTTGTTGATCTTGTGTGGTGCAGCGTTCCGTTAGCTCACTTGGGTTGCGTAGCCATCGTGTTTAACTTTGAATATCATACCGTAACCTAAGCCCCGTCTTAATCCTATAAGTCCTACTGATTTGACTTGCGAGTTTGCTAGCGCCGTGGAGAGAGTGTGACCGGGCGAGCGTATGGTTCACGACGGTGATGGATTTCAACGGAGTTATTCCTAAGCCCCGATCTTTTGCAACACCCGCCTCAGTATCTTGTCACTTTCATACCGGGCATGATCGTTCAAATTCCTCAATATTCACCAACTGAGTATAACTAAATCTTTACTTACGCTTTAATACTTATTTAAATTAGTTAGCATAGTTAGAATCTCCTTCTACTAGAATCTCTACTCGCATGCGTATGTTACTTCGCACCGTACTCCTCTGTGTAATTTTCTATGTTAACTACTGTTTTCACATTCCACTGGATTCGTTTGCTCGGGACGCGCAAACAGTTAAGTCTGGGGGTGTGATGAGTCCTGATCATATACACTTTTATGGACTCATCTGGGCCGTTATTCAGTCATTTCACCGCACTTTAGCCTTGTTATTGTTTATATTTGATATTCCATGCTAGGTGCACTTCTGGGCCCACTTTGGTGTGATTTCTTGCTTATCTTCATTAGTAGCTTTCATATATTGTTAGGTGCCACTTTCAGTGGCTAGATTCGTGGTTGTGCTGGAATAGGAGTCGTGCAGGTGTTCCCGGTGCAATTCTGCACAGGAACACTGCGCACGATCACCGGTTCTATTGCGCACGACCACTGGTCGTGCGCCACTGATCGTGTGCACTTAACCCTTTTTCATGAGTTCTGTTTGGTGTAGTGCGCACGACCATCTACGCTAGTGCGCACGACCACCGGTCGTGCGCCACTGCTCGTGCGCAGTTATCATTAATTTTCTGAGTTCTGTTTAGACCAATGCGCACGACCACCGACGATAGTGCGCACGACCACCGGTCGTGCGCCACTGGTCGTGCGAACTTTATATTTTATAAATTGCTTTTCTTGCAGGTTCCACCCAGGCAGTGCGCACGATCGCAGAATTCCAGTGCGCACGACCACTGGTCTTGCGCCAATGACCGTGCGCAGTATTTAATTCAGCGCTTATATAAACGCCTGTTCCGATTTTAGGGTATCATTCAACCGCCGGGAGCGGGGTTCCTGTTCCGTACGCCGCTGACCATCATCTTGGGACGCCTGCACTTCATCTCCTACGCAAGGGGAAGCCTCCTCCATCCATTCCAAGACTTCCTCCATTTTCCGTGAGTGTTCTCCACCATCCACAAGCCTCCAAGCAGCCATTCTCTCATTCCGCCCGGTGAGAAGAAGAAGAAACCTGAAGTCGAAGACGACGGAGCTACGTAGGGAGATCGTGACAGCTCTCTACGCCGGAAGCATAGTCCGCTCGAGTCCGGAGGTAGTCCGACAACCTACCATTCCGGCCGTGAACGGCCGCTAGTCTTCACCATCGGTTATCTCTTTCTTCTCTCCTTCATTGTACTCGTTGAGCCGTGTAAACTTGAATATTGTGATGTTGTTTGTTGAAATGAATGTTTCTTTGTTGTTCTTCATGGTTCGCTTGTGATTCACTCCGTTTTCACTCTCTCACTCACGCACGCACGCAAGGTGTTTGATCCGCATTGGCAAGAGCTAACGGCGGTTGTGAAGAGGTGTTTGCGACCCTCATCCTCTCGCACTAGAGTACACTCCATCCGCCTCACGAAGCACGGCATCGCGGCCGTTGCATCCATCTCGCCTAGCGAAGCGGTGCTTTCGACCCACATTTCTTTTATTGTTGTTAAGATTAGGACAAATCAACCAAAACCCCCCTCTTTGTGTTTGTTAAACGCTTGTGTAGCAATAGTCACTGCGCGATTTGTTCACCCAACCTGCATTCCTCAAGAGACCGACATCCGGGGATTCTATTCTCCACATTTATTACTTGACAGCGACCGGTGCACTTGCCGACACGCATCATCTACCCACAGAGCATTCTTCATCCTCAGATTCACTATCAAATTGAGTAAGGGGTGCTCTGATCCCTTTTTCACTAAGCCCCATAAATCTTTCTACTTCAGAGTAAGTGGAGCAGCAACTACTTTCACTTAGAGATCTGAACTTTTTAATATTAGATCTTCTCACTTAGGAGCTTTAACTTTTTGAGATGATGGTTTGACACACCCAATGGCAGATCTGTTCAAGTTGTTAGGCTTCCTTTGAACAACCTCGCTCTGATACCACTTGTTAGTTTTGGGATGTTGCCAAATAACCTAGAGGGGGGTGAATTGGTCTTTTGAAATCTTTTGACCCTCTTTCTTGTGTGTAGGTTCTAGTTTAATGGTTTAGAAAATAAAAACACATCTCAGAAAATACTCAGAGATTTATAGTGGTTCCCCTAGACAAAGTGTCTAGAATACTCCATTATCCCTCTACGCCTATCTAGCAGTATGCTAGGGTCAGCAAACTCCTCCAATACTCGGGCCCTCAAGCCCTCCATCTCAGGCCCTCAAGCCCTACAATCTCAGGCCATCAAGCCCTACATACACTCAGGACCTCAGGCCTTACAAACACTCAGGTACTCAAGCCCTACAAACTCAGTTCTGTTAACAGATCCTACAGCTCAAGGTTGTCAAATCCCTACAGAGAGAGAATGAAAAGTTATTCTTTAGCCTGATGAAACTGGCTTCTTGACTTGAAGAGAATACTTTAGATCTTGTCTTTTTGAGTGCAGATTTCTCTTCAATCCTTTCTTGAATCGGGAACAATACTTATCACTCGATGTTACTTGACTGGGACTTGGAGAACACAGAGTAAGATCATTTCGTTCTCGCGTAGTTGTTCCTTCTTCATAGCCGTTTTTTCTGTTTGATTGATTTTCGTATTATGTGTGGTTGTTTCTCTCCCTTTTTTTTGGGGGGGGGGGGGGGGGGGGGGGGGGGGGCAGACACTTATCCCTTTTAGAAGACTGAGGAGCCGTCTAACGTTCTACTCAAATGTCCTTTAAGTGTCAGAGTCCCATTCCTTAATGACATGCACTGATTGGACCATCAGGCAGTGGCATTAAATGCAGTCAACACGTTTTGAATTATCTTGATCTGTCTCGATGATATTTGCGATAGCTTGGCGATATTGACACCATCTCGATGACTGAGCTTGTCGTCACAACGATCCATCTTGGACTTAGATAATTCTTTAAGTCTTCTCAACTCTTCTTCAGAGATGGATATCTTGACGACACGAGACATCTCAGCTGACCTTGCACTCACGACGACATGAAGTTAACTTAAAGATGTCGTCGTAATCATCTTGTCGACGTGAGGTCTTCTCGATGATGTCATTGAAATCACCTTCCCTTATTGATGATATCGTCTTGATCATTCTTACTTCTCGTCGATATCATCTTGATCATCATGACGATAAGCAACACTTCAGCTACAAACTATCTTCATGAGTTCTGCCTTTGACTTCTCGACGACAAAACTCCTTTATGACGATGTCGTCGACTTAGCTAAATACTTAACTTAAGTTTTCTGAAGAGCATTATTATATCAGACTTTACAACAACATCGTTGTGATTTTGTTGACACGACGATACTGTGACTTGTTCAATTCTTCATATTCTCACGATGATATCGTCATGTGTATTTTGTTGTCACAATAATATCGTTGGATTGTCCTTATCATCTCGACGATAACTGTCACGACTTTTCTGCTGATTTTTGCGAGTAGTCTCAATGATATATGAATACTTGTTCGACGATATGTCTAGTCCTTCTCGACGATTTTGGACTTAGTGAGATTAGTGGAGGACTGGACATATGGCATATATTCTGCAGTGAGCTTTGATCCTTATATATAATGCTGAGTGAGATATTCTTACCTTTTCATGTCACGTCAAATGCACATCAAATACACATTATACTTTATCATTGTCCTGAACACTTCTTCAAATCAGGAACATTGTTGGTCAATGTTCCCAACAGTTTTCATCAGTTTCAACACATTCTCTCTTCACCGCAATTCAGGGTCCGTCCCCCTGACTGCGCACTACCGGTTCGAACACATCCTCTCTTCACCGTCATAGTTGGTCACGACACCGCCAGGGCAAGCCCCCCTCATCGTCGCCATCGATTTGAACGAATTTGATCTTCACTGCAATTTGGTGTATGTCCCCCTAATGGCGCACTACTAGTTCGAACGCATCCGCTCTTTACCGTCGTATCACGACACCGCCGGGGCAAGCGTCCCTCGCTGTCGCCAGCAGTTCGAACGCATTTGCTCATCAATGCCAAATGGGTTCCTTTCCTAACTGCGCACTATTGGTACAAACACATTCTCTCTTCACCACCATAGTAGGTCATGCCACCGATAGGACCTGCCCACCTCACGGTCGCTATCGGTTCGAATGCATTTGCTATTCACTGTCATACGGGGTCCGCCCCTTGACTACAATTATCGGTTCAAACACATTCGCTCTTCAATGTCATAGTAAGTCACGTCACCTTTAGGGCCTGCCCCTCTCACAGTCATCATCGGTTAGAACGCATTCGCTCTTCACCGCCATATGGGGTTCACCCCCTGACTGCAACTATATGTTCGAATGAGAAAGCTAATCACCATCATAATAGTTCCACTCCAAAGACTGCGCTCCCGGTTAGACAGAATGAAACGTCCTTACTCTGACATGGTAAGCTTGAATCCCACCACCAAGCTACTCAGGCGTCAACTCTAAGCGGCAATCTCTGCACGGCCTCGGACGCTAACACCAAGCGACGAGCTCGCCACTACCTCAGACGCTAATACCAAGCGGAAAGCTTTCCATGACCTCCAATGATAACGCCAAGTGGAAAGCTCGAAGCGATCTCAGACGCTAATGCCACGTGGTTAGCTCACCATGGTCTCCGACGCAAATGTCATATGAGAAGCTCGCGACGATCTTCGACGGTAACACAAGGTGTCAACTTCGGTACCTGCACCAAGCTACAACAAGTCAACACCAACCAAATGTCAACCTCTGACAACAACGATAAGCGACGACTCACGAAATACACAAATTACGAGAAGCTTATAACCACAAAGTTACGACACTTCGCCTAAACGAGCTTGCATACTCAAAAATATACATTCGTCAAAAAAATTTCATAGCACATTTTCTACAAAAATAAGCTCTGAAAATTGGGGGGAATTTGATGGGTTCCCCAAAATAGGTTCAGTCAAACCAGAGATTTTTTGCACAAACTTGAGCGACTCGCCGATAAAATTCCAACGGACCCATTCTCGCAGAATTCCGAGTCCATTTGGTCCTCCAAATGGACCCCGAAGCGAACGTGAGCACATCCACACATGTCACCCCCCTCCCCAATCATTGGGAAAAGGGTAACCGCACCACCCCCATAATGGGGTGCGGGTAACCACACCACCCATCATGGGGGTGCAGGAAAACTCCTCCAGAATGACCTACTCAGGTTGTGCGGCAACGATAGCACGGTAGGAACTGCACAGACGCACAACCGTTGCACGGTCGGAGGCCTTGCAGCCTCTGCCGCGTTACCAGAGCTGCATGGCTTGCTCAGGCCGCACGGCCTTCCCCGCACAGGCACATGGTCATCACACGACCTGAGGCCCAGCAGCCTCCGCTGCGCAGGCCGTGCGACCTCACCCGCACGGCGGGAGCCGCATGGCTCGCTCAGGTCGTATGGCCTCCGCTGCATGGCCCGCTCAGTCCATGCATATCACGCACAGTGTAACAGGCGTGTGGCCTCCGCATAGCCAGAGGGTGCCTGCTTGCACGACCTTCATGGGGCTGTGCCGACCATGTAGGTCTTGCAGGCTCAGCCACACAGTCGAAGGTCGTGCAAGCGTGCAGGAAAAAGCCACCTTGCACAGCCTCCGCGTGTCTGGAGGCCATGCCTGCCATGTCGGGCGTGCGACCTCCGTCGCACGGCCAGAAACCACGTGACGTGCATGGGCGATACATGTCGCGCGATAGGCATAGGCCATCCATGTCGCGCTTCAAGCATGGGCCATGTGTGTTGCGCCCGTCGTTCCACTCTGTGACGCAAGCGCCGTCACGCTCGTCACCCGCCGCCGCACTCATCACCCACAGTCGCGCTCTTTGTCCACGACCGTGCTTGTCTCCCGCCGCCTGCTTCGCCGCGCTCACCCCCCCCCCCCCCCCCCCCCCCCCCCCCCCCCCCCCCGCGACCACGCTCATCACCCACTGGCACGTTCCTCCCCCACCACCGGGCTCATCGACATCGGCCTCGCCACACTTGTCTCCCATCGTCAGGCTTGTTGGAACCTTAGGTCTGATTTGAGTTAGGATCAAACATTCAATCTCTAAATCTCCATAACTATCTAAATCTCATCAGAACTTCAATTAAATATAATGTGATCGAATCGGAGAAAATAAAATAAACAAAAATATTTATTCTCTGATTTCGTCGAACGGAGCTCGACATTTGTCGAACGACGTTAGACGAATTTGTCATTTCTTTAACTGCTCATCAGACAGCCAGTCTCAGCGGCCACCAAATCATTCTCTGAACACCGCTCGACAAAAAGTAGAAGAGATCGACAAAGCTTCAGAAAGGCGCTCGACAAATGACAAAATATGAAGAGCTCAACAAATCTTCAGAAAGGCGCTCGACAAATGTCGTTCAGCGCTCGACAAATTCTAGCCAGAGCTCGACAAATATTATTTTATACTGTTTTCTTTCTTTATGATATTTAACTTAGCCGTTGCAGATCAATAAATAACATAGCCGTTACTGATCAGCTTTAATGAAAAAGAAACGGCAGGTTATCTTCTCGAAGAGTCAAATCAATGATAGAGACTTAAGCTTTTCTCTTCTTCCCGAGAGAAGAATTCAAATTGAGAGCAAGGGTCCTCAGATTATAAAGGAGAAGATACAGAAGAAAGAAACACACATATAGCAGTACACACAACAGAAATACAGAAGATCTATTCTTTGCTAACACCTTCCTGCAGATCATATACATCCTGAGACACAAATCACAACTACTTGCTCAGGATCATCACTGCAAAAAGGGGAAAGAAGCTGTGTACAACCAAGAGGAGAGACCTCCAGAACTGTCATCAATCTATATCAGACAGGGGGAGCTCTTCAACATAATATTCAGATCCATTCAACACCATATCAGGATCTTCAAGAGTCTTCTCACACAGAGAAGAACATTATACTTTCTGTCTTTTATTTTATCTTTACCTCCCCACCTTGTACAGGGTTATAACTCCCTTCAAAAGTTAACTCCTGGTGATAGGGCACCTTAGCAAAAACCTGCAGTTTGGTTAGAGCACCTTATCAACAGCTCACCTGGTGTGTGGACACCTTATCAAAAACACCTGGTGAGAGGGCACCTTATCAACAACCTCCTAGTGGATTCCTACCAGTGGGTAGAAGAGTAGATGTACCCAGTTGAGGGGAACTACTATAATTTCTTGTGTCATCTGGATAATTTTTGTTTTTATTTTTATGCACTCTCACTGCTTGTGTTAATTACCCATTCAGCAAACACATATAAATATACATATCATTTATTTTGAAATCAAAACTTAATCAAGATTATTTAATAAAATAAATAAGAACTAAACACTCCACTTTCAGGGCTCATTGATATTGGCCTCACCATACTCGTTGCCCGCTGTCGGGCTATGCATGGCGCGCTCCATGCATAAGCCATGCATGTCGCACTCCTCGCTCTTCATCGTCGCCATCCGACCATAGGGTTGTGAATAGTAAAACCATTCATCATGGGGGTGCACATAGTAAACTCCACCAATATGGGGGCGGATAGTAAAATCCGCCAATATGGGTGTGCATATAGTAAAATCCCTCACCATGGGGTGTGGATAGTAAAATCCTCCATCATAGGGGTTCCATAGTAAAATCCCCCACCATGGGGTGCAGGTAGTAAAATCCTACACCATGGTGGTGCGCATAGTAAAATCCTCCAACATATGGGGCATATAGTAAAATCCTCAATCATGGGGGTGCGTATAGTAAAATCCCTCACCATAGGGTGCAGATAGTAAAATCCTCCATCATTGGGGTGCGCATAGTAAAATCCTCCACCATGGGTGGCAGATAGTAAAATCCTCCATCATGGTGGTGCACATAGTAAAATCTCTCACCATGGGGTGTGAATAGTAAAATCCTCCATCATGGGGGTGCGCCTAGCGAAATCCCCCATCATGGGTGTGGGTATAGCAAAATTCCCCGTCATTTGTGTACGCATAGCGAAATCCCCCATCATGGGGTTGACATAGCCAAATTTATGATCATGGTTGTGCGGATAGCAAAACTCTCTCGCGACGTAATTACCAAAATGACCCTATCAAAATCTATAAAAGGGACCCAGAGCCCTCATTTGAAAAGACCTTGTCTTCTACGCCTAAGAGAGCTCTAGAGTATTCCTTTGAAGATCTCTCTGAGTTCTCCTTAAGCGCTTGAAGATCCCTTCAAAGATCTCATTCAGCGCTCGAAGATCTCATTCGGAGTTCAAAGATCCCTTGAAGATAGGTCGAAGATCTCCTTCGGCCTTTGAAGATGGCTCGAAGATCTCCTTCAGCCTTTGAAGATTCCTTCGGATCCTTGAAGATCTCCTTCACTCCTCGAAGGTCCTCTCAAAGATAGCTCAAAGACCTCATCCGGGTCTGTCCTCCGAGCTTAGAGCCCCGTTTTCGCATTCATCATTCCAGATTTCTTCCAAGCACGCACATCACCATTCCACTCCAAGCGACCTCCGCGATCCAGAAAAATTATTATAACAAGTGGACTATCACCCTCGAGTGATAACCTTTGTAACACCCCATGAAATTTTACTTGGCCGACAACGATTCGGCCCCGTGGTTTTTTTCTCTTTCCGGGGTTTTTCCCTTCAAAAGATTTTTTTGTCAGTCATTGGTCTTCTCTGTGACTGTTTGCGTGCTCGGCTCATTCTCGATCTTAGATGTTTCATTCGACCGGTCCATAAGAGCGTCGAGCGACCCACAACAGGCATGATAAAGACCTATGGAGAATAATAATGTGTAACATAAAATTTCATTTTAGATGTTTCATTTCATATTTCCATGTTTTTATAATGCATAATATTTAGGAGAACTGACAAAGTCATAAGACTTTTCTCAATCTTAAATTATTTTTAGGGAAAAAGAATGAGTAATATAGTTGTGTACTTTGATGAATGAATTGTTTATATTAAGTTAGATTGGCTCTTATCTATTCATGTTGGTTATGTGCTTATCATGTTTGGATGCCCGTTAAATTCAAACTTCCAAATCAAAATGTTAAGAGTGAAATTTTTTAGAATCGTATTTAAGAGAAAAGTTGTCACACATGTCTTATGCATGTTGTAGATAATTCATGTTATGAGATGCCTCCTTGTAATGATAGAAAATCACACATGTTTTCAATATAAATTGAACTTGTACTGATCTTGACCTCTTTTTGAACAACCTTCGTCTTTTATTTATCATAAAAAAATGATCACCCCTAGGAGCTAGTAACTTGATGGAGTAAAAAATAATTTGTTGCGTCGAGATCCTATGCTAAGCTGAGTACATAGTCATTACCCAAGAGGTCCGTCAAGGTGCTTGGGTTTATTGCCTCATACCAAAGTTAGGATTGAAAAGTACCTCCATATATAACACTTTACTAATAATTGTGAAGGACTGCTCTTTTTAGTAATTAATTTACCACCAAGGAATTGAATCTTAATAATTATTATTAAGATCACAATCAATAACCTAAAAGCTATAAATTAAGAGCTAAGCTATTAAACATTCATTAAATGAGCAAATTATATAAAATGTGGATGAATATAAATTATTTATGCCCTAAGAGAAATATGCAAGAATACAAAGTCAAAGTCAATATATATATATGGGGGGGTGTGGGTGTGTTTGTGTGTGTGTGTATACGAGCATCTTCGCACGGGCTACTGCCGTGCTCGATTCTCTCTGCATCGGCAGTACCCCAGCAACAACGGTATATTCTCCTAAACTCGCCCGCTCTCGGACTCTCGGTCAATTGATAGTGCACAAGGAGCCCACATGCCCTGCGCCACAGTACCCCCGCCTCGGCAGTGTCCCGGCGCAGCGGCGCTCCCTCCGCTTGCAAACCCCGCGAACAATCATTATCAGGGTACTACTACGGACGAAGGTTTTCTAGTTGCATGAGCGTTGCTGCGCGGGACACTGCCGAGGCGGGGATACTATCGCGCGGGGCACGGGGGGTCGAGAGAAAATTGGCCGAGCGTCCGAGAATGGGTGAGTTTGGGCGGAGGTACCATCGTTGCTGGGGTACTGTCGATGCGGAGAGCATCGAGCACGGGCGGTAGCCCGTGCGAAGATGCTCGTATTCCTATAGCCCACTTCGAGATGGGGCTTTGCCTTCCTGTCTGGCCGAAGGTCCGGCAGATTCTCAAATTACTCCCTTTTACCAATTTAAGCAATCACACATAGATATACAGAAATTTTATGGACAAAATATAAAGGAATTTTTCCGGGTGCTCAATTGAAATGTATTTCTACAAAGATATTTCAAGTTTATGGATTTAGGCAGAAATAAATAAAAGGCATAGTGGGTATACCATGAAATAAAATGTTGATGAATTAATGCTCGTATATATATATATACCAAGCCTATATACTCCATGAGATTCTCAAAGTTTTAAATTATACCTTCAGTCTTCTGCAGGCATCACTGACGCTCGAGAAAATTTTGTGTACGTGTAGCGTATAATGCTATGGTACTTAAATAAATAGGCCCCGACCCTTTTTTCGCGCTTCTTTTCTCGCTTTTGGCGAATACCTCGCGGCTTTTGAGTTCTCTAGCTTTTGGCTGTTCCCGTAAAACTCTCCTGCCGCTCTTGGCAGATTCTTCTTTGCTCGCACCTCCCTCGCTATCCCTCCGGCAACTAAATGTTCTCCTCCCTCCTTAATATCTCCATGTTGCTCTAAGTGTGCGCCTCCCTAGCTCTCCTAACGGCAACTGCAGGTTCTTCTCCCTCCTTGATAGCTCCATTACACTCTCCATTCTCCCGTCGGCTACCGAGCGTTTTCCCCTTTTAACCTCCTCTTTGTTCCTATTACATGGGATTTTCTCCTTATCCTCATGGATTCAGAAACAACTGTAAGTCTTTTTATCCTGCTTTATTTTCTCCTTAATGCAGTTTTGAGGTGCTGTTTGATTTTACATCTATAAAGACTTTTTTGGAACTGTAATTATGATGTATATTTGAACTGTAAATCTTTATCGAACCTGTTATGTATTATGTATTTTGGAACTGTAACTTGTATGGCTGTAAACCAACTGTAAGTCCAATTGTAAATCTTCTTATCCTCATGTCTTCAGAAACAACTGTAAGTCTTTTTATCCTGCTTTATTTTCTAATTAATGCAGTTTTGAGGTGCTGTATGATTTTATATCTGATTCTATAAAGTCTTTTTTGGAACTGTAATTACGATGTATTTTTGAATTGTAAATCTTAATTGAACTTTTATATATTATGTATTTTGGAACTGTAACTTGTTAACTGATGATTTTGGATTTGATGTTGGGTTGTAAACCAACTGTAAGTTCAACTGTAATTATAAGTCTTTTTTGAACTGTAAGTCCTACTATAATTATAATTCTTTTTGGAATTGTAAACTTTATATCTGATTCTATGACGTCTTTGTTTTGAACTGTAATTATTATGTATTTTTGAACTGTAAATCCTTATCGAACCTATTTTGTATTATGTATTTTGGAAGTGTAAATTGTAAGGTTGTAAACCAACTGTAAGTCCAACTGTAATTATAAGTCTTTTTTGAACCGTAAGTCCAACTGTAATTATAATTCTTTTTGGAATTGTATACTTTTTATCTGATTCTATAATGTTTTTTTTAACTGTAATTATGATGCATGTCCAACCGTAATTATAAGTGTTTTCTGAACCGTAAGTCCCACTATAATTATAATTCTTTTTGGAATTTTATATTTAAAGTTTGAACTGTAACTTGTAAAGTTATATATTTTTGTAAAATTGTTAACCGTTGACTTGAATTTCATGTTTGGCTAATTCCCACTGTAATTATAATTCGTATTTTAACTGTAAGTCCAACTGTAATTATCATTTGTTTTGGAACTGTACATTTTAACTATAATTTCGAAGCTTTTTGGAACTGTAATTTTTCTTATGTAACTATAATTATTGATGTAACTGTAATTTTGGTGGTTTTTGGAACTGTAATTTTTCTTATGTAACTATAATTATTGATGTAACTGTAATTGTAGTTGAAATTTAATTTGTTGTATTTCTTTAAAAGGATCTCGTTGTGTTCCCCGTCGTGCATTCGGAGGAAGAAGCTTATAAAATGTATTATGACTATGCACACCGAATTGGTTTTAGTGTGCGCAAACAACACATTATGTATTGGACGCATACAAGAACAATCAAAACTAGAGAGTATAGTTGTTCAAAATCCAGAAATAAGCGAATAAATCCATCTCCGAAGAAGTACCGCAAATTAGATACACGCACAGGTTGTCTTGCTTGTATTCATTTCCATGCTGATATAGATGGCAAAAGTTGGATAATAACAAAGTTTTTTGAGGAACACAATCACCCCCTCGCAACAGAGAAAGAGAGCCAGGTATTGAGTTCTCGTCGTTCCATATCTGAAATGCAGGGTAATCTGCTGAAAAACATGACAGGGGCGGGTATTAAACCTGTTGATGCATACAACTTTATGTTAGACGAAGCTGGAGATCATGAAAATATTGGTTTTAGCAAAACAGATGCTTTTAACTACATTCAGCGTGAAAGAGCGGCATTAATTGAAAGATGTGACACAACTTCCTTGCTTGAAATATTACAGGAGAAGCAATTAAAAGATAACATGTTTTCACACCATGTTCGAACAGATAAGCTGAACAGTTTGACGAGATTCTTCTGGATGGATGGCAATAACAAAATATATTATGACTGTTTTGGTGACGTTTTGATTTTTGATACCACATATCGAATGAATAAGTAAAATCTTGCATGTGCGCCTTTCATTGTCGTGAATCATCATTGGCAGAATATCTTCATGGGAGGAGCTTTCATTGCTGAAGAAACAATTGAGTCATTTATTTGGGTTTTTGAGTCATTACTGAAGTGCATTGATAGAAATGAACCAATATCAATTTTTACCGATCAGGATCAAGCTATGTCTGCTGCAATTGAGCGAGTGTTCACTAAAACTCGACATCGGTTGTGTCAATGGCACATCTCCAAGAAGGCGCCTTCTAAAGTTCCTAGCTTTAACAACGACAATAGTATTCGTGCATTTTTTTATCATTGTATGACGAAGTGCGATGGGGAAAATGAGTTTGATAGAAGTTGGTATGAGATGATCACAAGAGGCAATCTACAAGAAAATCGATGGTTGAAGGATTCCTCGTCAAACGCGGGTTCCAGGTTAAAACTGGAATCATCGTTCGATAAGGAGTTCTGCATCGAGGGATTAATATGTAACGTAACTTCGCCGTCTCCTACCCGAAGGTGGAGGCGACCGTTTTTGGAGTCAATTATCGCACGGGAGGTTGCGAGGAATGGGCGACCGAGGATGATTGGCACCTTAGCGTCCTCCTCTATGTCGAGGATGACAAAGTCTACTGGGAAGATAAACTTGTCCACCTTGACCAGAACATCCTCCACTACCCCTATCGGGTACTTTACCGAGCGATCCGCGAGTTGGATGCTCATCTTAGTTGGACTCGGGGCGCCTAAATCTAGTTTTTTGAAAAGTGAAAAAGGCATCAAATTGATGCTGGCGCCTAAGTCTGCTAGAGCGTACTTAATTAACATATTGCCAAATAGGCACAGGATGGAAAAACGTCCCGGGTCATTTAATTTTGGCGGCAATCTGTTAAGGAGAACAGCCGTGCATTCCGCGTTAAGGGAAACACGCGAAACATCTTCGAGTCGCTTTTTATTAGAAAGCAACTCTTTCAGATATTTCGCATATTTCGGCATTTGAGAGAGTGCCTCGCAGAAAGGAACGTTGATATGGATTTGTTTTAAAATTTGTAAAAAAAATTTATATTGCTCGTCCTTTCGCTCGTTATTTATTTTTGAGGGATAAGGAAGGGACGGGCTAAAAACGTTCGGCACAATCGGAATACTCGTGGAATTATCTATCGAGAGAGAGGGTGGAGGGGTCGTTGTCGAAACATGTACCTTGGGCTCAACCCGTTTTGGGGAGGTTACCTCCTTGCCGCTGCGAAGGTTTATAGCATTGGCATTTTCTCGGGGGTTCGGCTCCGTGTTTCCTGGAAGAGTGCCATATGGCCGCTCTGAGACCATCTTTGCCAGCTGTCCAACCTGATTTTCCAAGTTTTTAATCGATCCGGTAATATTACGGATATTTGACTCGGTGGACGCGACGTATTTAGCAAAACGTCTTCTAGCGGAGAAGGTTTTGGAGGTGGAGGCTGGAATCCATTCGGAAATCCTTGCGGAAATCCTTGCGGGTTCACTATTGGGGGCCTCTGAGCATTGTTAGGATTGCTCCAGGAGAAATTTGGGTGATTCCTCCAACCCCGATTATAATTATTACTATACGGATTATTATTAGGGTTGAAGGGGGGCCTAATTGGATTACCAAGGTAATCTACGGTTTCTTCGACAAAAGTATTATTATTATTATTATTCCAAGCGGGAGTGGAGGAGGAAGCAGTCATCTCTGCCACTTGCTTACTTAACCGTTCAACTTGAGTGGCTAAGTGAGAAGTGGCATCCACTTCGTAAATCCCGGATGGTTTAGTAGGGCGTGATCTAGGCACATTCCATTGATAGGCGTTCATGGCCATTTCCTCGAACAGGGCTTGGGCGGCCTCCGGGGTTTTGTTATTCAACGTTCCCCCAGCGGCCGCATCAATCATCTGTCGCGTGGAAACATTTAGGCCATTATAAAATGTCTGGACCTACAGCCAGGGTGGTAGTGCGTGATGAGGACACCTACGCAAGAATTCCTTAAAACGCTCCCAAGTCTCGTAAAGAGACTCAGAATCGAATTGAATGAAAGAGGCGATATCTGTGCGTAATTTAGCGGTTTTAGACGGGGGAAAATAAGTTATGGATCCTCTGGGGAGAGAAGTTAACCACGCTTTGGCTTTCGTCCGCAGCGAAAATGGAAATAAACGTAAACGAATAGCGTCGTCAGTAACGCCATTAATTTTAAAAGTGTCGCATATTTCCAAAAAACTAGAAAGGTGTAAATTTGGATCCTCATCCGGCAAACCGTCAAATTGAACTGACTGTTGTACCATTTGAATGATACTAGATTTTATTTCAAAATTATTATTAGCCACTGTTGGGCGTGTAATACTCGATCCGGTGTCCTCCAAATTCGGCCTGGCATAATATGCCATGGTCCGTGGTGGGGCCACATCTGGAGTTTGATCGGTCATAGCTTCAGTGAAAATATCTCCGATAGATTCTTCGGGAAACTCGAGTAAGTTTTGATCGCGAAGTCGGAGGCGCTCGTGAAGAGTGCGCTCGATTTCGGGGTCAAAAGGGATATTCGAATCTTCCGAGGAATTTCCTCGGGTCATATGCTAATAATAAAAATTTAAATATTTTCGGCCCTTTTTTAATTAAATTTTTTTTTTTTGAAATGATAAAAGTAATCGTAATTCCTTTTTCAGAATAACAACACAAGTCCCCGGCAACGGCGCCAAAAACTTGATGACTTAAATTTGGATTTTGCAAAGTCTTTATGAGATTAGAAATTAGGCGGGTGTTTTCAAAGAGTTTCGCAAGTACTTCTACTTTGAGAAATTAACCGTTATCCTATCGAGAGATAGAAGTAACAGTCTTTTTCTTCTTTCGAAATATTGACGATAAAACCCTGACTACAATGCCGAATTCTTTTTAAAATTAAAAAGGAGAGTTTTGCACTAAATGGAGTTGAAAAGTTTTATATTATATTTTTAATCCAAATTTAATCATATGATAAAGGCAAGTATAACTTATTGCGAGTAATACAGGATATTTTGTTTTAGAAAATATCGGGGTCGTATATTTCCGCGGGTCGTGTTGATTATAATTACTTTGAGAATAAACTATTATTTTATCGAAAATAAGTTTATGGTCGTTTTTAAAAGCGAACGATAATAAGTGAATTACTAGAGTTCTAAAACAATAATAATAAGCGTATAACTAGAGTTCTAAAACGATAATAATTAGCGGATAACTAGAGTTCTAAAACGATAATAATAAGCGTATAAAAGTGCGAAAAAAAGACTTATATAAAAGCAGTAATAGTATCCGTCCCAACCGTTTTAAATAAGCGCTAAAGGAAATTAGCCTCTTATTCAAGCCAGGGGTGGTATATAGAAATGAAAGACTTATAAAAACAGTAATAGTATCCGTCTCAACTATCTTAAATAAGTGCTAAAGGAAATTAGCCTCTTATTCAAGAAAGGGGTGGTATAGAAATGAAAGACATATAAAAGCATGAAATAATATTCGTCCCAACTATCTTAAATAAGTGCTAAAGGAAATTAGCCTCTTATTCAAGAAAGGGGTGGTATATAGCAGTTAATAAAGACTGAAAAATAAAAACTGAAAAGTGTGATACACACTCAGAACCCAAAATAGGGTTTGGAAGACTTCGCTCAGAGACATTATAACGGCATATGAAGATTTTTGAAATAAGAAAAAACAAATTATTTTATTGCAAAAATGGACATTACAACTAGACTATGAAAGCAGAAGTGGCTACCTATTAATATAGAAAATGAAAGCAGAAAAGGCTATCTAGAATGCCGAAAAACAACTAAAATACAAGTCCTTAATTGCTCCAGAAACTAACTAACATCTAAAATTCTGGATGAAAATTACATCAGCCGAGGCCCTCTATTTATAGAGAAAATTTTATTTTTACACGCCCTAGGTCACGGGCATGACTTGGAAAGTCACGGTCGTGACTTAGGGCGTGACTTGGGCATGATGACTGTCGAGCTGCTGGCCACCTTCCGGAAGAATCTACCGTCAAAATTGGCTGCACACGGGCGTGACTTGCTGGAACACGGGCGTGACAGTGGGTGGCAGATGTCGGCAGCATGGGCGCGGCTTTGACTGGGATGCGCTGGCGGCTCACGGGCGTGACTTGAACATGGGCGTGACCTGAACACGGGCGTGTCTTGGGGCGTGACCGGGATTTGACGCGCGCTGGCCGCTTTCTGGAAGACTAGAGCTTCACGGGCGTGACTGGGTTGAACACGGGCGTAACTTGAGCGATTTGTCCGGATTTGATCTGAATCGAGCCGTCCCGACAAAATTTGAACTTTAAAATTACACGCCCTTGGTCACGGGCGTGACCGAGGGTGTGACCTGTGAAAATTTTGCAAAAAATTGCAAAAACAAAAATAAACTAAGTTAGAAACCAGAAATAATTAAAGAAGCAATTTATTCATTAATTTACATAGAAAATTTACAATATTAATCAAAACTATACTAATAATTGTACTAAAAATATATATATTTTATTACTTATCACTGGACGTCAGAGGATGGTTTGGGGATGGATCTATCCCAACGATCTAGCATTTTAGCATTCAATTTCTTGGAGTAGTGGAGAGGTACTCCCATTTTCTTATGCAGTACATCTTCTAGGATGTTTAGAAGAGAGAGGGACAATATCCTTCCATATGAGGGGAACTGCAAGGTGTTCTTCACTCTCTGGAAGAGGAACTCACCCCAGTTGGTTTTCTTGGAGTGGATTATTCGGGCCATGACAACAAACATTTCTTTTGATATGCGGTCATGTGATCCCGGCTTGCACAGCAGTACCTTCCCTACGATGTCGGCCATCAGTTTACCCTTCTGATTGAATTCAGCTCTTCTGATAGACCCATAGGTCTTCCCTGTGTGTCCGCACCACAAGTAGCTTGAGGACATTTCTTCAGGCGTGAGTTCTTCGTCATCTTCTCCTATTTGAATATTTGGTAGATTCAGTGCTTTGCTCAGTCTTTTTCCAGAAATTTTAACGGTCCTACCCCCAACTAAGGATTTTATCCTTGATTCAGTATGATTCAGTTTTGCGTTGGTGAAGAATTCATTCAACTCTCGATAGAGAAGAACGGATGGTTCACAGAGGACGTACTCTAATCCAGATGCCTCCAGCAGCCCAATTACTAACCTTATCTCATTAGAGCAGGCATTGAACCCTCCTCGCTGAAGTTCACAGCCTGAGATCACTTCTTCCTTCTTAGGAGCCATCGTTTTGGAGAGAGAGAGAGAGAGAGAGCACGCGAGCGGAGACAAGGGTTTATCGACGGAACGATTTAGGGCAAATGATAGCGTAACCTATTATTTTTGAACATTCACTCTATTTATAGTGTTACGAGGCACGTACCTTTTCAAGGCGATCAGATGGCTCCGATAGACCCATCTAATCCCGAGACAATTTGTACGAATGACTCAGTGCGCATAAGTCGTCGATATGTTCCCTGGATATTCATTTTCCCATCTCGCATCATTTATGTCTTTTACTCATATCGTGTTTATCGTAATGATCAACAATTTTAGATAACCTGCACTAATTTTAATTAGTAGGTAACCTTTGCTGCTCTGACGATAAGTCAGAACAGCTACCATGTCCAATGCCCTCTGATTTGTTGATGGGCACTAGGACTCCCTGCAAAACTTGGTTACGAACCCTTGGGAACCCAAGCTAATTTGGGTCCGGGGAAATTATTATCTCTCGAGGGTATGTTTGATTTCACTGCCCTGATGCCAAAGTATGCATAATGATTGTGAAACAAATTATTTATAAGTTTAGCATTGGTTACCCTTGGAGCTGCTGGATTGAGCCAACACTTGCTTGTAAGGTGTCCTGCCTTACCACAACACCAGCAGTTGAACTTGTTGTGTCCTATTCGCTTGCCGTTGATGAGTGAATGATGCTTCTGTGGGCGGAGCGAGTGCATATAGGACATAGAGTTGTATTGAGCAGAGATGTGGTTCTTCCCATTCCTACTTGTTTTATGAAAGTCAGTCCTTCACAAACATCCCCTTATTTTTTTGGACTGGCTGAACTTCTGTTCCCTAGTGAATTTTTTCTCATAACTCGTTTTGGAGATGACTGTTGGCATCTCTCTTCCTTCTTGACTATGCCTGCTGCCTTTATTCTGCGGAGAGGTTGATTCTGATATTGAGGATTTAACTCCAGCTCTCCTTTCTGTAGAGGATTTTATCAGGCCTGTAATTTGATTGTGTCTGAATTTCATCGGCAGAGCCAAATTTCTATCCTCCTTTAGAGATACAATTTCTTGGGTTAAAGTGTGGCACAATTCTCTACTATCAACCAAAGCCTTCATAGTTTTCCCAAACTTGGTTAACAAATCCATGTTTGAGCTAGCATTATAGTCTCTTTTCAGCTGACAGAAGTCTGTGTTCTCCAAGGTCAGTCTATCATTTTCTTTTAGGGATCGAAGTTTCTTGCTTGGAGAATTGAGATTTCATCGGCTTGCTTTCTGCAAAGTTCCTTGCTTCTACTGAGTTCTTCCAGAAGAACCTCATAATTTTCTATGAGACATCCTTCGGAGTCTGAATCAGTATTAGATAATGGAGCCCATATTCCTTTCGGTTCTGGAGTTGTCTCATCCTGAGTTTCATCCTCTGACTCCGATAGAGAAGTTAGTCCAAACTGTATTTTCTTCCCTGTGTCTGAAGTGCTTGTGTCACTATTACTTAGGGTTTTACTTTTCCTTTCAGCTTCTGGCGATTTTTCTATGAGAGTTGCTAATGACTCCCACATTTCCTTGGATATAGTGCAGTGTGCAATTTGATCCAAGGTAGGAGTATCAACTGCACTGGCAATGACGCTTTTGGCCTTTTTGTCTAAGTTGGCTAAGATGATCTCATCTTCAGTCACTTCCTTAGGCAAGGACTTGTGGAAGTATGGCCCTTCTTGTACGATTTGAAACATTCTTGAATCTAGAGCTTCCATGAAGATTCTTGCTCTGACTTTCCAGAGGGCAAAATTTTCTTTGCAGCAAATAGCTATTCTTGATTCCATAGCTAATGGTAAGTAGACTCCCAATTAGGCAGATCTGTTCAAGCTGTTAAGCTTTTCTTTGAACAACCTGGCTCTGATACCACTTGTTGTTTATGGGGGTGTCTACTTGAGCACCTAGAGGGGGTGAATAGGTTTTTCTAATTTCCCCTGTCCCCTTTTGATTCCTCTACTTTGTGATTATCGGATTTGCAGAATATAAAGAACTAATCACAAAAAGCACACAAATGATTTATAGAGGTTCCTCAAGACCGGGTGTCTTGAGTAGTCCTCTGTCCCTCTACGCCTACCCAGCGATCCGCTAGGCTCGGCAATCTCCGCCAAAAACTTCAGGCCCGCAAGCCTTACAACACGGGCCCGCAAGTCCAACAGCCTAGGCCCTCAAGCCCCTACTGCCCCCGAGCCCGCAAGCTCGACACTCAGGCCCTCAAGCCCTACAACCAGGACCCGCAAGTCCCAACAGCCTAGGCCCGCAAGCCCCTACTGCCCCCGAGCCCGCAAGCTCGACAGATCGCACCCGCAAGTGCACTGCCCTTGCCCTCAAGCCTTACAGCTCTCCATCCCTCAAGCCGAACAATATGGCACGCAAGCCTTACAACAAATTACAGAGATTAGACTGTTTCTTCAGCCTGATGTTGATCGGCAACCTTAGCCTGATGAAGATCGGCTGCTTGAGATTGAAGAAGAATGCTTCTGAATCAGATCTTGAATGCGCGGCTCTTCTTCAAATCTTTCTTATCCAGATGTGGATTGGCTTCTTAGCAATCGATGAGGATGACTGCTTCTTGTTTTCTTCTTCTACTTCTCCGCAAAGATGTACTGTTCGATTGATGAACGGCGGGATTCTTCTCTTTTTTTTCTTTTTTTTTCAGCAAACTTATTTTCTAGGGCATCATTGCTTCTTTTTATAGGGAAGCTGCATAACGGTCACATACAGCCTTCCTTTTTGTCAGATGCCCATCCTTCAAGGCGTGCGCTGATTGGACGGCCAGGCGGCGGTATTAATTGCTGACAGCGCCTCCGCAACTATTTGAATTTGTCGTCGGTAAAATTTCCATTGTCACGCCGATATGGAATCTATCTCGACGACATACTTTTGTCGGCGCCTTGAGTATTGGTGACCCTTCAACTCTTCTTGCTTTGGCATCTGGTGCCCGTGTTCGACGACACGAGGCTTGCAGGTCTTCCAGCATATGCTTTTCTTGACCGTGTCGCTGAGACCTTCTTTCTTCTATCTGTCGTCGTAATCGCAGGGTCCTTTGACGACGATACTTCGCTCTTCTCAACGACATGCTGTATTTTGACAGGTGCTCTGCCCTTGCCATGCTCATCATTCTGATGACATGCATACTTTGTCGATGGCATCACCTGTGCTTCTTGATGACATGCACTTATATCTTCCTGAGATTATGAACTAGAATTGTGATCAAATACATAGTGAAGTATTCTTGATAAGATGACTTCTTCAAATCAGGAATCATGTGGGCACGATTCCCAACAGTGATCCTGCAAAATTTAGCAAAGAAAGATGCAAAGAAGTGAGCTCGTAAATGCAAGAGATAAATAAACGCATGTTATTTCTTGAACTGTAATTATCCTCTAATTTTGGACTGTAATATTTAACTGTAATTAAAATGGTTTTTAGAACTGTAATTATAAACTGTAATTTGTGAGCTCTTTTTGTTGGACTGTAAATTAAAAGTAATTTGTACAATAACATAGCAATTTAATGTAGGAAAAAAGAAGGAATTAAAGAGACACATTAAGCCTTATTTGTTTGTTCACAAATATTAGCACATGGTAAGTACTACCCACAAATAATTTATATATTTTAGTAAATTACGGTAGCAAAAAATGTCTCAAAAACTTTAGAACATGTAGCATGTTCAAATAATGTTACAAGCCAAGTAATTTTAGCAAATATTGCGATTAAATCAACTGCAATATAGTAAGAGATTTACAGATGTTGACAAATCTTATAGCAAGACATAAATAGATGCATGTTATTTCTTAAACTGTAATTATCTTCTAATTTTGGACTGTAAGTTTTAACTGTAATTAAAATGGTATTTAGAACTGTAATTGTAAACTGTAATTTATGAGCTTTATGTTGGACTTAAAATTAAAAGTAATTTGTACAATACGATAGCAAATAAAGGTAGAAAGCTAAGAATGTTCATAAATAATTGTTTTAAGGCTTAATAACATGATAAATAATACCACATGGTACGTACTACCCACAAATAATTTAGTTAAACAGTATATTATGGTAATAAAAAAGTTCTCCTAAAGTTTATAGTATGTAGCATGCTCAAATAATGTCACAAGTCAAGTAATTTTAGCAAATATTGTAATTAAATCAACTGCAATTGCTGCATGGAATTTTGACGTCTCAGCTGGCCAATAATTGCATTCATCCCAGGAAATTTCTTGCATTGATACAACCGCCTCCATAAATTTCAGAACGAATACCCCGTAGTCATGACCATTTGCTTGTTGAGGCAAGCCAGGAACTTTTACAATTGGCCATTTTTCAATGTCGATTGGCAGTGCTCTATTTGCCTCTTCATGGAGTAATTTTACATGCAACATAACTCAGAATTTAAAAAAATATGAATATTAATATCACTTCATTGTTAAACTATACAAAACTTACCAATGTTGGTAGGCATGTTAAGTGACGCTTTCTTTTCATAGAGTCATAAAACTCTCATTTACATTCCTTTAAGCGACACACCAGTAAGACCCAATGACTGGTTAGGTGGCATGGCATGATAATTAGTTCATTGTTTTTAACACTGGTTTTTGTTAAATGGCTGATTAGGCACCTAGTGTTTTGCGTATTGATTCTCCTATAGTACTGTATTTCAAGGTTAGTAAACTACAATGCAATTTGTAATGAAAGTTGTAATGTTGTGATAGTATACTTACAACATAGTCCGATGATACATAAAGGAAACTTTTTACATTCCCCTTTGATTGTGTTTGCCTAGAAAGCCCGCGACCTCTTCCAAAGGCCAAAGTTTTTCGACCTGAGCGGTCTCAAATTATGGTGATCGAGCAGACCGCCAAGTCCCTTCTCAGCCAAAATTTTCTAAGTCCCAAGCGGTCAAGACAGTGTGAGACCGCCAGCCTAAGCGATCTGATCATTTTCTTCTTTTCTGCTATTTGCACCCCTCGTCTCTGCCCCGGCTCTCCTGTACCCCGGGCAGCCCGTAGTTCTTAGTTCTGCCCGTTTGGGCAACCTCCTCGTCTATAAATAGAGGGGTAGGGGTACCTGGAAAAGGACTCTTGCCCCGAGACTCCAGCTTACGACCTGTGTAAGCGGTCTCATTTTTAGTGATCGTCATCCTGTGATCGTTTTCCTTCTCTTCAGCCTCTCCTATCTTAGTAACCTGCACTTTGCAGTCTTCTCCTTTTCCCCCCTTAGTGTGTGAATTTTGGAGGTACCATTTTTGGTGCCAACAGAACGAACACGCGACCTTCAGATCCGAAGTGTCAGGTGAAATTCATAGACTTTCGAGATGGCTGAGCATCGCAGAGGTCGTCCTGCGCGGTCTCCCAGCGGTCACCCGTCCGATCACAATTCCTTGGAAGCGCTTGAGCGCCGTTTCGAACTCCGCGTAGAGCAGGCTCTCCGTGAGGCCGCTCGAGCTAGGCAGGATGCAGCTTCTGTCCAGCAGGAGATCGCCCGGTCTCAGCAAGAGGCCGCTCGAGACCGGCAAGAGGCTGTCCGGACTCAGCAGGAGTCCGCGAAGCAGATTGAGGCCATGAACCAAGTTCTGGCTGCAATCTCTCAGAGAATCCTTCCTCCTCCGCCTCAGGTCGCCACCCAAGATTGCATGGCGAGCGGTCTCCCATGTGATCACCCCAGTTTCCAGCCTGCAGCTCCTCAGCGATCTCAGCATGAAGAGTTCGTTGCTCGCCATCATTCTTTCCGAGCCGCAGCCCAGGGGCCTCCGGCTCAAGCCCTGAATTTCAAAGAAGAGTTTGCTTATCCGCAAGCTCCTCCTGCTTCCTTTCTTGCTCCTCCAGGTCCTTCTGTTTTCTGGGAGCCTTCTCCTTTTACCGACGAGATCCGTCGAGACCCAATTCCCCATGGGTTCAGGGAGCCTCGCCTTCCCATTTTATCAGGGGAGAGTGAACCAATGTCTCATCTCCAGGCCTTCGAGTCAGCTGTTGCTCTCAGGACTATTTCGGATGGAGTGAGGTGTAAGTTGATGGTCACCTCTTTTGATGGAGCGGCCAGGGAATGGTTCTATAAACTTCCCAGTCAGTCCATTCTGAGTTTTTCTGCTCTAAGGGAAGAGCTTCTATTAAGATTTGCCACCGCAAAGAAGAGGAAGAGTGGTCCTGCGACCCTCTTCAAAATTAGGCAAGGGGACAACGAGACTGTTGCCCACTTTGTAGATCGCTTCCAGAAGGAGATTTTGGGGATCCGAGATATGGATCCTGAGCTATACATGGTAGCTCTAATCAGCGGCCTGCAGGAGGGCCCTCTGAAATTTGAGGTCACCACCAAGGAGCCCAGCTCCTATCAAGAGCTGATTAGTGTGGCTAATCGCTTCATAGAGGGGGAAATCAACAACCCCACCTATGTTAGCAACCTGACCAACAGAGGAGTTCAGAAGGGTTCCGCGGGATTCTACCCGGCTCCACCTTCCTCGAAGCCTCGACAAGAGCTCCCACCTCCAGCTCCGAGAGGTAAGAATTATCGCAACCGCAATTCTAACCGAGGTAATCAATCTTCTTTCCCACTTCAAGGTTCATTTTTTCAAACTCCCGTTGCCCCTGCTCCGCAAGCTACCCCAGTCCACCATATTCAATACATTCAACCTCCTCTTCTACCCCTCCCGTCTCATTACAACGAATCCCAAGAGTCTTTAGCAGACTTTAGGGTTCCAATGAGTGAAGTGCTTCAAACTGTTCAGAAGCAACCTTTCTTCATAAGACCAGCTCCGCTGAATTCAGACCCAAAAACACGAAACCCAGCCCTGTACTGCGAATATCACCGAGAAAGGGGTCACTTGACAGAGAACTGCAGAGCCCTCCGTTTGTTCTTGGAGAGGCTTCTGAAGGAGGGTAAGATCTCCGATGTCATTCAGAAGAGCGATCCTGCCAAAGCCTCAACTTCTAAAGCCAAGGAGGTAGCAGAGGTTCATTGGGAATGCGAGGAAGTGGATGATGTAGGCCATCTGGGCAACATCGGCTTCCAAAATGAATGCATAGATGCTAACGATGAGGGTGCCTTAGGCAACCTCTTTTGCATCCATGGGGGTGCAGGTCCTGAGTCTTCAAGAAAGGCAAGTCTGAAGAGAGTTTATCAATCAGAGGTCGCAGCTACCTCTTCAGCTCCGGTCCGAGGGGCGGTCACCTTTGGAGATGAAGATATTCCTCAGACCGCGAATCCCTTCGACGACGCAGTCGTCGTCAAGGCCGTAATAGAAAATTATACGGTAGAAAAGATTCTGATAGACACGGGAAGCTCAGTCAACGTGCTCTTCAAACCAGCTTTTGAGGCGCTGAAGACAGGTAAACCCCTCCTATCAACTGAAGGACCTCTCTATGGTTTTTCAGGAGAGAAGAAGGAAGTTGAAGGGCTCGTCACTCTTTCTGTGATCTTGGGAGGGATAGCTAAATCGGTAAAGTTCATAGTCGTTGATGCTCCCAGTAGCTACAACGCAATTTTTGGAAGACCCTTCTTGAATGGGTATCAAGCCATCGTCTCCACTTATCATCAAGTGGTGAAGTTTGCTCTGAATGGCAAGCAACACCGAATTAGAAGTGACCCGAGGAAAGCTAGAGAATGCTATGTAAAGACGGTCAACATGATCGTATCGTCTCCTCCTCAGGAAGTTATGATGGTTGAATCGGTGGAAGTTCCCGAGTAATCCCGGCTACAGAAGAAGCTGAAGAAGATACAAGAGATGGAGCTCACTTGGAACCTGCCCAAGTGACTCAAGCAGTCCAAATCAGCGAGGAAGATGAGAGCAAGTGTCTCTCTATCAACGCTGAATTATCTGAAGCTGACAAGAGTCAGCTCATCTCCTGTCTTCTTCAGAACTTAGATATTTTTGCTTGGTCAGCAGCTGACATGCCAGGAGTGGATCCTAATGTCGCTTGTCACCACCTCAATATCGATCCCAGCTTTGTCCTGATTCAGCAGAGGAAGAGATCCGTTGCCACTCGTCTAGCTCAGCCTATCCGCGAGGAAGTGGAAAAACTCCTGAAGGCAAAATTCATCCAACCAATCCAATATCCTGCGTGGGTTTCTAATGTTGTAATGGTCAAAAAACCAGGTGGAAAATGGAGGATGTGTGTTGACTTCACCAAACTTAATAAAGCTTGCCCCAAGGATTGCTACCCCTTGCCTCGGATAGATTCTTTAGTTGATTCGGCGGTTGGATATTTGTTTATGAGTTTTTTAGATGCATTTTCTGGTTATCATCAAATTAAAATGCATAAGCCTGATATCCCTCACACTTCATTTATCACGAATGACGGATGTTTTTGTTATGTAGTGATGCCTTTCGGGCTTAAGAATGCCGGAGCAACTTATCAGAAAATGATGGATACGGTTTTCAAAAGCCAAAAAGGAAGAAACCTTGAAGTCTACGTTGATGACCTCCTGATAAAAAGCAAATCGTTCTCTTCTCATTTTAACGATTTAACCGAAACGTTTTCAACTCTTAGAAATTTTAATATGAGGTTAAACCCTTTGAAATGTGTGTTCGGAGCTACTAAAGGTAAATTTCTCGGCCATCTTCTCACTCCGGAAGGGTTGGAGCCGAATCCTGACAAAGTAAAGGCTATCTTAGAAATGCCACCTCCCAAGTCTCCTAAAGAAATTCAGCAGCTCGGAGGGAGGATGGCAGGCTTAAGTCGCTTTATCTCTCGATCGGGAGATAAGAGTGCACCTTTTTTCAAGACCCTCCGGGGAGGGGGTAGGTTTGAGTGGACAAAGGAATGTGATGATGCTTTCGATCAACTTAAAAAGCAGTTAACATCAACCCCTTTGCTCCAAAGCCCACGAGAAGGAGAAAATCTTTTTCTTTATTTGGGAGTTGGATCCGATGCTATAAGCTCTGTCTTGGTCCGCGAGGAGAGAAAGAAACAATTCCCGGTCTATTACGTAAGTAGAATTCTGAAAAATGCGGAGACTCGCTATCCGATCCTCGAAAAGCTGGCCTTAATGCTCGTAACCTCGGCAAGAAGGTTAAGAGACCTTATTTTCAAGCGCATTCGATCCTAGTTGTCACTGATCTCCCCCTAAAGGGTGTCTTGGAAAAGCCGGAGCATTCAGGAAGGCTAGCCAAGTGGGCAATAGAACTTAGTGAGTTCGACATTTCATATGTTCCAAGGGTGGCAATCAAGGCTCAAGTTCTGGCAGATTTCATGGTAGATGCCAAGGAAGTCGGGGCAGAAAAGGGAAGCAAAGCACCCCTCGCTTGGACAATCTATGTGGATGGAGCCTCGGGAAGAGATTCTTCGGGAGCTGGAATTATCTTAATCAATCCGAACGGAGTAAGATTAGATCAGGCGCTGAAATTCTTTTTCAAAGTAACAAACAATCAAGCTGAGTATGAAGCTTTGTTAGCTGGGCTCAGATTTGCTAGAGAATTAGGAATCAATGATGTTAAAGTGCTCACGGATTCCATGGTGATGGCTTCCCAAGTGAATGGAACCTTCGGAACGAGAGATAGTATTTTAAAGCGATACTTAACCCTGGTAAAAATTGAGGTGGGAAAGTTTAGGAGCTTTATTATTGAATATATTCCAAGGGAAGAGAATATGGAGGCGGATGAGTTAGCAAAGTTTGGCCTTCCATCGGGAGGAACAACCTCGGAGTTGTTTCGTCCGGCAATTGAAGAGGGGGAGGTCATGGAAATTGATCAGCATCCGTCTTGGATGGATCCATTTGTTCTTTATCTCTCGGCTGGAAAACTCCATTCAACGGTAAAGGATAAGAAAAGATTTAAACGAAAAGCAGCTAACTATTACCTTGTTGCAGGAGTACTTTACAGAAGAACTTTCCTTTCTCCATTGGCACGATGTGTTTCGGAAGAGGAGATTCCAGTAATTCTTCAAGAAGTTCATGCAGGAGAGTGCGGCTGTCACTCAGGGGCAAGAACCTTGGAGAAAAGAATCCTAAGGCAAGGTTATTTTTGGCCTCAAATGAGGAAGGATGCAGAAAAATTTGCCAGGAAATGTGTCAAATGCCAGAAGTTTGCTCCTCTCCAGAATCAGCCAGCTCAGCAGCTCAAATCAATAGCGACCCCTTGGCCTTTTGCAGTTTGGGGAATGGATTTGGTTGGGCCTTTTCCTATGGCAAGTGGTCAGCGCCGATATATTATAGTCATGATTGACTATTTCAGGAAGTGGATAGAAGCAAAGGCATTGGCCAAAATTACTACCCAAGCTGTGAAGAATTTCATTTGGGGGGAGATAGTATGTCGGCATGGAATTCCAATGGCGATCATTACCGATAATGGCTCTCAATTTAATAATTCAACTCTCATTAGTTTTTGTGATCAAATTGGAATCGAGCTACGCTTCGCCTCTGTACATCATCCTAGAAGCAACGGGCAAGTAGAGGCTGCCAACAAGCTTATTATAAATCTTTTGAAGAAGAAAGTAGAAAATCTTAGAGGCAACTGGGCAGAACAGCTACCTTCGGTCTTATGGGCCTTGAGGACAACGCTGAATTCGGCCACTGGAGAGACTCCTTTCAAATTATCGCATGGTTCTGAAGCTCTTATTCCAGTAGAATTCGAGGTAAAAAGTCCGAGGGTATTGTTAGCACAGCAGAACCAAATTGATTGGATGGAAGAGAATGATGAAGAGTTAAAATGTAGCCTCGACTTAATTGAAGAATTGAGGGATACGGCAACCATTAGACAAGAGGAGGTGAAAAGAAGAATGGCAAAATTATTTGATAAAAACGTAAGAACCAAGGAATTTGTTGCTGGGGACTTGGTCTTGAAGAAAGTAGATGCCGCGGCAAGAGCCGGTTCGGTTGGGAAGCTTAATCCAAACTGGGCAGGGCCATTCGTGATAAGAAAGGTGCTCAAAAATGGTGCCTACCATCTCCAAAACCATTAAGGAGAGGAGTTGCCTCACTCTTGGAGTGGAGATGATCTCAATATCTTCTTTTCTTGAAAAGTTCGTATTCAGTTTTCTCATTCCATTTCTCACTTTTCTTTTCTTAAGCATTATGCAAACATGGCCAAGATGATCATGGCATGCATGATTAACGGCAAGATCAAATATGAGTTATTAATAAAACCAAAAGCTCGTCAAGCAAGACATCGACGGATCCTACTTCTTTCCCCTTGGCTTGTTAGTTTGACGTGTAATTCTGCCAGAACCATAGATGTCGGGGAGATTTCGAATCTGTGTAGCAGTGGCTCGCCAAGCTCGAGCGGTGAAAGTTTAGGATGTCGGGTCCTAGCTGACATCTGGCACACCTTAGCAAGGAGGGCTGGGTGGCTGGCTCAGCTCTGTCATGCATTGAAAAGGACATTGTTACGGTCTGAATGATCTTCGGGGAAAGCAATGTCGGTATAAGCCTCATCGGCATGACCACACCTGCACTATCGATCATTTCGATCTGTAACTCTCGAATGTTCGTTAAAAATGATTGAGAAAAGCAAAAATTCAATAATCTACCAGGAAAAGCAATGTCGGTATAGCCTCATCGGCATAACCACGCCTACCCTGTGAATCATTTTTTAGACTCTCCTTTTCCTCCTTTTTCTCCCTTTTTTCAAAAGGCTTCATTTTATTTCCTAAGTACTGAGCTCGGGCGGTCAGAACTTTTGAGACCGCATTTTCTCCTTTACCTTCAGAAGGTGTTCTATATTGATCCTGATTAAATGGATTAATCTCTTCCAGGATCAGGATAAAGGTGATCGCCAATATTGATTCTGCCGAAGGGAGTTAAAATCGGTCTTAATTCCTTGAGGTCGCCAGATAATCTTCATCTAAGGCCTGTGACATTTACTCAGGCATTTTCTATCCGAATCAGTTCAAGATTGTCAGGAGACCGCTAAGCCTAGATTATCTCCAGCTCTCAGCGGTCTGGATATATTGAGGTCGCTGGTTTTCCATGAATTCCATCTGTAAAAGGGTAAATCAGAAGTTGATAAATGAAATTGGTTTTTTCTGTTTTATGCGGTCTGGTTATCCTGAGGTCGAATGCTAGATGCATATATGATTAAAACTATCTTCGGTATCTTCCCAAATAGTGGTCTCCACAACTTGAGATCGCAGAACTGATCAGAAATATATATATATCATAGTCGCCCGGGCAGTAAGGTTTCGGATATCATCCAGAGGACGGTTTGGTAATACTAAGACCGCATAAGCCTTGTGTTTATACCTGAACATTAATTTTTCTGTTCATAACCTAAAACTTTTTCAAAAAGAGAGATGTTCGATAAAACCTAAGGCATTGAGATCGAATGCCAACTCTAGCTCAGGAGAACAAATAGAATAAACACACCAGAAACAAATTCATTCAACAAATATAGATCTAACAAAAAATCAAATTTTATATATACTCTGAAATGTCTATTACAACGAGACCGCCCGGTCTAAAGAAAAGTTACAGCTCAATCTTTTTTCGGTCTCTTGGAAGATCGCTCAGCAGAGAGGGAAGAACCAGTCTCTGTTGAGGATTCCTCTGATTTACTCACCGGAATTCTAGATCCAGAACTTGAGCCTGAACTAGAATCCCGGCCCTGAGTATAACGGCTCCCACTTTCATCTTCATCATCGATCTCGACGTTCCCTTCTTGATCGCCGGCTTCGCCCGCGGTCTCTTCAGCGGTCTCTGACTGCTCTTCGATTCTTTGAGCCGCATCCGGGAAGAGTTTTGAGAATGTTATATCTTTGAATTCTTCGGTGAAACCACCGAGACCGCGAACCTCATCCAGGACCTGGTCAGCGGTCTCCTTGATATGGTGCATCATGGCCTTCTGGAAAGCTGGATTGGCTAGATCATAGGCCACCCGCTCAGATTGCTATCAAAAGAAAAAGGGAAAAATCAGATCGCGCGGTCACAGGTAATCATTCATATAATGCAAGAAAAACCTTTACCTTTTGAGCTTCACGCAGGGCAGTGATCTCATTTAAGGCGCTACGGAGAGACCGCCCCATATGATGATTTAGAATCGTGCTCCTAGCGGTCACCTGAGCACAGAGATCGGGGAGATCCTTGGTCTCGAGATTGTAAGCCTCTACCGCGTTCTTTGTCCCATACAATGCAGAGGTGACCGCATAAGCGTGACGGGTCACCTTTCCACTCCATGAGGGAAGATCGGTGGAAACCTTTAGAGACTTCCCTTTGGCGGCCCATTTGAGTAAGGGTTTTCCTTTGATATCCCTCATGTTCTTTAAGAAGCCATGTAGGGGGAAGTCTTGATCTGCGGTCTCAGCAGCGGTCCCGAACGAATCGGCCTCCCGCTTCAACCTCTTCTCCCTCTGAGTAAGTATTTCAGCTGCCGGAGAGATTGGATCTCTTTCAGGGACCTTAAAGGTCGCTGAGGTAAGAAAAACGTTAGGAAAAAGGTTATGAAAAATGAACAAAAGGAGATCGCAAGAGAGACCGCAGGAAAGGCTTACTTTCATCAGGAGTAACCTCAGCGATCTCATCCCAGATCGCCAGGTAGTGGACAAGGTCAAGCCTCTTGCCCGCCAGGAAGGCTAGAATCTTTATTTCCTCAGCAGCAAGCACCTTTATCTTTTTGAAGGTACTGTCAGGTCACGGAGATGGTGAACTCTTGAGACCGCCGAGGTCGCCCTCAAAAACAAGAAATCTTTCTGTCCAAAAAGAGATCTTGTTGGGAAGGTTTAAGATCTTTATTCCTTCCGCAGAGAAGTACATTAGTCCCTTGAATTCTTCTTTCTTCTGGCCTTCTTTCAGAACCTTCGCAGTAAAGGTTCCACAGAACAGGTTCATCGAAAACTTTATCCTTTCCGATCTCAAGTAATTGATGAATACATTAATCAGACCGATTGAGTTCGGGGGCAGCTGGGCGAGCACGAAACCATAATACTCCAAAATTTCTATCCATTCCCAAGGGAGGGGAATTATCAACCCATGATCGAAGTGATCGATAGGGATAATATATTTATTTTCCTCTCCAAAATTCAGCTTTTCCTGTTCGGCGGCCGGCGGTCTCACAACAATCTGGGTTTGAATCATATATTTCTTTATAAAAGATATAAATTCATCTTTTGATAGACGTCCCTGTTTTTGATTAGCAGCCAAGAAAGTGATCGCAGAAGAAGCACGAGCGGACACCATTTTGAGAGGTCGCTGAGATCGGTGTTTAGCGCGCATTCAAGAGAACATAAAATGAAGGTTATGAAGGCAACTATTTATAGCAGTCAAAGGATAATTTCGTAATCATTACTTTTTGCAGACCGCCTAGCAAAAATCTCCAGACCGCTCGACCTGGGCAAGATTATATAGCTAAACTACGGCCCCAATAAATGGAATACAGATGAATAAAAAACAGCAGCAACACACAATCCAGACATAAAAGAGATCGCAAATTATAACAATCAAGATCGTATAAAGCACAAAAATTGAAAGAAATCACAAAAATAACAGAAGATATATGAGACATTAATATCACAAATATTACAACAAATTGTTCTTGTTAAGAGATCGCTCGGTCTCAAATTTAATGTTCATTTTTTAGGCCTATTTCTCCCTACATGAGCTGCTATATCCTGCATATCATTAACAACAGCCAGGACAGATGCCAAATTCTGATTAGCTGACAATGCAGCTCGATGAATTTTTGACATCTCCCTGTCCACTTGCTCCATAGGGACAACCACAATTTCAGGTTGCGGTCTCTCTGCTGGATGATCGCTGGAGGTACCCGGTCTCATCAGCATCTTTGAGTGACCGCCTCTCAGCCTCTCGTTCTATACGGACAGTGCGGCAGCTTTTCCTTTGTAGTATTCAGCATCTCTTTTCGCTTTCTTGAGAGATCGGATGAGTTCTTCAACCTTCACATCGCGAGATCGCACGAGCTCTTCAATCTTCAGATCGCGTTCCTCTCGACTCCTCTTCTCAAAAGCACGCAGCTTCTCCTCGAGACCGCGAATCTGATCGTTCTGGGCCCGCTCTCTAAGAAGCATAGATCGAACATCCTCAAATATAGGGTTGAGAATGCCGGTAAGCTCGGGAGGGATCGCGATACGTTGAGGGAGTTCTCCTTCCTCGATCTCAACATTGTCATCATCTGCGATCACAAGAGATAAGTTATTTTAATTACAAATGATATTCAAATAGAATTTCTTGAGCAGAAAGAGTACTTGGAAAGGAATCAAGACCGCAGTCACGTAAGGCTTTCTCAGCATCTTTAGTGAACGCGGGATCTGCGGTCAGTAAAAGGCGGTCTGATCCCCTTAGACGCTCTAAATTCATTCTTTCCAACTCTCTTTTCTGCGATCTATCACCCTCTTTTCTTCTTCTTTTCAACTCTTTGTTACTTAGAAGAATGTCGTCGGTATCGATAAGAATAACCTCGCGTTTTCTTTTTGGAGAAGCAGGTCGAACCATGGGCAATGGAAAGAACTCGACTGATTTGGGAATCATCTTACCCTTACGAGCTCGCAAAACTGAGATCGCCGTCGCGCGATCTGCTGCAGCCTTGTCCAGGTCTCCTTGAGAAGAGTCATCTGGGAGACCGCTGGAAAGTGTAGCTTTTTCCGTGGCGATCTGAAGCTTCCTGGCGGTCTCTTCCTCAGCAGCCCTCTCTTCCGCAGTTTGTGAGACCGCCTGCCTTTTCTCCTCTCCATCAAGAAGAGCCTTTTTCTTCTCCTCGGCGGTCTTGGCCGCCTCTTCTTTCTTCTTCTCCTCCTCTTCCCTCTTCTTCCTCTCCTCCTCTTCTTTCTTCTTCTTCTCCTCCTCTTCCTTTTTCTTCTTCTCCTCAGCGGTCTTAGCCGCCCTTTCCTTCTTCTTCTTATCCTCTTCTTCCTTCCTTTTCTTCTCCTCTTCTTCCTTTTTCTTCTTCTCTTCTTCTTTCCTCTTCTTTTCTTCTTCTTCCTTTTTCTTCTTCTCCTCTTCTTTCCTTTTCTTCTCCTCTTCTTCTTTCCTTTTCTTCTCCTCTTCTTCCTTCATCTTCTTCTCTTCCTCTTCCTTCTTCTTCTTCTCCTCAGCGGCCTTGATCTCCTCCTCCTTCTTTTCTTCTCCTCCTTCTCTTTTTTCTTTCTCTCTTCTTCCTCCTTCATCTTGACCGCCGCATCAGCGATCTCCTTCTCCCTGGCTGCGATCTCTCTATCAACAGCAGCGTTTTGAAGAGAAGAAGCCTCAAAGGGATCAAGCACCTGCATCGATGAAAAAGATGAATTGTTAGAAGAAACTTCATCAAGATAAGCGATTAATTCGAAATCGTCTTCCCCTAATAAAGTTGAGACCGCAGGAGGAAGAAGAAGATCGCTTCTGGTATTCACCTTTTGAATCGCAGCGGAATTCTCCGGATCAGCGTCATCAAGAAGTGTGATCGTCTCAGGAGCGGTCATATCCTGTCCATCTCCATTTCTTTTGTTTCACTTATAAGTCAAACTGGTCGGACTTGAATTTTTCCTTTTCCTATTTTTTGCAGCGGTCTCCTGTTCGGCGATCTTTTGCCTCATAGATTCGGCCTCGGCCTTCTTCTGATGTAGCCCAGCCAGAATGGTCTCAGTCGAGGCGGTCTTAGGAGGCTGAGAAGTCTTTTGATCTAATACCTCCAGGGATTTCTGACAATTAAAATAGATAGAAAAGTCAGATATTTTCAATACAGGATCTTAAGAGGTGTTGGAAGGTTCAGAAACAGCAGAGACCGGCGCAGCTGAACTTTCTAGTTCAGATTTCTTTTTGGGAGATCGGGCGGTCTCCTTTGAAGCGCTCGTTTTCGTTAATATTTTCGGTGTCTTTTTTCCTCTTCTTGAGCTAACACCCTCCTTCTTCCCAGGGGAGTTCGCTTTCGGTGGAAGAGCTTTTAAATAATCAAAAATAGTCATCTCCGTAAGAGACCGCGTCTACCTAAATTTCAGAGACCGCTTGGAAATTGGGATTTCTCAATGTCTTGAAATCTGAAGATCTCAGCCGGTATTTATAGACCAAGCTGCATTTATGACGGTCGCGGTCTCAGCGGTCAAAGCTTACATTTTCGAAGTTTCAGGAGCAACTTAAAAATGTGCGGGGATTATGTTTGCCCAGAAAGCCCGCGACCTCTTCCAAAGGCCAAAGTTTTTCGACCTGAGCGGTCTCAAATTATGGTGATCGAGCAGACCGCCAAGTCCCTTCTCAGCCAAAATTTTCTAAGTCCCAAGCGGTCAAGACAGTGTGAGACCGCCAGCCTAAGCGATCTGATCGTTTTCTTCTTTTCTGCTATTTGCACCCCTCGTCTCTGCCCCGGCTCTCCTGTACCCCGGGCAACCCGTAGTTCTTAGTTCTGCCCGTTTGGGCAACCTCCTCGTCTATAAATAGAGGGGTAGGGGTACCTGTAAAAGGACTCTTGCCCCGAGGCTCCAGCTTACGACCTGTGTAAGCGGTCTCATTTTTAGTGATCGTCATCCTGTGATCGTTTTCCTTCTCTTCAGCCTCTCCTATCTTAGTAACCTGCACTTTGCAGTCTTCTCCTTTTCCCCCCTTAGTGTGTGAATTTTGGAGGTACCATTTTTGGTGCCAACAGATTGCTTGTTTCTAGATTTGAGTTGCAATGCATAAACATTTAAATGTGTGTTGTGTAGCCACCGACCTTCAAGTAAGTCATCCATTGCTCCTCGTGTCATCAAGATATTTACAGTATTCAAAATAGTGTCGCTACTGAAAATAGCAAACAAAAAACATTAATATGCAACATGGATTTTTTAAAATATATACATTACATACGAGAGCGATATTACCTTTCTGGGAATTTTTCCATCATAACATCAATAACCTTACGTGACGAAGCCGATAAGTATGCTTTGCCCGGGTAACTGTCCTCCTCTATTACCTCATCTTTTACCTTAACTATGCCGCCTTTGATGGGGCTATTGGATGGTTTCTTCTTTCTAGAATTTCTGCTCTTTACATTTTTAACTAAACTACTAATAAGAAAATTATCTTTATTGTTCTCTGATTCTATTTTGACTATAAACAGACATGGTTTTGGAGAATAAATGGGCGGAGGTGGGGTGTTTCTTGTTGTGGTTGTGGTCCACTATAGGATTTGTCTTCCAACCTTTTAAACCATGCTTCACAGTAAACTTTTATTGATTCTATCACACTCTGGATTTCTGCTCTAATAAATGATTCGAGATGGAGCACTAGTCCCCGCCCTCCCTCATCAAATAATGTATCTTCATCTTGCCTTATCTCTTACTTCTTTATCTTCCTCTTCGCCAATTCTTTCCTAACTTTCCTCAACAATTGGTTCTGTTTTTTAGAAGTAACTCGTTGTTCTTCAGTACTAAAAATATAATCTTCGATCTCAAATTTCAACTCTAAATCAGCTTGATGAGTAAATTCATTGACTTCAGTACCCTTCTTCTTCTTCACTGGTTCAAAGTCAGAACCCTCCTCTTCTTCCACGAGTAAATATTCCTCATTCTTCAAAATCTTCACAAACTTTGATTTAACCTACAACATAACATCATATGTTTAAACTTCACTGTAATAAATCATATTACTGTTAGAAGTACTTTACATTTGTAATAACCTCATTTGTCTTTTGTAGTTGCGTAAGTAGATTGAAACAAAAGTGAGCACGGTAACTTTTTCTAGCTGAGCACCTACAAATTCTTGGTCTTGCCAATTCATTCACAACCATCTGCACGTTTGTGTGCTCATATAGCCACACCTATAAGAGAAAAGGGTATTAATACAAAATTATTAATATAAGGAATATGCATTGAAATTTATCCTTCTTACCAATAACACAATTGCACATCCCTCTAGGTATCCCAGATTTACACCAACCTTTTTTACTACACTAGCTTGATTTAAAGCATTAACCTGTGATAGTAAAAATCGATGTATTGCCTTCGGCCAGTTGTATTTTATGAAGGTCGATAAACCATGAATTTTGTACAACGAAGTTGGGATCTTCATACCTTTCAACGGAAAAAAGAAAACATTCACCAAATACCTTATTAGGGCATCCACTCTCCTACTCTCCAACGTCGAAGACCAATCATCAATAGCTAGATTATTCATTTCCTCAATCATATCTTTATGGGTTAAATTCGTGCAGGGTTGTCTAACAAATGTTAAGTCTAGTCCACGATTTAGTAGACCATTAATCAAGGATACCTCGTTGACTGTCAACTGCAAGTACTTATTTCCTAACATTAAAGCTTGTTTATCCCTATTGAAAGCCCTTACAAGAACATAAAGCATGGGAATATTTTGAGGCAAACTTGGCATTTCAAATAGCTGAAGAACACCTACTTCCCTCAATATTTTCTTGGATTCCTCCTCCAAAACATCCAACAAAGGACGGGCATTCATTGTGAAAGCCGACACTGCACATCTATAGTTTAGATAGTTACTCTCAGGCACTACAACAAAATTTATGTATTAGCATATATAAATACAAATAAAACCACATATAATGTGTAATTAAACCACTTGTAGTTGTTGGTCCAAAGAACAACTTAGAAAATTTATAAATTTGTCTTGGATGTCACCTATCGGCAAAATGTATTACCTAAATACAATCATAAGGAACAGAGAACCATAAGAAACAAATGATAACATTACCAAACAATGAACCATTAATTAATAGAAAAGATACAACTGGAACATTGAATTGGAATGTTAAAAATAAACTAACGAAAAATTTTGTTTACCACTAACATCTAATATCCAGTTAGAACTTCAAATATGCTCTTTAACGTCACTATAAGCATATAAAAATGAGTAAACACAAACATTTACAATCCATGAGTTACAAATGACAACATTACCAAACACTGAACCATAAGAAACAGAAAAGTTACAACTGGAAATTTGAACTGAAAAGAAAAGAAAATTATAGTTAAATTTTGAATAGTACTTATACTTTAAATTTTAACTGTATGGAAATAAAACAGCAACAATATATCTTCCACTGTAGTTTACAAGTTACAATGTGAACTGTAATTATATATGCAACTATAATTACAACTATTATTTTATCAAAAAAATAACTGTAATTACAACTGTAATTGTACCTAAAAACCCAACTATAAGAAGATACAAATGTGCAATCACAAGTTAATTGCAACAACTAAATATTGGTTGGAACTACCATTTACAATCCAAAAGGACTTACAACTGCAAAAATAAGCTTTAACGCCACTGTAAACTTATAGTGTACAAAAGAAAACCATAAAAAGGGGAGAACTTACAACTGGAATCGTAATAACAAATAAAAAAATTTTGAATCGAAAGTAACAAAACTTTAAAAAAAAGGTCATAACAAAACTGTAAGCATGTACACACAGCAGGAAATGTAAGCATCAATTTAATCTGAGATTTCAAAACATTTTTTCTAGTAACGAATACATCGGAAAACTACCTTATGAAAATAAGAAAAAAAATTACCTTCTCTTCTCTGTCTAGACGAGAATCCAAGGATAAAAGTAAAAAAGGAAAAATGGTAGGCCGTCGGCGGGAGATTGGAGACTTTATACACCTTTACTGCAACATTTTGTACCAAGGAGGGACGGGAGGGAGGAGAACTTGTTGTTGCCGGCGGGAGAGCGAGGGAGTCGCTCTCTCGAGAGAGATTGAAGAGAGCAGCTAGGTCGTTGAAACTCAAACGTCGCGAGGTTTCTGCCTTCAAGAGACCAGCTAGGTCGCCGAAACTCAAGAGTCGCAAGGTTTCCTCCTTGAAGAGAGCAGCTAAGGGGCCGAAACTCAAAAGACGCGGGTTTCCGCCAAAACCTAGATAATAAGCGCCTATTTATTTAAGGACCATAGCATTATACGCTACACGTACACAAAACTTTCTCCTGACGCTCGATCTGCAGAAAAGAAAAGGGCCAAGAAAAATAATTTTTTTGACAGCCAAAGGATACTTCTCATTATGACTAATTAAATGCTCGCACATCACTATATATATATATAACATTTCTATAGCAAAAACAGTAGTCAAACTTGGTGAATTGTTCAAATTGAAAACCATCCTGAATCGAAGCAATAAAATAAAGAACCGGCAGCATCACAGTCTTGACGGCGGACCTGTCCTCGGAAACATCACTTTATAGCTTTCGATATTGTCTCACATAAATCCTAAATAAAAATAACAATAAAATCATGAGCAAAATTCATCAATCATATGGCAAATTTTTTTTTTCGTATACCTCGTTTGAACCATTAGGTATGCAACGAAGCTGTACAATCAAAAAGTTGATTTCAGGAAGATCTATTAAGTGTTGTCAGTCTTGTGTGGAATAAACCTAGCTGTTTTGAAAATTAAAAAGATTTGCAAATGTCAGTAACTAAACAGACTCTAAATTTATAGAGAAGCAATACAAAAAAAGTTAAATTACATACCAGTGAGCCCATGTTTATCAAGTTTTCCATATATTTTCGACATATCGCACGACTTTGGTAC
Organism: Dactylorhiza incarnata; assembly: GCA_033032865.1. NCBI lineage: Eukaryota > Viridiplantae > Streptophyta > Magnoliopsida > Asparagales > Orchidaceae > Dactylorhiza > Dactylorhiza incarnata. Next base: position 715,281 of record JAWHQI010000430.1, on the reverse strand, counting down.
GAGAAATGTGTTCGATCTCCGAAATTCATCAATGACAAAATTTCATTGCTCAACACCTGATAGTTCCCGAGGCACAGCGCATATGGCAATTCGAATGTCGTGATAGTTATATATTGTCTTAGTCGCTGCGTGTCATGATCTGGGCGGTAATTGGCCGTCAGGTCCTCTCTAAACATCGTCAATTTCAGCTAGGTTTTGCAGAGTAGCGATAATAAAACTCAGAGGAGGATTTCTAAATTGCGGTGGTATACCTATAATAAACAAATTTATGCATTATATTCTACAAAAGATTTAAAGATTTGACTATAAATTTATTGTAAACTTTAGAAACAAAAAAAGATACAAATATGCAATTAGACAAAGTACCATTGATTCCATGTTTGTTGAGTTGTTCATATAATTTTATAAGGTCAGACAGCTTCAGTATAAGGAATCTTTTAAATCTGATATATTCACGGTAGACAAACATCTGTTGTTCGAGGTCTGGCACAGCATATAATATATGATGAAGTTACTTCGCATGATAAAGCAACATATATATGTTAATGTGTAAAATATAAGAGTAAAATAGATCCCAACTTGCTTGATGATTTCTCCTTGAAAGTAACCGCAGATGTCTAAGTTTGGTGGGACTGTGTAATAAATAAAAGATTTTCATAAATAAGTATAGTAGCAGTAGAAAAGTATTACTGGAATATAATTGAGTAGGGAAATAGGAAAGGTACTTGGGCGTTGACTTTCGAAAGGCGATCTTTGAAGACAATATTTTTTGTATAAGTGCCACGATGTTTAGCGAGGGTACCATTTTTTACCAGAACTTTTGTATTTGATGCAGATACTCCTCTTGATAAACCAACATAAAGTTGGTCATGAGTGAAAACAGGAGAAGGCAAGTAAATGCCAACTTGCTTGATCGTTTGGCCTTGAGATTTGTTTATGGTCAAAGCAAAGCTTAAGCGGATTGGATATTGTTTGTGAGTTAGTTCGAAAGGCATTTTTAGATCTTCAGCATTTTTGAGTGGTATACGGGGAAGGAAGACTGATTTGCCTTTATGTTGGCCGGTAAGTATTAAAGTTTTAATAACATTTGGTGAAAATGACGACAAATGAGTCGTGAGCCATTGCAAAGGCCGATCCGAGGATTTAAATTTCACAGAAGCATCACAGTGTTGGGAAAAACCCTTTGATTTAACTTAACAAATTATCTAAAAGTGATTTTATCTCTTAGATTTTTATTACCCATTGTATAGTGATGGTAATTTGGTCATTAGATGTCTTAGGATGTCACACTCAACTTAAGGTGTCAAGACCAGATCAAGAGATGCATAATTTTGGTAGAGTTAACAATTGCGTCGAATAGAAATCGACGCAACATCGAATTGATGTCGACGCTACTCTGACTAGAAGTCCAAGCAACTCAACCCTTATGTCAAAGTAGATCAAGTCGATGCTACGTCGAAATGATATCGATGTAGATGAGATGTTCATGTCGAAGTAAACTTAGAAGTCGACGCAGCTTTGACTTCAACTCAACGCAGAAGGAAGAATCTGTCGAAGTCATCTGAAGTCGACGCAACTTTGACTACATATCGATGCAGATGATGAAGTTCAAACTCAAGTCTTCAACTCGACAGATATGTTGACAAGTAATTGACGTAATGTCGACTACAGAGTTCAATCAGAGCAAGGCGGAATTCAAAGTTGCTCTTACAAGAACTCGAAGGCACGTTGATAACAGAAAAGGAGAAGTCGATGCAACGTCGAATACAGTCTGAAAAGGAAACCTTTTCAGCTGTCATTCTGAACCTCTCTCTCATGGCCCACGGTACTGAAGACTGTTGTCCAACGGCTTATTTATTGCCTCAATTGGAAAGAAGTATTAAAAGAAGACAGGAAAGCTTTCTTGGAAACTATATAATAGTTGGTGGACGGATCGTGCATTAAAGAGGAAAGAAAGAGAAATTTGTCCAGGCAAATACCTTTTCAGGATATTCCAGGAATGGAAATGAAATTCAAAATTAAACTGGGACAATAAATGGGAAGAGAAGAGTGAGAAATACAGGGCATTCATCACAACTGTGGGCGGCTGTCGATTAGGGCTTCCTCCTTCTTCTTCTTCCTCCTGGAACCCTAAAAGATAGTGAAACAAGAACTGCTCTCTCATAGACTAGAGTCTTCTTCTCCCCAGCACAAACTCTAGAAAAAGTTTTACAAAAGGAGAATATACTCTGCTCATGAAAAACAACTGCTGCTTCTTCTTCAATGTCAAATAACAACAGAACTACTATAAGAGCAGAGAGAAGAAGGATCAAGAGATTACAAACCATAGCAATCATCACTATCATAAGCTAGGATTCATCTGATAGAGATCCTGAAGAGCACTCAAAGAACAGCATCCCAGAGATTGTTGTTACAGAATTCTTAAAACAGAATTCTGATTCCTTTCTTCTTATTCTTATTCTTCCTTCCTTACACCTCCTATACAGAGTTTTAAGAATCCCTCTTCCAAAGGATTCAGTGGTTTATGATCTTCTTATCAAAAGATCTGTGATTCAAGATCTCTTTATTAAAAGATCTGTGGTTCAAGATATCCTTATCAAAAGATTTGTGGTTCATGATCTCCTTATCAAAAGATCATTGGTTCTAAGAGTCTCCTTATCGAAAGACTCAGGCACAGGTGGTGCATTCCTACCAGGTGGTAGAAGAGTGGAGTGCCCATATTTTGGGGAAGCACTATAAAATTCTTGTGTCTTCTGGTTGCTCATTTTCTGTGTTGTCCCTCATATTGCTTACAGTTTTTCTGTTTTATATTTACAGCATTGGTTTTTATTCTGTGTTTGGTGTTGCTGAAGCATAATCACTTAATATTTTTTATTGTATGCTCAGTTAGGATAGAAAAATTTCTAAATCTCTATTCACCCCCCCCTCTAGAGTATATCTTAGAGACACACTATCCACTTTCAATTGGTATCAGAGTCAGGTTGATCATTAAAAGGTTAACACTTTGATCAAAAGATCTCCTACTCTCATTTGTTTGTTTTTAAAAGTATTTAAATAAAATGAGTACTGAGGATTATGCCTCAACAAGACCTCCAGTGTGTAACTTGAATAAGTTCACACTCTGGAAGGCCATAATAAAACTTTATATGAACTCTATTGATGAAGAAATTTTTAATGTCATCCTCACAGGTCCCCTGGTCCCAATAAGGGAATACATGGTGGAAAGGTCATACAAACTATAGTCCCAAGAGCATAGTGGATTGATGCTAAGAAAAGGTTCAAGGCATGTGATGCCAAGGCCATGAACATTCTGGTCTCAACCATGTCTAATGACATATTTCAAAAAGTTGCTGACTGTAACTCTGCCAAAGAGATCTGGGAATCTCTATCTAGACTAGTTGAAGGTATCTCAGATGAAAGAAAAGACAGAAAGTCACTTCTCATATCCCAATATGAGAACTTTAAGAAAAAGGCTGAAGAAAGCATAACAGAAATGTATGACAGATTCAGCCTCATCATAAATGAGCTGAGAGGGCTTGACAAAGAAATTTCTCTGACAGAAATTAATGACAAGCTCCTCATGTGCTTCCCAAGCACATGGGACTCTAGAATCTTGGCCATCAGAGATTATTCTAGATGCCTCAGAGAAATCTCAACTGATGCTCTGCTGGGAAAGCTCAAGTCCTATGAGATTTTACTCAAAAGCATGGTAGAGTTAGAAGTCCAGGAGAGAATACCAACTCCTAAAGACAGGACTCTTGCGCTAAAGACTATTGAAGCTGAGTCCTCGGCCACTGAAGAAGAGATGTTCAATCTCTTGGCAAAAATATTCAAGAAGTGGGTCAGATCAGAGGACTCCAGAAGGAAAGAAAAGAGTTCTAGCAAGCCCAGGTATGACAAAACTCCTAAATAGGAGACTATCTGTTTCACTTGCAGAAAACCAGGACACATTTCTACTGAATGCCCTGAGGAAGAAAAGAACAAGAACATTAAGCAGAGGAAGGAGCTCAAGAAGCAATCCTTTAGGAGGAAGGACAAGAAGAGAGGAAAAGGTTTCATTGCTAAAATATGGATTGATTCAGACTCTGAATCAAGCTCCTCCTCATCTGATGATGATGATGAAGGTGGACCAGAAGAAGCCTGCTTAATGGCTCTGGAAAACTCCACTGATAAGACTGAGGTAACTATCTTTGATAACTTTGACTTTTCTTCAAGAGATTTTAAAGAATGCTTCAAAGAATTCTGTTAAGACTACATTAACAACCAAAAGGAACTTACAATAATCAAAATAGAACTAGAAGAACTTAGGAAAGAATGTTTATTCACAGTCAACTATGCTCAAAGAAGTGAATTATTTAGGAAAGAAAAAGAAATATACTTGCTAGATATAGATAATTCAGATCTAAAGAAAGAACTCTCAAAGGCAAAAGCCTTTGAGGACTCCCTAAATGGAAGGAGTCAAAAGATTAAAGATATCTCACAAAATCTCTCCAAGAGATTTGATCATCTTGATCAGGAAGCACAACCATCCACTAGCACCCAAATCCCTAGCAAACATGCCTGGGAAAACACTGTAGCATCATTTAGGTCTAGACCTAATAACAGAATCATGTGAAGATCAAAATAACCCCAACAAATTCACCATATTTAATAGAGAAAACACTAGTGACCAACCAGGGATCTTAGGCAAACACCCCAGAGAAAAATCAAATAAAAATAACAGAAATCTTAGTAAAAAGAATCATACGTCAAATAAAACTCGACGCACTTTTAAAAATGCATCGAATGCAACTCAACGGATTCCAGCATATGCGTCGACATAATTTCGAAGCAACTATATGGATGCATCGAATTACTCTCAACGCAACCAATACCATGCTTCGAATGACTGTAGATGGGATTATGTAGGCACGTCGAATTTCATTTGACGCAACTCTAAAAATGTGTCGACTTCTTATCGACGCATGTTTTCTGCACAAAGATACCAAACATCTAAACCTCTTTTTCCCTCTATTCCTAGATGTTTTTGATGTTCTAAACTAGGACATATTGCCAAACATTTCTGGCATAATAATGCAGCACTTCTTCACCTAAGGGGGTATAATGGAAGACCATCTCATTCTTTCATAACTTCATATGATGATAGAAGAAAGAGACCCCGGCATGAGAGGGTCTATACTAATGTTTAATTTAATGTGTAGGGGAAGATTGTTCAACCACAAACCAGCAGTGGTATCTGGACAGTGGTTGCTCCATGCATATGACTGGAGCAAAAGAATTGCTGGAGAATTTCAAGGACAAGGAAGGGCCTAAGGTAATTTTTGGGAATTCCCACTCTGGTCAAACCAAAGGATATGGTTTGCTCAGGATTGGGGAAATTTCCTTTTCTACAGTAGCTTATGTTGAAGGACTTCAACATAATTTGATTAGCATTAGCCAGTTGTGTGATGGTGAATATAAAGTTGTATTCACCAAGTCTTTGTGTTATATAGTTAGCTCTAAGACTGATCAAATAGTATTGACTGGTCTCAAAAAAGGTAAGGTCTATGTTGTAGACTTTGAGTATACAAAGTCTGAAGTCTGCTTATTTAACTCACAATTAGAAAACAGTGAGTTGTGGCATAGGAGACTTAGTCACCTTAATTTTAAGACCATAGCCAAGCTCTCCAAACTTAACCTAGTTAGGGGTTTACCTACTAGTAAATTCAATAAAGACCACCCATGTAGAGCCTGCCAACAAGGAAAGCAGATCAAAGCTTCATTCAAACCAATTGGTAAGAATGATTCTCCTAGAATCCTATTTTTGTTGCACATGGACCTGTTTGATACTATCTCCACTCAAAGCTTAGCAGGTAAGTCCTATACCTTAGTCATTGTTAATGACTTTTCTAGGTTCAGCTGGGTGTTCTTTCTAAGAGCTAAGTCAGACACCTTCAAGATCCTCTCAAGATTCATTAGACAGATTCAATTTGAACTCAATACCCAGGTTGCTGTGATCAGAAGTGATCATAGTACTGAGTTTGAGAATCAGTTAATGTGTAGATTCTGTGAGGATGAAGGTATCAGACAAAGCTTTTCAGCTCCTAGAACCCCCCCCCCCCCCCCCCCCCCCCACACACACACAACAAAATGGGGTGGCTGATAGGAAAAATAGAACCCTAATTGAATCAGGAAGGACATTATTAGCTTAATCCAACTTGCCAAAGTCCTTTTGGGCTGAGGCAGTGAATACTGCAAATTATGTTCTCAATAGAAGTCTCATCCACAAGTCTAAGTTGAAGACTCCCTATGAGTTACTGAAGGGAAAGGCGCCTATAGTCACATACTTTAGAATTTTGGGGTGTACTTGCTTTATCCTCAACAATGGAAAAAGCCATCTTGCCAAATTTGACAAGAAGGTTGATGATGGGATATTCCTCTTCAAGCAAGGCATATAGGTGCTACAATAAAAGTTCTCTCATAATTGAGGAGTCTATGCATGTGGTTTTTGATAAAACTAACATGTTCTACAAGGGGAAGGAAACTTCCATCAGCACTGTTCTGCGGGAAGAAGATCAGCTAGCAGAACAAGTTGAAAGGATGAGCATAATAGAACATCCATCAGTGTGTCAGGAGAAAGGAAAACAGGAGACTGACACTGACTCAGGTGAAGATTCTGCAGCAGATGAAGAGGAAATAGTAGCACCTGAGTTACCAGCCATAGAGATCATTCTAGTGAATGAGGAAAGAGATTACATTATCACTGAGCAAGTGGCTCCTCATGAAGTAGAGAATATCCTAGATAACTTAACAAGATCCAGGATGACTAAAAAATATCACCCTTCAACACAAGTAATAGGAGACTTGACAGTGGGAGTCAAGACAAGGAAACAACTCACAAGTGAGACAATGATGCAATATTTTCTGTCACAGTATGAACTCAAGAAGTTTGAAGAAGCAGACTGTGATCCTCACTGGATATCTGCTATGCAAGAAGAACTGACACAATTTGAGAGGAACAAGGTCTGGACATTGGTTGAAAGACCAAAGAATTACCCAGCTATTGGCACCAAGTGGGTGTTCAAAAACAAAATGGACTCAATAGGAGTCATAATCAGGAATAAGGCTAGACTTGTGGCCCAAAGGTACAGGAAAGAGGAGGGAATTGACTTTAACCAGACATTTGCTCCAGTAGCAAGGCTGGAGGCCATCAGAATGTTACTGGCATATACTGCCCACATGAAGATCAAAGTCTACTAGATGGATGTAAAGAGTGCATTCCTCAATGGAACACTTCAAGAAGAAGTGTATGTGGAGAAGTCACCAGGTTTTGTCATTCCAACTTTTCCCTCTTTTGTGTATAGGTTAGATAAAGCACTATATGGCCTCAAGAAAGCTCCAAGAGCTTGGTATGAGACCTTATCCACCTTTCTTCTGGAACACTCTTTTGAAAGAGGGAAAGTGGATAATATTCTCTTCACAAGAGCACATAAAAATCAGCTGTTACTAGTACAAATATATGTGGATGACATTATATTTGGATCAGCAGATCAATCTCTCTACAAAAGGTTTGCATACCTATACAGTCAAGATTTGAAATGAGTAGCATGGGGGAATTATCCTATTTTCTTGGTCTTCGAGTAAGACAAAATACAAATGGCATTTTCATATCCCAATCCAAATATACCAGAGAACTCATCAAGAGATTTGAGATGGAATATGCCTCTGTTATGAAAACCCCCATTGTTACTAATGTTGTTTTGAATAGAGTTGAAAAAGGTAAGTCCTTTGATCAAAAAACTTACAGAGCATCCATTGGCTCTCTTCTCTACCTAACGGCTAGCAGACCTGATATAATGTTTGCTACCTATATTTGTGCAAGGTTTCAGGTTGACCCAAAGGAATCCCAGTTGAGTTCTATCAAAAGAATTCTCAGATATTTAAAGAGTACTCCTGAACTTGGCTTGTGGTATCCAGCTGAATCTGGATTTGAATTAGTTTGTTATTTAGATGCAGACTATGCTGGATGCAGGCTGGGTAGAAAAATCACTTCAGGAACATGTCAGTTTCTGGGTGCTAGACTGATTTCTGGTTTAGCAAGAAGCAAACCACAGTCTCCACTTCTACAGCTGAAGCTGAGTATATAGCTGCAGGAAGTTGTTGCTCACAAATCTTGTGGATGCAAAATCAGTTGTTGGATTACAACTTTTCCCTTGTAAATTCCACAATTTATTGTGACAGTTCCAGTGCTATTTCAATTGCTTCCAATCCTGTTCTACATAGCAGAACTAAGCACAAAGAGATAAGGTACCACTTTCTCAGGGACAATGTAGAGAAGGGTGAGATCAACCTTCAATACATATCTACTGACACTCAAAGGGCTGATATCTTCACTAAGCCACTTGATGAAAGTAAGCACAAGTTCTTCATCAATGCACTGGGCATGCTTGATGGAGCAGTGTAGGCCACACTTATTATATATATAAAGACCTAGTCTCTATAGAAAATTATTGCTGGGAAAAACAGCAAGGATTTTGAAAAACAACATAATTAGTTACTCAAAGCTGTGTCGACTTCAACTCGGCGTACCGTCGAATTCTACTCGACGTCAGCTTCGAGAGCATCCTGGTAAAGAACATTCGAGTAGCACTCGACGTAACATCGAATACTTATCGACGCTTACGTCAACATCATAACTTATGATTATATTTCGGATCCACGTCGACTTCAACTCAACGTTACGTCAATTTGACAGATCGCACGCATTATTTTGGCGTGCTGAATTCAGCTCTTTTCAACGTTGCTTTGAATATAACCCTAAGTTGCGATGATTCATCTACTCTAAGCAACTTAAGCATTCATTTCTATTGTGCTATTCGAATTTTCTCCCTCTTGCTCTCTTCCATTTTCCCTTCTTCGTCTCTATTTCTATTTCAGTCCAGGTACCCGCAGGATCTTAATGGCATCTCCTTCGCATCAACAAGATGTTATTTTAGCAGTCAACCTTGCCCTATAAACAGTGTTATCTCAGTTCTGCTCTCTATATATTGACTTCTCCAAGGATTGTTATCGCAAACTACGCGGCCAACACAGAAGGTTGCAAGACCTTACATCTGAAATCAAGGCTTTGGATGCGAAAATGAGATTGGTATCCATGCCTGCAGATGTCTTTATATCCTTCTTCAATGATATAAAGCAGGGGGAGAAATGTTTCAGCAGACAGCCTCCTCAAGACTCAGTGTACACAACAGCAATTCCTCATTCCTTTATCTCTAAAGGGGAGCCAGCCATTTCATCTAAACTACAGCTTCAATATTCAGCAACACAGGGTGAGTCAACCCCTCCAAGTATCCTGCCTTCAACACAGGGGGAGTCCTCAATTCAGGGGGAGATCTCCCTATTTTCAGATGATCAGGCCTACCTCAAGTCTCTGCAAGAATTCCTTGACGACACTGAGTTATCCATTCCAAATGCACTTGCATTCAGGGTGTCCTCTGAAGATTCTACAACAGCATCTTCTCTAGTCAAGGTGGTTGATCAGGATCTTGCTCCATCTGATCCAGCTCCAGATCAGTTCTCACCTCCAGCTCAGCCTTCATCTCCACCTGCTCCAATTCAAACAGCTAAACCAATTCTTCCAACACCTGTCTTCAGAGGAAGACCTCCATATAAAAATTGAGGAAGAGGAAGAATGGGCAAGGGAAGATTGCCTATTTGGGAAATGTATTCAAAAGAACAGAGGAAGGAATACAAGAAAGATAAATCATATTTCAAAAAATATGAAAAGATTGAATTCCCAGAGAATACAATGAAAACTTATATTGATTCAAAGCTCGACAAAACTTTAGAGGAGATTCGAGATAGAGAGAGATATGAATATGAGGCAGCACAAAAGGAGCTTGAAGAGAAGAGAAATAGGTTCATTGATATCTTGAAAAGAGGGAAAGAAGTAGTTGAACAGAAAGAGTTTGCCAAAGCAATTCCAATCAAATCTACTCTGTTTGATCACACAAAGTATACTGCAAAGAATCCCCAAGACAAAATGTTGGAGGGAGTAGGGCAACTCCATAGAGGGGGTATTGGGTGTAATCCAAAGGATACAGTACAGTTACCTCAGAAAAGAAAGAAAGGAGAAAAGTCACCTGAGGAGAAGAAGAAGAAGATTATGTTCACAAAAGCTTCAACCTCTGGGAAATCACAAGCAACTGTTGTTGATTCAAATCCTGATAAAGAGCCTGGATCATATGATTTAAATTTGGAAGTCATAAATTTGATGACAGCAAAGGTTTTTGGTCTTAGCTTCACACTCAAGTATGTTCATCCTAATACTGAAGTGGATCTGGAGAAATTGTTCAAGGGCCATGAAAGAATACAGAAGAATCCAGAGAAAGCCACTTCTGCAAACTTCAAATACGTGGAAAGGAAATTCAGAAGGGTCTATGAGGACTTATCCACTTTTCTTAAAGGAAGAAAGTAGACTTTTCCTTGGGTAAACTCTGATAAACACTTGTTGATCCTTAATCAGATGCCTTTCTATTTATCAGCTCATCTAGTTATTTATTCTGTGCCTATGTTGTCTTATGTATTTCTGTTTATGCAAAATTTGTGTAAAATCACTTTAAGCAATCTGTAATTGTTAAGATAAATATGGGGAGATTGTTGGGAAAAACTCATTGGATTTAACTTAACAAATTATCTAAAAGTGATTTTATCTCTTAGGTTTTAATACCCATTGTAGAGTGAGGGTAATTTGGTCATTAGATGTCTTAGGATGTCACACTCAACTTAGGGTGTCAAGACCAGATCAAGAGAAGCATAATTTGGGTAGAGTTAACAATTGCGTCGAATAGAAATCGACGCAACATCGAATTGATGTCGAGGTTACTCTGACTAGAAGTCCAAGCAACTCAACCCTTCTGTCAAAGTAGATCAAGTCGACGCTACGTTGAAATGATATTGACGTAGATGAGATGTTCATGTCGAAGTAAGCTTAGAAGTCGACGCAGCTTCAACTTCAACTCAACGCAGAAGGAAGAATCAGTCGAAGCCATCTGAAGTCGACGCAACTTCGACTATTTATAGACGCAGACGATGAAGTTCAAACTCAAGTCTTCAACTCGACGAATACGTCGACAGGTAATCGACGTAACTTTGACTACAGAGTTCAATCAGAGAAAGGAGGAATTTGAAGCTGCTATTACAAGAACTCGGAGGCACGTCGATAAGAGAAAAGGAGAAGTCGACCCAACGTCGAATACTGTCTGAAAAGGAAACCTTTTCAGCTGTCATTTTGAAGCTCTCTCTCATGGCCCACAACACTGAAGACCGTTCTCCAACGGCTTATTTATTGCCGCAATTGGAAAGAAGTATTAAAAGAAGACATGAAAACTTTCTTGGAAGCATATATAATAGTTGGTGGACGGGTCGTGAATTAAAGTGGAAAGAAAGAGAAATTGTCCAGGAAAATACCTTTTCAGGACATTCCAGAAAAGGAAATGAAATTCAAATTAAATTGGGACTATAAATGGGAAGAGAAGAGTGAGAAATACAGGGCATTCTTGACAACTTTGGGCGGCTGTCGATTAGGGCTTCCTCCTTCTTCTTCTTCCTCCAGGAACACTAAAAGACAGTGAAACAAGAACTGCTCTCTCACAGACTAGAGTCTTCTTCTCCCCAGCACAAACTATAGCAAAAGTTTTACAGAAAGAGAATATACTCTGCTCAGGAAAAACAACTGCTGCTTCTTCTTCAATATCATATAGCAGCAGAACTACTACAAGAGAAGAGAGAAGAAGGATCAAGAGATTACAAGCCCTAGAAATCATCACTATCATAAGCTAGGGTTCATCTGATAGAGATCCTGAAGAGCACTCAAAGAACAGCATCCCAGAGATTGTTGTTATAGAATTTTGAAAACAGAATTCTGATTCCTTTCTTCTTATTCTTATTCTTCCTTCCTTACACCTCCTGTACAGAGTTTTAAGAATCCCTCTTCCAAAGGATTCAGTGGTTCAAGATCTTCTTATCAAAAGATCTGTGATTCAAGATCTCTTTATTAAAAGATCTGTGGTTCAAGATCTCTTAATCAAAAGATCTGTGGTTCATGATCTCCTTATCAAAAGATCATTGGTTCTAAGAGTCTCCTTATCAAAAGACTCAGGCACAGGTGGTGCATTCCTACCAGGTGGTAGAAGAGTGGAGTACCCATATTTTGGGGAACCACTATAAAGTTCTTTTGTCTTCTGGTTGCTCATTTTCTGTCCTGTCCCTCATATTGCATACAATTTTTATGTTTTATATTTATAGCATTTGTTTGTATTCTGTGTTTAGCATTGCTGAAGCATAATCACTTAGTATTTTTATTGTATGCTCAGTTAGGATAGAAAATATTTTAAATCTCTATTCACTCCTCCTCTAGAGTATATCTCAGAGGCACACTGTGCACTTTCACACAGGTGCGCCTTTCTTCAAAGATAGTTTGTTTTGTGGAAGATTGTCCGGTGAGATGCTATTCAGAAACTCTTGTGGGTATAAATTATATCTATCATCATGAACAGAATTGAAGGAGTAATATGTAACTTCATCTCCAGGCAGTACTCTGAGACATTTTTCATTTAATTGAGTCACATCTTCATTTAACGGAGTAAGCAATGCTCTGTTTTCCCAATAATCAGAGGTGTTCATGTCGGATGTAATATTAGAGAAAATGATGTTGATAAGTACATTGATTGAATTTTTGTCTTCCCATAAAATAATCATTGAATCGGGAACACAGATCATATCATCCTAACATGCAGGTTCGTCACCGTTTCCAACCCGAAGCAGAAAAGCTGAGAAATCTTGATCGTTTAATGTGCGCATATTTTCGGCCAACGAAAGTAATTTTATAGTTACCACAGAGGTGATTCAACTATGCTGGCATTGATAATTTGTGCCCTTATTCCGTTAATCACAACAGGCGGAACCTGTCGAAAATCCCCTCCAAAGATTACATCTTTACCACCAAAATGTTGGTTTATCCCTATAACATCTCGTAACGATCGATCAACAGCCTCAAATACATGTTTGTGCGACATTGGCGCCTCATCCCACAAAATAGCAGGACATTGTTGTATAAGTTTTTGTATCTCAGATTATTTCCCAAATTTGCGTTGGTGGTCGTGCGCACTGGAGTTGATGGTCGTGCGCACTACAGCAAACAGAACTCAGAAATTTAATGGTCAATGCGCACGAGCAGTGGCGCACGACCGATGGTCGTGCGCACTGGAGTCGATGGTCGTGCGCACTGCACCAGACAGAACTCGTGAAGAAGGGTTAAGTGCGTACGATTAGTGGCGCACGACCGGTGGTCGTGCGCACTAGAACAAGTGATCGTGCGCAGTGTTCCTGTGCAGAATTGCACCGGAAACACTTGCACGCCTCCTATTCCAGCACAAACACAGATCTAGCCACTGAAAGTGGCACTTAACAACATATGAATACTACTAAAGATAATACACACGAAAACACACCAAAGTGGGCCTAAATGTGCACCTAGCATGGGTTATCAAATATAGACTATAATAAGGCTAAAGTGCGGTGAATTTACTGAATAAAGGCCCGGATGAGTCCATAAATGTGTATATGATCAGGACTCATCAAGCTATCACTGAGGATTTTGTCACTTTGTGTTCTTCAGGATCTATTTAGAATGAACCCTTGCTTGAGGTAGAAAAGAATGCAAGGTTTATGAGCTTATGATCTTAATGATCTCTGTACTCTTGATGGATTCCTGCTTTAAGATAAGAAGAAGAAGCAGTGGCCATTTTGTTTTTCCTATACAGAGATATTCTCTTGTTCTGTCTGTGTTAGAGCTTGAGGAAGAAGAAGGCAGAATTGAATAGCTCAATTATTTTCTGTTGTCTTCCTCCCTCTGTATAATTATTCTCTGTCGAATAGTATTTGAATTTGTTTCCTCTTCTGTTCTGTACTTAGAAGTAATGCCTATTGGATAGTAAATGTCTCTTTCCATTTCTGTTCACGACCCGTCACTATGAATTTGAATAACATCCAAGAATATCATTGTTGTCTTTGGAGTACTCCATTCCATTCTTGGCAAAATAAATGATTCGTTAGAATTCAAATTACATCCTTGGATACCTTCAGAAAATGTTCTATTTTTGTCTGTATTCGACGTAGCATCAAAGTCCTTTTCCTTCTATTCGACGCACCTCTGAGTTCTAATGGAAGATGCTTCGAATTCCTTCTCAGCATTGAATAAACTCAGATATCGATGTTGCGTCGAATCCATATCGACGTATCCGTCAAGTTGAAAACTTGGACTTTAAACTTTGAAAGTGCGGGTTTTAGATCTAGTTTACTCTAGAGGGGGGGGGGGGGGGGGGGGGTGAATAGAGTATTTTAAAAACTTAAGCAATTTTCTTAGGGGTTTTTATAGCGGAATTAAAATAGGTGATATATAATAAATTAATTAATTATTTATCACATCGAAAACACATTCAGCACAACACAGTATAAACAAAATAAAGAAATCACAGAATACACAAGAAACTTATAGTGGTTCCCCTCTCAATAGGGTACATCCACTCTTCTACCACACTGGTAGGTATTCACTACAGCTTTTTGATCAGGTGCCCTGCCACCAATGAGGTTTTGATTAGGTGCCCAAATCACCTATGAGCTTTTGATCAGGTGCTCAAAAACCAAACTAGATTTTTTAATAAGGTGTCTTGCCACCAAGGTTAAACTTTTGAAGGGAGTTTATAACCCTTTACAAGATGGGTTAAGAAGAGATTAGATGTTCTTCTCTGTTTAATTCAGAGAGAAGACTAATGAATTTAATCTTGATCAAAGCTCCCCCTGAGAAGATGTTGTCAGGTGAGCTTTGCTTTAGTGTTTAAGGCCTCTTCAGCTTCTTTTGAGTACCAGCAAATGACTCTGAGTAGATGAATATTCTTTCTCAGATTTTTTATTGTTGTCTGGTATCAGAGGCTTGAGCTAATTGAAATTGTTGCTCATAGATGAAGAGAAATTCCTACAAAAAAATTTAGTACAAGATGTATATGTATATATCACTAATTCTTTCTGAAACATCTATCTCTGTATACTTCTCTGGTATATATCTACGCTAATCATCTGTATATCTCTGTTATGCATATGTTGTATGTCTCTCTGTTCCCCCTTATGTCTTTTCTGAGCTTTTTCTGTATAAATATTGCTCTGTTTTCATTTTCAAAGAACTCTGTAGCCGTTATCAGAAAAGACAAAATCATTTCTTTTTAAGGTAAGGCAGAACTTGCCTTAATTGATTTATTCCTCGGAAATGAATAGTTGACATTTCAAGAAGGAAGGCATTAGATGCTTATGCCAACGACTATAATAAAATCTTGCTTTACAGATGAAATCTCTTAAAAATAATGAGAAAAATATTTGATTTGATTTGAGAAGACTAAATAACAAAGTCAGATCTGATTTAAATATTCATCGATCTGAGAGTATTTAGTCGATCTTAGGTGAGAAAGATAAAGAGATTGACTTAGTTGATCTCTGAATGGATTTCGTCGATCTAAGAATGAGGTTAGTCGAACTGAGCTTGAAGTTCGTCGAGCTCAGGTTTAAGAAATTTTGTCGATCGTAATTTCGTCGATCGCAGAACGAAGTTAGTCGATCTCAGCTAGGATTTCGTCGAACGAAATTTTACTTAGAGAATTTTTCAGCTTCTTACACAACCATCATGTGATCTTTATAGTTTGATTTAATAGGTCACCTATTGTCTAGATTAACCTGACATGGGTTATCATTTGGGCTTAACATAGGAAAACATTTAAACCTATCATAAGTAATCATAACATTTGATCCTAACCCAAATCAAAACCTACGGTTCCAACAAACTTCATCTTCTGCGTCGAATTCAAGTCGAAGTTGCATCGACTTCTGATATTGCTTTGACTAGCTCTTCTTCTGCGTCGAGTACATTTCGACGTTGTGTCGACTTCACTTGATGCTTCGACTAACAATTTGAGCTACTTCTACTTATATTTGAAGTTGCTTCAACTTTTAGTTGATGTTACGCCGACTTCTATTCGACGCGAGTTTAACTCAATTGAATTTGTGCTCATTTTGGACTGTCTTAGACTGGTCTTTGACACTCTAATGAGAGCGTGACATCCTAAAACATCTAATAACCAAATTACCCTTTCTATACAACATGGGTAATACATCTTAGATAATGAAATCACTTGTATATAATTTGTAAGATAAATCATAGGGTGTGTTTTCCAACAATATCTCCCTATTTATCTTAACAAATTTTACAAATTGTTTGAGTGATTTCAATCATACTGAGACATAAAATTGAATACAAATAGATATGTAATAAATAATAATATATTATTGATTAGAAACACGGACCATATAATAAACTTCCATGTAATCAGATTATTTTCAATAACTATATCCACATGATTGTATAATAGAAATTGTTCAATTTCACTGAGTACCTATATTATACTATTCGTTGGGAGGGGCCTTCCTCTTCCTTGAGAAGACCAGTGGTGTCACTTTTCTTGGTGGAATTACCAGAGGCTCATCCTCCTCTTCAGTAGTCATGTTATCTTCTTGATGAGTGTCATCGTCTTTGTGAGGCTCTCCCTGGATTTGTGCTTCCTCTTCAGCAATCTGGGTAGTCTCTTTAGCAATCTTTGTAACATCTTCTAGGAGCTGTTCATCTTCTAAGATCGATTTATTGATAAGGGGCTCCCCCAGGTTTACTGCATCTTCCTGAGCATCTATTAGAGGCTCCCCATATGCTAGTGCAGGAAGCTCCCCCTAGATTTGTGCATTTGGAATAGGAGCTGAAACATTTGGAATTCCTTTGTGAAATGCAGTGAGCTTATTAGGGCCAGGAACTTCCACTTCTTGAGCAGGAATTTCAGCATTCTTGTCCTTCTCCTGGCCACTCTCCTTTTCTTGATCGGGCATTTCCTCCTCATGGATATTCACCCCCTTCTGAACCTTACTTACAAGGGAGGTTAAGAAATATTTGGTCACCATTGAGGAGGACACAAAATTTATGAGTACCAGGAGTGACTCCTTTGACTCTTGTAGCTCAGTCTCCATCTGAGAATATTTTCTGCTGAATTTTCTTGCTTGAGTTAGTAGAAGATCAGCAAATGTACCAGTGGCCAACCCCGCTACTATAGAAATTACTTGATAAGCATCAAATGGATGTATAAACTGGGAGGTAGAAGCAGGAAGTGTGTCAACTGGAGGCCTGAATATGTTAACTTGAGGAATTTCTGTTGAAACAACATTGATGTCTGTGAGATTGTGGTTGATATGGGATTGTCCTTGATTATTTTCTGAGGTTAAGATAGATTGTGGTAGGGGAGCATAATGGATGTCTGAGAGATTTTTAGCAGAATGGGTGATAGATGGTTGTTATTGTTGAGTGGTGAGAATCTGAGGTGTAGGCCTTACTGTTATATCAGGTAGACTTGACTGGAGGTCTTGAGCTGGAGCATCATCTGGGAGGTCTGTTAGGACTGCCTCATTACCTCGAGGAGCTGGAGAAGCAGGAGGAGAGGGTGCAGTTTGACCAGGCTTCATAGTTTGCCTGGTCCATTTAGAGAAAATACTTATATTCATTTTCTTACTAGGAGGAATATGCACTCCTTTTAACTTGCACACCATGGGGTAGTGGTGGTATTAAACGTGGCTCATTATTCTCATATAAGCATTCTCCTAATGTGAATACTTGTGGCCAATCAGCTTCAGGAGGCATCTCCCCTAATGTATTCTCTTGTTGAGGACTAAGACTCTCATTATCTGCAGTTGTTGCTTAGGGATAACATCATGTGCTGAGATCTTGCATAACAACACCTTTCCCACAATATCTGCTAAAAATTTGTATTCTTCAGCCACATTCTTCTTCTTCCTTAGATTTATGGCCTTCTCCTTACTGAAATTCATTATTTGTAATGCATTACTTATCTCTACCCCTGTCAGTTCATTAGATTCACCACCCGCTGGTAGATCATAAGTGTGACATTACATTTTCTCTGTGATATTGATATCAGTTCCAGAGATTCTCCCATGGAGGGATCCATCATCTCCAATGTGAATATTATCTTTCAGTTCTGTTAATTCGACGTCATATATCTAGCATCTCGTTGAAATTAACTTTGTTAGCCCAGTCGTTGGAAATAGGCCGAGAATGGCCTTGAAGTTGTTGGAAGCAATGCAGAATGATTCAACATCCACGTCAAATATAGAATTGACCTTTAGGCGAGCCATAGAGACTTGTTGTAGTACCTGCAAAGGAAAGACAAGAAAGAAAGAGAGAGAGAGAGGCGAGAGCAAGAACACGAGAGTGCTAGGGAGTAAGAAGGCTTGAGAGCAAGAGAGAGAATTTGAAAGCGTAATAAAATCCAACATCTAAGCTGCTTAAAAGAAGACAATTTGTCGCAACTTAGGGTTGTATTCGAAGTAACGTGGAAAAGGATTGATATTCATCACGCCAAAATGTGTCGAAGTAGCTTCTAAAAGCAAAACTGTGCGCGCTTGCCATATCGATGTTGCGTCGATCTGTAATCGACGTGGCTTCAAATTTGTACAATAACTATTAAGTAGACGCATGCGTCGATATGAATTCGACGCTACGTCGAATGCTATTTGAATAATCTACTCCAGGTGGCTTTCGAAGCTGGCGTCGAGTAGTACTCAACGGTGCGTCGAAATCTATTCGACGTAACTCTGAATATACATTTGTATTTCTTTAGAAAATTTCTGTTGTTTTTCCCAACAATAATGTTTATTGAAATTATTATTTATTGGATTATATGTGTGAATTAGGATGCAACATCAAGAGTTGTTAGAGAATGATTCACTCCCTTTGATTAGTTTAAGTTCCATGTTAAGAAGTTAGTTTTCCCTTTCTTTGCATTATCTCTGAGTTAGGGACTCTTAACTTTCCTGCACATATAGTTCAAACATTAGAGGGTACCTAGGTTACCTTGGGCCCTTTGCTTTTACCATTATAGAGTGATATAAAGGAATAAGTTGGCCTATTATTATATCCTTTTGGATGGAAAAAGACAAGTTTACCTGGTCTAGATTTGTTATCTTGATATTGGAAATCGTCATAGAATGTGTCTTGATATAATAAGTCTATAGAATGTCTAAAATGACATATTTTTACCAAACCAAGCCCAATCCACTTGGGCTAGACCCAATTGAGGTGGTCCACTAGCTAATGGGGTTGGGATTTACTGAAATTGCCATTCAATTTCAAGGAATTCATCCAGGAGAGAGAAACCCCCATTTTTCTCTAAAATGGTGAGAGAGAAAAAGAGGATTAATGACATTCATGGCCAAGGGAGGCCAATTAATCTCCCAATTGATGGGGATTCATCTCCTCTGGCAGTTACAAGAAGGTTAGAAGGTTTTCCAGCCCACAAGGGGCTGAATTCAGGGGGAATTTCATGGTGGCCGAGAATGGCCATTAATGGCCTTCATTGTAATTGATGCCATGGCTATCCCTCTCCTCCAATTGAACTTTATAACTCCTTCAGAGGACTGAGAGGAGCATTTTCCCAAAATTACAAGAAGAAACCGAGCCCTCTAGACCCAAATCGACATGGCCCCCAAGAGCTCACGGACGACCATGGAAGACCGGCGATCGACGCGACTTCAGGCCACCACACAGGTCATCCCCTCCTCTCTCTCTCTCGGTGGTGTGATGTACCAACATTGGTGGCTCGATTCGGGGCCAATTGACCGTGGATCGGGCTCACCAAACGCTCCATGTTTGGAGCTTTTATTTCTGTTCAAAACTCGCTATTCCGGCCACCTCCGGCTGGCCAACTACCGCTTATCGCCAGCCACCACCTCAACGAAGGTGGTGGTGGCATTGGCCGGTCGGGGCGGCGCTTAGGTGGCCGGGAAAATAGGGATGAAGACAGCCCAGGTCGGGGCTATCCTAGCGATTGTCTGGAGGAAGAAGATGAGCAGGGGCCGCTCATCGTGCTTCAAGATCCGTGCTTATGATTATATTATTTAAGTTATATGTATTTCATTTTCTGTCACACTTAAGGCAGCTGTTAAAAATAAATATTGAAAATACTTAGTGTACAACCTGGTGTTTGCCTGGGTCTTCGCCAGAGATTCACAGGAGAATTCTGGGCGAGATCTCGACATTGCAGGTCGGAGTAAACTCGCCAAGGCAGTGCAGTCTCATGGGGGGGGGGGGGGGGGGGGGTCAAGTAGGGCTCTCGCAGGGGGCTTCACGAGGAATATAGAATGGGGAAGCTCTCGCAAACTGCCTCTCCAGTGGACAGCCGGAGTTCAGCGAAGTCTCGGCGAGATCTCGCCGTCTCAGCGGTTGAGGTCTCGCCGTCTCAGCGGTTGAGGTCTCGCCGTCTCAGCGGTTGAGGTCTCGCCGTCTCAGCGGTCGACGATCTCGTTGTCCCAGTGGTCGACGAAATGGCCAAGCCTTCTATTTTTCCTTCGGTTCGACGAACTCAGCTCTGCGCTCGAATAATAGGCAATAGGTTCTCCGCTCGACTAACGCCCCAGCGTTCGACGAAGTCTTCGTTTGACGAAGTGGCCTACGTTTGATGAAATCTCCGTTCGACGAAGCGGCCTGCGTTTGGCGAAGTGTTACATGATCGAAGAAGCGCCTTGCGATCGACGAAGTATCCGACGCTCGACGAAGTCAAGAGGTGGTCTCGTGGAAAGGCACGCGAGAGCAGAGCTACCCGGCAAGTATCGCCAAAAGAGCCCCCGTGAGGTCTTCGCAGCACGACCACCTAGAAGAGATATGTCGAGCAGAATTTGCGAGGAGGCCTGCGAGAGCTCCAATGGTAGTATTCTCGCAGAGTCCTCGCCTATAGACTGATAGGGAAGAATTACCTCTTTACCCTCGGTGGTCTGCCCTTAGCCTCTCCGAACAGCGGAGCTTGGCTGTTAGCAGACCAAATTTGGGGTGCGGATAATAAAAGTGGAAGGCGGGTTTTGGCTATTAGCAGACTACAAAAACAAAAACTATAAATAGACCTTCAAGGGCACCTTGGGAGGGGATCCAGTTCTCAGTCTTTGAGCCTCTTTCTCCCTAGGCCACTTTGGTTTAGCTCTCTGGCTCTTCGAGGTGCCCAAGTCTCAGCTTTGGCTTGGGAGGGGAAGCACTCAACGATCTTCCGGGTTAGTGGAGGGACCTCCTTGCTGCGACTAAGGTCTTAGTTCGCTTCTTAGTCTTCTGTCTGCTTCTTCCGAGGGACCAGTAAGGGCTAGCTGCCCCTCAACTTGTTGAGGGCCCCGAGCTTCACAAGAGACCGAGAAATCAGTTTCAACATTTTGGTGCGGTGGGCGTGGAGTGTGGCTGGTCCAAGAACATTCCAAGGAGGAGACATGGCAGGTGATGAAGAACAAGGCGATGAGTTCAGCGGGTCACCCCGAGCGGTGACCCCAAGGATGTTTGCGGGCTTTAGGAGAGAGGAGCTCAACACCTTCGAGCTTACTATCGCGGCGCTGCGAAGTGAGTTCGCGACCACGACCCAATAGGAGATCTCTACCCCGGCTGCGACTGGCAAGAACGCCCCGGGAGGAAGGGAAGGAAAAGAAGTGGTCGGAGGGTCAGTGCTTGACCTGGAGGGGCAAGTGCTGTTCGCCAGCCCGACGAGCTCGGTGCCAGCGAGCGCAGTACAGGCGAGCGCGGCGCAGGCAGGAGAGGCACAGACGAGCGCACGCCCAGAGGTACCAGTGACCGTAGGGGTGGTTCAGGTGAGCGCTGCTCCCGTGATCACAGTCCCCGAGAGCTCAAGCATAGAAAGGGAGCTCGGCGCGCGAGTGTAGCAAGAAAGGGTGGCAGGAGGGGGAAGCCCCTTTTGTGAGTTGGTGCTTTCCGCGCCCATCCCGGTAGGATTCGGGGAGTGGGATAGGGTATACTACAATGACAGCGATGACCCTGTCCAGCACCTGTAGTCTCTTGAGGACTCGGTCTCTATCAGGCCGATGTCAGACGCTTTCAAGTGTCGGCTCTTCTCCGTCACCCTCAAAGAGAAGGCCAGGGACTGGTTCCACCAACTCCCAGTGGGATCGATCTACGCATTCAAAGACTTGCGCCAAAGTTTTCTGATGCGGTTCTCAACTTCGAAGAAGAGGAAGAAGGATGTCGGGTCCCTCTTCAAGGTGAAGCAAGAGCCTAGGGAGTCGCTGGCCCGCTACGCGGATCGATTCCAGGAGGAGGTGCTGCTCACGCAGGAGATGCCGGGGTTTGCACTCCAACTCGCCTTCACGGTTGGGTTGAAGGAAAGTTTCTTCAAGATGGCTTTGAAGAGGAAGGCCCCCGTGTTCTACGAGGAGCTGATGGAGAGGGTGGCGGAGTAAATCGAGACTGAGGAGGCCAACCCAGAGCTCACCAAGAGGCTAGCAAAGCTCAGTGAGCCGGAGGTCAGACAGCAAGAGGCGAGGAGAAGAGAAGAGCCCAGGGCCCCGGAGGGGGGATGGAGGCAGTATGGCGGAGGGATGCAAGGCCAGGGAAGGGGTTACGCCCCGGGAGGGGGTAACTTCTATGGGGGTCAAGGAAGGCCCCATCAGTTGGTATGGAGGCAGGTTCCGAGGCAGATGCCTCCCCCACCCCAGCAAGCCATGGCGATCGGGCGAGGAAGGGGAGGAAGATGAAGGAGAGAAGAAGCAGGAGCAGGAAGGAGAAAGAGGAATAGGATGGCAGAGGCCGAGGCGGGAGAGGTGATGCTGCCGTACTGTGACTTCCATGATGAGGAAGGTCACACGACAGCCACCTGCCCGGAGTTCCTGGAGACAAAGAGGGCCAGGGTGCCCGCGCCGCGACAGCAGCAACCCGCGAGAATTGAGGAGGTCATGCCTCAGGAGGAAGAGGAGGAAAGATACGAGGACAGGGTCGATGTGGGGACTCGTGGAGGGATCAGAGTGATCCATGGGGGGTAGGGGTAGAGGCAACCCACAAGGCGAGCCTCCATACCATCTACCACCGGAGCGTGGCTTCAACATCCACTGCTCCACCCCCAGCAGAAAAAATTATTTTCTCTCAAAAGGACATGTCGGGTCATGAGGACCCTTTCTGCGATGCGCTGGTCATCCAAACCGCCATCGAGAACTTCACCATCTCACGGATCCTAGTGGATAATGGGAGCTCCATCAATGTCATCTTCAAGAAGGCGTTCGATGAGATGAAGGTGGAGGCCAGGAGGGTGTTGGCCTCAGATGGTCATCTGTTTGGATTTTCAGGGGAGAGGAAGGAAGTAGAAGGTGGAGTGGGGCTCCATGTGACCCTGGGAGGGCAGTCCCGGAACTGCCGCTTCGTGATAGTGGATGCACCAAGCAGCTACAATGCCATCTTCGGATGGCCACTCATCAGCATGTTCCGATGCGTCCCGTCCAGTTTCCACCAATGCCTAAAGTTCAGCATAGGTGGAATCCAGGTTCGGGTCCGAGGGGATCCCAAGGTGGCGAGACAGTGCTACGTAACGGCTGTCAACACCATTTCCAGGATGGGGGAAATAGAGGAGTGGGATAAGGTGATGAAGGAGGCGGCCGAGGCCGGAGAGGAGGAAAAAGAAGAGGGGGCCCAGGAAGGAGGGGCGGAGGAGCCGGTGATGGTAGAGGAGGAGGGACCGGAAGGAAGGACAGGTGAAGGGGAAGTTCATGCCCAGGAAGGGGTCGCGGAGGGGCCCAGGGCGGAGAGAGGGGAAGATGAGAAAAAAGAAGAGGGAGCCCAGGAAGGAGGGGCGGAGGAGTTAATGATGGTAGGATAGGAGGAGACGGAGGAAGGAGCCCAAGCGCTCACTTGTGGAGGAGAAGAGGAAAGTGCTTAGGGAGAGCAATCCAGGCTGGAGGTCGTGGATGAGGTCGTGGAGCTCGAGGTCACCACTCGGCTTGGGGTGGTGGAGAAGGTCCGAGTAAGTGGAGAACTCAGTTCGGAGGAGCGGGAGGAGATCCTTGCCTGCGTACAGAAGAATGTGGACGTCTTCGCTTGGAGCGCCGCGGAGATGCCCGGGATCGACACCGACGTGGCTTGCCACTGTCTCAATCTCGACCCCGGCACCCGCCCCATCCGCCAAAAGAGGAGGGCCATAGCAGACAAGCTGGAAGGACCCATCCGAGAGGAGGTGGGTAAGCTCATGCAGGCAGGTTTTGTATCGGAGATCCAGTACCCAGGCTGGGTCTCCAACGTGGTCATGGTGAAAAAGGGAGGAGGTAAGTGGAGAATGTGTATCGATTTTTCCTTGCTTAATAAATCATGCCCGAAAGATTGCTACCCCCTGCCTAGAATCGACGCGCTGGTTGACTCAACAGTCGGTTTCCCTGTAATGTCTTTCTTAGATGCTTTTTCAGGTTACCACCAAATTCGCATGCACCCCCCGGACATCAAAGATGTCTCCTTTATCACGAGGGATGGATGTTATTGTTATAATATGATGCCCTTCGGCCTCAAGAATGCAGGTGCTACTTACCCGAGAATGATGGATAATGTCTTTTGAGAGCAGAAGGGAAGAAACTTAGAGGTCTACGTCGATGACCTCATGGTAAAGAGCCGGGACCTTGAGTCTCACCTCCGAGACCTTGAAGAGACTTTTGGGACCTTTCGGAAGTATAAGATGAAGCTCAACCCCCTGAAGTTTGTCTTCGGGGCTAGCCAGGGAAAATTCTTGGGTCACTTGCTCACCCCGGCGGGGGTGGAGCCTAACCCAGATAAGGTCAAAGCAATCATGGAGTTGGGGTCACCAAAGAACTCAAAGGAGGTTCAGAGCCTTACTGGAAAATTTGCCGGACTCAGTAGGTTCCTCTCCAAGGCGGGAGAGAAGTGTGCACCCTTCTTCAAGGTGCTAAGGGGAAACAAAAAATTTGAATGGACCCCGGAGTGGGAGGAAGCCTTCCAGGATTTGAAAGACCAACTCACCCGAACCCCTCTACTCCAAGGGCTGAGACCGGGAGAGGATTTATCCCTATACCTGGGGGTAGGATCCGAAGCGGTAAGTTCTGTGTAGGTCCGGGAGGAAAAGAGGAGGCAATTCCCCATTTACTATGTCAGCCGAGTGCTAAGGAGGGCGGAGCTCCGATACCCAATTTTGGTGAAGTTGGCCTTCACGTTGGTAGTAATGGCCCGGAGGCTCCAGCCCTACTTTCAGGCACATTCAATCAAAGTAGTGACTGACCACCCACTTTGCAAAATCATGGAAGGGGTGGAACACTCAGGAAGGTTGGCAAAGTGGTCTGTGGAGCTGAGTGAGTTTGATATCACGTTCGTGCCTAGGACATCGATCAAGGCGCAAGCAGTGGCAGACTTCATAGCCGACTACGCAACCGAAATGGGGGAACATGAATCGCCTCCTCCGGAGGCATGGAAAGTGTTGGTGGATGGCGCGTCGAGAAAGCATTCCGATGGAGGGGGAATCATCCTGATGAGCCCCCAGGGGACAAAGATCGAACAAGCCCTAAACATTCATTTTCCAGTTACCAACAACCAAGCCGAGTACGAGGCAGTGATAGCGGGCCTACGGCTGGCCCAAGAATTGGGAGTGCAAGACGTGGAGGTCTCGACAGACTCCATGGTGGTGGCATGCCAGGTTAGGGGAGAGTTCGAGGCAAAGGACCCGACCCTCTAACGTTACCTGGAGATGGTTAAGGTGGTCATCGGGCGATTTTGCGCTTTTTTCCATCAAGCATGTACCAAGGGAGGAGAACACCCCGACCGACCTCCTAGCCAGGTTCGGTCCCCGAGCAGGGGGGACGGTTTCGGAAATCTTCCGACCCACCATCGAGGAAGGGGAGCTGATGGAGGTGGATCAGTGGGCCTCGTGGATGGATCCCTTCATCACCTTTCTATCATCAGGGAAGTTCCCTGAAGAGGACGTATACTGACGGCGCTTCAGGTATAAGTCATCCTACTATTCCTTGCATGCAGGAGGACTATATAGGAAGACACTCTCGGGACTCCTGGCCCGTTGTGTTTCCGAGGAGGAGGTCCCGAGAGTCCTAGAAGAAATTCACTCCGGGGAGTGCGGCAGTCACTCCGGGAGCCGGACCCTGGAAGGGAGAGTGTTGAGGCAGGGCTACTTTTGGCCTACCCTCAACAAGTATGCGGCAGAGTTCGCAAGAAAGTGTTCGAAGTGTCAGCTCTATGCTCCGCTCCAAGTCCTCCCATCTCAGAGGCTCCGGACCATCACAACCCCATGGCCCTTCGCTATATGGGGGTTGGACCTGGTTGTCCCTTTCCCACAAGCTAGTGTCCAGAGGAGATTCCTGCTGCTGATGATCGATTACTTCTCCAAGTGGATAGAAGTCTAGGCGCTAGCCAAGGTAACGTCCAGAGTTGTGAGAAATTTTGTGTGGGGTGAGATAATTTGCAGGCACGGACTCATACTGGCTATAGTAACAGACAATGGGACACAATTCGCTAGCGAGGAGTTTGTCAGCTTTTGCACCCAACTCGGCATCGACCTCAGGTTCGCATCAGTCCATCACCCGAGGAGCAATGGTCAGGTGGAAGCGACCAATAAGATAATCGTCAACCTGCTCAAAAAGAAAGTGAAAAATCTCTGGGGGAACTGGGTGGAACAACTACCCTCGGTCCTTTGGGCCTTGAGGACTACTCCGAACACCGCCACCGGGGAGACCCCATTCAAACTCTCCCACGGATCAGAGGTTGTGCTTCCAATAGAGTTCGAGGAAAAAAACCCTAGGGTGATCGCCGCGGGCAAGGGGGATGAAGAATGGCGAGTGGCAAATGAAGTGGAGCAAAGGTTGTCCCTGGACCTGGTAGAAGAACTCCGTGATCTCGCTACTATTCGACAGGAGGAAATCAAGAGGCGAATGGCCAGGTACTTTAATCACCATGTCCGAATCATGCAGTTCGAGAAAGGGGACTTGGTCCTGAAAAAAGTAGATGCGACAGGGAGAGGAGCTACAGTAGGCAAGCTTGAACCCAACTGGGAAGATCCTTACATTGTAAGTGAGGTTCTTAGGTTGGGAGGATATCACCTCCGGAATGTGGAAGGGATACCTCTCGGCCGAGCCAGGAGTGGAGATGACTTAAAATGATTCTACCCTTAAAAGTTTTATTCCTTACATTTGTTCAGTATCTTTCCCCTGCGTGATAAGTTGTACCCACTATGCTAAGTGTGACATATGTTTGGTGCTGGAATACCCCAGATCGATTCCGCTCCCGGGCTCTCACAATACGGGGGGTTCAGGTTGATCTTTGGAGAGGCTGGCAAGGTGGTATATGTTTGGTGCTGGAATGCCCCAGATCGATTCTGCTCCCGGGCTCTCACTAGACGGGGGGTTCAGGTTGATCTATGGAGAGGCTGGCAAGGTGGTGTATGTTTGGTGATGGAATGCCCCAGATCGATTCCGCTCCCGGTCTCTCACTAGACGGGGGTTCAGGTTGATCTCTGGAGAGGCTGGCAAGGTGGTATATGTTTGGTGCTGGAATGCCCCAGATCGATTCCGCTCCCGTGCTCTCACTAGACAGGGGGTTCAGGTTGATCTTTGGAGAGGCTGGCAAGGTGGTGTATGTTTGGAGCTGGAATGCCCCAGATCGATTCCGCTCTCGGGCTCTAACTAGACGGGGGTTCAGGTTGATCTCTAGAGAGGTTGGCATGGTGGTATATGTTTGGTGCTGGAATGCCCAGATTGATTCCGCTCCCGAGCTCTCACTAGACGGGGGGTTCAGGTTGATCACTGGAGAGGCTGGAAAGGTGATACGTGTTGATGCTAGAATGCCCCAGATCGATTCTTCTCCCGGGAACTCACTAGACGAGGGGTTCAGGTTGATCTCTGGAGAGGCTGGCAAGGTGGTATATGTTTGGTGTTGGAATGCCCCAGATCGATTCCGCTCCCGAGCTCTGACTAGATGGGGGGTTCAGGTTGATCTCTGGAGAGGCTGGCAAGGTGATAAATGGTTGGAGCTGGAATGCCCCAGATCGATTCCGCTCCCGGGCTCTCATTAAACGGGGGGTTCAGGTTGATCTCTGGAGAGGCTGGCGAAATCTTGAACTGGAAGTCTTCTCACCCGGCGAGAAGGGGAGTTCTCGCATAGCAAGAAGGGGGAAAGACCCATTACACATGCTATCCACTGGCGCTGAAATGAAAAATATGATAGCCAACCTAGGAGGGAAGCGAATACTCGCTGACAACGAACTAAGCGGGAAATCCCAAGGGAATCTCGCACGACCGAATCCAAAAGAGAGAAGGAGCGACCACTCCTCGCTAAGATTAGGGGTGGTAAGGAGACCCTGAAGCAGGTGATGCACGATTTCAGCGCTGCTAATTAGCAAGCATGAAATGCGATACGACGGCAGTGCACCGGTCGCTCAAGTAATAAAATAGGGAGGAACTCCCCGAATATCATTTTAAAAGGACCGCAAGTTGGGTAGTATGATTTGCTTAAACCAGAAATTAGTTAAAAGGAAAACTAAGTAACAAAGGGGGTTGTGATTTGGGTTACTACGCTAATGCTGAAAAAGGAGATGCGGCTCAAAACTCCGCTTCGCAAGGCGAGAAGGATGCAACGGTCGTGATGCCGTGCTTCGGAAGGCGCATGGACGGAATGTAACTATGACGGGTGAGGGTCGCACACACCTCTTCTCCAAGCATCACCAGTAGCAATTGCTAGTGGCTTCACACACAACGAATCTCAGGAAATCACACTAAGAAAAGGGCTATTCTTGCCACCACATCATCATTGCACATGAACACAAGCAATAATCCATAACATTAATCCTAACAAGCGTTCATACAACAACAACAAGAAAGTACAAGCATTCAGGGTTAGAGAGGACCACTATGAAGAAGTCACTGCGTCTTGGGTTCACGACCGGAATGAGAAGTTGTCGGGCTCTCTCAGGGCTTGGCCCTCAGATGGTGTGCTAACTCGAAGGAGGCTGTCACCGCTCCAACGATCTTCAGCGCTTCTATGGCCTCCTCGACGAGGAATGGTTGAGCTAATGGCGAAGAAAGCTTCCAAGTGCTCCCGGATGGAAGGGTGGAGGTGGAGATCGCCAGAATATGGCCTCTTTGGTGGTGGAGGTGAAGGGGAAGCCTTCAGACCTCAGGAGCAGCGGGAAGAACTGATTTCCCGCTCTCCGAATCGTCTCCCGTGTCTCTCCTCGCGGACTTCTTTGACTGCCTCGAATCCTGCTTTTTATAATAAAAAGGCAGAAAATTGGTCACACACGGTCGAACGCACGATCGTGCGCAGACCATGCGTTATTAAATGATAAAAGCTGGCTTCGGGGAGACGCTGCGCCGCCCGTGCGATTTTCTCATGCACGACCCATACCGCCCGTGCGTAAGAACGTACGGGTAAACTCCGACGCTCTGAAATAAATAAGACACAGGTCGACCGTGCGTTTTACTCACGCATGGGCAAATCCGCCCGTGCGTTAAAACGCACGAGTAAACTCCGACGCTCCGTTTACTGCCCAGACACAAATGCACGACCGCGACCGACCGTGCGTCAAGGAAACGTACGACCGTGTGATATGCACAGTCATAACTTCTGGGGAAAACGGGACGATCCGGTCACCTACATACAAGATAAAGCAGCTGGGAATACACCTCCAGCATCAAAAAAACATAGAGGAAGGGAAGGGGAGCACCATGTGCTTACCCCCAATAACAAGGAGCGCAATTGCACACCGAAACGAGCTTAATAGTGCACCTAGCAGGGAATAGTAAATAAGAATGAAAACAAACCTAAAGTGTGGTGCAAAGATCAGATAATCGGCCCAAATGAGTCCATAAATGTATATATAAATGGGACTCGTCACACCCCCAGACTTAACCATTTACACGTCTCGGGCAAACTACTCGGCTCTCCTATCTGAACAATTGAATGTTAGCATGAGTTTGAGCGGTAGAGATGAATGCGAAGTCGCGTGCACACGTGCATAGAAATACATTAGAACAGAATTAAACTCAAGATTATATCTAACTATTTCTAGAGTAGTAGTTCGGAATTTACTTTACTTGGATGGTGAATCCCGGTGTATCTTTCGGTCGCACAAAAATGAAAATAGCGTGACTAATGAGTAGAGTATTACTCGAATCGAAGCTCAGGACAAACTTCTAAGAAATCCATCAAATTCGGTGTCCATAGGCTTGCACGTTCGCACTCTCTCTACTGCATTAGACGACTCGTGTCTAAAATCAATAGGACTTATAGGTTAGTATTAGGCTTAGGTTGAGTATAGGCTAGGTAAGTAGAAGGACAATGGGAATCGCATTCAACACAACCTGAGCACTCAAGAGAATTACAATCACCAATATAATATTTTTAAGAATTACACAACACCCCCAGACTTCAACTGAACACTAGGTGCGTGCTAAGCCAAAATATAAATTGAATTTGTCGAGAGAACATTATTTTTGCACAACTTTTCTTTTTCTTTTCTTTTCTATCTTTCTTTTCTTTTCTCTCTTCGACAAAATAACATTTGTAAGCACAATAAAACGTCTCCATTAGCTAATTCAAAGTTGCCATATACAACAAAGATGACACCAAATACGATTGAAAAAGAAATTTCTTTCATCTCAATGGTTAGTGCGAAAATAGGTTCGGCCGTATGGCTTTGGTTAAATTTTAGTGGAGCTAATCAAGGAGGAAAGGTAGGCTCAAGTGGACTTGCAACGGTGATTACGTAGGTAAGGATTTCAAAAGCACAAACGGATCAAGAAATGGCCTATATCATATTTTATGACGAGTACTTCAACGCAATCATTCCGAGAGTCGCCTAGTGCAAGTTCTAGCCACCGAGAAAGGTTGTCCTTCCTTCCGACCCTAGTAATAAGCTACTACTAGTCTGCTACACTCGACCTTATGCTACCGTTGGATTCACCGGATTCACCACTAAAGTAAAATAAATTGCAGCTACTATAATAGAAATAATTAAATTATAACTCTGAATTTTATTCTACTCTAATTGAATTTCTAGGCGTGACAGGAGCATTTGACTAAAACACTACTCGAGTCAACATTTTTCTCTACTCCTCACTCATACGCTAACAATTCAATTCTTACGAGCGGGAAACCTCGCAGCGATACCCAATAAGCACGCGTGATCAAGTGCGTGTGAACTAGGTTAAAGTGTATGCAATGTGCTCAACAAAAATATAAATCCTAACTCAGCACATTCTAGCATGTCATGCAAAGTGTGTGCACGTGCATAGTTCGCTCTTTCCCCCAGACTTGATCAAAACCAACTAGAATAAGCAATTCAGAGATAAGTAGGAGAGGGGTAGAGTTGACCTATGCTCATAAAAGAGCATGCCAGAAGTGCGGTAATTCCATTTTTAAAAAAAATATTTCTCCTTCATCACCGTCCACCACGTGAGAGCATTACCTACGATGTTAGCAAAACAGAAATAGCAATACATAAAAGATTAAAAGATAAATGGAACCGAGTGGTTCCCATGTGTTGTCTCCCAAGAAGCCCTTTTGTTTAACGTCCTTAGAGGTGGACCAAATACCGGTATTAAAGTTTTGGAGCAGCAGTTAAAGATATTGTTTCAGATTGAATAAAAACAAAATACGGCAAAGATAGAATGATATCACAAAAAAGACAAGATGTCCAGAATCACACCCTAGGGACGATGCCCTTGCAGAATAATGTCAAATAAAAAACAAAGCACACCACCAACTAGTTTAACACAAATAAAACTAACTAAGACGACGCAACACCAGGGAAGATGCAACGGAATGATCACGACGGAGATGACGGAGGCGAATGTGAAGGAGGAGGAGGAGTACGCCTTCGCCTAGATCCAGAAACAGAAGCCTGGGCAGGGACATCAGGAGGCTTGACTCCCAAATGCGCGCCGATCCGTGATGAAAGCTCATACTGCCTGGCTATGGCATCTTCCATGCGTATAAACCTTTCGTAAAATTCCGGATAATGCTGCTTGATGTTGGGCCGCGGGGCTTGCCATTGAGCATCCGGGTGCACGAAATGGGGAGCATCAGAGGGCTGCCCACTCGTCCCCGCCGGAGCGCTAGGTCCGGCAGTGTTAGTATGCTCGCATCTCTCCTCTCGTCCAGACCCGGCCCCACAGATTTCGTAGCGCCAATTGTGGCCTACCTTCACCCTATTGACCAGTTTGAAAGCTTTCATCATGGCCACGGTGATGTCGGAACCCTCAGAGATTGGTGTCATGGGGGGAAGTGTATCCCAAATCCCGAGCCCTTTGGCAATCCGGGTAATGTTTTGAGAGCCTCCAATCGCCTTCAAGGGGAGGTATGTGGCTTGCCGAAGAAGATACTGGGCGAGCACTAGACCAAGATGGAGGGGCACTCCCTGGTGCATGCTGTATTGGTAGAGAAGATCCTGCCATCCTGTTATATTTTGACTCATGGAGCGGGCATTGATGTTTTGCCCGATCAGATGCTGGACATAGGGGAGCGCAGGAGAGATAATGTGGGTCGCCTTTGCAGCAGGAGCCTCATACGGTTGATCCCGTCCCGTGATGGACTGCCAGAATTCGCTAGGAGATACCCCATCCGGGAACTCATTCGGACGAACAATAATGTTCGTCTGGAGGAGTTCATCGCTGGTGTAAAACCCAACGCAAACTGCCAGTTGGCCAACACCCATGGTATGGGAGAGGCCCTTCATCCGGAACGAAACTGAAGTGGTCTCTCCGGTTTCCTCATCGACGTAGTCAATGATGCAGAAGGTGGAAAGGAACTCAAGCGTGAGTTCACGGTAGCCCAGTTCCGTGATGGAGAAAAGGCTTCCCCATGAACCCACGCTGAGCAGCCTATTCACCTCCGCAACTAGCCCGACCTTTTGGAGCTCCGACATAGAGTCGACGCGATGATCAAGGAAAGTCTTTTGTCACAGCAGGTTGTACCTTACCAAGAACTCTGGCCTCCCAAACTGCAGCATCACATCAGCACCGGGTTCAGCTGGCCTTGAAGAAGAAGAGGCTCCTCCTCCGCGGCGGAACATGCTGACAACCCTCTTAACTCCCATTGAGCTTTACTCACAAGCTACGGAAGGGGGACAACGATGAATGGAAGATAAAACGTAGGAGACAATGGAGAGGGGAAGAAAGATCACGCACGGGAGAGGGATTTTCGGAATCGCACGACGGTGCGGATTAGGGCCTGCGTGCATTTCCGACGGGAAGAAGCACGCAATTTATAAAATTAAAAATCGCACGATCATGCGATACAACCACGCACGATCGTTCCAATCGTGCGATTGCAAAGATCAGCCCCAGCTGACGCGATTTTTTTTATTTGTACGAAATGGGAGGAAACAACGCGAGCTCCAATATGTACGAGACGAACAAAGAAAACTCTTACAAACAAAAAGAAATTTTGCTTAATTCATATAAGAATAACAACTAATTAATGATAAAATTAAATTAACTTACTCCTACGCCTAGATAACTACTGGGTTTTGTGTCTTCCCATCTTGACTTATTTAACAGATGGCATATGTTAACTGATCGGTCTATGAAAAGTGAAGTGCACAAGAAGCTGTTCATTTATCATCTTTGGTAACATGTGCCAGTATGGTGACAGGACCGTTACCCCCGTCCCTGAATATAAATACCTGCACTGGGAGTCTGGCAGGGGAAGGTCAAATGATGCGGAAATCTCAGTGTCTGTCTCATCATGCAGTTGACCCATTACATCATCGGCTTGCATAGCAGTACCGACTATTGCCTGGATCAGATCAAATGCAGAATCCTGCACTGAGTAAGACACGAGAATGGGGTCTGGAAATAAATCAGAAGAACGACATAAAATATTGTCATCATTGGAAGCGATCCCGGTATCACTCCCAAAGGGGTGCGGCAAGGAAAGATTGATTCCATCATTGAAGATTTCACTAGGCTTAACAACGCACGCAATGGTCTCCTCTGCAATATGGACTTCCTCGCACTGGACCGAAATGGTTGCTTTGGCACAATCGAGACTGTCATCCTCTATGAAAGGGGGCACGACACTGCACAGACCTGCATCAACCTGTAAATTAACCTCAATGAAAACATTAGGAAAAAATGTAGCTTCGTGCGTAGCGGGAGAAGACGTGCTTCTTAAGAGTTCGGGCTCACTCTCCACGCACGGGTACAAATCCATGCAAAGTGGTAGATGAACCGAATAGGTAAGGGGTGTTGCATCAGAAACCGAGTCATGAGGGTCACTGACGTACGTGTTGATTCCATACCCTTCAAAAAGTGAAGGTGGAAGTGACACGTAATCAGAGGAAGGAGCTGTGCTCGTAGAATTTGAAGATGGGACGATCCGGATATCCGACTCATCATCATCCGCCAATTCACGAAGATAATTAGCACAGTCTTTCAAGGCATGCTCTCTACTTTTGCAAAATATGCACTTCCTTACCAGCTTTATCGGCACCGAAGGTGCGGCAGCCGTGTACAAGTGCGACAATGGAGGCGCAGTAGAGTAGCCAAAAGATTTATGGGCTCCGTACGGTTTCTGAACAACACCATACTCTTTGGGACACCTATCACTAGCGTGGGATGTGTCCACACACCAACGACATCGGATATTCAAATGCGCCCACATGAAATAGAAGAAGAAAATAGAATGATCATGAATAATAAAAAAACAACTGCTCCTAAAACAAGGCTTCATAGCGCACAGCGAGAAAAACAACAATACCTTAAAATGAATTTCCAAATAAAAACAAATCAAACACGCTTGCAGTCCCCGGCAACGGCGCCAAAAACTTGATGCGCGATTTCAGCGCTGCTAATTAGTAAGCACGAAATGCGATACGACGGCAGTGCACCGGTCGCTCAAGTAATAAAATAGGGAGGAACTCCCCGAATATCGTTCTCAAAGGGCCGCAAGTTGGGTAGTATGATTTGCTTAAACCAGAAATTAGTTAAAAGGAAAACTAAGTAACAAAGGGGGTTGTGATTTGGGTTACTACGCTAATGTTGAAAAAGGAGATGCGGGTCAAAACTCCGCTTCGCAAGGCGAGATGGATGCAACGGCCGTGATGTCGTGCTTCGGAAGGCGCGTGGACGGAATGTAACTATGATGGGTGAGGGTCACACACACCTCTTCTCCAAGCATCACCACTAGCAATTGCTAGTGGCTTCACACACAACGAATCTCAAGAAATCACACTAGGAAAAGGGCTATTCTTGCCACCACATCATCATTGCACATGAACACAAGCAATAATCCATAACATTAATCCTAACAAGTGTTCATACAACAACAAGAAGAAAGTACAAGCATTAAGGGTTAGAGAGGACTACTATGAAGAAGTCACCGCGTCTGGGGTTCACGGCCGGAATGAGAGGTTGTCGGGCTCTCTCCGGGCTCGGCCCTCAGATGGTGTGCTACCTCGAAGGAGGCTGTCACCGCTCCAATGATCTTTAGCGCTTCTATGGTCTCCTCGGCGAGGAATGCTTGAGCTAATGGAGAAGAAAGATTCCAAGTGCTCCCGGATGGAAGGATGGAGGTGGAGATTGCCGGAATATGGCCTCTTTGGTGGTGGAGGTGAAGGGGAAGCCTTCAGACCTCAGGAGCAGTGGGAAGAACTGATTTCCCGCTCTCCGAATCGTCTCCCGCGTCTCTCCTCGTGAACTCCTTTGACTGCCTCGAATCCTTCTTTTAATAATAAACATGCAGAAAATTGGTCACGCACGGTCGAACGCACGATCGTGCGCAGACCGTGCGTTATTACATGATAAAAGCTGGCTTCGGGGAGACGGTGCGCCGCACATGCGATTTGCTCACGCACGACCCATACCGCCCGTGCGTAAGAATGCACGGATAAACTCCGACGCTCTGAAATCAATAAGACACAGGTCGGCCATGCGTTTTACTCACGCACGGGCAAATTCGCCCGTGCATTAAAACGCACGAGTAAACTCCGACGCTCCGTTTTCTGCCAAGACACAAACGCACGACCGCGACCGACCATGCGTCAAGGAAACACATGACCGTGCGATATGCACAGACATAACTTCTGGGGAAAACGGGACGATCTGGTCACCTGCATACAAGATAAAGCAGCTGGGAATACACCTCCAACATCAGAAAAACATAGAAGAAGGGAAGGGGAGCACCATGTGCTTACCCCCAATAATAAGGAGCGCAATTGCACACCGAAACGAGCTAAATAGTGCACCTAGTAGGGAATAGTAAATAAGAACGAAAACAAACCTAATGTGTGGTGCAAAGATCAGATAATCGGCCCAAATGAGTCCATAAATGTATATATAAATGGGACTCATCAGCAGGCGAGAATAAAGAAATAACAAATCTGATTGCCTCATGCCGAGATGGGGCGACTGCACGTTAGGCGAGGTCTAACATGGCAAATCCTATGAAAAGCATGCGAGAATAAGTTGAACATAGAAAAATACTTTGACAAAAAAGATGGACACAGTAGACGGAACAAAAAATCTTCATTTACATTCAATCGTTTGATTACATTGTGCGACGATCTCGACAGCCCAAAAGGATGTTGAAGTGACAAAAATAAAGATAAACAGATATTACGATCTTCAAAGTTCACCCCCGGACTCTTCGTCGTCGCTGCTGTTGAAACCGGTTTCTCGGTTCCTAAGGAGCTCGGGTCCCCCAACTAAGGCTGGGGGGCGGCTAGCCCTTACTTGTCCCTCGGAAGGATAGGACTGGAGATTCAGAACAGTAGACTAAGACCCTAGTCTCGGCAAGGAGGTCCCTCCACTAACCCGGAAGATCGTTGAGCGCTTCCCCTCCCAAGCCAAAGCCAAGACTCGGGCACCTTGGAGAGCTAGAGAGCCAACCAAGAAGACCTAGGGAGAGGGAGGGCTCAAGGATTCTAAACCGGAATGCTCTCCCAAGGTGCCCTTTAGGTCTATTTATAGATTTTGGTTTTGTGGTCTGCCAATAGCCAAATCCCGCTGTACATTTTTACTATCCGCACCCCAGTTTGGTCTGCCAATAGCAAAATCCCGCTGTTCTGAGGGGCTAGCTGCAGACCACCGGGGGTCTTTTGGTAAAAGACCACCTCCAATGCCCAAGGTCCGACGACTACGGGTCGGGTCGACGAGCACCGGGCTCGCCCAACCATCCGGCTCGCCCGCGATCTAGGCCGAGCCCCTGGCTGCCATCCACACATCAACCTGCTTAGCTCACTCGTGGCCAAACTGCACCCCCGGAAGGCCTATTTGCACCCCACTCCCTCTGGCTTGCTCGCGACCTGCGCCGAGCCCCAGAATTACTATCCGCACACCACTTGGCACAGGCTCGCCAATAGCCAAAAGCGAGCCCCAAAATTACTATCCGCAGACCACTTACACTGGCTCGCCCGCTCCCCGGGAGCGAGCCCCAAAATTACTATCCGCACACCACTTGGCACAGGCTCGCCAATAGCCAAAAGCGAGCCCCAAAATTACTATCCGCAGACCACTTGGCACAGGCTTCGCCAATAGCCAAAAGCGAGACGCAAAATTACTATCCGCAGACCACTTACACTGGCTCGCCCGCTCCCCGGGAGCGAGCCCCAAAATTACTATCCGCACACCACTTGGCACAGGCTCGCCAATAGCCAAAAGCGAGCCCCAAAATTACTATCCGCAGACCACTTGGCACAGGCTCGCCAATAGCCAAAAGCGAGCCCCAAAATTACTATCCGCAGACCACTTACACTGGCTCGCCCGCTCCCCGGGAGCGAGCCCCAAAATTACTATCCGCACACCACTTGGCACAGGCTCGCCCGCTTCCTGGGCGCGAGCCCCAAAAT
The DNA here is from genome assembly GCA_033032865.1 of Dactylorhiza incarnata. Taxonomy (NCBI): domain Eukaryota; kingdom Viridiplantae; phylum Streptophyta; class Magnoliopsida; order Asparagales; family Orchidaceae; genus Dactylorhiza; species Dactylorhiza incarnata. The sequence continues at coordinate 677,542 of JAWHQI010000430.1, read as the reverse complement.
TACTATCCGCCACTTACACTGGCTCGCCCGCTCCCTGGGCGCGAACCTCAGAATTACTATCCGCAGACCACTTACACGGGCTCGCCCGCTTCCTGGGCGCGAGCCCCAAAATTACTATCCGCAGACCACTCACACTGGCTCGCCCGCTTCCTGGGCGCGAGCCCCCAAATTGTTATCCGCAGACCACTCCTGGCCGGCTCGCCCGCGACCTGGGCAGAGCCCCCTGGATGCTATCCGCATCCTAACCTGGCTGGCTCGCTCGCGACTTGAGCCAAACCCCCAAACTGACCTGGTTCGCCCGCTTCTAATTTGCACCCCCAAACTGATCTGGTTCGCCCGCTTCTAATTTGCACCCCCAAACTGATCTGGTTGCACCCCCGACCTCGGAGTTTACCCGGAGAACAACAGGGTTGTACACAATCCCCGCTCTTCGCGAGGTTGCCCTAAGCTCGCGAAGAACCATCCAACCCTCGGTGTTCGCCAACTATGCTGACGTCGCAGGAATCTTTGGTGGGTCCCATGGTGAAACTATAAATACCGCTCCGCTTAGCCCATGGTTGAGGCATTCTTCTCTCTCTCTTTCTCTCGCCAAGATCATTTCGAGCTTAGGAATGTCTTCCAAACCAAATGCTTTCGCTCGCCTGAAAGCGGCTAGGGAGGCCGGGATGGCCAAGAAGGCCGAGACCTCTCCCTGGATGTTCGCATCGCCAGTTCCCCGCTCTCCTCCATCCAAGAAGGCCAAGACGGTCAGGAGGCCGCACGACGAGGACCGATCAGCTCCTTCGCCTAAGCCTCCGCCGCCGAATATGGAGCTCGCACAACAGGTAAGCCGGTCCTCCCGTTTCCATGTTCAGATTCAGTCTAACCTGTACCTCTGGTTCGCAGAATCCCCCCGAAGAAAGTATGGCTAACCTTACCTTGACTTCCTCTCGCGGGCACTCCCCGGAGAAGTTAAACGTGCCCGATACGGGAGCGAGAATCTCGGCCTCGCAACGGCCATCCTCACGACCCGGTAAGTGAATTCGTTTTCTCTTATTACTTTACAGGACCTTCTCTCGCGGTGTTGACATCCTTACTCATGCAGCGACCCCGGCGCGGAGCCCTAGAAAGAAGACCCCTACTCCGGCGAATTCGCCCGCTAAAGGCAAGGCGACCGTGGATACCCCTGGCTTCGGGGTAGTGGGTCGGCGGAGTCCGGGCGGCTCGCTGCGAGAGACCGTCCCGGTCGTGAAGGTTGGGCACGCGCCCGGTTTAGGGAAACCCCACGCCCGCGGGTTTCGCGAGAACTTCAAAGGCCGACCTAGCACCTCTCGCCATCAACCACGCGAGCCCTCGGCCTCGCCAGGTTAGTAGATCAGTGGGTTATTTCTCTTGCATCCCTTTGCGATCCGACTAAACTTTTCCTTTCGCAGAAGTGTCTGAAGATGCCCATATGTCTCCACCCTGGGAGAGAGGAGATGTCGCCGCTTCCCTCGCCGAGCGAGATGGACGACTTCTTGGGTGACCCTAACGCCCTGCACAGATGAAAAGGCGGGTGTCGGAGGTGCTTCAGAAACTTACGATGACGACGCGCACGTTGGAGGAGCGCTATGAGGCGGACCGTATCGCATATGACGACAGGTTCGAGGCCATGGAGGAGGCGAACAAGAATTTCCTTGCGGAGGCGAGATCGTTGCCTCGCGCTGGTGCTACCTCGCCTGATACACACATCGCGCGCGCTGAGGATCAGGCTCACTTAATACTGCGCGAGATGAAGGCTCTCCGCGACTACCATCATCCACGGAAGCCTCCGCACGGGGGGAGGCGAGGTCGCGGTCGCTGGTGGTGGGAGCGCTACTGAGCTGCACTCCTCGCCCCGAGCCCGTCGACACCCTCCTCTCGCACTCTCACTCGCACTCTTTTTCTGGTTCTGTATTGCTTTGTTTCTGAACATTTGTTGTTTATGACGGTATCTATGGGTCCTTGTTGACTCGCTTATTACGTTCTATCTTTCTATTCGAATCAGTCGCGTTATTTTTTATTCTTCGCCATTCGGCCCCCTGGGATGCGCTGTGAAATGTATCATGCTTGTGTTAGGAATCGCCCTCATTACGGATTGGCGAGCCACTAGATGAGGCGTAGTGGCGAGCCGGGGCTCGCGAACCCTGTGGCTTGTTGAACACGAATACCGCTTCTTTCGGCTATCCCCCCCCCCCCCCCCCCCCCCCCGATGCTTCGAAACCCGCGCCCCTTCGGTTTTTCTATAAATAGCCGTGAGATTCTGTTTTCAACCACCGCATTTACTCTCTCAGCCCTTTCGCTTCTCCTGATTTTCCGTTCTCGCCAAACCGTGTTCGCGTTCGCTGCGATTTCCAGAATGGTGGCTGAATCGGAAGGTGAAGGGCGAGCCCGCTGCGCCGCGATGTTCAAGGAGCACGACTTTTACTGTTCGAACATAACTCCGGAGGAGTACAAGCACTCTGTGGATCGCTTCCTTCCTGAGGGTTATACCACTCGCTGTCCGAGCGACCGAACTACCCTGATGGAGACCGAGGTGGATGAGCTCGCGATCCCCATTGCTCATTTCGAGAATGGGTTGCGACTTCCGCTGTGGCCGGAGGTTCGCCATGTATTCTTCTTAAACCTTCTTGCTACGTGCTATTCGCTCTCGCGAGTTCCTATTAAACCCTATTGCCACTCACAGGTGCTCAAATATTACGGGGTACTGTTGAGTCAGCTTACCCCGAACGCGATCGCGGATGTGGTCGGGTTCGCGTGTTACATGCGGGAGGAACAGATAGAGTTCAGCCTCTCCGTCTTCCGCAAAGTTTTCTCTTTCCGTGCCTACAGAGACGGAACGGCCTACTTCGCGAGCCAGCACGTAACCGTCCTCGAGACGGTGAATAAAAGCCACTATTGGACCCAGAAGTTTCTTCTGGTTAAGGGGCCTTTCGGCAACCTTCACTACACCCCCCTTTCGCGAGACGAAAGCACTTACCGACCCCCGGGCTCGCTTGGCGGAGGCGACCTCAAGCTCTTCCAGTACCTTGCTGGAAAGAACTTCGAAGTCATCCACCTCAGGCGCCACGTCGACACCCTGCTCGCGGTCCCGCCGGGAGAAGGTTTGGCTCGCCTCCGCTTCATTTTCCCGCCTTTTCACTTGATTTATTCTAACACCTTTTCTCTCAGGCGAACGCGATGTTCACATCCACCCCCCCCCCCCAACGTGCAGGGTACCCTTCTGACCGCGGATTCCCTGGTTACCGTGGCGGCGGCGGCGTTCCGCGACACCCCCTCCTCTGGGTCTGGGTCTAGTAAGAAGCGGCATGCCGCCGCGAACCCGTCTAGCCTGCGGGGATCCTCCAAAAAGGCTAAGGGGAAATCCCTCGGCACCATCATGGAGGACGTGGTCGTCCTTGGCGAGTCCGACGAATCGCCTCCTTTCGCAGTAAAACAGGAGAACCCTCCGGAGGACCAAGAAGACCTCCCGCCGAACCCTAGAGGCCGCGAGCTCTTCGGGGCCTCCTCTGCCCAAGGGCCACAAAAACTTCCTTCAGGGGGAGAGGGTCTCGGACCTTCTCGGCGATCCCCTGGTCGCCTGGGACCCCGCGAACAACCGAGTCTCCTACTCTACCCTCCATCCTACCTGGGTGGAGCTTGGAAAAGCGGGGGAGGAGGCGTTCGCTATGGGGTTCGGCATCTATGGTCGCGAGGACGCCGCGGCTTTCAAGGGCATGGGGGTAAGGCAGTTGGCCTACGAGACCATGCGGGCCCAATTCCGCTCCGCCGAGCTCGCTCATATGATGAGCCGCCGATGTCTGCAAACGGAGCGCGACCTCCGTGCGTACAGGGAGGAATTGCGGGGCGCCCGCGATCATATCAAGAAACTCCAAGACAAATAGGAGCTGTCCGCGAGCCTCCTTGCAGGGACCCAAGGCAAGATGGTAAGCTCCCTCGCAATCCCCTACTTCTTGTAGCTCGCCAAATCTGATACTCATCTACCTCCCATCCCTTGAACCCTTCAGGATGCCGACACCGCGACTGCGCTCCTGGCTCGCAACAAGGAGCTGGAGCTGGAAAATAAAACACTCAAGGATCTGGAAAATAAAGCTCTCAAGGATCTGGAGCTGGAAAACAGATTGCTGAAGGCTCAGGTGGAAGAGCTGACTCGCAACGTGCTGCCTCCCTCCCCTGGGCGAGCCCGACCTTCTCAGAGAGCTCGCGAGAGCGAGGACCAGAGACGGCGAGACGCGCAGGAAGTCGCCCATTTTGTCTTCACGACTCTCAAGGATGCGGATCTGCTCGCGGAAGAGGCCATGGAGTTCACCGCCCAGGATGTCGTCCCGAACCTCTTTGAGTTGGCCCCTTGGTTGGGAGAGCGCAAAGGTAGCGAGAAGCCTTCGGAGTGAATCCCTCCTCCAGGCTCTTTTATTTCATTTTTGACTACAGACATTCTTTTTGAGTTGGCGACGTCGCCGCTGTGTAACAGGAATATATTACTGGATGGATGTATTTTGCAAATCTCTCTCTCGCCTCTGCTTACAATCTTATGTTTCATACTCTGTTGTGTTTGCAAAATGATTGAATTCCATGGACGCACTCGCGAATCAGGGCTTGCCGGCCGAGAACCCTGCGGCTCGCGAGCCAGGGGTTCGCCTAGCCCGGTATTCCCTTATGCCAGCCTTCTCGAACCAGGGACATTAGCCCCACCACTCCCAGGTTCGCGAACCCGGCCTCGCCGGCTCCCAATGCTGACTTGGCACCCTAGGCTCATTATGCCTTGTCCTTTATTACCTTGTCAACCAACTTTTTCCTTTTTAAGTACCTACCAACTTACAACCTTTAGGCTTCTCCAGCCTTAACCTTGTTATTTCGTTGGACAAATTCTACTAACTCCAACCCCTACCAATTTGCTCACCTGGACCCTGCCGGCCTTAGTACTTACTGTTATCTTGTTATTTCAGGACACAACCTTGCCAGCCTCTCCAGAGAACAACCTGACCCCCCGTCTAGATGAAAGCCCGGGAACGGAATCGATCTGGGGCACTCCAGCACCAACATAAACAATCTCTGCCAGCCTCTCCAGAGATCAACCTGACCCCCCGTCTAGATGAGAGCCCGGGAATGGAATCGATCTGGGGCACTCCAGCACCAACATAAACAATCTCTGCCAGCCTCTCCAGAGATCAACCTGACCCCCCAGTCTAGATGAAAGCCCGGGAACGAAATCGATCTGGGGCACTCCAGCACCAACATAAACAATCTCTGCCAGCCTCTCCAGAGATCAACCTGACCCCCCGTCTAGATGAAAGCCCGGGAACGGAATCGATCTGGGGCACTCCAGCACCAACATAAACAATCTCTGTCAGCCTCTCCAGAGATCAACCTGACCCCCCGTCTAGATGAAAGCCCGGGAATGGAATCGATCTGGGGCACTTCAGCACCAACATAAACAATCTCTGCCAGCCTCTCCAGAGATCAACCTGACCCCCCGTCTAGATGAAAGCCCGAGAACGGAATCGATCTGGGGCACTCCAGCACCAACATAAACAATCTCTGCCAGCCTCTCCAGAGATCAACCTGACCCCCCGTCTAGATGAGAGCCCGGGAACGGAATCGATCTGGGGCACTCCAGCACCAACATAAACAATCTCTTAGCCATCCAACCAACATGTGAATCATAATAACCAATGAATGTAATAATTTCATAAAGAAAAAGGAACTTTCAGGGATAGAACGTTTTCAAATCGTCTCCACTCCTAGCCCGGCCGAGAGACGCCCCCTCCACATTCTAGAGGTGATATCCCCCGGACCTGAGTACCTCACTTACAATATACGGCCCTTCCCAGTTAGGTTGAAGCTTACCTCGAGTGGCTCCTCTTCCTGCCACATCTACCTTTTTCAATACCAAGTCACCTTTCTCAAACTGCTTCACCCTGACGTGGTGATCGAAATACTTGGCCATTCTTCTCTTGGTTTCCTCTTGCCGAATAGCCGCTAGGTCGCGAAGCTCCTCGACCAGGTCTAGGGACAACCGTTGCTCGGCTCCGTTCTCCATCAACCATTCTTCATCTCCTTCACCTGCAGCAATCACCCTGGGAGTTTTCACTTCGAATTCTACCGGGATCACTGCTTCGGAGCCATGGGAGAGCTTGAAGGGAGTCTCCCCCGTGGCCGTATTCGGGGTGGATTCTCAGGGCCCATAGGACCGAGGGCAGTTGCTCTGCCCAGTTCCCTCGGAGGTTTTCCACTTTCTTCTTTAACAAGTTGACAATAATCTTGTTAGCCGCTTCCACCTGACCGTTACTCCTTGGGTGGTGGACCGACGCGAACCTGAGGTCGATGCCGAGCTGAGTACAAAAACTGACGAATTCTTCACTGGCGAACTGCGGCCCATTATCCGTTACTATGGCGAGTGGGAGCCCATGTCTACAAATAATTTCCCCCCACACAAAATTTCTCACTACTTGGGAAGTTACCTTCGCTAGCGCTTTCACTTCTATCCACTTGGAAAAATAGTCAATCATCACCAGTAGGAATCTCCACTGGCCACTAGCTTGGGGGAAGGGACCTACCAGGTCCAAACCCCATATAGCGAAGGGCCATGGGGCCGTGATGGTCCTGAGCCTCTGAGCCGGGAGGAGTTGAAGCGGAGCGTACAGCTGGCACTTCGAACACCTCTTTGCGAACTCCACCGCATCCTTGCCGAGAGTGGGCCAGAAATATCCTTGCCTCAACACCCTCCCCTCCAGGGTTCGGCTTCCGGAGTGACTGCCACATTCCCCTGAATGGATCTCTTCTAGGACCCTGGGGACCTCCTCCTCGGACACACACCGGGCGAGGAGTCCTGAGAGCGTCTTCCTGTATAGTCCTCCTGCATGCAAGGAGTAATAAGCCGATTTATACCTGAAGCGACGCTGATCCCCTTCCCCTTCGGGGAACTTCCCTGAGGATAGGTAGACGATGAAGGGGTCCATCCACGACGCCCGCTGATCTACTTCCATCAGCTCCCCTTCTTCGATAGAGGGTCGGAAGAGTTCCGAGACCGTCCCTCCCGCCCGTGGACCAAACTTGGCCAGGAGGTCGGCCCGAGCATTCTCCTCCCTCGGAACATGCTTAATGGAAAAGGCTCGGAACTGTCCGATGACCCCTTTGACCTTCTCCAGATACCGCAGGAGGGTGGAGTCCTTCGCCTCATACTCTCCCTTGATCTGGCATGCCACTATCATGGAGTCTGTTGAGACCTCCACGTCTTGTATTCCCAGTTCTCTAGCTAGCCGAAGGCCAGCTATGACCGCTTCATATTCGGCCTGGTTATTGGTGATCGGGAAGTGGATGTTCAAAGCTTGCTCGATTCTTGTTCCTTGGGGGCTCATCAGGATAATTCCACCCCCGCAGGAGTGCTTCCCTGATGCCCCATCAACCAATATCTTCCACGCGACCGGGGGGGGGGGGGGGGGGGTGGTTCATGCTCCCCCACCTCTGTCGTGTAGTCCACCATGAAATCTGCCACTGCTTGCGCTTTGATCGAGACCCTGGGCACAAAAGATATGTTGAATTCGCTTAGCTCCACGGACCACTTCGCCAGCCTTACCGAGTGTTCAACACCCTCTAAGACCTTTCGGAGAGGGTGATCCGTCACTACTTGAATTGAATGTGCCTGGAAGTAAGGCCGGAGCCTCCGGGCTGATACCACCAAAGCAAACGCTAACTTCTCCAAGATGGGATATCGGAGCTCTGCCTTCCTTAATACTCGGCTGACATAATAGATGGGGAGTTGCCTCCTCCTTTCTTCTCGAATCAGGATGGAGCTTACCGCTTCGGCCCCTACTCCTAGGTAGAGGAACAGATCTTCCCCCATCCTCGGTCCCTGAAGCAAAGGGGTCTGAGTGAGCTGCCTCTTCAAGGCTCGGAAAGCCTCTTCGCACTCCGGGCCCCACTCGAACTTCTTATTTCCCCGCAGCACCTTTAAGAAAGGTGCACACTTCTCTCCTGCCTTGGATAGGAATCTGTTGAGCCCGGCCAGCTTGCCTGCCAAGCTCTGGATCTCTTTCGCACTCCTTGGCGATCCTAACTCCATGATAGCCTTTACCTTGTCAGGATTAGGTTCCACCCCTGCCGGGGTGAGTAGATGACCCAAGAATTTCCCACGGCCGACCCCTGAAGACGCACTTCAAAGGGTTGAGCCTCATTTTGTATCTCCGTAAGGTCCTGAAGGTTTCTTCCAGGTCTCGGACATGAGAACTGAGGTCTTGACTTTTTATCATGAGATCATCAACGTACACCTCCAAGTTCCTTCCCTTCTGGTCCCGGAAGACCCTATCCATCATCCGCTGGTAGGTGGCTCCGGCGTTCTTGAGCCCGAAGGGCATCATTTTGTAACTGTAGCATCCGTCCCCGGTGATGAAAGAGACATCCTTGATGTCTGGGGGATGCATGCGGATCTGATGATAACCTGAAAACGCATCTAAAAAAGACATCATAGGGAAACCGACGGCTGAATCAACCAGCGCGTCGATCCGAGGCAAAGGGTAACAATCCTTGGGGCATGATTTATTAAGCAGAGAAAAATCAATACACATGCGCCACTTACCTCCCCCTTTCTTTACCATTACCACATTGGAGACCCAGCCTGGGTACTGGATCTCCGATACAAACCCTGCCTCTAGGAGCTTACCCACCTCTTCGCGGATGGGATCTTCCATCTTTCCCGCCACGGGCCTCCTTCTTTGGCGAATGGGGTGGGTGCCAGGTTCGATGTTGAGACGATGGCATGCCACGTCCACATCAATCCCGGGCATCTCCGCGGCGCTCCAAGCGAAGACGTCTATATTTTCTTGAACGCAGGCGAGGATCTCCGCCTGCTCCTTTGGGCCGAGCTCTCCGCTGACCCAGACTTTCTCTACCACCCCCGACCGGGTGGTGACTTCCAGCTCCACGACCTCGTCCACGGCCTCCAGCCGGGACTGCTCCTCCCAAGCCTTCTCTCCTCCCCCCTTGGCAAGCGCTTGGGCTTCTTCTTCCACCTCCTCCTCCACCATCATTACTTCTTCCCCCCTCCTCCCGGGGCCTCCTCTTCATCTCTTCCTGCTCCTCCCTCCGCCCGGGGTCCTACGGCAACCCCCTCCTGGGCATGAACTTCTCTCTCCTTCTCCTCTTCCCTCTCCTCCGCCTTCTCAGGCTCTTCTGCCTTCCCCTCCATGGTCTCCTCTTCCTTCTCTTCCTCACCCAATTTTTCCACATTTCCGGCCTCGGCCGCTCCCTCCATCACCTGATCCAGCTTCTCCGCTTCTTCCATCCACGAGATGGTGTTGACAGCCGTCACATAGCACTGTCTCGCCACCTTGGGGTCTCCTCTCACCCGAATCTGGACTCCCCCCAGATTGAACTTAAGGCACTGATGGAAAGTAGACGGGACGCAGCGGAAGGCGCTGATGAGCGGCCGTCCGAAAATAGCGTCGTAGCTGCTCGGGGCGTGCACTATGACGAACCGGCAGTTCCGAGACTGCCCGCCTAGGACCACATGTAGCCCCACTCCTCCTTCTACCTCCTTCCTCTCCCCGGAGAACCCAAATAGAGGGCCGTCTGAGGCCAGCACCCTCTAGCTCTCTACCTTCATCTCGTCGAATGCCTTCTTGAAGATGACATTGACGGAGCTTCCATTGTCGACGAGGACTCTGGACACCGTGAAATTCTCGATGGCGGTCTGGATGACCAGCGCATCGCAAAATGGGTCCTCGTGACCTGGCATATCCTTCTGAGAGAAGATAATTTTTTCCGCCGGGGGTGGAGCAGTGGAAGTGGAAGCCACGCTCATTCGGTAGATTGTGTGGAGGCTAGCCTTGCGGGTCGCCTCCACCCCCACCCCCCATGGATCACCCCGATCCCTCCTCGACTCCCCACGTCGGCTATGTCCTCACACCTTTCCTCATCTTCCTCCCGAGGTTCAACCTCCACGATTCTCACCGGCGGCTGTTGCCGCGGCGCGGGCGCTCTGCCCCTCTTCACCTCCAGGAACTCCGGGCAGGTGTCTGTTGCATGTCCTTCCTCATCATGGAAAAGACAATAGGGCAACGTGACTTCCCCTGCCCCGGCTTCCTCCCCCCTGTTCCTCCTTCTTCTGGCTCCTGCTGCTTCTGCTTCTCTCCTTCCTCTTCCTCATCCTCGGCCGATCGCCATGGCCTGCTGAGGCGGAGGAGGCACCTGCACCGGGCCTTGCCTCCACCCCAACTGATGAGGTCTTCCTTGCCCCCCGAAGAAGTTCCCCCTTCCGGGGCCGAAACCTCTTCCTTGCCCTTGCACTCCCCCACCATGCTGCCTCCATCCCCCTTCTGGGGCCCTGGGTTCTTCCCTTCTCCTGGCGTCCTGCTGCCTGACCTCCGGCTCACTGAGCTTCTCGAGCCTCCTAGTGAGCTCTGGGTTGGCCTCTTCGCTCGCTACCTCCTCCGCCACCCTCTCCATCAGCTCTTCATAGGAGACAGGGGCCCTCCTCTTTAGCGCCATCTTGAAAAAGCTTTCCATTAGCCCGACCGTGAAGGCGAGCTGAAGTGCGAACCCTGGCACTTCCTGCGTAAGCAGCACCTCCTCTTGGAATCGGTCTGCGTACCGAGCCAACGACTCCTTCGGCTCCTGCTTCACTTTGAAAAGAGAATCGGCATCCTTCTTTCTCTTCTTGGATGTTGAGAATCTCAACAAGAAGCTTCGACGCAGGTCGTCGAAGGCATATATCGAACCCGCAGGGAGCTGGTGGAACCAGTCTCTAGCCTTTTCCTTGAGAGTGACGGCGAAGAGCCGACACTTAAAAGCATCAGACATCGGCCTGATAGAGACCGAATCCTCGAAAGATTGCAGATGCTGGACAGGGTCATCCCTACCGTGGTAGTATACCCTGTCCCACTCCCCAAACCCTACCGGGACGGGCGCGGACAACACTAACTCGCAGAAAGGACTTCCTCCTCCTGCCGTCCTGTCAGGCTCTGCTCGCCCCCCGAGCTCCCTCGCTAAACTGGAGCTCGCTGGGGCAGCGCTCGCCTGCACTACCCCTACTGCCATGGCATCCTCCTGGCGCGCCCCCGCCTACGCCGCATCCGCCTGCACCGCACTCGCCAGCGCCACTCTTGTCTGTATCGCGCTCGCCGGCGCCGCACTCGCTGGAGTGGCGAACAACACTCGCCCCTCCAGTTCTTGTCCTGATCCCACAGCCACTTCTTTTCCAGCCCTCCCCCCTAGGGCGTTCTCGCCGATCGCTGCCGGAGGAGGGGTCACCTGGGGTACCTGGGTCGCGATCTCGCTTCGCAGTGCTGCGACCGCGAACCCTAAGGTGTCGAGCATCTCCCTCCTGAAATTGGTGAGCATCCTCGTCATCATCTCCTGGGGGGTTTCTCCCAACCCCTCGCCCTGATCTTCCTCTCCCGCCATAATCCTTCCCTGGGACGTTCTTGGACCAGCCACGCTCCACGCTCACCGCACCAAGATGTTGAAACCGGTTTCTCGGTTCCTAAGGAGCTCGGGTCCCCCAACTAAGGCTGGGGGACGGCTAGCCTTTACTTGTCCCTCGGAAGGATAGGACTGGAGATTCAGAACAGTAGACTAAGACCCTAGTCTCGGCAAGGAGGTCCCTCCAATAACCCGGAAGATCGTTGAGCGCTTCCCCTCCCAAGCCAAAGCCAAGACTCGGGCACCTTGGAGAGCTAGAGAGCCAACCAAGAAGACCTAGGGAGAGAGAGGGCTCAAGGATTCTGAACCGGAATGCTCTCCCAAGGTGCCCTTTAGGTCTATTTATAGATTTTGGTTTTGTGGTCTGGCAATAGCCAAATCCCGCTGTACATTTTTACTATCCGCACCCCAGTTTGGTCTGCCAATAGCCAAATCCCGCTGTTCTGAGGGGCTAGCTGCAGACCACCGGGGGTCTTTTGGTAAAAGACCACCTCCAATGCCTAAGGTCTGACGACTACGGGTCGGGTCGACGAGCACCAGGGCTCGCCCAACCATCCGGCTCGCCCGCGATCTAGGCCGAGCCCCTAGGTGCCATCCACACATCAACCTGCTTGGCTCACTCGCGGCCAAACTGCACCCCCGGAAGGCCTATTTGCACCCCACTCCCTCTGGCTTGCTCGCGACCTGCGCCGAGCCCCAGAATTACTATCCGCACACCACTTGGCACAGGCTCGCCAATAGCCAAAAGCGAGCCCCAAAATTACTATCCGCAGACCACTTACACTGGCTCGCCCGCTCCCCGGGAGCGAGCCCCAAAATTACTATCCGCACACCACTTGGCTCAGGCTCGCCAATAGCCAAAAGCGAGCCCCAAAATTACTTTCCGCAGACCACTTGGCTACAGGCTCGCCAATAGCCAAAAGCGAGCCCCAAAATTACTATCCGCAGACCACTTACACTGGCTCGCCCGCTCCCCGGGAGCGAGCCCCAAAATTACTATCCGCACACCACTTGGCACAGGCTCGCCCGCTTCCTGGGCGCGAGCCCCAAAATTACTATCCGCAGACCACTTACACTGGCTCGCCCGCTCCCTGGGCGCGAACCTCAGAATTACTATCCGCAGACCACTTACACGGGCTCGCCCGCTTCCTGGGCGCGAGCCCCAAAATTACTATCCGCAGACCACTCACACTGGCTCGCCCGCTTCCTGGGCGCGAGCCCCCAAATTGTTATCCGCAGACCACTCCTGGCCGGCTCGCCCGCGACCTGTGCAGAGCCCCCTGGATGCTATCCGCATCCCAACCTGGCTGGCTCGCTCGCGACTTGAGCCAAACCCCCAAACTGACCTGGTTCGCCCGCTTCTAATTTGCACCCCCAAACTGATCTGGTTCGCCCGCTTCTAATTTGCACCCCCAAACTTATCTGGTTGCACCCCCGACCTCGGAGTTTACCCGGCGAACAACAGGGTTGTACAGCTGCCCACAACTGGCGGGAGCGGGATGAAGTGCTCGGGAATGATATCTTCGAGGGTCAAGACGCCCGCCTCGGCAGATAGCAGACCCGCCCCTCTCATATCCTAGAAGATATAGCGCCCCGAGCAGGTGGACTCCTCGCGGATCTCCTCGTCTCGAGCTCTCCGCTCTTCCTTCATGCGGCGAGGAGAAGGAGTGAGGGTAGTGCGAACAAGTTCGCGGTTGTGGGCCTTCAGCGCCACAACCTCGCCCTCCAAGCTGAGGATGCGAGCATCAACTCTCCCGATGGCCTCGACATCCTACAAGGAAAAGCGAAGTTAAGACAGGAAAGTGGTGAAAGGGAGAAAGGCAGCGAGAGATAGAGGACTCACCACACCGCTCTTGGCAGCGAGCAACCTTTCATTTAGCCGCGCAATCACATCCTGGGAGCCCAGGTAGGCTTTGAAGAGCTCCACATTTTGGCGCTCCAGCTGTAAGCACCGCCTACCCATCATGTGGGTGAGCTCTACGGAGCGCAGCTGAGATCTCGGACTCTCATAGGCCAGGGTTCTCGCGGTCTCTTCCTTATAGACCGCAGCATCCTCGCGGTCGTAGAGGTAGAAGGAGAAGTTGAAGGCGTGACCACTGACAGTCGACTTCTCCACCCAAGTAGGGAGGATGGTGGAGATGTTGGCTCGGTTGATCTCTGGCTTCCAGCGCAGAAGGAGCTCGCCGACCTCATCTCGGTTTTGCTGACCAAGGCCAAAATTCCAGTGGTTGACCGGAATCGGCGGGACCGAGGTCCCCGCAACGTCCTCGGCTGGCTCCTCAGTCTCCCTCTCCTCAGGGAGGCTGGTGAGGTTGATCTCGCCGAGGGAGGGCTCGATAGGCTTCTTCCCCTTCTCGGAAGGAAGCGAGCCCTCGGAAGCGAGCGAGTCCTTGCCCTTCTTTTGTTTCTTTTTTTGAAGATCGTTTGTTGGGACCTTTGCTACCGGAAGCCTCTGGTCTTTTTCGAGAATGTGGGGTAGCCTCAGCAAGGGTCTCGTGGCAGGCCTCCGCTCCCATGGTCGTGAGAGCGAGGACAGCAGAGGATTTCCTGTTGCTCGTGTAAGGGGGGTTGAGGGGGAGATCTCGCTCGCCTGAAATAAATCTGGTTAGAAAGGGTGAAGAATAATAGAGGCAAGTTCGCGAGCGAGATTCTTACCCTCGCCGGGAAGTACTAGAGGTGGCGAGTCGATGTTTCGGCGGAGGTGGACTACCTCAAAATTCTTCTTGAGGAAGAACTGAAGTAGGGCAGCATCATGGCCGCCGAGGGCCGGGGGGGGGGGGGGGGGGGGGGGCGATAAGTGGTCTCGTTATGCTGAGTCAGCGAGAACGGGATGTTGTCGAAGCTCCCCTTCACAATAAGGAACTTCTGGGCCCAATAGTGGGTCTTGTTAACGGTCTCGACGACCTTAACTCCTGACCCCACGAAGTAGGCGGTGTCATCCATGTAGGCACGGAAAGAGAATAGTTTTCGGAAGACCGGAAGACTGAACTCAATGCGCTCTTCTCGCATGAAGCAAGCGAACGCAACGATGACGGCGATGGCGTTGGGGGTGAGCTGAGCCGGAACCACGTCATAGTTCTTGAACTCCTGGCGAGCAGTACATAAAAAGGTAAAAACCTCGCGAGCGATATTAATCTCGCAAGAGAAGAAAGGTAAGCAAGATGATGGGTACCTCACGAAGTTCGGGCCAAAGGGGCAGCCGAAGGCCGACTGCAAAATGTGCGGTGGGGATGGCTAGCTCGTCATCTAGGGGGGCATTTATCACATCCTCCTCTCTAGGGCGGCGAGCCGTGAACCCAGCAGGGACGAAGTCGGCGAGGGCAGTAAGGTACTCCTCCTGAGTCAAGTTACAACAGAAGAAACAGTGGTCGGCGAAGGCCCAAGCACACTTCAGGCAACCCTCAGCCTCGCCAGAGTCACCGCCCATTTTGGAAAATCTACGAAGAAAAGAGAAGATCGCGAGAAAAAGGCTGCGAGAGCTCACGCGCAGAGGAAGAAGGAGGGTTGACGATTAATGCGGTAGGTGGAACTAGTTATGAGCGGCTATTTATAGAAAAAATAAAAAAGGGTGGGTAGAAGCCCAAGCATCGGGGGTGCAGCTAGCCAAAACGTCACATCATGAACGTGCGCGAGAATGCCAGTTGGTTCGCAAATAACAAGTAAGCGGCATCGTCCTGCGAGGTTAGTATGAGATGATATTTCGCGAGAATCATGTAACTCATAGCGAGAATAAAATAAGAAAAAGACGGTACTATGGGAATCGCGAGCGAGAACCCATAAATAATTGTTAATAGCTACTAGCGAGCGAGAATCAATAGAAGTCACGGTAGTCACGATATTGTCCAAATTAATAACAAAGAAGATAATAAATGGAAAGAGTTCGCAGAGAGGAGGCCAGTTTTGCGAGACTAATGGGGTAGCCATTTCCATCTGCCGCCACCTCGCGGCCCTGACCGTGGAGGCATCCTGGAGTTGTAGTAGTCCGTGGCAGCGCGAGCCTCCCGATTGATTAGGTAGGCGTAATCCTTGATCCTCGCGACGTGCACATACTGTGAGGTGGCAGTCTCGTCAGGGTCGCGAGGTATCACGGCACGAAGCCTCGCACACTCATCCATCAGAGCGGCATGCCTCTCCTCGGCAGCCTCTCTGTCTCTTCTTGCCTGAAGGTTGAGGTCCAACAACATCCAACCTTGCTTCTGGAACAACTCGGCAGTTCATCGCTTCATAGCTTCGGGGTCTCGCGGATCACCCAGGAATTCTTCCATCTCATCGGGGAGGGGGGACATCTCTCCGTCAAAAAAATCATAGTCGGTGTGCTGAGTCTCAGAGCTCTATACAAAAACCACAGGTAGATTTAGCAGTCCGGAGAAATCTTCGTGTGAAACAAAGATGCAGGATCTCTTACCCGGAGGAGCGCGAGACGGCCCAGGCCGACCCTCGAAAACATTTCCATAGAAGGGTAAGGCAGATTTGCCTAAACCAGGGGGTATGTTGGATTGTTGATTAGGGGAATCTCAGGCGGTCGCCAACCGCTAGAGTCCTCGCTTCCCATGAGTTTGAACCCCAGCATTTTTATGGTTGAGTCGGGAAGGGCCAGTGACCGAGGTTGCAAATCTTGGCGAACTGGGGATGTGTGGGGCGAGACTACAAAAACCAAGAAATGAGAAGCCGTTAGTGAGCAAAGTGAATGAATGCGAGCGAGAATAAGTAGCGTACCCGCAGCTTGTTCGCCAGCGAGACTAGTGTTCACAGGAGGAACATTAGGAGGCTCACTTGCGGGATCGCTAACACATTTGTCGGCAGTATGATCCTGCGACCAAGCGAGATTCAGCGATGTTAAGTGAATATGTTAGCGAGAAGGCAAATCCTTACCTTCACCGGAGACCTGTTGTCTGGGGAGGACCACAGTAGTACTGTTACGTCCCCGGTTCGGCGAACCGCTTTGGCTTTCTTTGACTTCGGCACCGGAGCTGGGGGCGGGCGGTTCATCCACGCGGGAACTCTGGCCATAGAGGACATCCCGCCGGCCTTAGAGGCCTTCAGGAGAGCCTCAAGCTCCTTGGAGAGCGGCATCCTTCGGTAGCTATAGTAAGGGGAGAGTAAAAAGAGAAGAAAATGAGGATACGCGTCATCAGAGACCCAAAAGTATTGATAGCCCACAGGTGGGACCTACCAAAGATTCCTGGCAGGTCATTAATCACCAGCGGACACTCAAGGTTGGATGATTCTTTGCGAGCTTTGGGTAATCTCGCAAAGAGCGGGGATTGTGTACAACCTGGTGTTCGCCTGGGTCTTCGTAAGAACTTTACAGGAGAATTCTGGGCGAGATCTCGGCATTGCAGGTCGCAGTAAACTCGCCAAGTAAGTGCAGTCTCGCGGGGGGTGGGGGGTGGGGGGGGGCGAGTAGGGCTCTCCCAGGGGGCTTCGCGAGGAATATTGAATGGGGAAGCTCTCACAAACTGCCTCTCCAGGGGACAACCGGAGTTCAGCGAAGTCTGGGCGAGATCTCGCCGTCTCAGCGGTCGAGGTCTCGTCGTCTCAGCGGTTGAGGTCTTGCCATCTCAGCGGTCGACGATCTCGCCGTCCCAGCGGTCAATGAAATGGCCAAGCCTTCTGTTTTTCCTTCGGTTTGACGAACTCAGCTCTGCGCTCGACGAATATGCAACAGGTTCTCTTCTCGACTAACGCCCCAACGTTCGATGAAGTCTTCGTTCGACGAAGTGGCCTGCATTTGACGAAATCTCCATCCGACGAAGCGTCCTGCGTTCAGCGAAGTGTTACATGTTCGAAGAAGCGCCTTGCGATAGACGAAGTATCCGGCGCTCGCCGAAGTCAAGAGGTGGTCTCGCGGAAAGGCACGCGAGACCAGAGCTACCCGGCAAGTATCGCCATAAGAGCCCCCGTGAGGTCTTCGCAGCACGACCACCTAGAAGAGATATGGCGAGCAGGATTTGCGAGGAGGCCCGCGAGAGATCCAATGGTAGTATTCTCGCAGAGTCCTCGCCTATAGACTGATAGGGCAGAAATACCTCTTTACCCTCGGTGGTCTGCCCTTAGCCTCTCCGAACAGTGGAGCTTGGCTGTTAGCAGACCAAATTTGGGGTGCGGATAGTAAAAGTGGAAGGCGGGTTTTGGCTATTAGCAGACCACAAAAACAAAAACTATAAATAGACCTTCAAGGGAACCTTGGGAGGGGATCCGGTTCTCAGTCTTTGAGCCTCTTTCTCCCTAGGCCACTTTGGTTTAGCTCTCTAGCTCTCCGAGGTGCCCAAGTCTCAGCTTTGGCTTGGGAGGGGAAGCGCTCAACGATCTTTCGGGTTAGTGGAGGGACCTCCTTGTTGCGACTAAGGTCTTACTTCGCTTCTTAGTCTTCTGTCTGCTTCTTCCGAGGGACCAGTAAGGGCTAGCTGCCCCTCAACTTGTTGAGGGCCCCGAGCTTCACAAGTGACCGAGAAATCGATTTCAACACTTAGGGCCTCTTGATGGAAAAGTGCTGGTAGCCCTTGGGGTCTACTCTATTTTAAAATTTGTTTCACACCATTTGGGTCACTGGTTTGACCTCAGCACTCAAAATTGTGCAACATGTACAAAGGGTTGACTAGAGCTTGATCTCTGTGCCCCCACTAAACCAGCCATCCAAATGTTCTAAAATTTGGATCATATCCTAAATATACCCACACACTTAACATATCCAAAAATGAGAATTTTTGGAGGACAAGTTTCTAAGGTTTTTGCAAACATTTAATAATTCATGTATGAATTAATTCTAGGGTCTAGAGACATCCAAACCATTCCAAATTTTGGTAAGTGGTCCTTAGGGTTATGTTATGACTCTGGTACAAATTTAATCCCATTTGGGATTGATTTGATTGGGTAATTAATTAACACAAGTTTGGTAAAACTAAGGGGTTTTAGGTCAAAAGTGCACTTGTTGGGTTAAGTGGTTAAATCTCATCAAAATGTTGTGAATCCTTGGCCACTGGTGTAATATCACATAAAACACTTCCTCCAAAGATTTGGGGTGATTTGGAGTAGATGTGCCCCAAAACCTTAGTTCAAATCTTAGGGTTATATTTTGAACCCATTGAAGGATATAGGCTCATATGTCATTGGATTGACTTGAAATTTGGTAGAGAGGTCCATAGGGTGGTGTCAATCCTTTGGTAATTTAATTGGAATTTTTGGAGACTTTTATTCTCTCTAATTTAATTAAGATTCATTTAGGGCTCTTCCTTACAAGAAGGAATTACATGTTCATATAACCTAGGATGATTATGAAACTCTGTCAATGAGCTTATATTTATGTTATTATTATCTGATAATGTTTCTAAGAATTTTGAAGTATTATTTATGGTACTTCATTCATAGCCCCCAATCTTTCCCTAGTTGTTTAAGAATTCATTATGGGTTTAATACTCACTGAAAAATTATGGAAATTAGTCAGATGACTTGTTAGGCCAAAAACATGATCTACTAATTTTAGAATGATTTTTAGAGTAGTATATATATGGTTTCCTTCACAAAGTGACCATGGACATGTTTATTTAATTAATGGAATTATATGGCCAAATGGATTTAGAAAATTATTGAACTCCACCAGTGAACTTCTCTGACTATTCTGGACACCAGCTAATTTTATTGCAATTTTTGAATATGAATTTCTAGTAGTTTCTTTGTTAACCCTTGATCTTGATTATTTAGATAATATTTTAATTGGAGGTCAAAACCCTTCAAGAAATTTGTGAAATTCATATATGACTGTTATTTTACTGTTATTTAGTTGTACAAATTTTAGTGGGGTCATATCTTATCAGAAAACCATACTTGATGTACAGATTATGGGTTCCCAGATTTTGGAGAAATTATAATAAATACCAAATTAAGTAGGAAAATTATAAGTTTCTGAATATGGTGTTATAATGTCATAACTCACCCTCAATAATAATTTTGGGTCATTTGGATGATTATTTGGAGTACCTCCTCTCATGCACCTCATATAGCTCATTTGGTCTGCGTATAGTAAAACTGTATTGTTAAGATAACATGTTGGCCATTTGGTAGGAATGAGTGGTACTTGGTGTACCTGGTCTGATTGAGGAGACTAGAGGCCACCAATAGATATTTATGTGATGTGTGTGCCCGGAAGTTAAGGGCAAGTGTGTGCTCAGGATTGACGATAGATCGTCTTTCCCTTGGAGAGTCATAAAATACTTAAGGTTAATTCAAGTGAAATAATAAGAGGGGTATTCTTATGGGTAGTTACCAATAACATTAAGTGTCTTGAGAAAGTAAGGTTTGGGCTATTATCCAATCGTACATCCTAGTACCGCTGCGAGCCCCTCACAGAATTGACCTCGGGAAGTCCAGGATTAACCCTAAATTGTAGGAGGAAGATGTTGTACAATATTAACTAATAACATACTCACCCACTGTAAGACCCCCTTTTTTTGAAACTCGGGTCTTATGCCCAGAACCGCCGCTTTGCGGTGACACCAACACTCGGGTAGGTCGTCACCACAAAACGCTGATCCTGTCGGCCATATCGATCACAAAAGAAGAAAAGTATATTTGAAGAAATAAAGAAGCTCAAGTCCACATCATATGAAATATAAAATCATAAGGGTAAATGTCCACAGATAATAACTGAATAAAAGATAACAATAATAAAGGGCTCATGCCTTGTACATCAAGTCCTCACTACAAGGTCACTCGCAGAAGCAAACTACTAATCACTCACTGATCCTGAAACTGATGCTCCTGTACTAGACTAGCCCGCCTCCTTCTGCGACGGACTCTAGTGCTGCTGCGTCTCCTCGATCCCCTAAAAATGATATGGTCCATCGACCGTTAGTAAAAAAGACTAAGCCTCATTTCCACCACCCATTCCCCAGTGGATCCTAGGCACCGTGCGGGAGGGATGAAGCGGAGGACAGCAAGGGGTATAAAATAATGCAGATGACGGAGGATCTATTCTATAGGAAATGTCTACCATTACACAGTGTATATATAAATGTAGAACGGTAAGTAAGACAGTAAAGTAAAATGGAGTAAAGTAAGAAAAGTAACCGTTGATTAATAGGAATGCCCATACAAACCTATAGACCAAGGGCTCGTTTAGCAAGACCTATCGTATAAAATGTTCCATACCAATTTATACGACAGAGCTAGGGGTTGAAATGCAATGCTTATGCTATGACATGCAGAGTTATGCTGATTAATGTTATGATCACATAAGCGCAACACACACACTTCGACTCTAAACGTACAGACCTTTAGTTCCACCTTTTTGGAGCTAGCAAAACTCCTAGGATACCCCCGTAGTGGCAAACGGAAGTGGTGGGTTGGGCCTCACCCACCTCTAGGTTGGTATTCACACTACCTAACCTAGACCTATCGTACGCCTCAACGCAAACCCGTGGAGCGCCTGCGTACTCTTACTGGCTAGACCACCAGAATTTTCTTGGCCAAGTGCAAATCCACACTTACCGAGTCAGCGTATCGACGTCGGTATGAACAACCATCATTACTGAAGACCCACCACCATTATGCACATGCAATTATGATTACTAAAAATCTCCAATCCATAAGCTCCAGAGGCTAACCTGCTCATCATATCAACCTTTTCTTAGTCACAAGCTCACCGGACAATTTTGTCTGCTCCTACAACCACCGAGCCTACTACTCGTAAGTCCAAACCAACTAACCACCAGTGAGTGTATTATTAGTTAATCTTGTACAACGTCTTACTCCTACGATTTAGGGTTAATCTTGGACTTCCCGAGGGCTACCCTGTGAGGGGCTCGCAACGGTACTAGGAGGTACAATGGGATGATAGACCAAACCGCCCTTTCTCAAGGCACTTAATATTATTGATAACTACCCTTAAGAATAACCTCTTATAATTTCACTTTGAATCAGCCCTAAGCATTGTACGACTCTCCAAGAAAAAGACGATCTATCGTCAATCCGAGCACACTCTTGCCCCTTACCTATCGGGCACACTCAACATATAGAGTCTCATTGGTAACCTCAAATCTCTTCAACCAAACCAGGTACACCAACTACCTCCCATTTCCACCTAGTGGACAACTAGTTACTCATATTTTACAGTTTCACTATACGCAGACCAAATGAACTACATGAGTTGCATAAGAGGAGGTACTCCAAATACTCATCCAAATGACTCAAGATTATTACTAAGAGCCTATCGCAGTATTATGAGACTAAATCCAGAAGATCATAATTTTTGTTATTTTTTTGGCATTTATTATAATTTCTCCAACATTAGCCAAGTATGTTATTGAACATGAAGTTTAAGATCTTCTTATGACATGGCCTCCTAAAAATTATGAAAAATCTATGATATCAAAATAATAGCAAATACAGAATATCACAATTTTTCAATATGGTATTGACCACTATTTATAATATTTAATTATTATCCAAACTTGAAGGATAATGAAGGAACCACCAAACATACTTATCCAACAATTATGGTAAAATTACCAGACCTATATAATGATCAGAAAAGTTTACCGATTGAGTTTCATAATTTTCCAAGATCATTTTATTACATAAATAAATACGTCAAAAAAATTCAAATTATGGCACATTGTGAAGTGACCTACTGATAAATAATTCTAAATCTCATACACAAATTCACAGAGCTTTCTAATGCCCTAAAATGCCCTATCATAAAGTTTCACAATTTACAAGAGAATATTTGGCCCTTATTTATTTATCATAATCTTAAGGCAAAAAAGTTGACTTGTGAATGAAGTACTAAATCAATAAATTCAAAAATTACACAAAAATTACCAGAGATTTTTATCATGATTATATTAGCACTACTAAACTTTCATCATCAACCAAGATAAATTGAGCATGTAAACTCTTCTTATAAGAAAGTCCCTTAATTGGGTATAACCTAATTCAGAGGGGAGAAGTGTTTCTAAAATTCTCGTAAAATTACCTAGGGCATATTTATACCCTATGAACTTATCCACCAAGTTTCATGACCACTCAAGGACATATGACCCTATGTCCTTCACAAGGCTCAAAGTGTAACCCTAGGGTTAGAACTAAGGTTCTAGACCACATCCATTCCAAACGACCCCATACCACTGATGGTGGTGTTTTAAGTGATTATACACCAATGTACAAGGTTTCATCACTTTTGGATGAGGGTTGACGCACTAAATCCACCAAGAGGACTTTTGACCAAATTCCCCTTAGTTTGACCAAACTTGGGTTAATTAATTACCCAGCCAAATCAATCCCAAGTGGGATGAAATTTTTACCGGAGTCATGTTATGACTCTAAGGACAACCCACCAAAATTTGGAAGGGTTTTGATATCATTAGACCATACAATTAATTTATATATGAATTATTAAATTTTTACAAAAAACTCTAAAAAAAAGTTTATGAAAAAATTCCCATTTTTGGATATGATTAGGGGGTATGTATAATTAGACTATGCTACAAATTTCAGGCCATTTGGATGACTGGTTTAGTGGGGGAACTCAGATCAATGTATGGTCAACCCTTTGTATATGTTGCACGATTTTGAGTGCTGTGGCCAAACCACTGATCCTATTTGGCTGAAATAAATTTTAAAATAAAGTAGACTCCAAGGGTACAACTTTGGTATTGACCAATTTTTCATCAGGAGGACCTAAGTATTTTTAATAATTAATTCTTACTACTGCCAGTAAAGGGACAAAAATATAGGAATAATAATGCATTATTATAAAAACTGCTGCACGAATCTTAAAGCAGGAATGGAGGGCATCAGGTCTTCCTCCTCCAGCCGACGACCATGATTTGCTCGGCTTGTAGCTTCTTCCAAGTTCAAATAGCAGCCATCCCCTTTGCTCCATGGTTATCCACGACCACCACCACCACCTCCGTTGTGGTGGTGGTCCTCGGTTGGTGGTGGTTTGCCGGCCGGGGGTGGCCGGAATCGCGATTTCAGAGAGTGGAAAACTCAAAAACGAGCCCTCTTTGGGAAGCTCGATCCAAGGCCATTTTGTCTCGAATCAAGACCCAAATAGAAGGAGATCAATGCACTAAGAGAGAGGAGGAGGGGAGGACCTGTGTGGTGGCCGATAGCCTTGCCGATCGCCGATTTGCCATGGGAGTTTGAGGAGTTTTCGGAGCCATGACAAGCTGAGACTAGGATGCGCTATTTCTTCTAGAAAGTTGGGGTTTCAATCCTCTCAGTCTTTTGAAGATGATAGAGAGCTTAATCGAGGGAGAGGGGGGGGGGGGATTATACCTTGAATGCCATTAATGGCCATTATAGGAAAATTTCGTCCATGATGAAGACCACCAAAATCAGCCACAATGTGGTCTGGAAAACCTCCTAATATTCTCATAACTGATAGAGGGAGTGAATCCCATCAATTTGGGGAGGCCGTTGGCCTCCCCTTGTCCATGAATGTCATTACTTCTCTCTTTCTCTCTCCTCCATTTTGGGGAAAATGGGATTTTCTCTCTCCTGGCCGAATTCTCTAAAATTGTATGTTAATTTCAGTAATTCCCAACCCCATTAGGTGGTGAACCACCTCAATTGAGTCTAGCCCAAGTGGATTGGGCTTGATTAGGTCAAAATATGTCATTTTGGCCAAAATTTAGGGTGGAGTTGACTTTGGTCAATTTGACCATTTGGGTTGACCCCAATGGGTGGATAGTGACCCATTGGCCTCCCTTAAGGGTTAGGAAGGTCTAGGTAGGGTCAATTTGGCAAGGTGAGGGTCAATTGACTCTTAATAGGTCACTTTGACCAAAATAGGGCTACGGTTGACTTAGGTTAAATTGGTCAAATTGGTGGCCCATGATGGGGCTTTTAGGTCCATTGGGTCCCAAATATCCTTATAAGCGTAGGGGAAAGGTCAATTTGGCATGGTGAAGGCCAATTGACCCTAATTAGGCTACTTTGACCAATTTAAGGTTAATGTTGACTTTGGTCAACTTGGCCTCTTTTGTTGACCCCAATGGGTCCCTGGTGCTCTAAGGGACCCTCCAAAGAGTTAGGTATGCCATGGTGGGGTCAAGGGTCAAGGTGAGGCCCCAAAGTCCAACCCTATGCTTATTAACTTTATATTGCTATTTGTAGACCACTATGATTTCCTTCTTCTTGCCTAAGGCCAAGTGGTCTCTCAAGCTTCCTAGGGTTTTGTCATGACCTAGTCATGACAAAACCACTCTAGGGGTCTAGTTGTTTGGGGGATGTTACAAATCCCAAAAAATAAAAAATAATAATTTCATCCTCGAAATTCAGGTTAGACTTGCGGGGTTTCTGCCGAAAGTAATTGAACGTAACATCCCCTAAGAAATAAATTATACCTGATGCAAGGAGCTCCAGATACTTCTGCTGCATCAAGTATAGTGGCTCCCAGGTATGCTTCTCCTGTCCATAATTCCACCACAGGACCTTGACCAGTGGGACCTTCTTCCGCTCTAAGACTCGCATCTCCGTGTTGTCTATCCAGACCGGGGTGACCCTAGTTATCTTGGTCAATCTATCCTCAAACTTCCACTCTACCTTGGGCAGATTCTTATGCCTCTATAAAGTTTTCTTCACATATTCATATTCTTTTTCATTCAGGTACGTCCGAGTAATCAATCATCTCCACTCTACAACTTATCCAGTTCTTACTATTGATGGACCTGATCAGATCGTCTAGCGTACCAATCATCCTTAAAAATTTAATGGGGTGCACTTGTGAACCTTTAACAAACTATTTTTAGTCTCAATGATGGTAGGATGACTCTCAAACATTTTCTACGTGGAGTTTGATTCATATGGTATGAGGGCAAAATTTTGATACCCTAAGTTTTTTCATAAGTCAATTTCATCAAGGGAATATCATCTCATTTATTTCACTGAATTCCTATCACTTCAACATATGCTAGTCTTGATCACCTTCGAATGGTCCAAAGTAAGATAAACTTAGGTCGTTCTTATCATAATAAACTCAAGCACTATATTCTAAATCTAGTAAGTCATCGTCTAAGATATCTGGTTATTCACCATCATAGCTCCCAAGGTATAAGAGCTACTATTGTAGTAAAAATTTCTACCATGATAGGGTGTGATTTTTGACCAATCATAAGTTAATCACTTCTGAATACCCCCAAATCGCAAGAACTTTTGGATATAACTATAACCTGTAAGATCAAATTTCCGTCCTCAACTTCTAGAATAAGACATCGGCATCCCTGAGTGATTAATCCTGGCGACTTTACATTTCTAATGATTCAACTACGGTCAAGTTGTTGTTCGACCAATGATCGATGTCTATCCTTTGTCCTGGTAATACTACAGATCATCATTCCTAATGTGCTTTTATAGAATCCATCTTCTCCCAAGTAACATTGAATATGATCAACTTCAAGATCACTATGCTCATGACACAACACTTTCTAAATTAGCTCTAAGGGAAACCCAATTCTGTCATTAATTTGCCCAATAATGAAAAGGTAAGCCCCAATAAACGAAAGATTAGCCACAATCTATTTTTGGGCTAAGTATCTTTGATATCACCATGTTATATTCATCCTAGTTATGCAAGCAATCCTTAGGGCATACAACCTTAGGCTTGAGGTTCTATCTTGAGACTTGTTGGTATACTCCATACTTTAGACTCTTCAAGGTACCCTCTACGACAACCTTATCAGGGTCAACATGTGACCTAATCCCAAATGGGTCTCTTTTGAACTTGAATTCTTATCCGACCCTCGGTGTTTGTCATGGTGGTTGTCTCAATGTAATCATGTCACCGATACGAGGGTTGAGTCTACGAGTCCCCTACCATTCCGATTATGTGTCAATCTCCTTAAGGCGGTCCTATCAGTTTGGATAATCCTTGGATTGTGAAGTAGGGACATTAAAGTTTTTGGCATATGTGGCCGTTCTTGTGTTAATCTCCTCCTCTAACCTCTTTGAGGTATCCTCATACCTTCACCCCAAATTATGCCTACGGTCCATTTCAGACTTGGGTACGGTATAGATTGTCATGGTAAGTCATGTGTCCTAGTAGGGTTGAGTCTAACTCATTGACTAAGGGACTATCTAACGAGATCTCTGCAGCCGGAGGTATTCCCTGCTGGGGGCAGGGTTTGCCGCTGGCTACAAAAGAAAACAATTCCCATATGGGCACACCACGCTTCTACCATGATAGGGTGTGATTTTTAACCAATCATAAGTTAATCACTTCCAAATGCCCCCAAATCGTAAGATCTTTTGGATATAACTATAACATGTAAGATCTAATTTCCATCCTCAACTTCTAGAATAGGACATTGACATCCCTGAGTGATTAATCCCAGCGACTTTACATTTCTAATGATTCAACTATGGTCAAGTTGTTGTTCGATCAATGATGTATATCCTTTGTCCTGGTAATACTACAGATCATCATTCCTAAATGTGCTTTTATTGAATCCATCTTCGCCCAAGTAACATTGAATATGATCAACTTCAAGATCACTATGCTCATGACACAACACTTTCTAAATTAGCTCTAAGGGAAACCCAAGTTAGTTATTAATTTGCCCAATAAACAAAAGGTAAGCCCCCAATCAACAAAAGATTAGCCACTATCTATTTTTGGGCTAAGTATCTTCGATATCACCATGTTATATTCGTCCTAGGTATGCAAGCAATCCTTAGGGCATACAACCTTAGGCTTGGGGTTCTATCTTGAGACTTGTTGGTATACTCCATACTTTAGACTATTCAAGGTACCCTCTATGACAACCTTATTAGGGTCAACATGTGACCTAGTCCAAAATGGGTCTCTTCTGAACTTGAATTCTTATCCGACCCTCGGTGTTTTTTATGATGGTTGTCTCAATGTAATCATGTCATCGATATAAGGGTTGATTCTACGAGCCCCATACCATTCCGCTTATGTGTCAATCTCCTTAAGGCGGTCCAATCAGTTTGGATAATCCTTGGTATGTGAAGTAGGGACATCAGAGTTTTTGGCTTAGGTGGACATTCTTGCGTTAAACTCTTCCTCAAACCTCTTTGGGGTATCCTCATACCTTCACCCCAAATTATGCCTACGGTCCATTTCAGACTTGGGTACAGTATTGATTGTCATGGTAAGTCATGTGTCCTAGTGGGATTGAGTCTAACTCATTGACTAAGGGACTATCTAACAAGATCTTTGCAGCCGGAGGTATTCCCTGTCGGGGGCAGGGTTTGCCGCTGGCTACAAAAGAAAACTTGACACTCGTAAGGGGATTTGACTAAGAAGATTCAGGTAAAAGGGGAATTTTTCAATGTGATTCCCCATATAGGCACACCACTGCTTCCGCTGCTTGTTTTTCCTCAAACTAAGCTCGCGCGGGTTGGCCCAGGGTTTGTGGACTTCCTTTCATCGGATCGAGGTTCGCTCTGATACTAGGGCTCATGCCCTGTACATCAAGTCCTCACTACAAGGTCACTCGTGGAAATATGAGCACTACCAAACTTAAGGCAAAAAAGTTGACTTGTGAATGAAGTACTAAATCAATCAATTCAAAAATTACACAAAAATTACCAGAGATTTATATCATGGTTATATGAGCACTACCAAACTTTCAACATCAACCAAGATAATTTGATCATGTAAGTTTCTCTTATAAGAAAGTCCCCTAATTGGGAATAACCTAATTCAGAGGGGAGAATAGTTCCTAAAATTCTCATAAAATTACATAGGGCATATTTACATACTATGAACTTATCCACCAAGTTTCATGACCACTCAAGGACATATGACCCTATGTCCTTCACAAGGCTCAAAGTGTAACCCTAGGGTTAGAAGTAGGGTTTTAGGGCACATCCACCCCAAACCACCCCAAACCAATCATGGGGGTGTTTTAAGTGATTCTAAACTAGTGTCCAAGGTTTCATCACTTTTGGATGAGGGTTGACCCATTAAATCCACCAAGAGCACTTTTGACCAAATTCCCCTTAGTTTGACCAAACTTAGGTTAATTAATTTCCCAACCAAATCAATCCCAATTGGAATGAAAATTTACCAGAGTCATGTTATGACCCTAAGGAACACCCACCAAAATTTGGAAGGGTTTGGATGTCATTATACCATACAATTAATTTATATATGAATTATTAAATTTTTACAAAAACCTTAGAAAAAGTTTATCCCTTTCAGGCCATTTGGACAATGCTCCAAATTTTAGGCCATTTGGATGACTGGTTTAGTTGGGGCACTCAAATCAAGGTCTGGTCAACCCTTTGTATATGTTGCACAATTTTGAGTTCTGTGGTCAAACACTCATCCTATTGGGCTGAAATAAATTTTAAAATAAATTAGACTCCAAGGGCTACAACGTTGGTATTGAACACTTTTTAATCAGGAGGCCCTATGTATTTTTAATTATTAATTCTAACCGTTGCCAGTAAAGGGACAGAAATATAGGAATAATAATGCATTATTATAAAAACTGCTGCACGAATCTTAAAGCAGGAATGTAGTGCATCGAGTTGTCTTCCTCCTCTAGCCAACGGACATGATTTTCCCGACCTGTAGATTCTTCCAAGTTCAAATAACAACCATCCCCTTAGCTCCATGGTCGGCCACCACCACCACCACCTCCGTTCAGGTGGTGGTCGTTGGTTGGTGGTGGTTTGTTGGCCGGGGGTGGCCGGAATCATGATTTTGGAG
The DNA here is from genome assembly GCA_033032865.1 of Dactylorhiza incarnata. NCBI lineage: Eukaryota > Viridiplantae > Streptophyta > Magnoliopsida > Asparagales > Orchidaceae > Dactylorhiza > Dactylorhiza incarnata. The sequence continues at coordinate 648,444 of JAWHQI010000430.1, read as the reverse complement.
AGGGGGAAAACACAAAAACAAGCCCCCTTTGGGATGCTCGATCCAAGGCCATTTTGGCTCAAATCAAGACCCAAATAGAAGGAGATCTATGCACTAAGAGAGAGGAGGAGGGGAGGACCTGTGTGGTGGGCGATAGCCTTGCTGATCGCCAATTTTCCATGGGAGCTTGAGGAGTTTTCGGAGCCATGTCTAGCTGAGACTAGGATGCACGATTTCTTCTAGAAATTTGGGGGTTTCACTCGTCTTAGTCTTTTGAAGATGATAGAGAGCTTAATCGAGGGGGGGGGGGGGGGGGGGGGGGGGTTATACCTTGAATTCCATTAATGACCATTAAAGGAGAATTTCGGACATGGTGAAAACCGCCAAAATCAGACCCCATGTGGGCTGGAAAACCTCCTAAAGTTCTCATAACTGATAGAGGGAATGAATCCCATCAATTTGTGGAGGCCTTTGGCCTCCCCTTGGCCATGAATGCCATTACTTCTCTCTTTCTCTCTCCTCCATTTTTGGGGAAAATGGTATTTTCTCTCTCCTGGCCGAATTCTATAAAATTGAATGGCAATTTCAAAAATTCCCAACCCCATTAGGTGGTGGACCACCTCAATTGAGTCTAGCCCAAGTGGATTGGGCTTGATTTGGCAAAATAGGTCATTTTGACCTAAATTTAGGGTGGAGTTGACTTTGGTCAATTTGACCATTTGGGTTGACCCGAATGGGTGGCTAGTGACCCATTGGCCTCCCTTAAGGTTTAGGAAGGTCTAGGTAGGGTGAATTTGGCATGGTGAGGGTCAATTGACTATTAGTAGGCCCCTTTGACCCAAATAGGGCTAGGGTTGACTTTGGTCAAATTGGTCAAATTGGTGGCCCCATGATGGGGCTTTTAGGTCCATTGGGTCCCAAATATCCTTATAATGGTAGGGACAAGGTCAATTTGGCATGGTGAAGGCCAATTGACCCTAATTAGCTACTTTGACCAATTTAAGGTTAATGTTGACTTTGGTCAACTTGGCCTCTTTGGTTGACCCCAATGGGTCCCTGGTGCTCTAAGGGACCCTCTAAAGGGTTAGGTGTGCCATGGTGGGGTCAAGGGTCAAGGTGAGGCCCCAAAGTCCAACCCTAGGCTTGTTAACTAGAAATTGCTATTTGTAGACCACTGTGATTTCCTTCTTATTGCCTAAGGCCAAGTAGTCTCTTTAAGCTTCCTAGGTTTTTGTCATGACCTAGATATGACAAAACCACTCTATGAGTCTAGTTGTTTAGGTGATGTTACACCCACATTCCGTGGTTACGGGAGGTTAGTTGGTTTGATATTACGAGTAGTAGGCTCGGTAGTAGTATGAGCGGACTAATTAGTCTGGTGAGCTTGTGACACAAAAATGGTTCTTGGACGGTCAGGTTAGCCCGGGGAGCTTATGGCTTGGAGATATCAATAGTATTCATAAATGTATGTGCATAAAGGTGGTGGGTCTTTAGTGTTGACGGTCATCGCACCGACATTGATACTTTGGCTCGGTAAGTGTGGTTAACACATTACCAAAGAGAAGTCTGGTGGACTAACCAGCAAGAGTACGCAGGAGCTCCGCTGTTGTGTCTTATAGTTGAGGCATGCAATAGGTCTAGGTTAGGTAGTGCAGATACCAACCTAGAGGTGGGCGAGGCCCAACCCACCGTCTCTGTTTTCCACTACGGGGGTATCCTAGGAGTTTTGCTAGCTCCAAAAAGGGGGAACTAAAGGTCTGTACGCATAGAGTCGAGTGCGTGAGTTGCACTTATGTGAACATAGCATTATCTAGCATAACAATGCCTGTCACAGCATGAGCATTGCATTTCAACTCCTACCCCTATCGTATAAATTGGTATGTGACTTTTTATACGATAGGCCTTGCTAAATGACCCCTTGGTCTATAAGTCTGTATGGGCTTTCCTATAAACTAAGGTTACTCTTCTTTACTTGTCTTTACTTATATGTTTTATTTGTGACTGTCTTCCTTACTATCCTTATTTATATATATACATTGTGTAGTGGTAGACATTTCCTGTAGACTAGGTTCACCATCATTTGCTTGTTTTTACCCCTTGCTGTCCTCCGCTTCATCCTTCCCGCACAGTGCCTAGGAGCCACTAGGGGAGGGGTGGGGAAATGGCTGAGTCTAGTTTGACTGACGGTCGGTGGACCTTATCATTTTAGGGAATGGAGGGGCAGCACTAGGAGACGCAACACCACCAGAGACCGGTGCAGTTTGAGGTGGGCCAGTCTAGCACAAGAGCACCAGTTTCAGGATCCGTGAGTGTTACTAGTTGATTTGCTTCCGCGAGTGTCATTGTAGTGAGGATTTGATGTATCAGGCAGGAACCCTTATTATCACTATCTTTTATTCAGTTATTATATGTGGGCCTCTTTTATTCGGAGATATTATATTTCATGTGATGTGTACTTCAAGAATATATGTTCAAATACACTTTTCTTCTTTTGTGATCGATATGGCCGGCAGAATCGACGTTTTATAGTGTCGACCTTCCTGAGTGTTGGTGTCACCTCAAAGCGGCGGTTCTGGGCATAAGACCTGGTAGCGAAGAAAAAAAGGGGTCTTACACTAAAATTGAAGGGCGTAAGTGGGTTCTGAAAAGAAAATTGAATCCTGATGGTAGCGCAGCTATGTATAAAGCACGCCTGGTGGCTAAAGGTTGTTGGAACACAGTTTTCCGCATCCCTTTGATTTGAGAATAACAAATCCTACTTGTTTTTGATCTTGTTTGCCATTGTGTTTTTAACATGCATGTTTGAATAGATATGACACTAGGTTACTACATTATTGGTCTGGACCTGCCCACAAGCTGAAAAGTGGAATGATATTTAACGCCATGCGTTAGGTCTTAATGCCGGCGTTGACTCTCGTTCCCACCAAGATGAATGTGGCAAGGAGGGAAGCGACTGTGATTGAAGGAGCAGTTTAGGAATGATCTCACCTAACACAATCATTAGGGAAGCGACCATGATTGCCTAAAATGAATGTTTTCTAAAGTGCAGAATGTCCTTCCTTTTTTGAAGATCTGAGCCATCAAAACAATTTCATACTGGGTCAACGCCAAGCGTTAGCCTTAATGTCGGCGCTACCTTCCAGTCCTATAAATTGGTTTATTTTGTTCTCTTCAATATTGATCCGAGAGAGCCCTATTCAAACACTTTAGAAACTTTGTGAGGGCCTTATTTTCCAGACCACCATCTCCCACGCAAATTCAAGAGAAGAATTCAAGGAGGATCGGATCAACGCTTACACAACGCGAAGAACACATGCTTTGACTTCGACGATATTCATCGAGCCTTCGACATCTCCAGAATTCTTCATAGGGAGTTTTTATTTGTGTTTTTGTATTTTTGTTTGTAACTCTTTTGTTCTAATTGTGGAGTAAATTCGCATTGTGTTGGAGACTAGGTCTGGGTAGGACTTAGGGAGGAATTCGCCTCGTGTTGGAGACTAAATCTAGGGTGTTGATCTAGGGGTGCTCGAGGCCTTTCTAGGGATAGGAAGGCTAGAGCGGCTTGAGGTCGTATCTGGGAAAGATCGGCTAAAGCCAACCGGTTCTTGGTGAGAAGGGTCGCTATAGAAAACAAAAAGAATATTTCATAATTCGCGTTTGATTTTTAGCATCATAGAAATCACATTTTGTAATCGAATATTATATATGATAATCATGTTGTACAACCCTCATATTTCCCAAGTCGGTGTGACCCGACCCGGACGAAGCCAACACAGCGAAGGTGGCCGAGACGGGCAAAACGACCGCGCAGAGACGATCGAAACCGATCAAGGCAAAAAATAGGCCGTGGGAGAGGCGGAGGGAGCACCTGCTACTCCGACCCCCTTTGGGCGAGTGAGAGTACTCCTCCCACTCGCCCGACACTCTTTGGGCGAGTGGGAGGAACCTCCCACTCGCCAATCACCTTCGGGCGAGTGGGAGGGACCCTCCCACTCACCGGCCCTTTGATAGGGGAGTGGGAGGATCTCTCCCACTCACCCGGGCGAGTGGGAGGGGCCCTCCCACTCGCCGTCGAGTGGGAGGTGCACTCCCATTCGCCGGGCGAGTGGGAGGCGCTCTCCCACTCGTCGGGCGAGTGTGAGGTGCTCTCCCACTCGCCAGGCGAGTGGGAGAGACCCTCCCACTCGCCGGCCACCTTGGGGGCTAGTGGGAGGTGCTCTCCCACTCGCCGCCCCCTTCGGGCGAGTGGGAGGGATCCTCCCGCTCGCCCGGCATGTGTAGGGAGGCCGGTAGGACCTCCCGTGAGGGGGGGGGGAGTGGGCACCTCGAGTCCCACTTGTCCCCCTCTTGCGTTGATCATCCAGGGTCATGATCGAGCTGCGGATAGAGGAATTTCGGCTATCCGCAGCCCAATTTTGGGAAATCTATAAATAGACCCCCATGGGCACCTTGGGAAGGGTTGGTCGTCTTTACCCCACTCCCTTGCGTGTGTGTTATGAGCAAGCACTATCCCTCCCCTCCCCCTTGTCATCGAAGGTGGACGGTGAGGTGATCCTTAGTGCCCTCCAAGGTGCCCAGGCTCAGCATTGGCTTGGGAGGGGAAGTTCCGAGTGGGCTTCCGGGTGTGCGGTCCGGACCTCCAGGCTGAAGCTTAAGGGGTCTGTTCCTAGACTCTAGTTGTCATCAAGGTCGAGCCTCCTAGTTCCTAGTAACCGGTCAAGGGTCTAGGCTTAGGTCAAGTAAGGGTTAGTTGCAACCCCCTTTCGAACGCTGAAGCCGGAAAACTGGTTTCAACATTCTGGTGCGGTGAGCGTGGAAGCGACTAGTTCGGAAAGCTCTGGGCCGAGTCTCATGGCAGGAAGCAAAGAACCAGGGAGCTCTCCTCCTCCCAACAAGTTGCGACCATTAACAGGGGAGGAGGAGGCAGAGGAGACAGATCATGCATTGGGTGATCTGACCAAGTTAGAGGTGGCAGAGGAAGTGAGTGAGAAAGAAGTCATTAGCGGCAGTGGAAGGTCGGAGAAGATATGGATTAGCGGGAGGCTGAGCGGACAGGATCAGGAAAAGATCCGAAGGTGTGTCCAGCAGAACATAGACATCTTCGCATGGAGTGCTGCGGAGATGCCAGGTATTGACGCAGATGTGGCATGTCATCGCCTCAACCTCGACCCAAACGTTCGCCCCATTCGCCAGAAGAAGAGGAAGGCATCACCCACTCTCGCTGGGCCGATCAAAGAGGAGGTGAGGAAGCTGCTAGAGGCCGGGTTCATGGAGGAGATCCAATGCCCAGGATGGGTTTCAAACATGGGATGGTAAAGAAGGGAGACGGAAAATGGAGAATGTGCGTGGACTTCACTATGCTAAACAAAGCGTGCCCTAAAGACTGCTATCCGTTGCCCCGAATCGATGCGTTGGTGGATTCAGCGGTCGGCTTCCCGGTGATGAGCTTCTTGGACGCGTTCTCCGGCTATCATCAAATTCGAATGCACTCGCCCAACGTCAAGGACGTCTCGTTCATCACGGACGATTGGTGTTACTGTTATAAGATGATGCCTTTCGGGTTGAGAAATATGGGGGCAACCTACCAAAGGATGATGGATCGAGTATTCAGAGAGCAGAAGGGGCCCAACTTAGAAGTCTACGTGGATGACTTAATGATTAAAAGCAAGGATGTGGAGTTCCACCTACAAGACCTAGTGGAGACATTCGCTACCCTTCGAAGGTTCAAGATGAGTCTGAACCCTTCTAAGTGTGTTTTTGGAGCAAGCCGGGGAAAGTTCTTGGGGCACCTACTCACCCCGGAGGGGGTCGAACCCAATCCAGATAAGGTGAAGGCCATCTTGGAGTTGGAATCGCCGAAGAACGCGAAAGAAATTCAGAGGCTGACTGGGAAGTTAGCAGGGCTGAGTCGGTTCATCTCCAGGGCAGGAGAGAAGTGCCCTCCTTTCTTCAAAGCCCTACACCAAGGTCAGAGATTCGAATGGACACCAGAATGCGAGAAGGCCTTTCAGGCCTTGAAGGAACAACTAACGTGAGCCCCCTTGCTCCAGGGGCCAAGGGAAGGGGAAGACCTTTTTCTCTACCTGGGGTAGGGGTCGAAGCAGTGAGCTCAGTCCTAGTCCGGAAGGAGGGGAAGAAGCTGTAACACCCCAAAAATCATAGTTCAGCTAAGTAGGCGGAGTGGTAGTGCGGCGCTTGGAATAGGCTGGAATTTTCATAGCAGCTCTTCGCGCACGACCACTGTCCCTCTTCGCGCACGACCAGTGATCGTGCACCAGTAATCGTGCGTCAATCCGCAAGAATTCAGAGTTCTGTCTCGGACAGTGCGCACGACCATCCCCTCTTCGCGCACGACCACTGACCGTGCGCCAATGATCGTGCGTTAATTCAGAAGAATCGGAGTTCTGTCTAGGACAGTGCGCACGACCATTTCCCTCTTCGCGCACGACCACTGACCGTGCGCCTGTCATCGTGCGCCCTGTTTATTCTGCTCCGCGATTTTGAGCGGAGAAGAAGATCCGACCGATCAAATTTCTTGGAAATCGATCCAACGGCTGGGATTTGTTGCTGGGGGGTCTTAGGGCTTTGGAGAGGGATTAAACCCTCATTATTTCATAGTGTTTCTCTCTCCTAGGCTAGAGGAAGAAGAAGGAGGCAAGGAAGAAGAAGAGGAGATTCCGCCATTGACGGAGTTCCAGAGCTCCGTTTCGCGAGCCGTTTCCAGATCCGGAGAGTGCAGCCCGGTGCGGTTCATTCCCTCCGTGTGAAATCTCGGATCCATGGCTAAGAAGAACGCTCCTAGGGTAACGATTCTTCCTCCCTATCTTTGGACTTGTATTCGTCCTCTCTTTCATTTCTCTATGCTTGCATGAGGAGTCCCTTCACCAAATGGGTGAAGTGTAGGATTTCCTCAAGTTCTTCGGAACTCCGGGTAGATTGTGTCCGTCCCCGGCATTATTGCATGTAGAAAATCCGGTAGTCATGCGGATTTAGGCAGTTTGTGTGAAGCCTATTCGTGGCCGTGAGCCCGAATCGGTGATGCTTGATTTGCGACGTTGCATTTAGGTTAGGCCAAGAATGCGTGTCGGAGAATGACTCTGTGAAATCATCTATAGTATTGCGGGAATTTAGTGTAGGCGTCTTGTGAAGATCCTAACGAAAGCCCCATGCTTTGAGATTGGATGAAGGCAAACCTTCACCATGAAATTGATGCGGAGCATATAGTACCTCCTTCATTGAGTATTTGTGAAGCCTAGATCCTTGTGAAGGGGTTAGGTGCATAGCTTATAAATTGTGTAGCGCTTGAAAGTGCTAAACCCTTACGGGCCGATGTGAAGCCGTACCCGCGTCGTGCGATAGATCGCGACGATTAGAGCATGGGAAAGCTAAACCGAACCCGTTTCCATGCAGATTGGTATGATGTCCCTACCTCATGAAAGCCGTGTGATCATGGGAGAGGTCGTGGAAGGTGATTTGCCTAGTCCGACCAAAAGCTCTTTTTCCCACCTAAGGCAATGACCCTTACGGTGGAGTGTTTTGTGGATTGGATGTTATGTTAGCCTCATGCGATTGCTTAGGCGGTTGTGGGGAACCTTCGGGTGAACCCAACCAACATCTTGTGCATACCTAGGTTCCCTTCTTTTGATGCTCAACCTAGAAGATTGAATGTGCTTGAAACCTCACCTCGTGTAGTTGCACTTTCTTTATATTAGTACTTGCTAGTATAGCTTGCTTGCAGGGTAGAAGCTCCGCCACCCCGGGAAAGGGGCGGGGTCGTTATAATTTGGTCAGCTTTGCTGACCGTTACCTTGTTTGCCACCGCTTGGTGGAATGTTCTTATGCAGGTGCAGATGAGCCTAGCGGGAAATAGCGGGCGGCGGCCCTTATGTTGAGTTGGCCCTCGAAGGCCAGCCTCTTTTCTGTTTTCCTAGTATTGCTGGCCTGCGCGCCGATGCATGTTTTTGAGTTATAGTACATTTGGTGAATGTAAGGCCTTAAGGCCGTAACTCTTCATTATGCTTCATTCCTATGATAGTGGAAAGTTCTAATTGAAATGGTTTAATCAAATGCTTCCGCTTACGTTTGTACTCTCGTGTAGTTGTATTACTTTCTGTTTATCACCTTTTAACTCCTAGCTAGTGTGGTTTGTATGGCGTGGGGTCCCGACCGGACCTGCTGTTATACTTTTCGTACTGGCAGGGTGTTACAGAAGCAGCTGTCGATCTACTATGTTAGCAGAGTCCTGAAGAAAGCAGAACACAGGTACCCTGTCCTGGAGAAGCTGGCATTCACTTTGATCATCTCAGCCCGGAAGCTACGTCCATATTTCCAGGCTCACTCGATCAGGGTGGTGACCGACCATCCCCTTCGCAACATTATGGAGGGAGTAGAGCATTCGGGCAGGTTGGAAAAGTGGTCGGTCGAGCTCAGCGAGTTTGACGTCATCTTCGTCCCCCGATTGTCAATGAAGGCGCAGGCGGTAGCAGACTTCCTGGCAGAATACGTCAAGGAGGTGGGTGGGCCAGAGCCCGCTGGTTTGGTAGCATGGGATTTGTTCGCGGATGGAGCATCAGGGAGAAGTTCCCTCGGCGGAGGGGTGATCCTGGTCAGCCCACACGGGACCAGGATCGAACAAGCAATCCACATTCGGTTCCCTGTGACCAATAACCAGGCCGAGTATGAAGCAGTGGTGGCAGGACTTCGTCTGGCGAAGGAGCTGGAGATCTGGGACGTAAAGGTTTTCACAGATTCAATGGTAGTGGCCTCACATGTTCGAGGGGAGTTCGAAGCAAAGGAGCCAACCCTCCAGAGGTATCTGGCGAAGGTGAGGGAGCTCGTCTGGTGGTTTCACACCTTCTCCATTCAGCACATCCCGAGAGAAGAGAACGCCCGAGCAGACCAGTTGGCGAAGCACGGTCCTCGCGCGGGAGGGACAGTGACCGAGCTGTTCCGCCCATCCATCGAAGAAGGCGAGCTGATGGAGATTGATCAAAGGGCCTCATGGATAGACCCGATCCTCACTTTTCTGACTTCAGGCAAGTTCCCGGAAGGGGACCTAGATAAGAGGCGGTTCAGGTACAAATTAGCATACTACATGATACGCGAAGGGAGTTTGTACAGGAAGACCTTGGCTGGGCTCCTAGCAAGGTGCGTGACGGAGGATGAAATCCCAAGGGTCTTGGAGGAAATCCACTCTGGAGAATGCGGGAGCCATTCGGGAAGTCAGACCCTAGAAAAGAGGGTGCTAAGGCAAGGGTATTTCTGGCCGACCCTGCGGAAGGATGCCATGGAATTTGCAAGGAAGTGTCAGAAGTGTCAACTCTTCGCGCCACTCCAACTTCAGACCACGTAGAGGCTCAGAATGATCACTGCGCCTTGGACCTTCGCCATCTGGGGAATGGACTTGGTCGGCCCGTTCCCTCAAGCCAGCGGTCAGAGGAGATTTTTGTTGGTTATGATCGACTATTTCTCCAAGTGGGTGGAGGTTAAGGCCCTGGCAAAGACGACCTCGCAGGTGATAAAGAATTTCATCTGGGGGGAAATAATTTGCAGACACAGACTCCCCCTTGCCATAGTAATAGACAACGGGCCACAATTCGCTAGCGATGAACTCATCACCTTCTGCGGCCAAGTGGGCATCGACCTCCGTTTCGCTTCTGTCCATCACCCTCGAAGCAATGGACAGGTGGAGGCCGCCAACAAAGTCATAGTCAACTTGCTGAAAAAGAAGGTGGAGAACCTGAAGGGGAACTGGGTGGAGCAACTTCCCTCGGTCTTGTGGGCCTCGAGAACAACTCCAAACACGGCAACGGGAGAAATGCCATTCAAACTCTCCCATGGGTCAGAGGTCGTGCTCCCAGTAGAGTTCGAGATTAGATCCCCCTGGGTCGTAGCTGCCGAGGAGGGGGACGAGGACTGGAGAATGGACAACGAAGAAGAACAACGACTCTCGCTGGATATGGTTGAGGAGCTCCGGGACCTCGCTACGATCCGACAAGAAGAAGTGAAGCGCCGGATGGCCAGGTACTTCAATAAGAACATTAGAATCAAACAATTCATCCCAGGGGATCTAGTCCTCAAAAAGGTTGACGCCGCGGGAAGGTCGGCGAACGTAGGAAAGCTCCAGCCCAATTGGGAGGGGCCCTATGTAATCTTGGAGGCCCTGAAGTCAGGGGGGTATCACCTTCAAAATGTGGAAGGAATTGTTGGATCGGTCGGCGCCCTTAGAGGGGGGGGGGGGGTGAATAAGGGTTTTTAAAAAGTTTAGATTTTATTTAGAAAACTTAGAAATATTACAGGATTAAAATCAAGACGAAGTCAAGTAAAACAAAAAGAGAGACAAGTTTTATTAATATTAAATAAGTTTTACAAAACTTGATCTTAATGACGCTAAAGATCGGAGGCGAATAATAAAAGCTCTTTTCGTTTTCTATCCCGACTCGCTTCCCCACGAACCGGTGGCCCTAGCCTTATCCTCCCTGGATTCGGCCTCAAGCCGCTCTAGTCAATCCTTCCCCGGATGTGGCCTCGAGCACCCCCTAGACCTAGCCTAGATCTAGTCGCCAACGCAAGGCAAATTTCAGTCCTAAGTCTACCCCAAGACCTAGTCGCCAACACGAGGCGATTTCACTACCGTTTACAAAGAAATGAATAAAATAAATTAATACTACCTTAAGATGAACTTCTGATGTAGGAGACGAAGATCTGTTGTAGAATCAGCGTTTGTCGAAGCGGACTTCGTTTGGGTTCGGCGTGATGAAATTCCTCCTTCAGAAATCGGCAGCGCTCCGCTAAGACTTCAAAATTAGTCCATGGAAGGCCTCTGCAACTCCAGCACTCTCTCTCTCTCTCTGAGGTGTATGCAATAGGTGTCCAAAATCACGAGGAGAGGGGGTCCTTTTATAGCCCAAGCGCTACCGCCGGCGCTAGCGCTACTGCCGGCGCTATCCCGGATTAAGAAACATTTTGCGCGGCAGAATCTCCCATCCGCGGCAACCTCTTGTTCTATTCCTCATGTGCGGCACGCTACCGCCGGCGTTATCCGCTACCGCCAGGCGCTAGCATCCTTCTAAAAACGCTGCCGGATTGTCGATAATCATCGCTAGCGCCCGGCGATATCGCTACGGCCGACGCTAGTGGCCATGATGGAATTTCGGCTTCAAATTTGGGGGCAGTCTTCATGAGTACTCCTTGAGTCATGTGGACCTAGATAACCTGCACACTTGAACACAGAAGATCAAATACACATAGGATTTGTTATTCTCAAACCTAGGAGATGCGGAAGACCATGTTCCAACAAATTCCCCCTTTTGATAATAACAAATCCATTAATGATAAATCAGAGCATTAATAGATAAGCATGGTGAAATCCTATTTGAGTGTGTGTGAGAGTGATGACTTAGGATAATTGTAGATGTTTAGCATTTTAAAATTTGCTCTCCCTAAATATGTGCTTCCCCCTATGTGAATGCTCCCCTAATATGTAAGCTATCAATTAATCATGTGAGTTTTTATTTCGATAGCGGGATTTTATTTATCATGTTAGTTCTTCCCCTTTTGTTATTAGCAAAAGTGGGTTAGGAGGCACCACATAAAAGAGCGATAATTAGATAAATGCATGATCGAGCTTCTTAATGAAAAAGGAAATGATAAGGAGTTTTAAAGAATGTTTCATAGAAATAGATGAGAGTTTTAGCTTATGCCCAAGGTTGTTTTCCCTTTATATAAGATTTGTAAAAAAATATCCGAGTTTTAGCAAAAATAATTCATGATTATAGTAACCAATATAAGGTTTACCAAGCAAGTCAAATATTTGATGAAAAAACAAAGGAATGTTTAAAATACAAGACTTTTAAGTAAGCATGAGCGTGCAAGGTAAAGCCATTATATGGTAATGATGCGGAAGACTTGTAGAAATACAAAAACATCATATTATAAGCAAAATGATAAAAAGAGATATGAGTTACATTTCAAAAAGAAGATGTGTTTGTAAATCATTTTCAATTAAAGTTGACAATAAAAGTAACCAAGCATGAAATAATGTTATCAAAAAGAAAGTACTACAATGTTATTTCCATTCATAATTCCAAAAACATACGAAACATTGAAGAAATCATGCTAGGTTATCTAGTGCATTTCATAAAAAAGAGTAGTTTAAAATTAGCATTAGGATCCAATACTCATGAGAAGAAGAGTTATGGAAGATAATGATGTGCTCATAAGTGAATTTTTGAGTAGAGTATACAAGTGTTTTAATCAAAAATACAAGTAATATGTAAAGTAAAAGCACAATAAAACACAAATATTTTTACTTCCACACACTTTAATGCACAAAAAATGTACAACTACCAAGGTGCTTTGCACACACAATGCTCATTAAGACTTATCAGGGTGCAAAGTAGTGCTTGGGGATCACAGATTTTATTGTTAAAGTTTTGAGACTAGTGATCCGGTGTACTTTAAGAGTAAGTGGTTTTACTTATTTTGAAAGAAAAGTTTGATTTGCACAGACACTTTACTAGTCTTTCTAAGGTGCTCAACCTCACAACGCTTATTAAGACTTATCAGGAGGTTCAAGTAGTGCTTGGTGGAGTTATCTTTGTTATTTATTTTATAATTTTGTTTTGTACAAAGTTCTCCGAATACACTTGATTTGCAAATCAGTAGAATTTATAAAAAACATAACCACTTTTCTTAACTGATAAAACGTGCAAATAAAGCAGTGTTGGTAATATACTTGTGCAATTTTAATTCATTGTACTAATAGAAAACATACACAAGCATTCTTAGATTAAACCACAAGTAGACAATGCCAAAACAGTGAGTGAATAAAGATCATTATCAAACATAAAACATTTACTCATACTTAGAGGCATGCTAAGCTCAGTTCTACACAACTTTTTGCAATATAAAATTGATGCACATAGTAATAGATATATCAAAGCATGAGAAAGACAATGTTCAAAGTAATTTGAAAAAGTAAATTGCAACATTATAGAAATTCTAAATAATAGATTAAATCATGCTTGATCTTCACAAAAAAATTTCATACAGTTTTTTTTGATAGGTTTAAATTTTTATATTTTTGTTTTTGATTTTTGAAAAGAAAAAACTTTTAAACAACAAAAAAGGCAAAACATATTTTTTGTAATTTGAATTTTCTATTTTTGTATTTGATTTTTCAAAAATAAAAGAAAAACAGATGTGCAAAGCAAAATAGTACATATAGATCAAAATATTTTTAGGAATTTTTAAAAAAATTATTTTATTAAAAAATCAGAAGTGCCCGATGTTTGCCCGGAAAGTCCGCGACCTCATCCTAGAAAGTGTAAATTGGCGGTCCCGGCGGTCTCATCTTTTTGTGATCGTCCAGATCGCCAGCCAGTCCAGCACCAGTTTTTCTAAGTCTCAAGCAGCCGAAGCTAAGTGAGATCGCCAGAAAGTGGCGGTCTGAGTTTTTTCACTAGTTTTTACTATTTTGCCCCTTGTATCTCGGGCAGCCCGTAGTTTTCAGTTCTGCCCGTTTGGGCAGCTCCCTCGTCTATAAATAGAGGGGTAGGGGTACCAAAAAGAGGACTTTTGGCTCCGAGGCTCCAGCTTACAACCTGTGTAAGCGGTCTCATTTTTCAGTGATCGACATCCTGTGATCGTTTTCCTTCTCTTCAGCCTCTCCTGTCTTAGTAACCTGCACTTCGCAGTCTTTCTCCTTTTTTCCCCCCTTTAGTGTGAATTTTGGAGGTACCATTTTTGGTGCCAACAGAACGAACACGCGACCTTCAGATCTGAAGTGTCAGGTGAAATTCATAGACTTTCGAGATGGCTGAGCGCCGCAGAGGTCATCCTGCGCGGTCTCCCAGCGGTCACCCGTCCGATCACAATTCCTTGGAAGCACTTGAGCGTCGCTTCGAGCTCCGCGTGGAGCAAGCTCTCCGCGAGGCCGCTCGAGCTTGGCAGGACGCTGCCTCTATTCAGCAAGAGATCGCGCGGTCTCAGCAAGAAGCTGCCCGAGATCGCCAAGAGGCCGTCCGGACTCAGCAGGAGTCCGCAAAGCAGATTGAGGCCATGAACCAAGTTCTGGCCGCAATCTCTCAGAGAATCCTTCCTCCTCCGCCTCAGATCGCCACCCCAGATCGCGTGGCGAGTGGTCACCCATGCGGTCAACCCAGTTTCCAGCCTACAGCTCCTCAGCGATCTCAGCATGAGGAGTTCGCTGCTCGCCATCATTCTTTCCGAGCCGCAGCCCAGGAGCCTCCGGCTCAAGCCCTGAATTTCGAAGAAGAGTTTGCTTACCCGCAAGCTCCTCCTGCTCCCTTTCTTGCTCCTCCAGGCCCTTCTGAGTTCGGGGAGCCTTCGCCTTTTACCGACGAGATTCGTCGAGACCCAATCCCCCATGGGTTTAGGGAGCCTCGCCTTCCCATTTTTTCAGGAGAAAGCGATCCGATGTCTCATCTCCAGGCCTTCGAGTCTGCTGTCGCTCTTAGGACCATTTCGGACGGTGTGAGGTGCAAGTTGATGGTCACCTCCTTTGATGGGGCAGCTAGGGAATGGTTCTATAAACTTCCCAGTCAATCCATTCCGAGTTTTGCTGCTCTAAGGGAAGAGCTTCTTTTAAGATTTGCCACCGCGAAGAAGAGGAAGAGTGGTCCTGCGACCCTCTTCAAGATCAAGCAAGGGGACAACGAGACTGTTGCCCATTTTGTTGATCGCTTCCAGAAGGAGATTCTGGGGATCCGAGATATGGATCCTGAGCTTTATATGGTAGCTTTGATCAGTGGCCTGCAGGAGGGCCCCCTGAAGTTCAAAGTCACCACCAAGGAACCCAGCTCCTATCAAGAGCTGATTAGCGTGGCTAATCGCTTCATAGAGGGGGAAATCAACAACCCCACCTATGTTAGCAATCTGACCAACAGGGGAGTTCAGAAGGGTTCCGCGGGATTCTATCCGGCCCCATCTTCTTCAAAGACTCGGCAAGAGCTCCCACCTCCGGCTCTGAGAGGTAAAGGTTATCGCAACCACCACTCAAACCGAGGTAATCAATCTTCTTTCCCTCTTCAAGGTTCATTTTTTCAAACCCCCGTCGCCCCTGCTTCGCAAACTACCCCAGTCCACCAGATTCAATACATCCAACCCCCTCTTCTGCCCCTCCCATCTCCTTACAACGAATCCCAAGAGTCTTTTACAGACTTTGGGGTTCCAATAAGTGAGGTACTTCAAACTGTTCAGAAGCAGCCTTTCTTCAGAAGGCCAGTTCCGCTGAATTCAGACCCAAAAACACGAAATCCGGCTCTATACTGCGAATATCACCGAGAAAGGGGTCACTTGACAGAGAACTGCAGAGCCCTCCGTTTGTTCTTGGAGAGGCTTCTGAAGGAGGGTAAGATCTCTGATGTCATTCAGAAGAGCAATCCTGCCAAAGCCTCAACTTCTAAAGCCAAGGAGGTAGCAGAGGTTCATTGGGAATGCGAGGAAGTAGATGATGTTGGCCATCTGGGCAACATCGGCTTCCCAAATGAATGCATAGATGCTAACGATGAGGGTTCCTTAGGCAACCTCTTTTGCATCCATGGGGGTGCAGGTCCGGAGTCTTCAAGAAAGGCAAGTCTGAAAAGAGTCTATCAGTTAGAGGTTGCAGCTACCTCTTCAGCTCCGGTCCGAAGGGACGGTCACCTTTGGAGATGAAGATCTACCTCAGACCGCGAATCCCTTCGACGACGCAGTCATCATCAAGGCCGTAATAGAAAATTATACGGTAGAAAAGATTCTGATAGACACGGGAAGCTCAGTCAACGTGCTCTTCAAACCAGCTTTCGAGGCGCTGAAGACAGGTAAACCCCTCCTATCAACTGAAGGACCTCTCTATGGTTTTTCAGGAGAGAAGAAGGAAGTTGAAGGGCTCGTCACTCTTTCTGTGATCTTGGGAGGGATAGCTAAATCAGGTGAAGTTCATAGTCGTTGATGCTCCCAGTAGCTACAACGCAATTTTCGGAAGACCCTTCTTGAATGGGTATCAAGCCATCGTCTCCACTTATCATCAAGTGGTGAAGTTTGCCCTGAATGGCAAGCAACACCGAATTAGAAGTGACCCGAGAAAAGCTAGAGAATGCTATGTAAAGACGGTCAACATGATCGTATCGTCTCCTCTTCAGGAGGTTATGATGGCTGAATCGGTGGAAGTTCCCGAGCAAATCCCGGCTACAGAAGAAGCTGAAGAAGATACAAGAGATGGAGCTCACTTGGAACCTGCCCAAGTGACTCAAGCAGTCCCAATCAGCGAGGAAGATGAGAGCAAGTGTCTCTCCATCAACGCTGAATTATCTGAAGCTGACAAGAGTCAGCTCATCTCTTGCCTTCTTCAAAATTTAGATATTTTTGCTTGGTCAGCAGCTGACATTCCAGGAGTGGATCCTAATGTCGCTTGTCACCACCTCAATATCGATCCCAGCTTTGTCCCGATTCAGCAGAGGAAGAGATCCGTTGCCACTCGTCTAGCTCAGCCTATCCGCGAGGAAGTGGAAAAACTCCTGAAGGCAAAATTCATTCAACCAATCCAATACCCTGCGTGGGTTTCTAATGTTGTAATGGTCGAAAAGGCGGTTGGATATTCGTTTATGAGTTTTTTAGATGCATTTTCTGGTTATCATCAAATTAAAATGCATAAGCCTGATATCCCTCATACTTCATTTATCACGAATGACAGGATGCTTTTGTTATGTAGTGATGCCTTTCGGGCTTAAGAACGCCGGAGCAACTTATCAGAAAATGATGGATACGGTTTTCAAAAACCAAAAAGGAAGAAACCTTGAAGTCTACGTTGATGATCTCCTGATAAAAAGCAAATCGTTCTCTTCTCATCTTAACGATTTAATTGAAACGTTTTCAACTCTTAGAAATTTTAATATGAGGTTAAACCCTTTGAAATGTGTGTTCGGGGCTACTAAAGGTAAATTTCTCGGCCATCTTCTCACTCCGGAAGGTTTGGAGCCGAATCCTGACAAAGTAAAGGCTATCTTAGAAATGCCACCTCCCAAGTCTCCTAAAGAAATTCAGCAGCTCGGGGGAAGGATGGTAGGCTTAAGTCATTTTATCTCTCGATCAGGAGATAAGAGTGCGCCGTTTTTCAAGACCCTCCGGGGAGGGGGTAGGTTTGAGTGGACAAAGGAATGTGATGATGCTTTCGATCAACTTAAAAGGCAGTTAACATCAAACCCTTTGCTCCAAAGCCCACGAGAAGGAGAAAATCGTTTTCTTTATTTGGGAGTTGGATCCGATGCTATAAGCTCTGTCTTGGTCCGCGAGGAGAGAAAGAAATAATTCCCAGTCTATTACGTAAGTAGAATTCTGAAAAATGCGGAGACTCGCTATCCGATCCTCGAAAAGTTGGCCTTAATGCTCGTAACCTCGGCAAGAAGGTTAAGACCTTATTTTCAAGCGCATTCAATCCTAGTTGTCACTGATCTCCCCCTAAAAGGTGTCTTGGAAAAGCCGGAGCATTCAGGAAGGCTAGCCAAGTGGGCAATAGAACTTAGTGAGTTTGACATTTCATACGTTCCAAGGGTGGCAATCAAGGCTCAAGTTCTGGCAGATTTCATGGTAGATGCCAAGGAAGTCGAGTCAGAAAAGGGAAGCAAAGCACCCCTCGCTTGGACAATCTATGTGGATGGAGCCTCGGGAATAGATTCTTCTGGAGCTGGAATTATATTAATCAATCCGAACGGAGTAAGACTGGATCAGGCGTTGAAATTCTTTTTCAAAGTAACAAACAATCAAGCTGAGTATGAAGCTTTGTTAGCTGGACTCAGATTTGCTAGAGAATTAGGAATCGATGGCGTAAAAGTGCTCACGGATTCCTTGGTGATGGCTTCCCAAGTGAATGGAACCTTCGAAACGAGAGATAGTATTTTAAAGCGATACTTAACCCTGGTAAAAATTGAGGTGGGAAAGTTTAGGAGCTTTACTATTGAATATATTCCGAGGGAAGAGAATATGGAGGCGGATGAATTAGCAAAGTTTGGCCTTCCATCGGGAGGAGCAACCTCGGAGTTGTTCCGTCCAGCAATTGAAGAGGGGGAGGTCATGGAAATTGATCAGCGTCCGTCTTGGATGGATCCGTTTGTCCTTTATCTCTCGGCTGGAAAACTCCATTCAACGGTAAAGGATAAGAAAAGATTTAAACGAAAAGCAGCTAACTATTACCTTGTTGCAGGAGTACTTTACAGAAGAACTTTCATTTCTCCATTAGCACGATGTGTTTCGGAAGAGGAGATTCCAATAATTCTTCAAGAAGTTCATGCAGGAGAGTGCGGCAGTCACTCAGGGGCAAGAACCTTGGAGAAAAGAATTCTAAGGCAGGGTTATTTTTGGCCTCAAATGAGGAAGGATGCAGAAAAATTTGCCCGGAAATGTGTCAAATGCCAAAAGTTTGCTCCTCTCCAGAACCAGCCAGCTCAGCAACTCAAATCAATAGCGACCCCTTGGCCTTTTGCGGTTTGGGGAATGGATTTGGTTGGGCCTTTTCCTATGGCAAGTGGCCAGCGCCGATATATTATAGTCATGATTGACTATTTCAGCAAGTGGATAGAAGCAAAGGCATTAGCCAAAATTACTACCCAAGCTGTGAAGAATTTCATTTGGGGGGAGATAGTATGTCGGCATGGAATTCCAATGGCAATCATTACTGATAATGGCTCTCAATTTAATAATTCAACTCTCATTAGTTTTTGTGATCAAATTGGAATCGAGCTACGCTTCGCCTCTGTACATCATCCTAGAAGCAACGGGCAAGTAGAGGCTGCCAACAAGCTTATTATAAATCTTTTGAAGAAGAAAGTAGAAAATCTTAGAGGTAACTGGGCAGAACAGCTACCTTCGGTCTTATGGGCCTTGAGAACAACTCCAAGTTCTGCTACTGGAGAGACTCCTTTCAAGTTATCGCATGGTTCCGAAGCTCTTATTCCAGTAGAGTTCGAGGTAAAAAGCCCGAGGGTATTGTTAGCACAACAGAATCAAATTGATTGGATGGAAGAGAATGATGAGGAGTTAAAATGTAGCCTCGACTTAATTGAAAAATTGAGGGATACGGCAACCATCAGGCAAGAGGAGGTGAAAAGAAGAATGGCAAAATTGTTTGATAAAAACGTAAGGACCAAAGAATTCGTTGTTGGGGATTTGGTCTTGAAAAAGGTAGATGCCGCGGCAAGAGCCGGTTCGGTTGAGAAGCTTAATCCGAATTGGGCAGGGCCATTCGTGATAAAAAAGGGTGCTCAAGAATGGTGCCTACCATCTCCAAAACCATGAAGGGGAGGAATTACCTCACTCTTGGAGTGGAGATGATCTCAAACTCTTCTTTTCTTAAAAAGTTCGTATTCAGTTCTCATTTTATTTCTCACCTCTCTTCTCTTAAAATATTATTTAGACGTGGCCAAGATATTCATGGCACGCGAGATTAATAGCGAGATAAAATATGAGTTGAATCGACGAATCCTACTTCTATCCCCTCAGCTTGTTATCTTGACGTGTAATTCTGCCAGGACCACAGATGTCGGGGAGATTTCGAATCTGTGTAGCAGTGACTCGCCAAGCTCGAGCGGTGAAAGTTTAGGATGCCGGGTCCTAGCTTGATATCTGGCACACCTTAGCAAGGAGGGCTGGGTGGCTGGCCCAGCTCTGTCACGCATTTTAAAAAAAAGGACATTGTTACGGTCTTAACGATCTTCGGGGAAAGCAATGTCGGTATAAGCCTCATCGGCATGACCACACCTGCCCTATCGATCATTTTGGTCCGTAACTCTCGAACATTCATTCAAAACATGATTGAGAAAAGTAAAACCCAATAATCCACCAGGGAAAGCAATGTCGGTATAGCCTAAACCGGCATGACCACACCTGCCCTGTGAATCTTTCTTAAGGTCGGGCGGTCAGGATTTTTGAGACCGCATGTTTCTTTTTCCTCTCACAAGGCTCCTTTTCTCTCATGTATTGAGATCGATTGATCAGAAGTTTTTTGAGATCGCATGTTCCCTCTTTCTTAAGAAGGTGTTCTATATTATTCATAATTGATGGCTTAATCTTCTTCAGGATCTGAATAAGGGTGATCGCAAATCTTGAAATTCTGAAGGAAGTCGGAATCAATTCTGGTTTGAAGAGATCGCGAATAACTTTTATCTATAGCCTGAGGAATTCGTCCAGACATCTTCCATCCAAATCAGCTTTGAGAATTGTCAAAGGGTTCATTAAGCCTGGATTATTTACAGTTCACAGCGAACTGGGTAAATTGAGATCGCAACGAAAGCATTGAGTTCGAATTATTTTTTGGCTTTTTTCTAACTCTTGAAGATGCGATCTGTATGATTTGTGACCGAATGTGTTGATATATAAGGATCTGATTTGGTTCATTAAATAGCAGTCAATGTGATTGAAAGTTCTCCATTAGCGGTCTGATTATGTGAAGATCGCAGCGTTATCCTATATTAAAGTTCAGATTCTTTCAAAATTCTTCTTGAAACCAAGCATTAAAATCGAGAATCCTTTTCAATCACTGAGCAGAGATCGACAAAACTCAAACTTTGAGATCGAATACTGAGTTTATTTTCATAAGAACGTGATCGCGTATAGTATAAATCATGATCGATTTGTCCAAATAACACAGCACAAATAATGCAGATAGAAGAGATTCCTGAACAAAGCAACATTTCTATTCATTTCAAAAGAAAAATTACAATCTTTGGTGCGGTCAATGACCGGCAAATACATCATTTTTCTAAGTACATTTTCTAAGTAAAATCTATTTCTTCTGTTTTTTCTTTTGAGGAGACCGCTCCTCTGAAGAGGAAGTTGACTGCTCTGAAGATTCGCTGCCGCTCTCAGACTCTCTTGACCCAGAATCTGAGATCGATGCCGAGCTCATCTCTTCACCTTGAAAGATACTTCCACTAGGGGAAGCGTGATCGCGGTTATCTGGGCTCCCACCGATCTCAACAGATTCATCTTCAGAGGTCTCTGCGGTCTTCGATTCCTTGGCTTTTTTCTTCTCCTCTGCTTCTTCGATCATCTTCGCGGCATCAGGAAAGAGGTCAGCAAAAGTTGTATCCTGAAATTCGGCAGTGAGACCGCCTTTTTCACGGAGAACGGCAAGGGTCTTATTTGATGCATCTCTAACATGAGTGTACAAAGATTTGAGGTAGTCGGGGTTGTGAATATCGAATGCGGTCTTCTTGTAATTCTGAGAAAGGAAAAGATGAATCAGATCGCAAGCGATCAAGGTAAAACAAATATTTTAAAGATCGCGTTTTTTAAACTTACATCAAGACGGTCTTGCAGGCGCTCTGCATGTTTTAGAGATGCGCGAAGAGACCGCCCCATATGATGATTCAGAACTTTGCTTCGGGCGGTCACTTGAGCACATACGTCAGGAAGATCGTCGATCCCGATTCTTAGAGCCTCGTTGGCATTTTTCTTTCCATAAAGAGCAGAGGTGACCGCAAAAGCTTGATTTGTAAACCTCCCTCCCCAGAGGGGGAGATCGGTAGACACCTTCAAAGAATTCCCGGTCTCACTCCATTTCAGGAGCGGTCTCCCTTTATTATCTTTCAGCTTTTATCCAAAGCCCATCAAGGCAAAGGGTCCTTCTTCCAGATCGCCCTCTTCAGCGATCTCCTTCGCTTTTCGTTGGCGATCTTGACGCAAGCCTCTTCTCCCTCTGTGTTAGAACTTCTCCACTAGGAGTTACAGGCTCGACATCCGGGATAGTAAACGAAGCTGTAAAGTAAACAATCGTTAGAAAAACAAAATCATTCTGAAGATACGGGAGACCAGCAGGAATTACACTTACTCTCTTCAGGTAAGACCGCTGAGACATCTGGCCAGATCGCCAGGTAATGATTCAGGTCGAAGCGCTTGCCCGCAAGCCACTTCAATACCGCCAGCTCCTCTTCTGAAATAACCTTCTCCTTCCTGAAAATCCGCTCCGCTCGCGGGGAAGGTCGGCTGGAGAGATCGCCGAGATCGCCCTCAAAAACAAGATACCTCTCAATCCACGAGGGAATTTTGTTAGGGAGATTTAAAACTTTTATGCCATTACAGCTAAAATACATCAATCCTTTAAATTCTTCTTTTTTCTGACCCACTTTTAGTATCTTAGCAGAAAAGGTACCTCAGAAGATCGCCATAGTGAATCTTATCCTGGCCGATCTCAAATAATAATGAAAACGTTCATCAGACCGATCGAGTTCGGCGAAAGTTGAGCCAATACAAAACCATAATAATCCAACACTGTCAGAATCTCCCAAGGAATGGGGATTTGAAGGCCATAAGAGAAGTGATCGATCGGGATGATGTATCTATTTTCATCCCCGGAGTTCAAGTCTTCTCCCTCAAACGGGACTCTGATCGTTATCTTTTCATCGATCACAAATTTCTCGATGAAAGAAGAGAATTCTTCCTCCGAGATTTGCCCATACTTGTGATCGGAATCCAGGAAGATTTCAGCAGCCTTGGAGCGCGCGGACACCATTTTATGAGATCGCTGGAGTTAACAATTTGAAGGAAAAAGCAAGAAGAATAGAAAAATGACCCAGAAAGCAACTATTTATAGAAAGTAAAAGATGATTAAGTAATGATTGCATTTCTCAAGATCGCCCTGCAAATAATTCAGATCGCCAAAAGCTAACCAAATTCATTCATAGATCGCAGAACATAAATTCAAGCAAATTTTAGAGATCGCAGAGTAAGTATATATCACAGCGTCATAATACAACACCAAAAAATACATTACAAGACCAGAAGGAAATAATATTGTTTGTTGAGATCGCTAAAACAGAAATAAGGAGATGCGGTCTCATTTTCTCTGCTCCCTCTTCCTTCCAACAAATGCCGCAACATCCTGCATCTCGTTGACCGCAGTCCATGCAGATGCCAAACTGTGATTAGCCACCATGGCAGCCCTATGGATTTTAGACATCTCGCGGTCTACTTGTTCCATAGGGATCACCACAATGTCAGTCGATCTCCTGTCAGGATGATCGCTAGATGAACCCGCTTTCATAGACATCTGAGGACCACCCCGAAGGGCAGCGTTCTCAGTTGAAAGTGCAGCGGCCTTCCCTCGATAATATTCGGCATCTTTCTCCACTTTTCGAAGCTTTTCTTCATATTCACCTCGAATTTGTTTTTCTTTAGCTTCGAAATGTGCAAGAGATTGTTTCTCCTTCGCTTCAAAATTTGCGGTCTGAATTCGAAGGCGATCTTCCAGCATGCGTTCGCGATCTCGCATAGACCTCACATCCTCGAGCATTGGCCTGAGAAGATCAGCAAACTCAGGAGGAATTAGGGATTTCCTTGATATTTCGCCTTCTTCAGAAGCCGAGTTCGCATGATCATCTGCGATCAGAAGGGAAAAGGTCAAAAGTCAGAAAACAGTTATCAGAAGGAAAAAGAGTTTTACACGGAAAATACTTGACAGAGTTGCAAGACCGCAGTCAAGTAAATTCTCCTCAACATCTTTTGAGACCGCAATATCGGCGGTCAGCAAAAGGCGATCAGAGCCCCTTAGGCGTTCTAGGTTGATTTTTTCTAATTGTTTCTTTTGTGATCGCTCTCCTTCTTTTCTTCTCCTTTTTAACTCAGCATTGCTGACAAGGATATCTTCAGTTTCAATGATAACGACCTCAGGTCATTTCCAAGGAGATGCAGGTCGAAAAGCGAACTTGGGAAGTGAATCAATCGATCTCGCAACCATTTTCGCCTTACCAGTCTTGATCGCCTCCAGCGCAGCTGCACGACCTGCTAACCCAGGATCCGGCCCCTCGCCCATTTCTTGAAAAATATTGCCGTGATCGCTCGACATTTCGATCTCATTTTTCTCCTCTTCTCCGGTCGAGGTCTCCTTCTTAGCGATCTTCCTTTTCTTCTTCTTCTTTCCCTTCTCTTTTTTCTTCTCAGCGGCTAAAGCCCGCTCTTCTTCCCTTTCTTTCTCTTCCTTCTCAGTAGCTAAGGAGACCGCTTCCTTCTCTTTTTTCTCCTCCTCTTCCCTGGCGATCTCTTCCCGCCTTTTCCTCTCCTCTTCTGCCTTTTCTTCTTCCTTCTTCTTGTTTTTAGCGATCGCTGCGAGCCTGGCGATCTCCTCACTTTTTTCTCTCTCTTTCTTTCTCCTCTCCACTTCTCTTCTTCTCTTCTCTTCCTCTTCCTTTTTCCTCACTTCTTCTTCTCTCTTCATCTTCTCTTCTTCTTTTTTCTTCTCTTCTTCTTTTTTCTTCTCTTCTTCTTCTTTTTTCTTCTTCTCTTCTTCTTTTTTCTTCTCTTCTTCAGCAGTTTTCTCCTCAGCTAGAATTCGAATTCGTTCAACTTCAAAAGGATCCATCGACTGTAATGATAAAATTCTTAACACGGTCATTTGCAATTCTCATTAAGTAAAAATAGAAGAGTTGATTTTTAAAAAAAAAGTAGTAATTTGATTGCTTACATCTACAGCAGGATTGTTATCTGAAAGATAACCTTTGAGAGAAATATCTTCGGCGGTCACAGCCTGACCGTCAGTAGCCTTCGATCTCTTGGCGGTCTGATCAAGAGAGCTTGTAGTTCTCAAGTCTTCCGCAATTCTCTCATGATCAGCGATCTGACTCCTAAGCTTTTCAGCTGAAAGCTTTTGTTGGTGCAAAGCGGCCTTGATCGATTCCGTAGAAGCGGTCTTACCGGAAGGCTTTGCAAACTGATTCGTCACTGCAGGGACCATCTCAGTGGCAGCCTCTGTGATCATCAGATCAACTATATCCTTCGAAGCGGAATCTCTTTTTCTCTTTAAGTCTTTTGCCAATTTTTTCTTACCTGAATACGCGGTCTTCTTCGAAATAACTGTCTTTGTTTTTGACGCAGACCTCGGAGATTTTCGGGATTGCGCCGAAAGTGTTATCATATCTAAAGCATCCATCACAAGAAACCCTTTCGGCGGTCTCAGTAAAGGGTGACCGCTCAAAGATCAGGATTTTTCAATATCTTGAAGATTGAAGATCTGAGGAGCTATTTATAGCCCAACCCGCATTAATGACAGTCGCGGTCTCGGCGGTCAAAGCTTACATTTTCGAAGTTCCAGCGTAACTTAAAAATGTGCGGGGATTATGTTTGCCCGGAAAGTCCGCGACCTCATCCTAGAAAGTAGTAAATTGGCGGTCCCGGCGGTCTCATCTTTTTGGGATCGTCCAGATCGCCAGCCGTCCAGCACCAGTTTTTCTAAGTCTCAAGCAGCCGAAGCTAAGTGAGATCGCCAGAAAGTGGCGGTCTGAGTTTTTTCACTAGTTTTTACTATTTTGCCCCTTGTATCTCGGGCAGCCCGTAGTTTTCAGTTCTGCCCGTTTGGGAAGCTCCCTCGTCTATAAATAGAGGGGTAGGGGTACCAGAAAGAGGACTTTTGGCTCCGAGGCTCCAGCTTACAACCTGTGTAAGCGGTCTCATTTTTTAGTGATCGACATCCTGTGATCGTTTTCCTTCTCTTCAGCCTCTCCTGTCTTAGTAACCTGCACTTCGCAGTCTTTCTCCTTCCCCCCCCCCCCCCCCTTTAGTGTGAATTTTGGAGGTACCATTTTTGGTGCCAACACCCGATACCGCCGGCTCTAGCGCTAGCGCTATCGTGGCTTTTGTTAAATTCCCCTAATCTTTTCAGATCCGTCGTTTGCTGCCATTTTCTCCCGAAAAACTGCGAAGAGGAGTCGTTCCAGCGCCCAGATCTGAGGTAATTTCTCATCTTTTCTTATGATTTTTGTTTTAAGGTTTGATTGTGATGTTTAGAGATGAAGAAATTTGAACTTTCTAGGTTGATTTAGAGACTAGATATACGCAGTGTAGATTTTCTCCAAGATTTGTGGTTTTGATGAAGTTTTTGGTTTTGAATATGTAAATTTCTTGGTTTTAATGTTAGGATATGAACGTATTTTAATCTTTAAAAGAATTTTTCATGAAAGCGTTTCTCGGATTTCTTGGATCTAGTAGTTGTTGTTTAGAAATCATTTGAAAATATGAAAAATATCAAGTGGATTTGTAGATCTAACTTGAATTTGGTTTTTTTTTTATTTTGTGGTTTTGAAAATATTATGTGAATTTTGATTTGGATTTTGATTTAGATTTGGATCTAGTAATTGTTTTTTATTTTGATTAACTTGATTTTTGATGTTAAATTCTTAAATCTACCTTGATTTTGATTTTTAGAGTATGTGTGAAATATTTTTACTAGATAAAGAATTTTGATTTCTTAATTTGTTTGATTTTTTTTGTGTTAATTTGCAAGATAAAACAAATATTTAATTTTTTAGGAGTTATGAAATTTTAGTTTTTTTTTTAACAAAAATATTTCATATTTTTTTTTTTAATAATTTTCTGTAATGTGGCAGATGGCATCTAAGGGAAAGAAAAACACAGAGTTGGCAGTGAAGGCGGCTGTGGTGGGAGTGCTGAAAATTGTGGAGTTCGACTTGCCGCGGCACCGACACATTATGGAGCTGTTTGCCGCTGCAGAGTTCCTGTGTTTATTCCTTTCTGACGGATTTTCGTCGGAGTTGGTACGTGAGTTTTACATCAACTTGGAGGACCCATCAAAGATGCAACTAGATGGAGGGGTACAGTCACGAGTGCAGGGGCAGACGGTGATTATCACCCATGAACAGTTAAGGATGGTGTTTGGATTGTCTCAGCATTCACACCGGCTGGAGATTGTCAAGAAGTTCAAGGTAGATAGAGATTGGACTTTTGTGAACCAAGTGCTGCATAACAAGGAATGCATGAGTCTGATTTCTACCGTTTTGACTCTCAAAGTGGACGCCTTGATCGTTCAAGATGTGTTGCGTCATACTATCCTACTAAAATTGGGTGACACCGCAAAAATTACTGCACAGCTTAGTTTCGTTACTTATTGTATCTTAGAGAGGGAGAGCTTTGATGTGGCGGATTTATTACTCTCCCTGATCCGATATACCTACAAGTTGTGTCAACCATCCCGTCAGAGATACAACAACCTGCCTCTGGGTGGCATCATTCAGCGAGTTATTAAGGTGTTGTATCCAACTATCGACACAGGTTTCTTTTTGTTTGATAGTTTTCCTCCTATCTACAGTACCTCGCATTTGCGAGGATCGTCATCAGCTCAGCCTCCACTCCAGTGAGGATCGTCTTCTCGAGGTGCTCGAGATGTTCCATATGGGTCCGTTCGAGAGGAGATAGGTGAGCGGTTGACACGGGTGGAGGAGGACGTTTCAGTGATCAGGAAGGATGTCTCTGGGATGAAGAAAATGATGAAGTTCATGATGAAGGCTTTAAATTTGAACCCATCTACACCAGAGCGGAGGGAGTGGGAGAGCCCAGTTTCAGATCCTCCCCGCCACTCGATCCGGAGGACCCGTAGGAGACGCTCTCCAACTCCAAGTGTGGAGGACATTGATGAGGAGGAGTAGTTGTGTGAGGAACTCTATTTCAGTTTATGTAATAATCTAGGAATTTTAACCTATGTCGTGGATGTTTGTTGTTCTTATGAATTTTGATTTTTGTTTATCATTTGGATGTTTGACTAGAATGTTTTATTTTAAAATTTGATGTTTATGAAGTGGTGATAATTAGGTAATTTTTTTTGTGGCATACTTTTGAAAATTTATGGTTGAATTTTTTTCTACCACATAGAAAATATTGATCATATATATATGATGAATTTTTGAATAATAGGTAGGTCATCTTGAATTTTGATTAATTTTATAGGTTCATTAAGTTTTTGATCATGTTTTCTATATAAGATGACCATAGCATGAAAATTTAAAACAAATAAGAAAAAAATAGAAAGACATTTAACATATATCATGAAGTAGAAAAAAATTGTATATTTCTTCTTTGAGACTACTCTACTTCATGCATTTTTGTGACACCTAATGAATAAGAGATTTAGGTATCCAAAGAGGACCGGGTGTGATGGTTCCTTTGGGTACCCAAATACTACGTGTTTAGCTTTTGAGGAGATGAAAATGAATGGCCCATTTTGAGTGGAGTTACTGTTTCATTTTTAGTTTTGGCCCTCCATTCATACTTTGGTTTGGTGTTATTCTTATATTTGAAATTTTCATTATGATAATCTTTATTTTTAAGATTATGATTGTTGTGATTATTGAAAGTGTTTTTTTATAGGAAATTTTTGAAATTTTATGTTTGGAGAAGTTTGATAATAATGATTGTACTTTGGGAGTTCATTTTTAAATTGTTGATGTGTTTTATTTCCATTGTTTGATTTATTAACAGTTTGAGAGGATATATTCAACTTGCTTTTAGTTATGACTTGATATTGTGAATGAGTGTTTTGACCGTTTTTCTTTATGATTTCCTTGAGCAAGTTGATTTTAGCGTTTAATTCATCATTCTTAGTTTGTAAATCGTGTTTGGCTTTATTGTAAGCGATTGTGCTATTTTTAAGAGTGGTAGCAATTGATTAAATATGTTGTTCATATTCATCAAATGTTTCGTCCATCTCTTTAATTTCAATTTCGTAATCTTTACACTTAGCACAATCATTCTTTGAAGATGAATTTTCTAAACATAATTTTTCATTTTGTTCTTTTATACAAAGAATTTCTTTTTCAAGTTTTTTAGCTTTTTCCTTTATAATGTTATAATCAAAGCAAGGTTTTGTATTATCAAGTAAAAAACAAGATGATGAAGACACATCACAATTTGATTTATTAGCTTTTAGTCTCTTATTTTCTAAACGTAAATTTTTATTAGCAATTTTCAATTTTTTGATCTTTCGTTTAGCCATTTTTATTATGTTGAAACTAGAGATATAGGTTATTACACAAGAAGAAGTTTTAGTCTTTCTTACAACGCTATAGGAGGAAGCAAAATATGAGCATGACGATCCTTCGTCATCTTTTAGTCCTTTCTTCATGATAGATGAGTTTTCATCTTCTTTTGGTGTATTGTTCTCTTTCTCTATTTCAATATTCTCCATGGCTTTGCTCTGAGAGAGATCTACTTGACTGGTAGTGGATGCTTGTACGTTCTTCTCCTCCTGTGTTTGTTCCATACCTGTGAGAGGAAGATCATACATTTCTTCAAGAAATTGCCATATTTTAAATGCGCTAGAAAAGCAATATATTGATTTGAAAATTTCATTTGATAGTGCAAAAAATACATAGTGTTTGGCCTTGGCATTTAGTTGAAGTTCCTTTTTATTCGATTCGTCTGCAGGTCTTATAATTGCTAAGTTCCATACTTCGATGTCTAAGGTTTTAATAAAATTTTCAATTAAGGTTTTCCATCCTTTATAATTTGTTCCTTCAAATAAAGGTGGTCTAGGTGATTTTTCATCTTCACAAAAATCTCCCCCACTAGTAGAAGCGAGATCATGAGACGTCATTATTCCCGATTGTTAAGCCGATTGGAATAAAACCACGCTCTGATACCACTTGTTGGATCGGTCGGCGCCCTTAGAGGGGGGGGGGGTGAATAAGAGTTTTAAAAAAGTTTAGATTTTATTTAGAAAACTTAGAAATATTGCAGGATTAAAATCAAGACGAAGTCAAGTAAAACAAAAATAGAGGCAAGCTTTATTAATATTAAATAAGTTTTACAAAATTTGATCTTAATGACGCTAAAGATCAGAGACGAATAATAAAAGCTCTTTTCGTTTTCTATCCCGACTCGCTTCCCCACGAACCGGTGGCCCTAGCCTTATCTTCCCCGGATTCGGCCTCAAGCCGCTCTAACCAATCCTTCCCCAGATGTGGCCTCGAGCACCCCCTAGACCTAGCCTAAATCTAGTCGCCAACGCAAGGCGAATTTCAGCCCTAAGTCTACCCCAAGACCTAATCGCCAACACGAGGAGATTTCACTGCCGTTTACAAAGAAAAAGAATAAAATAAATTAAAACTCCCTTAAGATGAACTTCTGATGTAGGAGACGAAGATCCGTTGTAGAATCAGCATTTGTCGAAGCGGACTTCGTTGGGGTTCGACGTGATGAAATTCCTCCTTCAGAAATCGGCAGCGCTCCGCTAAGACTTCAAAATTAGGCCAAGGAAGGCCTCTGTAACTCCAGCACTCTCTCTCTCTAAGGTGTATGCAATAGGTGTCCAAAATCACGAGGAGAGGGGGTCCTTTTATAGCCCAAGTGCTACCGCCGGCGCTAGCGCTACCGTCGGCGCTATCCCGGATTAAGAAACATTTTGCGCGGCAGAATCTCCCATTTGCTGCAACCTCTTGTTCTATTCCTCATGTGCGTCATGCTACCGTCGGCGTTATCCGCTACCGCCGGGCGCTAGCATCCTTCTAAAAATGATGCCGGATTGTCGCTAATCATCGCTAGCACCCGGCGATATCGCTACCGCCGGCGCTAGTGGCCATGATGGAATTTCGGCTTCAAATTTGGGGGCAGTCTTCATGAGTACTCCTTGAGTCATGTGGACCTAGATAACCTGCACACTTGAACACACAAGATCAAATACACATAGGATTTGTTATTCTCAAACCTAGGAGATGCGGAAGACCATGTTCCAACAGGAATTCCCCTTGGTAACACTTGGAGTGGCGATGATCTTAAACGTTTTTATCCTTAATAAATATGTTGATTTTCCCTGTGATCATGTCTCGTACTCTTGCTAATGATAGTTACTCTAACCGATGGGAGCATAAGTCGGTAGGGTTCCAAAAGGGAGAACGGTATCGCGAAAGCATCAAGTTCCTCCACCTCCAGTCAGATTGGGAAGGCGTTGAGTTCCTCCACCCCCGGTTGAGCTAAGACTCCCAGGACATGGATGGGTACTTCCAACTCCAATCGGTAAGAGCACTGGGAAGGCGTTGAGTTCCTCCACCCACGGTTGAGCTAAGACTCCCAGGACATGGATGGGTACTTCCAACTCCAATCGGTAAGAGGACTGGGAAGGCGTTGAGTTCCTCCACCCCCGGTTGAGCTAAGACTCACAGGACATGGATGGGTACTTCCACCTCCAGTCAGATTGGGAAGGCGTTGAGTTCCTCTGCCTCCAGGTGAAGGTAAGCACCCAGGACATGGATGGGTACTTCCACCTCCAATCGGTAAGAGAACTGGCAAGGCATTGAGTTCCTCCA
Organism: Dactylorhiza incarnata; assembly: GCA_033032865.1. Taxonomy (NCBI): domain Eukaryota; kingdom Viridiplantae; phylum Streptophyta; class Magnoliopsida; order Asparagales; family Orchidaceae; genus Dactylorhiza; species Dactylorhiza incarnata. Next base: position 617,386 of record JAWHQI010000430.1, on the reverse strand, counting down.
CCCCCGGTTGAGCTAAGACTCCCAGGACATGGATGGGTACTTCCACCTCCAGTCAGATTGGGAAGGCATTGAGTTCCTCTGCCTCCAGGTGAAGGTAAGCACCGAGGACGCGGACGGGTACTTCCACCTCCAATCGGTAAGAGGATTGGGAAGGCATTGAGTTCCTCCACCCCCGGTTGAGCTAAGGACTCCCAGGACATGGATGGGTACTTCCACCTCCAGTCAGATTGGGAAGGCGTTGAGTTCCTCTGCCTCTAGGTGAAGGTAAGCACCTAGGACGCGGACGGGTACTTCCACCTCCAATCGGTAAGAGGATTGGGAAGGCGTTGAGTTCCTCCACCCCTGGTTGAGCTAAGACTCCCAGGACATGGATGGGTACTTCCACCTCCAATCGGTAAGGGGACTGGGAAGCCGTTGAGTTCCTCCACCCCCAGTTGAGCTAAGACTCCCAGGACATGTATGGGTACTTCCACCTCCAGTCGGATTGGGAAGGCATTGAGTTCCTCCACCCCCGGTTGAGCTAAGACTCCCAGGACATGAATGGGTACTTCCACCTCCAATCGGTAAGGGGACTGGGAAGGCGTTGAGTTCCTCCACCCTCGGTTGAGCTAAGACTCCCAGAACATGGATGGGTACTTCCACCTCCAGTCGGATTGGGAAGGCGTTGAGATCCTCCACCCCCGGTTGAGCTAAGACTCCCAGGACATGGATAGGTACTTCCACCTCCAATCGGTAAGGGGACTGGTAAGGCGTTGAGTTCCTCCACCCCCGGTTGAGCTAAGACTCCCAGGACATGGATGGGTACTTCCACCTCCAGTCAGATTGGGAAGGCGTTGAGTTCCTCTGCCTCTAGGTGAAGGTAAGCACCTAGGACGCTGACGGGTATTTCCACCTCCAATCGGTAAGATCCCTGACTAAAAAAGACCACTCCCCCAGACTCAGTCACGTCGGCAGATGAGAGGTTCATCGGGTCAATCAACTACTCGATGGTCGATTCAAGTACGGTATCACATCCTCAAGCAGTAAAGGGGAAAAGGTTAAAGGAAAAAGCAAATACAGAAAATACATAGTTCCTACGAGGAGCATGAGAAAGGAAGAAGTCACTGGTCACCCTCACATTCAGGGTGAATACCCACCGCTGCAAGGGGACGATTCTGGTCGCCCGGGAGAGGGGAAGAACTCGTGCAGGATGTCGCCGACAGAGACCCCACTCGAGCTATCTCAGAGAGCATCCGCCTCATGAAGGCGGCTCACCAGGGTTTGGACCGTTGACATCACAATCTTCCTCCAAATAATCTCGGCTTCAGCAGGGCCAGGTGGGGCAGACATCGCTGCCCTCGAAGGTTCGCCTCTTTCTCTTCCTGTCACCTTTAGCTGTCTTTGGGCTTCGTCAGCAAAGCGAGAAGAGAGACCGGCGTGCGGGCTCTTGTTGAGCTGCCTCCACCTCCAGTTGAGCTCGGCTCACTGGAAGGTGTTGAGCTGCCTCCACTTCCAGTGGAGCTCTGCTCCCTGGAAGGTGTTGAGCCTGCCTCCACTTTCGGTCGAGCTCTGCTCCCTGGAAGATGTTGAGCTGCCTCCACCTCCCAGCTGAACTCTGCTCCCTGGATGGTGTTAAGCTGCCTCCACTTTCAGTTGAGCTCTACTCCCTGGAAGGTGTTGAGCTGCCTGGTGCGATAATTTCGGCAAGTGCACCGGTCGCGCAAGTAATAAATAATGGGGAAAATCCCCGAGTGTCGGTCTCTTGAGGAACACAGTAAGGTGGAGTTAAATGTCGAGGAAGGACTTGAGATCGAAGTCCTTAACGAGGATGGAATGCGGGGGAGTTGGGTTGGCTTTTAGAAAACAAAATAAAAGCTATCAACTACTCCTATGTAATGCCACTATGCAAAGCTTCGCTTGGCGGAATGGAGACTAGGCAGGCCTTGGGCGCGCTGCATCGCAAGGGCGAATGGACGAGTAGGCAAACAGAATCGAACTATGCAGGCCTTGAGCGCACTGCTTCGTTAGGCGGGATGGATTACGGGCCGCGATGCCACGCTTCAGTAAGTGGATGGGCGAGTAGGCTAGCGGAATGAGGGTCGCAAGCACCTCTTCGACAAGCACGCCACTAGCAATTGCTAGTGCGGCACACGAACGCGGCGGCGGAATGGAAATGGATGGCGGCGTACCTCAAGCAACTCAAATAGAAAAATTACACAATCACATAGACATGAAATATATATGTAAATATAACTAATTCAAGTGCCACTTCATCATCATGATTAGATCTAGCTACAAATACATCAATAAGAGCAGAATAGGGCAAGAAATCGACCGAATCCGAAGTCTCGTTGTAGATTCACGGTTGGAATCGTCGGGTTGTCAATCCGCGTCCAAGCTCGGTCCGCAACTACGTCCGGGGTAGAGAGAGCTGTCACGAATCTCCAATGGACCCGTCTTCTTCGTGTCACGATCCGGTAGAGGTTGCAAACTTCCTCTTGCTCGATGAAGATGGCGGCTAGATCTCTCCTTGAAGCTCTTGGATGAAGGAGGAGGCCGAGAGGGAACTCCGGCTCAAGATTGGCGTGAAGAACAAGCCCAGAGCACCTCCAGATGGTGGGCGGCGATCGGAGGGGCGAAGTCGGACGAACTGGAGCCGAAAACGGCGGAATACGGCGGGGGTCTCTGACCTAAATCGCGAGCAGGGCATTTATAGGCGCTGGAATTAAACAGTGCGCACGGTCATTGGCGCACGACCAGTGGTCGTGCGCACTAGAATCCTGTGATCGTGCGCCTGACTGGACGGAGCCTGCAAGAAAAGTAATCTATAAAATATAATGTTCGCACGACCAGTGGCGCACGACCGGTGGTCGTGCGCACTATCGTCGGTGGTCGTGCGCAGTAGATGAAACAGAACTCAGAAATTTAATAATAAGTGCGCACGAACAGTGGCGCACGACCAGTGGTCGTGCGCACTAGAACCAGTGATCGTGCGCAGTGTTCCTGTGCAGAATTGCGCCGGGAACACCTGCACGACTCCTGTTCTAGCGTACAACCACGAATCCAGCCACTGAAAGTCGCACCTAACAGTGCATGAAAACTAGTAATGAAGATAGACACGAAATCACACCAAAATGGGCCTAGAAGTGCACCTAGCATGGAATATCAAATATGAACTGAAACAGGGCTAAAGTGCGGTGAAATGACTAAATAACGGCCCAGATGAGTCCATAAAAGTGTATATGATCTGGACTCATCACACCCCCAGACTTAACTGTTTGCGCGTCCCGAGCAAACCAATTCTAAGCGAACTATGAAAGAAAAGTAGATGGCTTAAGATTACAATACAAAGTACCATGCGAAGTCGCATGCTCACGTGCATAAGAAAATTAGTAGAGAAGACTACTGATTATAAAAACAGTTTATATATTTCTAAAAGAGTAAAAGCATATTACACTACTCAAAATGGTGAACAGCGGTGAATCATTCGGTCATGCATACAGGAGAAATTAAACTAAACGCTGAGACGAGCATTGCCCAAGATCGGGATGCGGGACAAACTCCACTGAAATCCATCAGTGTCGGTGACCATAAGCTTGCCCGGTCACATTCTCTCCACGGCACTGGTTTGACTCAAATGCGCGAATCAATAGGACTTTAGGTTTTTTTAAAATGGGGCTTGGGTTTAGGTGAGGATAAACAAAGATAAAGACGACGGCTCACACACTAAACCCAAATGAGCTAGCACAGAAAACTATCCTCATTCGCCACACAAACACGCGGGTACACAACACCCCCAGACTTGGACTTAACAGCATGGGTGCGTGCACCGCCTACTCCCAAATATAAATCTCGAACAGATTTTTTTTCAATTAAACTTTTCATTCTTCTTTTTCTTTTCAAATCTTTTTCTTCTTTTCTTTTTCTTTCTTTAACAATTTTAGCAAATTTTCTGAGATGCACAACCACATTTTCACAATGTACTACCACATTCAACACCACCAATTTAAAATTTAACAAAATGCTTGCATTTTGGGTGTGCGACTAGGATTGGAGTTTAGGCTTTGGTGAACAATAGTGGGGCTGAACCAAAAGAGTGGGGTAGGCACAACTGGGCTAGCGCGGAAATAGCGGTAGGGATAGGCACAAAGGCTCAACTGGGCCAAAATGATGGCCTACATCACATTCACACAATTGACTAACCGTACCCATGCTTCAAGAATCGCTTGGGGCAAGTTCTAGCCACCGAGAAAGATTCTCCTTTCTCCCGACTCAAGCAATACGAATCTAGCGATCGTTTACACACATCCCTATGCTACCGTTTGATTCCACCAGATTCACCATTTGAGTAGAGTAAACAACATTTACACTAATAGAAAAAGTATAAAACCATAAGTATAAAAAGAGGTCTAATCTACACAAATTTCTATGCAACTAAGCACTCGACTAGGAGCACTACTAGAGTCAACATTTTACTCTGCTACATAATCCTAAGCCATCACCTAGACTTTCCCAAATAAGCAGAAGAATTAAATTCACAACAGAGCAAGCAAACAGATGAGTGCGCGCTCGAGTGGGTGCTAGTGGTGTGCGATGAAAATGAACAAAACTTTTTTAATGAAATCTTCTAGTATGCAGTGCAATAGTGCACGTGAGCGGGTAAACAAAACTACTCTCCCCCAGACTTAAACTAAACAATCTGCATAATATATGACAGGAAAATCAAAATAGGACTAGGGAAAGAGAGTACCCAATGCTCAGCAAGTGAGCATACCAGAAGATTGGCGTTTAAGCTAAAATGAGCTGCAGAATCCGCCATCTAGAATAAGATACCTGCAGGGGTCAGCTCCGCAAAAACAAAAGACAATAGAAAACTGAAAAGAAAATACTACTAACTAAACATGATTAGTTGAAATAAAAATGCAGAAAAGAAAGATAACTACTGGGGTTAGTGTCATCCCAGCACGACTTATTTAAAAACATGAAGGTTCTAACTAATGGGCCTATGGAAGGAGAAGTGGACAGGTAACTGGCCTAATATCCGTGTCGGTAGCGGATACCGATACGGTGATAGAACAGTCACCCCTCTACCTAAATATAGATACCTGCGCCTCACAGGTAGAGGGTAGAGAATGTAAGAAAAGGAGGAGGCCTGGTCCTCACTCATCTCACAACACACATCCTTGCCTAGCAAGGTATCGTCAACAGCAAGGTGGTAGGAGGAAAAGGCAATGAGTGGAGCTTCCTCAAAGGAGGGGGAATAAACCTCCTCACATGAGAGGATACTCTCATCATTGACTTGAGCAAAAAGCTCCAAGTCCTCCTGATGTACCCGTGAAGACTCAACCTGCACAGGCTCAGATGAAGAAGGGGGGTCAGGAAATAAAAGAGAAGAATGACATAAATAATCAAACATCGGGGGAGTGGTCCCGGTCTCACTCCCGGCAGGATCCAAGGATAGATTACTATCATCATCGTGAATATCATAGCAAGGAGAACTTGAGAACTCAGGGGCCTCAGTGGTGGTTTGGACCTCCTCGTCCCATGAAGAAGTGCAAACCTCCTCATCAGAGAGAGTATCCTCCTCAACCCACTTTGGAACACCCTTCGAGTCAGAAGCATCACCCCACTCCTTCACTTCGATAGGATCATAAATAATGTGTGTAGAAAAATCATGCAAAGAAACTGGAGGGACAAAAAGATTTGGTTCCTCCGCAAAAAGATCTGCTAACGCCTCCCCAATGGAAAGAATACTTTCCGCATCAAACTCAGGTGCATCTAGGATCTCCCATTCCTCTCCTTGTTGACAAACAGATGAGTGATCATCATCACTAGGAGTGAAGCCATACACAGGGAGTGAGGAGTCCATGCACGAAATAAGATCGGGGGTAGAGAGCACGATAGCCTCCATGGGTAAAGAATGAGTGATAGGGACAATGTCGTACTGAGTGGAGGAGCGGCGGTCAGGCTTGAAAAGACTAGGACAGTCCTTCAATTCATGACCCTCTCCTCGACACAACAAGCAAACGATGTTCCTACACTGCCTAGCATTCAACTCATTCATTTGGTCTATATAATAAACCATCTTATCATTAAAGCTAGGCGAAATATCCCATGACGACATTTTCAATAAGTGAAGCAGATAAAATGAAACAGGAATTCTTTGCAAGGAAAATCCACACAAACTAAAAAAAACTTCTTGGATAAAATTTGCCTAAAACTTTAAAATAGGAGAGAAAGGAATAATAACAAACAATAGATAATTAAAAGGCGAACAAAAAAAATAATAAAGCGGCTATACACACTGGAAGAACTACTATCTCTTATCTCCCTCTACAGAAAACTCACACGACTGTATTCCCCGGCAACGGCGCCAAAAACTTGGAGCAATAATTTCGGCAAGTGCACCGGTCGCGCAAGTAATAAATAATGGGGAAAATCCCCGAGTGTCGGTCTCTTGAGGAACATAGTAAGGTGGAGTTAAATGTCGAGGAAGGACTTGAGATCGAAGTCCTTAACGAGGATGGAATGCGGGGGAGTTGGGTTGGCTTTTGGAAAAAAAAATAAAAGCTATCAACTACTCCTATGCAATGCCGCTATGCAAAGCTTCGCTTGGCGGAATGGAGACTAGGCAGGCCTTGGGCGCGCTGCGATGCAAGGGCGAATGGACGAGTAGGCAAACGGAATCGAACTATGCAGGCCTTGAGCGCGCCGCTTCGTTAGGCGGGATGGATTACGGGCCGCGATGCCACGCTTTAGTAAGCGGATGGGCGAGTAGGCTAGAGGAATGAGGGTCGCAAGCACCTCTTCGACAAGCACTGCCACTAGCAATTGCTAGTGCGGCACACGAACGCGGCGGCGGAATGGAAATGGATGGCGGCGTACCTCAAGCAACTCAAATAGAAAAATTACACAATCACATAGACATGAAATATATATGTAAATATAACTAATTCAAGTGCCACTTCATCATCATGATTAGATCTAGCTACAAATACATCAATAAGAGCAGAATAGGGCAAGAAATCGACCGAATCCGAAGTCTCGTTGTAGATTCACGGTTGGAATCGTCGGGTTGTCAATCCGCGTCCAAGCTCGGTCCGCAACTACGTCCGGGGTAGAGAGAGCTGTCACGACTCTCCAATGGACCCGTCTTCTTCGTGTCAAGATCCGGTAGAGGTTGCAAAATTCCTCTTGCTCGATGAAGATGGCGGCTAGATCTCTCCTTGAAGCTCTTGGATGAAGGAGGAGGCCGAGAGGGAACTCCGGCTCAATATTGGCGTGAAGAACAAGCCCGGAGCACCTCCAGATGGTGGGCGGCGATGGAGGGGCGAAGTCGGACGAACTGGAGCCGAAAACGGCGAAATACGGCGGGGGTCTCTGACCTAAATCGCGAGCAGGGCATTTATAGGCGCTGGAATTAAACAGTGTGCACGGTCATTGGCGCACGACCAGTGGTCGTGCGCACTAGAATCCTGTGATCGTGCGCCTGACTGGACGGAGCCTGCAAGAAAAGCAATCTATAAAATATAATGTTCGCACGACCAGTGGCGCACGACCGGTGGTCGTGCGCACTATCGTCGGTGGTCGTGCGCAGTAGATGAAACAGAACTCAGAAATTTAATAATAAGTGCGCAGCGAACAGTGGCGCACGACCGGTGGTCGTGCGCACTAGCGTAGATGGTCGTGCGCACTACACCAAACAGAACTCATGAAAAAAAGGTTAAGTGCACATGATCAGTGGCGCACGACCAGTGGTCGTGCGCAATAGAACCAGTGATCGTGCGCAGTGTTCCTGTGCAGAATTGCGCCGGGAACACCTGCACGACTCCTGTTCTAACGTACAACCACGAATCCAGCCACTGAAAGTCGCACCTAACAGTGCATGAAAACTAGTAATGAAGATAGACAAGAAATCACACCAAAATGGGCCTAGAAGTGCACCTAGCATGGAATATCAAATATGAACTGAAACAGGGCTAAAGTGCGGTGAAATGACTAAATAACGGCCCAGATGAGTCCATAAAAGTGTATATGATCTGGACTCATCACTGCCTCCACTTCCAGTTGAGCTCGGCTCCCTGGAAGATGTTGAGTTTTCTCCACATCAGGTCAAGTTCAATTCGACCTAAGGTGTTGAGCTTTCTCCACCTCCAGTTGAGCTCAGCTCATAGGAGGGTTCTCAAGTGGAGAAAGGTTTGCCTCCCACCTCAAGTCGAGCTCAGCTCGACTGGAGGTGTTGAGTTTTTCTCCACCTCAGGTCAAGTTCAATTCGACTTAAGGTGTTGAGCTTTCGCCACCTCCAGTTGGGCTCGGCCCATAGGAGGGTTCTTAAGTGGAGAAAGGTTTGCCTCCCACCTTAAGTCGAGCTCGTCTCGACTGGAGGTGCTGAGTTTTTCCTTCACCTCAGGTCGAGGTTCATCCGACTTAAGGTGTTGAGCTTTCTCCACATCCAGTTGGGCTCGGCCATAGGAGGGTTCTTAAGTGGAGAAAGGTTTGCCTCCCACCTAAAGTCGAGCTCGGCTCGACTGGAGGTGCTGAGTTTTTTCTCCACCTCAGGTCGAGGTTAATCCGACCTAAGGTGTTGAGCTTTCTCCACCTCCAGTTGGGCTCGGCCCATAGGAGGGTTCTTAAGTGGAGAAAGGTTTGCCTCCCACCTCAAGTCAAGCTCGGCTCGACTAAGAGGTGTTGAGTTTTTCTCCACCTCAGGTCGAGGTTAATCCGACCTAAGGTGTTGAGATTTCTCCACCTCCAGTTGAGCTTGGCTCACAGGAGGGTCGTTTAGTGGAGAAAGGTTCGTTCCCCGCCTCAGGTCGAGTTCAGCTCGACCAGAGGTGTTGAGTCTTCCTCCACCTTCGGCCGAGTTTAGCTCGACCTAAGGTGCTGAGCTTTCTCCACCTCCAGTTGAGCTCGGCTCATGGGAGGGGTGTTTAGTGGAGAAAGGTTCACCTTCTGTCTCAAGTCAGGATCAACCAAAAAGCTCGACAGGGGTGTCCCGTTGGAAAGTCCCTTTGTGGATTCCCCTCAGGTCCCACCTACTCGTCAAATAGGTGGGTTGGACTTTCTTTTCGAGCTTGGGTCAAGCTCGAAAAGAGCGGGGATAGTGTACAACCCTCATATTTCCCGAGTCGGTGTGACCCGACCCGGACGAAGCCAAGACACGAAAGTGGCCGAGACGGGCAAAACGACCGCGCAGAGATGGTTGAAACCGATCAAGGAAAAAAGAGGCCGCGGGAGAGGCGGAGGGAGCACCTGCTACTCCGACCCCCTTCGGGCGAGTGGGAGGACTCCTCCCACTCGCCTGACACTCTTTGGGCAAGTGGGAAGAACCTCCCACTCGCCAATCACCTTCGGGCGAGTGGGAGGGACCCTCCCACTCACCGGCCCTTTGTGGGGGGAGTGGGAGGATCTCTCCCACTCACCCGGGCGAGTGGGAGGGGCCCTCCCACTCACCGGGCGAGTGGGAGGTGCTCTCCCATTCCCCGGGCGAGTGGGAGGCGCTCTCCCACTCGTCGGGCGAGTGGGAGGTGCTCTCCCACTCGCCGGGCGAGTGGGAGAGACCCTCCCACTCGCCGGCCACCTTGGGGACTAGTGGGAGGTTCTCTCCCACTCGCCGCACCCTTCGGGCGAGTGGGAGGGATCCTCCCACTCGCCCGACATGTGTAGGGAGGCCGGTAGGACCTCCCGTGAGGGGGGAGTGGGCACCTCGAGTCCCACTCGCCCCCCCCCCCCCCCCCCCCCCCCCCCCCCCCCTCCTGCGTTGATCATCCAGGGTCATGATCGAGCTGCGGATAGAGGAATTTCAGCTATCCGCAGCCCAATTTTGGGAAATCTATAAATAGACCCCCATGGGATCCTTGGGAAGGGTTGGTCGTCTCTACCCCCCTCCCTCGCGTGTGTTTGTGAGCAAGCACTATCCCTCCCCTCCCCCTTGTCATCGAAGGTGGACGGTGAGGTGATCCTCAGTGCCCTCCAAGGTGCCCAGGCTCAGCATTGTCTTGGGAGCGGAAGTTCCGAGTGGGCTTCCGGGTGTGCGGTGGGACCTCCACGCTGAAGCTTAAGGGGTCTGTTCCTAGACTATAGTTGTCATCAAGGTCGAGCCTCCTAGTTCCTAGTAACCGGTCAAGGGTCTAGGCTTAGGTCAAGTAAGGGTTAGTCGCAACCCCCTTTCGAACGCTGAAGCCGGGAAACTGGTTTCAACACATGTCTTTTCTTATTTGATAAACTTGATTTACTATTTGTTTTTAATTCACTATTATTCAAATAAAATATCAAAAGTTTTCTATTAAATATTAAAGTTTTCTAAAACCCTTATTCACCCTCCCCTCTAAGGGCACCTCAAGATCCAACAAGTGGTATCAGAGGGAGGTTATTCCAAATACGGTCTAACAACTGGGAATAATGGCGCTCTGTGATCTCGCTTTCCATGAGAGGCAAAGAATAAGCAGACTTCCACTTTTCACCGAAACTGACTATAACTATTGGAGAACGTGAATGCGTTACTTTCTAATTAATTTTGATCTAGACGTTTGGGCTAGTGTCGAAACACTGTATATCACTCCTACTTATGTTGTTGGAGAGGTAACCATGGAAAAGCCTAGAGATGGATGGGATGATGGGGAAAAAAATAAATGTAAAAATAATGCTAAAGCTATGAATGTCTTATTTTGTGCACTTGATATGACTGAATTTAATAGATTTTGTGCTTGTGAAACTACTTACAACATTTAGAATTTACTAGAAATAACTTATGAAGGTACCTCTAAGGTTAAAGACTCAATGCTCTTCCCACTGGAATCGGAGTTTGAAAGATTCAGAATGGATCCAGATGAGGACGTTGACTCGATGTACACACGTTTTACCAAGATTGTAAACGCCTCAGAGATCCTTGGAAAAACCTTCTCGAACAGTGACTAGGTGAGGAAGATCCTTTGATATCTCCCTCCGAAGTTCAATCCAAAGATGACAGCTATTTCAGAATCGCATGATCTAAGACGACACCAGATTGAGAGCCTCATTGGAAATCTCAAAACCCATGAGGTAGAACTCAAAATCCAAGATGAAGAATACAACAAAGAGCCAAAGAAGAAAGCTTTGTCACTAAAGTCAAGAAAAGAGGATGACAACGAGGAAGAGGATGAGGAGAGTCTTTTTGTGAAAAATTTCAAAAGTTCATGAAGAATCCAGAAAGGAGGAACACCTTCCGTAAGTACTTCCGAAAAGGCTCATCTTCCAAAAGAGAGAAAAGGAAAACTCGAGCGATGATGATGAAGAGCGGTCTTCTCCCGAGTGCTTCCACTACAGGAAGACCAGGCATATAAGAAGCCAATGTCCAAAGTACTTAAAGGAGCAAAAAGAAAAGCGGCATAAAGGAAGAGAAAAGAATAAGGTTTTGAAGGCTGCAACGTGTGATGACTCTTCATCCAAAAGTTCAAATGAGCCAACTTCAAGCGATAGTGATGAGGCTAATCTGTTCCTCATGGGGAGGAGCCATGAATCAACGAACGACGATTGTAGTGTCCAAAGAGACAGTGAGGTAACTCCTACTACTTATGATGACCATTATATTGAGTACATGAAAACATGCAATTTTTTTAGTAAAATTCTAAAAGATCTTGATCTTCTAAAAACTGAAAATAAAATTCTTTTAAAACAAAATCAAAAATTAAATAAGGAAGTAAAAGCTTTGGGAAAAGAGATAGGGTCTGGCCAAGAAAATAATCATAACTTAGCAAGGACAAAAGAACTAGAAAACAATCTTTCTAATGTTCTCTCCAATATCGAATCTCTCACAAAACAAACGGGAGACTTAGAAAGAAGTTTAAAAATCTCTCTTTCTCAAACCGAAAATGAAAAGAAAAATTTTGCAAAGAGATGTGAAAATTTAGTAAGTGAAAACTTCGCCTTAAAAGCCCGAATCAATTATCTTAATATGGCAATAAACAAATTTGGGGTTGGCCAAAAATCATTGGACATGATTTTGGGCAACCAGTGCTATGGGTCTACAAAGTTTGAGCTGGTGTATGGTTCGGGAAGCTACCGCCCAGTGTTAACTTCTAACGCTGGCATTAGCTCTGGTTTCAGAAACAAAAATTCTATTTATAAAAATAATTCCTTCACCCCTTCTTCCTCTGTGTCTACCAGCAAGGGTCAACAAAATTCTCTGAAAAAGGGTCTCAACCCCTTTTATTGCATGTGCCAATTGTTTGTTTTTGGCCACACCTATATTATGGGAGGAACCTCATGGTTATCTAGATCTTCACTAACATATTCTTTTTAGGTGTGTTGGCAGGCTAAGGACAAGGAAGACATGTGGTACTTGGACTCAGGTTGTTCCATGCACATGACAGGCGATAAATCAAAGTTCCTTAGCCTCACAAGGAAGAAAGAAGGAACAGTGACATTGGGTGACAATGAAAAAGGAAGAATCATAGGCATTGATATAGTGGGTAACGACTCCTCTCTTATAAACGTCTTATATGTAGAAGGCTTAAAACACAACTTAATTTTTATTAGTCAACTATACGATAAAGGTCTTAATGTTTTATTTTTGTGCAAACTTATAGATCCTAAGACTAATGATATTGTAATCACTGCACCAAGAATTCACAATGTCTATTTAATTTCTTTTCATGATCTATCTCGTGTATCACTAAAATGTCTAATTACAAAAAATGAAGAACTTGAATTATGGCATGGGCGTCTTGGTCACACTAGCACCAAGTTTATCTTAAAATTGTCAAAAAATAAAATAATAAGGGGTTTACCAATACTTAATGGAAACCTATCCACTTTATGCCCGCCATGCCAAAAAGGAAAATTCTCTTAAACATCTTTTAAAAACAAAAATGAAATGTCCACCACTAGATCCCTACAACTAATTCACATGGACCAATTTGGGCCTGTTGGGTATTGTAGCCACAATCACCTGGATTTGAAGAAGTCCCCCCCCTCAAACTAAGAGGAATTGTAGATGTATTTGATCATGCACTTTTAGCTATGTTATTGCAGGTTATTCCACTGTAAGTACATAACAATGTCAGGTTTCAATGAGTCGTCAAACACAGGCCTATGCAATGTAATCCCTCATTGTGTAAACCAAGGTGTTGACTCATGTGAAATCTCTCTATTGAGATGTACCTCACTTACTAAAGTGCTGGGATTGAAGAACCAAAGATGTTGCTGTTTTTCCTTAGAAGAGAAATGGTGTTTAGTGGAATTCGGCTATTGACAATAGACGAATTCGGCTAATCCATTTCTAGAAGCTGAGAAAATTTTCTAAGTAACAACATTAGACGAATTCGGCTATTAAGTTTAGACGAATTCGGCTAATGCTGTCCAAGAAGCAGAGAGACTTTTTCTAAGTAAAAGTATTGACGAATTCGGCTAATACATCTTTCGAATTCGACTAATGACTTTAGACGAATTCGGCTAAAGGGCATCCTTCGAATTCGGCTATTGTTAAGTCTCGAATTCGGCTATTGTCTTTCGACGAATTCGATTTTGCGTCTCTCCGGTTCAGTTCTTAACGGTTCTGCACTTAGGGCGCCCTTCATGTACTGTACACGTGTAGATCGTTCCTGAAGTCGCGCTTCTAGCCGTTGGAGAAGGATTGCTATTTATATCTAAGTATTTTCAACCTAAAGAGTTAATCGTGATTTAAAAACAAGAAGTTCTTTCTGTCGGCCTGATCGTTCTCGCTCAAGCTCGCTTTCTCCGACAAAGAAGACGTTTTGCGATTCTTCTCAAGATCAGTCGACCAGATCTAGATCCTCTGATTTCGATCAATCATCTCTAGATCTCCTTGACTGAAAGTCTCAGATCCAGTTTCTCAAGCTCTCAAGATCTCTTCCTCCTTTACTCAATCAAGATTAAATATTATTCTCAAGGAAGAAGAGTCTTTGAACCTCTCAGATCTGAAGAAAAGTTTCCAAGGAAACTTCAAAAAGATTGTTCTCAATCTAAGTGTTCTTTTGTTGTAAAACCTTTACTCACTTTTGTAGGAAGTTTTTCTTCCGAGTTTTTGTAGATCCCAGTTTAGAGGATCGAGTTGTAGGAGAGTTTGTTCTCCGAGATTGTAGGAGCTTGTCTCCGAGTTGTAAGGTTTTGTTAACCCGAGATTAGTGAAGTAGCCTAGTCTAGCAAGGAGTGCTAGATAGGTGAGGTGGAAAGTGGACGTACCCATTTCGGGGAACCACTATAAATCCTTGCGTCGTGCTGTGTTTGCTTTTCTGTGTGCTTGGTCTCTGATAATTTTTTTATTTCCGCTTAAAGCCATAGAATCCACCTATTCATCCCCCTCTAGGTGATTTAGGCCGCGACTAGATACTTTCAATTGGTATCAGAGGGAGGTTATTCGCTAAGGCTAACACCTTGAACAAGACCTCCTTATCTAGTTGCTTGTGCAAGCATGTCTGGAATGGACAAGACCAAGGATTCCGTCAAGCTTCCAGTCTGCACCAAGGAAAATTTCCCTATGTGGAAGGAAAGAGTCAGATTCTTCATGGAAGCTGCTGATCCAAGAATATTTCAGATTGTGGAAGAAGGTCCTCATGTTCCGATGAAACCATCTTCAATAAACTCTACAATTATGGTCGCCAAGAAGATGCTGGAACTTACCAAGGATGAGATTGCACTTGTCTCTCTGGACAAGAAGGCAAAGAATATCATTGCAGGTGCAGTTGATGATTCCATGTTGCAGAATCTTCTTCACTGCAAGTCCGCTAAGGAAATGTGGGACTCTCTGGTTGTTCTGATGGAAGGGACAGATGAAGTAAGGGATGATCGAAGATCATTGCTGAACCAAGAATATGAAGCTTTCAAGCAACATTCTGGTGACTCCATTTCTGACACTTATGAGAAGTTCTTCAAGATCGTAAATGGTCTTAGGAACTATGATCGTGAATTCACTATAGGCGAACTTAATGACAAATTCTTAAGATCCCTGACCAAAGAATGGGACACTAAAGTTATAGCCATTAGAGAATTCGGAAAGCTCGGAACCACGGAGCCACAGATGTTGTTTGGGAAACTCCTGTCCCATGAATTAAAGTTGAACACTCGCAAAGCTGAAGAAGAGGGGACCAGAGCCTCTGGAAGGGAGAAGGCCACTGCACTTAAAGCTGTAAGTTTAAGGAAGAGCAAGGCTCTCCCACCTGTCAGGAGATCATCCTCGGATGAAGATGAATCTGATGCTAGCCCCTCAGGCTCAGAAATGTCTGATGGAGAGTTCTCTCTACTCTCCAAGCAGTTCAAGAAGTTCTTTAACAAAAGAAGGAACACGAGAGGTCAAACCTCAATCTCTCATCGTAGAAGATCAAACCGTGATGGGGATCATCACAAAAAGAAACATGAAGATGACAGGTATAAATCTAAACCCAGTAAACATATTTCTAACGATATCATCTGCTATTGCTGCAATAAGCCAGGACACATGATTGCGGAGGGTCCATACAAGAAAAAGGAAGGCTCAAAGAAAGAGGATAAGAAATCCTACAAAGGAAAAAGGAAGGAAAAGAGCTTCATTGCAAAGAAGCCAAAGACTCTGAGTGACAGCGACTCAGAGGTGTCAAGCACTGATGAAGAAGCCTACTTTGGGCTTATGGCACAAACGGATGATGAAGCAAGCGACACCTCATATAGGGCAAAGGTAAATCTTCATACTCCCCTTTCTGCCTCTGAGTGTGAAACTGCGTCCATAGCAAATGAAGGCTATTCTTCAGAGGAAGAGTCAGAATTAATGACTCAGTACAAAGCTCTTTTGAAAAGTTTTGACAAATGCCAGAAGGTTGTCAGATCTCAAGCAAAAGAAATTGATTCACTTAAGAACGTGGAATCGGCTCTGAGAGAGGAAATCGAAAGATTAACCCCCCTCGGAAATGAAGTCCAATCCTTGAAGGATGAATTAAGAAGCTCTACTGAATCATCAATTCTGAAAGAGAAACTTATAACTGAACTGGAAGAAAAGCTGTTGGCAGAAAAGAAAATATCGGAAAGCTTCAACCAGCCAAAAAATGTTCTTCCTCTTATCTATAAGTTCTCTGCTCCTGCGAAGGTTAGTGGCATTGGTCACAAGGCTGAAAGTAGTAAGGCTGCCGAGATAAGAGCCAAAAGAGGTAAAGGGAAAGCTGATCAAAGTCAACCTTCATTCAAGAAGGTCGTTTTTCCAACAAACCCACTTGACTTTGAAACATCCTATGGTCATCTCACTAGACCAACACCTGTTGAATCTAGCAATAGATATCAGGGATGGAGCCGACCCCGGAACTTTGACTCGACTCCTTTCAAGGCTCCTTATGAAGAAATAAGTCTCAAAGACCATGGTCCATTTGTTCATGGATCAGTTGCAAAGAAAGCACCAAAAGTTAAATCTGTTAGTGCTAAGCCTAATGAGAAGATGGAACCTTGTGTTTGCTGCAATCACGAGGCATCTACTTCTAAGAATGTTGCTCCTACTAGACCTCCCGTTCAAAAGGTAAAGAAGGAGAATAAGAGAAGGTACAACAGATTTGACTGTTGGTGCTGTGGCAAAGTTGGTCACTTCGCCATAGATTGCTGGTTTAATTACAGTTATGTTAAGACCCCACGAGGTAACAATGCAAGAGTGACTCCTCGCACTGTTAACACTCCCAATGGTGGTCATCTGACAAGAAGCCAAGGACCCAAATCTGTTTGGGTTCCTAAGGGCAATTGATTATTGATTGCAGGTATGTCCAAAGGCCAATTCAAATCCAATATGGTACTTGGACAGTGGATGTTCTCGGCACATGACCGGAACAAGAAGTTTGTTACAAGAGTATACCCCCGTGAAGGATGGACCAAAAGTTATTTTTGGCGGATCTGATCGGGGAATCACGAAAGGCTACGGTATGATTACCAACGGTATAGTCTCTTTCACAGATGTAGCTTATGTCAAAGGATTACAACATAATCTAATTAGCATAAGCCAACTATGTGATAAAGGCTATATGGTTGAGTTCTACAAGGACAAGTGCTTGATAAAGTCGTCTGATACGTCAGAAACTATTTTAACAGGCACTCGGAGTAGAAATATCTTCTGCTTAAATTTTCTTTGTTTGGACTCTTCTACACCAGTTTGTCTTTTAGCAAAAGATAGTGCATCTCTTTGTGACCAGTGGCACAAGAGACTAGCACATATAAATTTCAAAACTATCAGTATGCTATTTTCTCACAATTTAGTTCGTGATGCTCCCGATGTTAAGTGCATTAAAGAGAGACCCTGTCATGCATGCCAAATGGGTAAGCAGACTCGGGCTACCTTTAAAAGCATTATTGGCAAAGATTCTACCAGATGCTTATATCTGCTCCACATGGATTTGTTTGGCCCCATGCCAATCCGAAGTTTAGGAGGTAAGTCTTATACGTTGGTCATTGTTGATGACTACTCACGTTTTGCTTGGGTATTCTTTCTGAAACACAAGTCAGACACCTTTGACTCTTTCACCACGTTCGTCAAGCAAATTCAGAATGAATTGGAATGTTCTGTGGTCAAAATCAGAAGTGACCATGGTACAGAATTCAAGTCTGGGGCTATGACCGAATTTTGTGAAAGCCTAGGTATCTTTCATGAGTTTTCCTCTCATCGTACTCCACAACAAAATGGAGTGGCTAAGAGAAAGAATAGAACACTCATAGAGGCTTGCAGAACAATGTTGAGTGACTCTTCTCTCCCAGAATACTTCTGGGCTGAAGGCATCAACACTGCCTGCCACGTGCAAAACAGAGCACTAATCAACAAGAATCATCATAAGACTCCTTATGAACTTTTGAAGGGCAAGAAACCAACCCTGTCTTATTTTAGAATCTTTGGAAGTAAGTGCTTCGTACTTAATAACGGAAAATATTACAAAACTAAATTTAGTGAAAAGTGTTTTGAAGGTATTTTTGTAGGGTATAGTAGCCATAGTAAGGCATATAGGATTTTCAACAAGAAAACTCTGGTTGTAGAAGAAACTGTTCATGTTATCTTTGACGAGACGAGCATGCTAGATAGCAGCTCTTCTAGTGTTTTTGTTGAAGATGCAGGTGCAAGATTCAAAGAGTTAAATTTGGAAGAAGCACCGCAGGAGGTCACACCAAAGCCTACAGAAGTAGAAATTCCGATTCCTCATGAAGAAGAATCTCAAGAAGATGAAGAGACTCCAGAACTGGAATTGCCTCCTAATAACATTGATGATGGAAGAAATCTGATAGTTAGACACCAGAGAGATCATCCTGTTGAACAAATCATTGGTGAAACCAGTGCTGGAGTGAGAACAAGAAGAGGTACCGCTAATCAAGTTTTACACTTAAGTTTTCTGTCACAGGTTGAGCCAAAGAAATTCGATGAAGCAAAGAACGATGCTTCATGGATCGTTGCAATGCAAGAGGAGCTCAATCAATTCAAGAGATGCAAAGTGTGGAAGTTAGTACCCAGACCCAAAGGACAAAATGTTATAGGAACAAAATGGGTATTCAGAAACAAGCTGGATGAAGATGGAGTAATCATCAAGAACAAGGCCAGACTTGTTGCTCAAGGGTACAGACAAGAAGAAGGGATCGACTTCGATCAAACCTTTGCTCCCGTGGCAAGACTCGAAGCGATCAGGTTGTTCCTAGCGTATGCTGCTCACAAAGGATTTAAGGTCTACCAAATGGACGTGAAGTCAGCCTTCCTTAATGGTGACTTAAAGGAAGAAGTATACGTAGAACAACCCCCAGGTTTCGTTGACTCCTCACTTCCTGAGTATGTTTATTTCTTACATAAAGCTTTATATGGTCTCAAACAAGCTCCTCGAGCCTGGTATGAGACGCTCTCTAGCTTTCTTCTTGAGAACAAGTTCACAAGAGGACAAATAGATAAGACATTATTTCTTAGGGAAGTAAAAGGCAAGATTTTGCTAGTGCAAATCTATGTCGATGACATTATTTTCGGATCTACCGATGATAACCTTTGCAAAAAGTTCTCTAACTTGATGCAAGGGAAATTTGAAATGAGTAGTATGGGCTGAGCTGAAGTATTTCTTAGGACTTCAGGTAAAACAATCTGAAGATGGAATTTTCATCTCTCAGACGAAGTTTACCAAAGAGTTAATTAAGAAATTCAGAATGGAGAATGCAACCTCTATGAGGACTCCAATGGGTTCAGCTATGTCTCTAGACAAGGATGAGAAAGGGAAACCTTTTGATGAAACCAAGTTTAGAAGCATAATCGGATCCTTGCTCTACCTTACTGCAAGTAGACCGGATATAATGTTTTCAACATGTGTTTGTGCTAGATTTCAGGTGAACACTAAGGAATCTCACTATGCCGCTGCAAAGAGGATTTTGAGATATCTTAAAGGCACACCAAATCTTGGCTTATGGTACCCAAGAAGTAATGACTTTGAGCTAACAGGTTTTTCAGATGCAGATTTTGCAGGTAGCAAAGATGACAGGAAAAGCACTTCGGGGACATGCCAATTTCTCGGAAAAAGGCTTGTCTCTTGGAGTAGTAAGAAGCAGAATTGTGTCGCAATATCAACTGCCGAATCGGAATACATCTCCGCAGGTAGTTGTTGTGCACAACTTCTATGGATCAGGAATCAGCTAGAAGATTATAACTTGAAGCTGAAGGAGATCCCTATGTTCTGTGACTCCTCGGAGTGCCATAGCTATTGCAAATAATCCTGTCTCACACAGCCGGACAAAGCATATAGAGATACGCTATCACTTCATCCGGGAGCATGTGGAAAACAAGGACATCAATCTTAGCTACGTCCCAACGGATAAGCAAGTTGCAGACATCTTTACGAAGCCGCTTGATGAGGCCAAGTTCAACTACTTCAAGATGGAGCTTGGCATGTTAAATAAAGACTAATGAAGCCATGTCTTCGAGATGACTCATGAATTTTATCTCTAAGGCTCAAAGATTTCGACATCGAATAATTCGACTATATCATATAACCGAATTCGACTATATTGAATAACCGAATTTGATCTTCTCAAAATTCGAATCTTCAATTAACCGAATTCGACTATACTGATTCGCCGAATTCGTCTATATCAAAGATTCGACTTTTCTGTTCTTCATTTCACCGAATTCGTTTATTCACATTAGCCGAAGGACATATTCCGGACTTCAAATTCATTTCTATTTCATATATTGGATCCGAAGGGTCAATATTCGAAAATCAAGGTACGCGCCTCTCTCCTCCCTCTATATAATGCTTTAATCGAGAAAGAAGGGTTCACGCATTCATCCATTTCAAACCGACCCTTCGACTCCCTCTCTCTCGATTCGGATCCTCTCGTCTTCTGCGTTCCAAGCTCCGTGTGTCGTCGTCTTCAACCTCGTCAAATTCAATGGCCAAGAAAGCGACAGAGAAGCTGCTCTCAGGTGGGGAATTGGTGCGCACAGGGTTCGACGACTCCGTCGATGAATTTCGCAACGTGGTGCTGATGCTAGAGGTCGCAGGACTCGGTTTCATCTTGGAACATTCTTGTAAGGTATTGGAGAAGGAAGTTCTTAAGTTCTACAAGCATGCCGAATTGAAGAAGCATGGCACCGTCATCAGGAGTCGCATTGGTGATTTTTCAATTAAAGTTACATCCTCAAGGCTTACCAAATTTCTGAAACTACCAGTTGTTGTTCAAGAAGATGACTTTTCCCCCAAGGATTTCAAGAACTCTTTATCGTTTTGTGGCTTGCCCAAGGGGACCACCTCTATTAAAAGGAAGGAAATGAATGACGAAGGAAAATTGCTGTCAGATATTATCGGCAAAGTACTAATTTGCAAAGTGGGCTCTCATGACTACATCTCCAATGATATGTTCAAGCTTCTGGCCGCAGTCATTTGCAGGAAAAAGATTGATTGGGGCAGAGTTCTCATGGAAAGGATCTCTTCAAGCCTTTCAACTCCAAATTTCGGCAGGATTCTCACTCTGTTCCTCTTTCAACAAGACAAGAAAAGATTCAGTATGAAATCAGGGACCCCCATTCATCACTTCAAAAAGATTGACGCCTCAATCGTAACCAGATGGTCCAGAAAGATTGGGGAATCCAAAGTCAGACAACAGTCAGTGTCCAGCTCCAGTGATAGTTCCTCTAAGGCACCTACTCCCTCTCCTCCAGCATCACCCTCAATCCCGTCTCCCAAGCATTCACATGAACCCCTCCAGGGAGAAAGCTCAGTACCTACTAATGTTGATCAGACCCCTGCAAGTCTTGAGGGGGAGACTCAGTTCAATGAACAGTTTGTATCCTCTGCTGAGCTAAACAGAGACAAGGAAGAGCCTCTGCCAAATCCGTTACCTCCTCAAGCTTCGCCTCCAAAGGAAAAATCTGATGGTATCTCAGTAACAGTAGTTCTCGAAAGTGCTGATGATAGTAGTGACAGCATTGGTAATGTCCCAGGGGGAGATCTCATTGCAGGTGAGAGTCTCATTGAGCAAGAAGACTCTCCAAGAAAAAGGTCTCCTATGGACACTGAGCCTACAGCTGTCGTTGAAAAAGACAGAGTAGTAGCTTCTCCTCCACCTCCAGTTCAGGAGACACCTCTTCTCCAGCTTCTGCCTGATCCGAAGGATCTCAATTCTGATGATTTCTTAGCTGCAGAGGACAGCGTTGGACTATCAGTTCATTCAACTGCTCCTGCCTCCAAGTCCAAAAGTTCTCTCCTAAAATCAATTGAAGACATGATGATTAAGCAGAAAGAACTCTTCGAATTCTCTCTAAAGCAAGTGTTTGAAAGGGTAAGATCCGCTGAACAAGCTACGACAAATGGTCTTGCAACGGCCTCTCATAATCTCAGTACCCTGCAGAAGAACTTGGAAGAGAAGTTTGATGCCGCAGCTAGCAGCATGAATCTCACAATGGAAGGAATGTCTGCCATCTATCAAAAGGCAGACACAGTTGATAGGGGTCAGGACATGTTACTGAAATCAAGAAGTGGTGATACACACATTCTTCGCTCTGAAATGACCAAGATGAAGGAGGAAATCGTCCAAACCTTAACTGAAGAAGTCAGAAAGGGGGAGGAAAGACTGCATGAACGGATTCAGACCCAAGTTTTTGATCTAAACAGAGATCTTGAAGGCAGACTGCAAGAGTCACATTCTCATTTTCAGAATCAGTTAAATAACTTAAGCAGAGAAGTTGAGGGCAGATTTCAAGAATCAAATGCCTATGTTCGTGAAAGTCACATTTGGTTGCATGCTGAGCTAACCAGAGGCTATGCTTATGAATTTCCAGGACATGGTCAATCATCACAGCAAGAGTATGCCCCTCCTGAGCCTTTCCCTGAAGTACAACTTGCCGGTCCTTCTGAGCCTTTTGAGCCTCCTGAAACTTACTATTGGTCTGACGATGATGAGAGATCAAGGAAAAGAGCTAGAACTGATCTAGGAGGATCAAGAGAAGAAGGTTTGATGCAAGATGCTAGAAGAGCTGCTAATCCTAGAAGATTTGATGGTGAAGTTTGGAGTCCTGTCTCTCGTAATATAATTCTTGATCACTTCAACCTAATCAACTGCTCAAATGAACATCCTTCAAAGTATTACGATAGAGAAGAGTTAAATAAATGGCAGGCCTCCTTGCTGAAGAGAAAGATTCACTTCAGAGACTTCGGAAGGAATAATCCAGAAGCTCCAGCCCCTCCTTCAAAGTACATTCCGAAGCCTAGGGCTTATTTTGAAAGGCAATCAAAGAAGTATCAAATGGAAAAGGGCCAAGAGAAATGACGAATGCTTGAACTTTAGTTATTAATTCTCTATTAAAGACATTATATTTTTGTGAATTATTTATGTTTTAAACTCTATGATTGCTCAGTTATTTAATGCTTAAGTTCTTCATATGTTTTACAATCATTATTCTCTATGCAATTCACCTTAGTAGACCGGGGTTCTGACTTCTTCAAATAGGGGGAGATTGTTGGGTATTGTAGCCACAATCACCTGGATTTGAAGAAGTCCCCCCTCAAACTAAGAGGAATTGTAGATGTATTTGATCATGCACTTTTAGCTATGTTATTGCAGGTTATTCCACTGTAAGTACATAACAATGTCAGGTTTCAATGAGTCGTCAAACACAGGCCTATGCAATGTAATCCCTCATTGTGTAAACCAAGGTGTTGACTCATGTGAAATCTCTCTATTGAGATGTACCTCACTTACTAAAGTGCTTGGGATAGAAGAACCAAAGATGTTGCTGTTTTTCCTTAGAAGAGAAATGGTGTTTAGTGGAATTCGGCTATTGACAATAGACGAATTCGGCTAATCCATTTCTAGAAGCTGAGAAAATTTTCTAAGTAACAACATTAGACGAATTCGGCTATTAAGTTTAGACGAATTCGGCTAATGCTATCCAAGAAGCAGAGAGACTTTTTCTAAGTAAAAGTATTGACGAATTCGGCTAATACATCTTTCGAATTCGGACTAATGACTTTAGACGAATTCGGCTAAAGGGCATCCTTCGAATTCGGCTATTGTTAAGTCTCGAATTCGGCTATTGTCTATTCGACTGAATTCGATTCTGCGTCTCTCCGGTTCAGTTCTTAACGGTTCTGCACTTAGGGCGCCCTTCATGTACTGTACACGTGTAGATCGTTCCTGAAGTCGCGCTTCTAGCCGTTGGAGAAGGATTGCTATTTATATCTAAGTATTTTCAACCTAAAGAGTTAATCGTGATTTAAATACAAGAAGTTCTTTCTGTCGGCCGATCGTTCTCGCTCAAGCTCGCTTTCTCCGACAAAGAAGACGTTTTGCGATTCTTCTCAAGATCAGTCGACCAGATCTAGATCCTCTGATTTCGATCAATCATCTCTAGATCTCCTTGACTGAAAAGTCTCAGATCCAGTTTCTCAAGCTCTCAAGATCTCTTCCTCCTTTACTCAATCAAGATTAAATATTATTCTCAAGGAAGAAGAGTCTTTGAACCTCTCAGATCTGAAGAAAAGTTTCCAAGGAAACTTCAAAAAGATTGTTCTCAATCTAAGTGTTCTTTTGTTGTAAAACCTTTACTCACTTTTGTAGGAAGTTTTTCTTCCGAGTTTTTGTAGATCCCAGTTTAGAGGATCGAGTTGTAGGAGAGTTTGTTCTCCGAGATTGTAGGAGCTTGTCTCCGAGTTGTAAGGTTTTGTTAACCCGAGATTAGTGAAGTAGCCTAGTCTAGCAAGGAGTGCTAGATAGGTGAGGTGGAAAGTGGACGTACCCATTTCGGGGAACCACTATAAATCCTTGCGTCAGTGCTGTGTTTGCTTTTCTGTGTGCTTGGTCTCTGATAATTTTTTTATTTCCGCTTAAAGCCATAGAATCCACCTATTCACCCCCCTCTAGGTGATTTAGGCCGCGACTAGATACTTTCAGGGCCAATTAACACTTGTAGTTCTAGGTGGTAAAAAGTACACATTTGTATTGATTGATGATTTTTTAGATTTACTTGGACACTATTTCTTACATCCAAATCCGATGTTTTTTCTGAATTTATAAAACTATACAATCGCATTCAAAATGAATTAAATTTAAAAATTAAGTGCATTAAATCAGATCATGGAGGGGAATTTAAAAACAAAAGTTTCACCACTTTTTGTAATAATCTAGGTATTAAACATGAATTTTCCGCTCCACGCACCCCCCCCCCCCAACAAAATGTTGTGGTGGAGAGGAAAAATAGTACCCTTCAGGAACTCGCACGCACTATGCTATCCGAGTATGGGTTGCCTAGATCCTTTTGGGCCGAAGCCGTAAATACATCTTGTTATGTCATAAATCGAGTCATGCTTCACCCAATTTTAAAATTAACTCCATATGAATTATTTTACAAAAGGAAACCTAATGTATCTTACTTTCATGTTTTTGGATGTCAATGCTTTATTTTAAACAACAAAGATGCATTAGTAAAATTTGATGAAAAATGTAATAAAGGAATATTTCTTGGCTATTCTTCAACTAGTAAAGCATATAGGATATACAATAAAAGGTCTAACAAGGTTGAAGAGTCTATTCATGTGAAGTTTGATAAATTTGTTCCTTGTGTAGATTCTAACACTATAAGAAAAGAAGAGGAACCCCCTTTACCCTTGGAGGATCATGTTGTTGGACCACTTGGAGTTAACAAAGAAATAGAGGCGGTGCAAGAAGAGTTCGTACCTCCAAGCGCGCTTAGATTCACAAAAGATCATCCAAGGGAACTTGTCATTGGAGAACCATCAAGAGAGGTAACGACACGCTCTTCCATTCATGAATCCTTCTCTAATTTATGCTTTGTTTCTGGAATTGAACCTAAAAACGCCTCTACCGCGCTAAACGATGAATTTTGGTATTTAGCTATGCATGAAGAATTAGAACAATTTGAACATAATAAAGTTTGGAATCTTATAGAAAGACCATCAAATCATCCGATAATAGGCTTAAAATGGATTTTAAAAAATAAATTAGATAGTGAATCTAGAATTACTAGGAACAAAGCTCACCTAGTAGCACAGGGTTATTCACAAAACGAAGGGGTAGATTTTGATGAAACCTTTGCACTTGTAGCTCGCTTAGAATCCATTCGAATTTTTCTTGCCTTTGCAAGTTTCAAAAGATTTAAACTTTTTCAAATGGATGTTAAAAGTGCCTTCTGAAATGGAATTATTAAGGAAGAGGTTTATGCTGAACAACCCCCCCCCCCCCCCCCCCCCCCCCGATTTTATAAATGAAAAAAATACCCAAATCATGTTTTTAAAGTAGACAAAGCACTATATGGTTTAAAACAAGCGTCTCGTGCTTGTCTTAGGAGTCACGAATGATAAATTATGTAATGAAGTTATAAGTGTGATGCAAAAAGAATTTGAAATGAGCTTGGTAGGCGAACTTACTTATTTTCTTGAATTTCAAATCAAACAAAGAAATGATGGAATATTTATAAATCAATCTAAATATGTTCATGACATGTCAAAAAGATTTGGATTTGAAAATTTAAAACAAGCCTCTACTCCTATGAGTGCCTCTCTAAAATTAGGAAAAGATGAAGCTGGAATTTCTATTGATCAAACACTATATAGAGCAATGATAGGGTCAGTTATTATATCTAAGTGCGTCTAAACCCGATATTATATTTGTCATTTGCTTATGTGCTAGATTTCAAGCTAATCTATATGAATCTCATTTAAAGCGGTCAAACGAATTTTCAGATATTTAATCGGGTCATCTAATCTAGGCCTATGGTACCCGAATAATGATTCATTTATTTTACATGGATATTCTGACTCTGATTATGCTGGGTGTTCACTAGATCTTAAAAGCACAAGTGGCACATGCCACTTCTTATGCCCCTCACTAATTGCTTGGTCGAGTAGGAAACCGAATTATGTTGCCCTCTCCACCACCGAGGCCGAATATGTCGCACAAGGAAGTTGTTGTGCACAAGCCCTTTGGATGAGTCAAACACTAAAAGACTTTGGGGTGCATCTAAATAATATTGAATTAAAATGTGACAACAAATGTGCAATAGATCTAACAAACAATCCTGTTCATCATTCACGGTCCAAGCACATAGATGCGCGTCATCATTTCATTATGGATCATATTAAGAAAGAACATGTGAGAGTTAGCTTCATAGGCACAGAATCCCAACTTGCAGATATTTTTACAAAACCTCTTCTTGATGCTCGCTTCAACATGCTTAGACTAGAATAAGGAGTCTTAGATATATCAAATTGAAATTGTGTTTTCTCTACACTATTTCTGGTATTTTTCTAATAAATTTTCTCAGTTTCTTTTCTCTGATTTGAAATTATTTTGTTATTAATTTGTTTGTTTTATTTCAAAATAAAAAAAATTCAAATAATTCAAAATGATCAAAAAAAAATTTTTGTCATTTGTTTTGCTGTAAATTTTTATAAAATTATGCTTTGACTATAAGACTTCACAAGAGCAAACATCTTAGTCATTTTGTTTCTAATAGTCAAAATTGATTAGGCATACACTTACAGATTGTCTTCAATGTCTAATTCTAATTTCAAATTTCCTAAACATTGTTTTATCTTGTCATGCCTTGAACTTAATCTGATTATGTGCAATGAAATGGTCTATAGAAAATTGTGTATGATTGTCTAGCATGCCCCTAAGTATGGGTAATGTTTTATGGTAATCATTGATTCATACACTCACCATTTTGGTAATCTACATATGCTCATTATTTTAGTGTTGCATGATAGTGTTCTGTAATAGTTGTAACATATTAAGTTGTACATCTAAATTACCTACACCTTCATTCAAAACAATAATTTTTTTGCACATATAGAAGTGTTATTTCAATATTGTTTAGTGTTTGCAACAACAAGTGAATTTAGAGACCTTTGATCCAAACTTAAAAAAAATGCCAAAGATAACTCCACCAAGCACTACTCACCCTCCTGCTAAGTCTTAATGAGCATTGTGAGGTTGAGCACCTTGGAAAGAATTATAAAGTGTCTTGTGCAAACACATCTTTTTTATCACTTTTATTTCTACACTAGTTCACTAAAAATAATTTTTTTTTAATAAAAGTGCTTATGTGATACCCTAAGAAATACTCCGCTCCCTGATAAGTCTTAATGAGCATTGTGTGGGCGAAGCACCTTGGTAGTTATACTTTTATGTGCGTTGAAATTCTATTCTAAAATTGATGTGTGAAAGTAATTATAAGATTACAATCTTAATATTGTTGTTACTGTTTCATTACATGTGTCATGTGTTTTGATTATTTCACTTGTATACTTTTATCAAAACATCTTTTGCACACATCATTGTTTTTCATAAAGCTTCTACTCATGAAAATTGGATCCTAATGCAACATTACATAATTCTCTAAAAACTTAAGTAAAGGCACTAGATTGCAATGCATGATTTCTATAATGTTTTCTTCACTTGAAATATGAATTGGTTACATTATCGCTATTATCTTTTTGAATATATTTTAATCATGTTTGCCTATTAGTTATGAAGATTTTCAAAGTTCCATGCTCAAATGTGAAGAGTCTAGACATATTGTTGAAATGGATAAACAATTACAAAAATGTTAATCTTAGTTATTTTGTTTTGTTTTACTGCATTTCTAATTTGATCATATATCTTTTTACCATGCTTTCTCATGCTTACTTCTAAGGCTTTTCTTCCTTGTGCTTGTCAAACTATATTGCATTTCTTTCATCAAGTAGTATTTTTTTCTTTCAAATTACTTTGAAAAGCAAGTGGTAGAATTACTTTGGTAAAAACATAGAATGTTGTTCTTTCATGCTTATCATATATTTTTCCGCTGTGCTACTCTCTCCCTTAGCTCGATCACGACTTACTTTATATTTAAACAAAATTTTTAGTCCTCTCTTAGTTATGTCCCAACGTTTGTCTTCTTTATTCTAGTTTTGTTTCACTACAACCACTTTTGCTAATAACAAAAAGGGGAGAATAAAATGATAAATCATAATGACTAAAGGAGTAGTATTCACTAGATTAAAGGGGAGCATGAATCTAGTCTATGGGAGCATACACTAAGGGGGAGCACTTAAGTAGGGGGAGCACAATTTAACATTCTATAATTCTTATTAATGTCTCTATATTGCTTAGTGTCATATATGCTTCATAAAACACATATCTTATATATGAATCTGATTTATCTCTATTGGATTTATTATTATCAAAAGGGGGAGATTGTTGGAACATGGTTTTCCGCATCCCTTTGATTTGAGAATCTCAATCCTACTTGTATTTGATCTTGTTTGCCATTGTGTTTTTAGCATGCAGGTTTGAACAGATATGACACTAGGTTACTGCATTATTAGTCTGGACCTGCCCACAACCTGAAAAGAGGAATAATGTCTAACGCCAGGCGTTAGGTCTTAATGTCGGCGTTGACTCTTGTTCCCACCAAGATGAATGTGGCAAGGAGGGATGAGACCATGATTGAATGAGCAATTTAGGAATGATTTGACTTAATGCCAGCGTTAGTCTCAACGCCAGCGTTAGGGTTGCCTAAAATGAATGTTTCCTAAAGTGCAGAATCTCCTTCCTATTTTGAAGATCAGAGCCATCAAAACATTTCTATACTGGGTCAACGCCAGGCGTTAGCCTTAACGCCGGCGTTAGCTTCATGTCCTGTAAATTGGTAGATTTTGTTCTTTTCAACTATTGATCTGAGAGAGCCCTATTCCAGCACTTCAAAAACTCTGTGAGGGCCGTATATTACAGACCACCATCTCCCACACAAATTCAAGAGAAGAATTCAAGGAGGATCAGATCAATGCTTACACAACGCGAAGAACACACACTTTAACTTCAACGATATTCAGCGAGCCTTCGCTATCTCCAGAATTCTTCATAGGGAGTTTTTATTTGTGTTTTTGAATTTTTGTTTGTAACTCTTTTGTTCTAATCGTGGAGAAAATTTGACTCGTGTTGGCGACTAGGTCTGGGTAGGACATAGGGAGGAATTCGCCCCTTGTTGGCTGTTGAAACCGATTTCTCGGTCTCTTGTGGAGTTCGGGGCCCTCAGCAAGCTGAGGGGTGACCAACCCTTACTCCCCCCAAGGGAGAGCTCTAGGTTGAAGGTTGAGGAACAATGAACTGGACCAAGGGCTCGACGAGGAGGTCCCACCACATACCCGGAAGATCTTAGAGCGCTTCCCCTCCCAAGCCAATGCCGGGCTTGGGCACCACTGGAGGCTCTCCTCACCCCCTAGAGATAAAGTTGGGGAGGGAGAGAGAGAGGGAGAGAGCTAGCCTAGAACAAGCTTGCCTCCAAATGGTGCCCCCTTAGTCTTATTTAAAGGATTTCTGAACCTGGGCTGCAAATAGCCAAAAACTGCCTCGCGGAATTACCAAAATACCCTCGGATTGGGCTGCAGATACCTAAATCCCACTGTTCTGAGGCACTAAACGCAGTCCGACCACTCCCCTCGGAACTGGGCGAGAGGGGTTACCTCTTAGGGCTCGGCGAGCCCACCGACTGGGGTGGGGCGAGACCCAGGGTTCCCCCCTTGCTGGTCTCGCCCCCCTACTGCTGGGGGTGCGGGGACGAGAGGAGCTCGCCCCCCTGCTAAGGTCTCGCCCCCCTGCTGGGGGCACGGGGGCGAGGGGAGCTCGCCCCCCTGCTGAGGGCGGGGGAGAGAGGAGCTCGCCCCCCCTGCTCTACTGAGGTCTCGCCCCCCTGCTGGGGGCACGGGGGCGAGGGGAGCTCGCCCATCTGCTGAGGGCGGGGTCGAGAGGAGCTCGCCCCCCCTGCTGAGGTCTCGCCCCCCCTGCTGGGGGAGCGGGGGCGAGGGGAGCTCGCCCCCTGCTGAGGGCGGGGGCGAGAGGAGCTCCCCCCTGCTAAGGTCTCGGCCCCCTGCTGGGGATGTGGGGGCGAGGGGAGCTCGCCTCCCTACATGCACTGGGGGCAGGGGCGAGAGGGAGGGCTCGCCCCTCCACCTCTCGCCCTCCTACTGCTAAGGGCGGGGGCGAGAGGAGCTTGCCCCCCTGGTGAGGTCTCGCCCCCCTGCTGGGGGCGGGGGGGGGGCGAGGGGAGCTCGCCCCCCTGCTGTGGGCGGGGGCGAGAGGAGCTCACCCCCCTGCTGAGGTCTCGCCCCCCTGCTGGGGGCGCGGGGGCGAGGGGAGCTCGCCCCCCTGCTGAGGGCAGGGGCGAGAGGAGCTCGCCCCACAGCAGAGGTCTCGCCCCCCTGCTGGGGGCGCGGGGGCGAGGGGAGCTCGCCCCCCTGATGAGGGCGGTGGCGAGAGGAGTTAACCACCCCCCCTGCTGAGGTCTCGCCCCTGCTGGGGACGTGGGGGCGAGGGGAGCTCGCCCCCCTACATGCATTGTGTGCGGGGGCGCGAGGGAGGGCTCGACCCTCCACCTCTCGCCCTCATAATGCTGGGGGAGGGGGTGAGAGGGAGGGATCTCCCCTCCACCTCTCGCCCCCCTAATGCTGGGGGTGGGGGCGAGAGAGGGAGGGCTCGCCCCTCCACCTCTCGCCCCCCTACACTGGGGGAGGGGGCGGGAGGGAGGGCTCGCCCCTCCACCTCTCCCCCCCCCCCCCCACATGGGCTGGACGAGTGGGAGGTCTCCACCTCCACCGTTCTAAAGGACCCTTGGGTCTTAGGAAAACACTCGGCGAATACGGGGTTGTACACAATTCCCGCTCTTTTCGTGCGAGGTACAAGCTCGAAAAGAAAAGTCCAACCCCACGTATTAGGCGAGTGGTGCTGAAAATCGTTCCATAGGCAAAACCCCCCTTGGTGGAAAAAACACTTAGCCTCCCCGAGAGGTCCTCCAACCTTGTCGGCTAGTGAGAGCCCGGCTGGCGGATCCACCTTGGAAGAATAGCATATAAGCTCCCCGAGAGGTCCTCCAACCTTGTCGGCTAGTGAGACCACCTTGGGGGAAAACACTTTGCTTCCACTGGAGGTCAACCTGCCCTGCCGGCTGGAGAGAGTCCGGTCAGCGGAACCATCCGAGGCACTTCAGCATAAAAAACTTGTCAACCTGCCATCCTCTCCGCGAGATCTACCTGGCCCACCAGCTAGTGAGAGCACGGCAGCGGAATCATCTCGGGGGAGAAATATGTAGCATCCCTGGGAAGTCAACCGGCCCTGCCGGCTAGAGAGAGCCCGGTCAACGGAACCATCCACGGGGAAAAATACTTATCATCCCTGGGAGGTCAACCTGCCCTGCCTGCTAGAGAGAGCCCAGTCAGCAGAACCATCCGAGAGGAAAAGTGCTTACCCTTCCTAGGAGGTTAACCTGCCCTGCCGGCTAGAGAGAGCCAGGTCAGCGGAACCATCCGAGGGGAAAAATACTTACCCTCCCTGGGAGGTCAACCTGCCTTGCCGGCTAGAGAGAGCCCGGTCAGCGGAACCATCCAAGGGAAAAAATACTTACCCTCCCTGGGAGGTCAACCTGCCCTGCCGGCTAGAGAAAGCCTGGTCAGCGGAACCATCCGAGGGGAAAAATACTTACCCTCCCTGGGAGGTCAACCTGCGCTGGCGGCTAGAGAGAGCCCGGTCAGCGGAACCATCCGAGGGGAAAAGTACTTACCCTCCGTGGGAGGTCAACCTGCTCTGCCGGCTAGAGAGAGCCCGTTCAGCGGAACCATCCGAGGGGAAAAATATTTAGAGAACTTTTGGTCACCGAGCGGTTCCCTGCCCTACCAGCTAGGTGGGAGCCTGGTCAGCGGGCCAGCATCGCGGCTATGTTCGACACAATCTAGGAGTCAAGCTTAACTAGAGGTGGATACAAGGTCGACACACTCTAGGAGCCAGGCTCAACTAGAGGTAGATATAAGGTCGACACACTCTAGGAGTCAGGCTCAACTAGAGGTGGCACAAAAGTCGACACACTCTAGGAGCCAGGCTCAACTAGAGGTGGATACAAGGTCGACACACTCTAAGAGCCAGGCTAAACTAGAGGTTGATATAAGGTCGACACACTCTAGGAGTCAGGCTCAACTAGAGGTGGAGCAAAAGTCGGCACACACTAGGAGCCAGGCTCAACTAGAGGTGGATATAAGGTCGACACACTCGAGGAGCCAGGCTCAACTAGAGGTGGATACAAGGCCGACACACTCTAGGAGTCAGGCTCAACTAGAGGTAGATATAAGGTTGAAACACTCTAGGATCCAGGCTCAACTAGAGGTGGATACAAGGTCGACACACTCTAGGAGTCAGGCTTAACTAGAGGTAGATATAAGGTCGACACACTCTAGGAGTCAGGCTTAACTAGAGGTGGAGCAAAAGTCGACACACTCTAGGAGCCAGGCTCAACTAGAGGTGGATATAAGTTCGACACACTCTAGGAGCTAGGCTCAAGTAGAGGTGGATACAAGGCCGACACACTCTAGGAGTCAGGCTCAACTAGAGGTAGATATAAGGTCGACACACTCTAGGATCCAGGCTCAACTAGAGGTGGATACAAGGCCGGCACACTCTAGGAGCCAGGCTCAACTAGTGGTGGATATAAGGTCGACACACTCTAGGAGCCAGGCTCAACTAGAGGTGGATATAAGGTCGACACACTCTAGGAGCCAGTCTCAACTAGAGGTGGATATAAGGTCAACACACTCTAGGAGTCAGGCTCAACTAGAGGTGGATATAAGGTCGACATACTCTAGGAGCCAGGCTCAACTAGAGGTGGATATAAGGTCCACACACTCTACGAGCCAGGCTCAACTATAAGTGGATATAAGGTCAACACACTCTAGGAGCCAGGCTCAACTTGAGGTGGATATAAGGTCAACATACTCTAGGAGCCAGGCTCAACTAAAGGTGGATACAAGGTCGACACCTTCTAGGAGCCAGGCTCAACTAGAGGTGGATACAAGGTCGACACACTATAGGAGCCAGACTCAACTAGAGGTGGAGTATTTTCCTTCCTGCCCCGAGCGGTTCTCGGCCCTGCCAGCTAGGTGGGATCCTGGTCAGCGGGCCAGCATTGGGGATAAACTTGAGAACTTACTGCCACCGAGCGGTTCCCGGCCCTGCAAGCTAGGTGGGAGCCTGGTCAGCGGGCCAGCATCGGGGCTAAGTATTTTCTTTCCTACCCCCGAGTGGTTCCCGGACCTGCCAGCTAGGTGAGAGCCTGGTCAGAGGGCCAGCATCGGGGCTAAGTATTTTCTTTCTGAAAAACTTTCATTATATTAATCATCCTAATACATATGAGAAAACTAGGCATGGAAACGAAACATCGCATTACATAGATTTAGGGATATAAACAAAACTAAGCACGGAACCCAAACTAGCTCCACCTCGGATGGTTGGATCTTTTCCTTTTGAAGCCTCTCCTTCCTTCCTCTCGCAGAGCCGAATTGGTGGCCTCTGTGCTCGTCGGGCTATTGGGTAGTCACCACCCGGGGTGGTCTCTCCCACCAACATTCACTCGACTCCTTTTGGGGAGGGGCGAGTGGGGGTCAAGTGCCTCCCCGCTCGCCCCCTTTTGGGGCTGGGCCAGAAGGGCCGGGGCGAGCTGGGAGGGCGCCTCCCTCCTGAGCTCGCCCCTTTGAAGGGGCAGGGAGAGCTGGGAGGGCGCCTCCCTCCTGAGCTAGCCCCCTTGTAGGGGCGGGGCGAGCTGGGAGGGCGCCTCCCTCCTGAGCTCGCCCCCTTGCAGGGGCGGGGCGAGCTAGGAGGGCACCTCCATTTTGAGCTCGCCCCCTTGTAGGGGCAGGGCGAGCTGGGAGGGCACCTCCCTCCTGAGCTCTCCCCCTTGCAGGGGCTGGGCGAGCTGGGAGGACACCCCCATCCTAAGATCGCCCCCTTGCAAGGGCGGGGCGAGCTGGGAGGGCACCCCCTCCTGAGCTCACCCCCTTGGGGATGGATGAGTGGTGGTATGACACCTCCCCACTCCCCCCACCGGTACCTCCTTCCTGGGTTGTTGGCCAAGAGTTTCCTCGTCCATCTGCTTGGGCGGGACCTCCGGACCATCTCCTCTATTGTCTCCGACTACCATGGAGAAAGCAACCTAGAAGGTCTGCAAGACCTCTTTCTTGAAATTTTCGAACATCTCCAACGTCACCCCAGCCCCCGAGGGCTGCGAGTGTCCCGGGTCAGAACTTCCTCCACCTCCGTCCATGGAGCTCATCTTGAGAGTTTCTTGAATCGGTCACACTCCACGCTCACCGCAACAAAATGTTGAAACCGATTTCTCGGTCTCTTGTGGAGTTCGTGGCCCTCAGCAAGCTGAGGGGTGACCAGCCCTTACTCCCCCCAAGGGAGAGCCCTAGGTTGAAGGTTGAGGAACAATAAACTGGACCAAGGGCTCGGCGAGGAGATCCCACCACATAGCCGGAAGATCTTAGAGCGCTTCCCCTCCCAAGCCAATGCCGGGCTTAGGCACCACTGGAGGCTCTCCTCACCCCCTAGAGAGAAAGTTGGGGGAGAGAGAGGGAGAGAGCTAGCCTAGAACAAGCTTGCCTCCAAATGGTGCCCCTTTGGTCCTATTTATAGGATTTCTGAACCTGGGCTGCAAATAGCCAAAAACTGGCCCTCGGAATTACCAAAATACCCTCGGATTGGGCTGCAGATAGCCAAATCCCGTTGTTCTGATGCGCTAAACGCAGACCGACCCCTCCTCCTGGAACTGGGCGAGAGGGGTTACCTCGCGGGGCTCGGCGAGACCACCGACTGGGGTGGTGCGAGACCCAGGGTTCCCCCCTTGCTGGTCTCGCCCCCTACTCTGGGGGTGCGGGGTCAAGAGGAGCTCGCCCCCCTGCTGAGGTCTCGCCCCCTTGCTGGGGACGCGGGGGCGAGGGGAGCTCGCCCCCCTATTGAGTGTGTGGGCGAGAGGAGCTCGCACCCCTGCTCTGCTGAGGTCTCGCCCCCTGCTCTGCTG
Source organism: Dactylorhiza incarnata (assembly GCA_033032865.1). Lineage (NCBI taxonomy): Eukaryota > Viridiplantae > Streptophyta > Magnoliopsida > Asparagales > Orchidaceae > Dactylorhiza > Dactylorhiza incarnata. Next base: position 582,117 of record JAWHQI010000430.1, on the reverse strand, counting down.
AGGTCTCGCCCCCTGCTGGGGGCGAGGGGGCGAGGGGAGCCCGCCCCCCTGCTGAGGGTGGGGGCAAGAGGAGCTCGCCCCCCTGCTGAGGTCTCGCCCCCTACTGGGGGCGCGGGGGCAAGGGGAGCTCACTCCCTGCTGAGGGCGGGGGCGAGAGGAGCTCCCCCTTTGCTAAGGTCTCGCCTCCCTGCTGGGGACGTCGGGGCGAGGGGAGCTTGCCCCCCTACATGCACTAGGGGGCGGGGGCGAGAGGGAGGGTTCGCCCCTTCACCTCTCGCCCTCCTACTACCGGGGGTGGGGGGAGAGAGGAGCTCGCCCCACTGCTGTGGTCTAGCCCGCCTACTGGGGGCGCGGGGGCGAGGGGAGCTCGCCCCCCTGCTAAGGGCGGGGGCGAGAGGAGCTCGCCCACCATGCTCTGCTGAGGTCTCGCCCCCCTGCTGGGGCACGGGGGCGAGGGGAGCTCGCCCACCTACTGAGGGCGGGGGCGAGAGGAGCTCGCCCCCCCCCCCCCCTACTGAGGTCTCGCCCCCCTGCTGGTGGCGCGGGGGCGAGGGGAGCTCTCCCCCTACATGCAATGGGGGCGGGGGCAAGAGGGAGGGCTCGCCCCTCCACCTCTCGCCCTCCTACTGTTGGGGGTGGGGGTGAGAGGGAGGGCTCTCCCCTCCACCTCTCGCCCCCCTACAGCTAGGGGCGGGGGCGAGAGGGAGGGCTCGCCCATCCACCTCTCACCCCCTACACTGGGGGTGGGGGAGGGAGGGAGGGCTCGCCCCTCCACCTCTCGCCCCCCCTACATGGGCCGGGCGAGCGGGAGGCCTCCACCTCCACCGTTCGACCCCTCTCCCCTACCCTTCTTCCAGCCTGTGGCCATGTTACCAAACAATGTTCTAAAGGGCCCTTGGGTCTCGGGAAAACACTTAGTGAATACGGGGTTGTACACAATCCTCGCTCTTTTCGAGCGAGGTACAAGTTCGAAAAGAAAATTCCAACCCCACGTATTCGGCGAGTGGTGCTGATAATCGGGCCATAGGCAAAACCCCCCTTAGGGGAAAAAATACTTAGCCTCCTCGAGAGGTCCTCCAACCTTGCCGGCTAGTGAGATCCCGGCTGGCGGATACACCTTGGAAGAAGAGCATATAGCCTCCCCGAGAGGTCCTCCAACCTTGTTGGCTAGTGAGACCACCTTGGGGGGAAAAACACTTTGCTTCCCTAGGAGGTCAACCTGCCCTGCCGGCTGGAGAGAGTCCGGTCAGTAACCATCCGAGGCACTTCAGCATAAAAAACTTGTCAACCTGCCAGCCTCTCCGCGAGATCTACCTGGCCCACCGGCTAGTGGGAGCCCGACAGCGGAATCATCTCGGGGGAGAAAAATGTAGCCTCACTGGGAGGTCAACCTGCCCAGCCGACTAGAGAGAGCCCGGTCAGCGGAACCATCCGAGGGGAAAAATACTTACCCTCCCTGGGAGGTCAACCTGCCCTGCCGGCTAGAGAGACCCCGGTCAGCGGAACCATCCGAGGGGAAAAGTACTTACCCTTCCTGGGAGGTAAACCTACCCTACCGGCTAGAGAGAGCCCGGTCAGCGGAACCATCCGAGGGGAAAAATACTTACCCTCCCTGGGAGGTCAACCTCCCCTGCCAGCTAGAGAGAGCCCGGTCAGCGGAACCATCCGAGGGAAAAAATACTAACCCTCCCTGGGAGGTCAACCTGCCCTGCCGGCTAGAGAGAGCCCGGTCAGCGAAACCATCCGAGGGGAAAAATACTTACTCTCCCTGGGAGGTCAACCTGCCCTGCCGGCTAGAGAGAGCCCAATCATGGGAACCATCCGATGGGAAAAGCACTTACCCTCCCTGGGAGGTCAACCTGCCCTGCCGGCTAGAGAGAGCCCGGTCAGCGGAACCATCCTAGGGGAAAAATATTTAGAGAACTTTTGGTCACCGAGCGGTTCGCTGCCCTACCAGCTAGGTGGGAGCCTATTCAGCGGGCCAGCATCGGGGCTAAGGTCGACGCAATCAAGGAGTCAAGCTTAACTAGAGGTGGATACAAGGCCGACACACTCTAGGAGCCAGGCTCAACTAGAGGTAGATATAAGGTCGACACACTCTAGGAGCCAGGCTCAACTAGAGGTGGATACAAGGTCGACATACTCTAGGAGCCAGGCTCAACTAGAGGTAGATATAAGGTCGACACACTCTAGGAGTCAGGCTCAACTAGAGGTGGAGCAAAAGTCGACACACTCTAGAAACCAGGCTCAACTAGAGGTGGATACAAGGTCGACACACTCTAGGAGCCAGCTCAACTAGAGGTGGATACAAGGCTGACACACTCTAAGAGTCAGGCTCAACTAGAGGTAGATATAAGGTCGACACACTCTAGGAGCCTAGGCTCAACTAGAGGTGGATACAAGGTCGACACACTTTAGGAGCCAGGCTCAACTAGAGGTAGATATAAGGTCGACACACTCTAGGAGTCGGGCTCAACTAGAGTTGGAGCAAAAGTTGACACACTCTAGGAGCCAGGCTCAACTAGAGGTGGATATAAGGTCGACACACTATAGGAGCCAGGCTTAACTAGAGGTGGATACAAGGCCGACACACTCTAGGAGTTAGGCTCAACTAGAGGTAGATATAAGGTCGACACACTCTAGGAGCCAGGCTCAACTAGAGGTGGATACAAGGCCGACACACTCTAACAGCCAGGCTCAATTAGAGGGGGATATAAGGTCAACACACTCTAGGATCCAGGCTCAACTAGAGGTGGATATAAGGTCGACACACTCTAGGAGCCAGACTCAACTAGAGGTCGATATAAGGTCAACACACTCTAGGAGTCAGGCTCAACTAGAGGTGGATATAAGGTCGACACACTCTAGGAGCCAGGCTCAACTAGAGGTGGATAAAAGGTCGACACACTCTAGGAGCCAGGCTCAACTAGAGGTGGAAATAAGGTCGACACACTCTAGGAGCCAGGATCAACTAGAGGTGGATATAAGGCCAACACACTCTAGGAGCCAGGCTCAACTAGAGGTGGATACAAGGTCAATACCTTCTAGGAGCCAGGCTCAACTATAGGTGGATACAAGCTCGACACACTCTATGAGCCAGGCTCAACTAGAGGTGGAGTATTTTCCTTCCTGCCCTGAGCGGTTCCCGGCCCTGCCAGCTAGGTGGGAGCCTGGTCAGCGGGCCAGCATCGGGGCTAAACTTGAGAACTTACTGCCACCGAGCGGATCCCAGCCATGCCAGCTAGGTGGGAGCCTGGTCAGCAGGCCAGCATCGGGGCTAAGTATTTTCTTTCCTACCCCCGAGCGGTTCCCGGCCCTACCAGCTAGGTGAGAGCCTGGTCAGCGGGCCAGCATCGGGGCTAAGTATTTTCTTTCTAAAAAACTTTCATTATATTAATCATCCTAATACATGTAAGAAAACTAGGCATGGAAATGAAACATCGCATTACATGGACTTAGGGATTAAAACAAAACTAAGCACGAAAGCCAAACTGGGTCTCCCACTCCCAGTACTGGTCTTCCTCGACTTATTCTGGTTATTGCTGTTGCTGCCTTGGATCCCCTCGCATCCTTCATTTCCAAGAACTCAGGGCAGGTGGACGTCGCGTGACCCTCCTCACCGTGGAAGTCATAGTAGGGCAACTCCACTCGGATTCCCCCTCTTCCTCCCGTGTGGTTCCTTCCACTTCTTTGGCCGATCGCCACAGTTTGTTGAGGTGGTGGAGAGGGTGCGTTTGGTCCCTGCCTCCAACTCGGACGGTTGGATCTTTTCCTTTTCAAGCCTCTCCTTCCTTGCTCTCGCGGAGCCGAATTGGTGGCCTCTGCGCTCGCTGGGCTATTGGGTTGCCACCACCCTGGGTGGTCTCGCCCACCAACATTCACTCGACTCCTTTTGGGGTGGGGCGAGTGGGGGCCGAGTGCCTCCCCGCTCGCCCCCTTTGGGGGCTAGGCCAGAAGGGCCGGGGCGAGCTGGGAGGGCACCTCCCTCCTGAGCTCGCCCCCTTGAAGGGGCACGGCGAGCTGGGAGGGCGCCTCCCTCCTGAGCTCGCCCCCTTGCAGGGGCGGGGCGAGCTGGGAGAGCGCCTCCCTCCTGAGCTCGCCACCTTACAAGGGGCGAGCTGGGAGGGCGCCTCCCTCCTGAGTTCGCCCCCTTGTAGGGGCGGGGCGAGCTGGGAGGGCGCCTCCCTCCTGATCTCTCCCCCTTGCAGGGGCGGGGTGAGCTGGGAGGGCGCCCCCTCCTGAGCTCGCCCCCTTGGGGATGGGTGAGTGAGGGTATGACACTTCCGTACTCCCCTCCCCCCCCACTAGTACCTCCTTCCTGGGTTGTTGGCCGAGAGTTCCCTCGTCCATCTACTGGGGCGGGACCTCTGGACCATCTCCTCTTCTGCCTCTGACTATCATGGCGAAAGCAACCTGGAAGGTCTGCAAGACCTCTTGCTTGAAATTTTTGAACATCTCTAACGTCACCCCAGCCACCGGGGGCTGCGAGTGACCCGGGTCAGAACTTCCTCCACCTCCGTCCATGGAGCTCATCTTGAGAGTTTCTTGAATCGGCCACACTCCACGCTCACCGCACCAAAATGTTGAAACTGATTTCTCGTTCTCTTGTGGAGCTCGGGGCCCTCAAACAAGTTGAGGGGAAGCTATCCCTTACTGATCCCTCGAGAGAGACAGACTGAAGACGGAGAAACGGACTAAGACCTTAGTCGCAGCAAGGAGGTCCCTCGACTAACCCGGAAGATCGTTGAGCGCTTCCCCTCCCAAGCCAAAGCTGAGACTCGGGCACCTTGGAGAGCTAGAGAGCCCAAACCGAAGTGACCTAGGGAGAAAAAGGCTCAAAGACTGAGAACCGGATCCTCTCCCAAGGTTCCCTTGAAGGTCTATTTATAGTTTTTGCTTTTGTCGTCTGCTAATAGCCAAAACCTGCCTTCTACTTTTACTATCTACACCACAAACTGGTCTGCTAACAACCAAACTCCGCTGTTTGGAGAGTCTAATGGCAGACCACCGAGGACAAAAAGGTAATTTTGCCCTACCAGCCCATAGGCAAGGGATCTGCGAGAACACTGTTTGTTGGAGTTCTCGTGAGCCTTTTTGTGATCCCTGCTCGCGATGTCTCTCCCAGGAGAGCGCGCTTGTGAAGGCCTCACTGGGGCTCCTTTGGCGGTTCTTGCCGGGATCGGGTCTCGCGAACCTTCCTGCGAGACCCCCTCTTGGTCTTGTTGAGCACATAATATTTCATCGGGCGCCAGGCGCTTCGTCGAACGCGGAACACATTTTGCCTGGCCTTCTCGCAGATGGTTAGTCTCGCCGACCTCCTTTGCGAGGTCCCTGATACTTGGGCCTCGCGGCCCCTTGCCTGGCGAATATCGGGGTTGTACATTGGCGACTAGGTCCAGGGTGTTTGCCCAGAAGACCGATATCTAACCAGAACCTCTCTCAGACCGGTCGGCTAGACGTCTCAAGCTACCCAGTTCCAGAATCAACGGCTCTCAGCCCAGCATGAACCAAGCCGGGCGGTCTGATGTTATCCAGACCGCCCCCCAGGATTGATGACGGTCAAGGCTCCAGCAGAGTAGGCATGTCGCGGTCTTAGGTAAAGACCTCCCGACTTGCTTCATCGCCTTGATCGCAGTACTGATCCATCCAAGCTCGATACAAATCGATAGGACAAGCCGCCAGACCGTGCAGCTATCTTTCTTTTCTCCCTTGTATCCCGTCACCCCCTGCCCGACTCTCCTGTATCAGGGCAGGCGGTTATTTTAGCCATGCCCGTTCGGGTAGGCCCCCGAGACTATAAAATAGAGGGCGGTAATGTTCCCAAAGCACGCACACTCGAATCCTAGAGATCTCTTGTTAGAGCTGCGGTCGCAAGTTTACTGTCTTGCGACCTGTCTGACCGGCCAGCCTCTCCTTTCTTGCCCTAGTAACCCGCAGTAATCACTTTATTTTAATCAAGGGAAAGCCTGTCACAAGAGTGGCATTTGCCGTGACGGGCGTAGTCCGGTCTCGACCACTGCCAGCGGTCTACTTCTCTTTGATCAATAGTAACCGATAGCCAGCAGCCTCCATTTTTCTAGTGCCAATCGCGAAGGCGCATTTTCGGATTCAATAGAAACACGCAACCTTCAGATCGCGGATTGTCGGTGAAATCCTTGATAAAATGTCAGACCGCCAGTTCCCTGCTAGAGACCACTCCGACCACAGTGACGACTCCCTTGTGGGAAGCCTTAGAGCAGTCCAAGAGAGAAGACGAGTGGGCTCAAAGGGTAACTGATCAGCGTCTGGATGCGATCAGTCAGGCCCAGGCCATGTTAACCGAGCGGTTAGTCCCTCAGCAGACCACGGTTAACCAGGTGGTGACTCCGGCCCTTCCTCCTCCTCCTCTATACCCGTTGCCGCAAGCCGCAAGTTTTCAACCAGTTCAAGAAGGTTTTGCAGCGTGGCAGAAGTTCTATCAAGAGGCCGCTCAAAGCATGCTGGCCCGGGTTCTGGATTTCCAGGGGGCATCTTCTCATGCAGCCCGCCTCTCCAACCCGATGGTCTGCCCTCCAGAAGCTGCGGTTCGCTCTTCTTACCAGGCGTCATGTCCGCAAATAGCCGCAAGCCGGGCGGTCTATTATTCTATTCCTCTTCTTTACGAAGATACTGAAGAAACTTCTCCATTCATGGATGAAGTCCGGGGCGAGCCAGTCCCAAACAACTTCAGGGAGCCGCGCTTGACAGCTTATAATGGGGAAGCTGATCTAGCCATTCATATCTAGGCCTTTGAGTCGGCCATAGCTTTAAGAACTCTTATTGACGCAATCAAATGCAAGCTCCTTGTAACAACCTTCGATGGACAAGCAAGGGAGTGGTTCTATGGGCTGTATCCCAGATCGATTAGCTGCATCGCAGAGCTGCGTAGATAATTTTTACTCAGATTCTCTACCTCCAAGAAGAGAAAAAGTGGTTCGGCGACCCTTTTTGAAATAAGGCAACGAGAAGACGAGACTTGGGCTCGTTTTGTCAATTGATTCCAGAAAGAGATCATGGAGATCCAAAATGTGGATCCTGAGCTATACCGGGTAGCTCTGATTAATGGCCTGAGGGAAGGCCCGCTGAAGTTTGAAGCAAGCATCAGAGAACCGAGGGCTTATCAGGAGATGATAAGTATGGCGAACATGTTTATAAGGGGTGAAAAGAGTAACCCCGGGTATGTCGCGAAGTTGATAAGCGACCAAGATCATCCCAACTCATTCCCCACTCATCAGCAATTAAGCCAAGCTCATTTCGAACCCCGTGCCCAGAGGGGAAGAAACTACAAGCATAAACAACCTTTCATTGGCCATCAACGGTTCAGGATCAGAAACCACCGTTGGCCATCGCACCCGCTCCATCAATGATGATTCCTCAGGCAATGCCAGTATATCTGCCACAATATATCGCACAACCACCTCCAACTGCTCAATCCACCCAATATGATGATTCGCAAGAATCATTCACCCCTCTCAATGTCACTATGGACGAAGTCGTCCAAATCCTTCTAAAAAGGCTGGATTTCAAGAGGCCTGCTCCCTTGAAATCAAATGTTCATAACCGCAATCCAAATATCTATTGTGAATACCATAAAGAGGGGGCATCTGACTGAGGATTGTCGGGCCCTTCGCTTTCTGATAGAGAGGCTTCTAAAATAAGGGAAGCTCCGAGGCTTGGTCCGGAAAGAAACACCTATTGAGCCCCCAAATGAGAAGAAGAAGGAAGCAATCGAAGTGACTTGGGAATGCGGCGATGTTGAAGACGTCGGCGTCAATGGGGAAATTCATCCCACGACAGAGTGCGTGGAAGTGAATGATGTAGGTCCCCTCGGGAAAATCTACTGTATCCATGGGGGAGCTGGACCCGAGTCCTCATGTAGGTCAAGCATTGCAAGGGTCTTAAGGAAGGAAGTGGCGGCAACCTCAACTTCTGCTTCTGAAAGCTCGGTCATAACATTTGGCCAAGAAGATCTTCCTTCAAACACAAACCCTTTCGATGATGTCGTAGTCATCAAAGCCATTATAGAGAACTATACAGTGCATAAAATTTTGATTAACACCGACAGCTCAGTCAATCTCCTCTTCCGATCAACCTTCGAAGCCCTGAAGACTGGAAAGTCTCTGCTTTCCACCAAAGGGCCCCTTTACAGCTTTTCAGGGGAGAAAAAAGAAGTGGAGGGCTCAGTGAAACTTCTGGTATCCCTGGGAGGGGTAGTCAAGCTGATCAACTTCGTAATAGTGGAGTTCCCGAGAAATTATTGTGCCATATTTGGAAGGCCTATTCTGAACGCCTACAGAGCAGTGGTGTCTACTTTTCGCCTTGCTCTTAAGTTCGCGGCTGAAGGAAGACAGTATCAGATCCGAAGCAATCCGAAGGTAGCTCGGGAATGCTATGTAAAGACAGTAAACATGGTTACTGATATTCCATTGACCGAGTATCCGGCTATTATTCATGAGGTGATCGAGATTCTAGAAGAAGCTGTGAAAGACAAGGAACGAGAAGGGACTCACTTGGAACCTTCCCAGGCGACCCAAGAAGTACCCATCGCTGGAGGGGAAGAGAAAAAGTTAATCATCAACGCAGAGCTGTCCGAAGAGGATAAAATTCGGCTGATCTCTTGTCTCCTGGAGAAACTGGATATCTTCGCTTGGTCGGCGGAAGATATGCCAGGAGTAGATCCGTATGTTTCTTGACACCATCTCAATGTCTCCCCCGACTTCAAACCAATTCAACAAAAGAAAAGGGAGGTGGCAACAAAGCTAGCAGTGCCGATCAGAGAAGAGGTTGCCAAGCTTCTCATGGCGAATTTTATTTCTGAAATCCAGTACCCACCTGGATGTCTAATGTTGTAATGCTTATAAAGTCGGGGGGAAAGTGGCGTATGTGCATTGATTTTACAAAGCTTAATAAAGCATGTCCCAAAGATTTCTACCATCTGCCTCGGATAGATGTTTTAGTAGATTCCGCGGTTAGGTATAATTTCTTAAGCTTTCTAGACGTATTTTCCGGCTATCACCAAATCAAAATGCAGAAACCTGATATCCAGCATACGTCCATTATTACAAACGATGGGTGTTATTGCTATCTCGTAAAGCCTTTCGGCCTTAAAAATGCGGGGGCGACATATCAAAGAATGATGGACACAGTCTTTAAGCATCAAAAAGGAAGGAATCTCGAAGTATATGTCGATGATCTCCTTTTAAAAAGTAAAACATTTTCAATACACTTGGAAGACCTCATAGAGACGTTCGCTACTCTACGGAGGTTCAAGTTAAAATTGAATCCTTTGAAGTGTGTGTTCGGGGAAAATAAGGGAAAATTTCTAGGGCATCTTCTTACTCCTGATGGCCTTGCACCGAATCCAGATAAGGTGAAGGCCATCATATACATGGCCCCTCCTCATAATCCAAAAGAAGTGTAACAGCTTGGAGGAAGGTTGGCAGGACTGAGCAGATTCATTTCCAAGTCAGGAGATAAAAGCGCTCCATTCTTTAAAACGCTCCGGGGAGGATCAAAATTTGAATGGAACGAAGAATACGACAACGCCTTCGAACAATTGAAAAAGCAACTAACTTCAACCCCCCCCCCCCCCTTCTTCAAAGCCCCCGCGAAGGGGAGATATTGTTCTTATATTTGGGGGTTGGTCTAGATGCAGTAAGTTCCGTCCTCATCCGGGAGGAGAAGAAGAAACAATTTCCGATATACTACGTCAGTCACATCCTAAAAGACACGGAAACTAGATATTCGATTTTGGAAAAGCTGGCTCTGGCTTTAGTCATGTCGTCACAAAGGCTTCGCTCTTATTTCCAGGCTCATCCTATTCAAGTAGTTTCAGATCATCCACTGAGGAGTATCCTTGATAAGCCAGATCATTCAGGGAGATTGGCTAAGTGGGCTATCGAGCTGAGCGAATTTGAAATGACTTATATCCCCAGAACAACAATTAAAGCTCAAGTTTTGGCAGATTTCCTGGTAGATACGACGAAGTCCAATCCTGAACAAGTGTTGAAATCTCCTTTGGCCTGGATTATTTTTGTGGATGGAGCTTCAGGTAAGAACTCAGTAGGAGCCGAAGTTGTTTTACTCAGTCCCAACGCCATCAAGCTTGAGAAGGCTATCAAATTCTTCTTTCCAGTCACAAACAATCAGGCCGAATATGAAGAGCTCTTGGTTGGTTTAAGACTCACAAAGGAACTGGGAATAGAACACGTACATGTGAAAACCGACTCTCTAGTAATGGCTTCACAAGTTTTGGGAAACTTTGAAACAAGGGAGCCGATATTAAGGAAATATCTGTTGTTGGCTAAAGAAGAAATTGGAAGATTCAAATCTTTTATCATTCAGCATATTCCAAGAACAAAAAATGAAGAAGCAGATGAGTTGTCGAAGTTCGGTCTTCCGTCGGGGGGAGTGACCTCTGAACTTTTTCAACCGGCAACAGAAGGAGGGGAGTTAATGCAGGTTGATCAGGATCCCTCTTGGAAGGATCCCTACGAGCTATACTTACTGAAAGGAGAGTTCCATCAATCCATCAAGGATAAAAGAAGATTCAGAAAGAAAGCAGCTTTACTATTGCTTGGTGGCGGGAATCTTGTATAGAAAGACTCTTATTTCCCCTCTAGCGCGATGCATTTATGAAGAAGTCCCAATTATACTTTAGGAGGTTCTTTCCGTAGAATGTGGTAGCCATTCTAGGGCGAAGACTTTGGAAAAAAGAATCCTGAGGCAAGGGTATTTTTGGCCAACCATGAGGAAGGATGCCGAAGCATTCGCTAAGCAATGTGCTCAGTGTCAAAAGTTTGCTCCTCTTCAGCATCAACAAGCTCAGGCGCTTAGATCCATAACGGTGCCTTGGCCATTTGCAATTTGGGGGATGGATCTAATCGGACCCTTTCCTACGGCTAGCAGCCAACGCCGTTTTATTATCATAATGATTGATTACTTCAGCAAGTGCATCGAGGTGAAAGCATTAGCAAAAACTACAACACAAGTCATTAAACATTTTATCTGGGGAGAGATCGTTTGTCGGCATGGAGTTCCGTTGGAAATCGTTACCGATAATGGCCCTCAATTTAATAATTCGGAAATGATCAATTTCTGCGACCAAGTTGGCATCGAACTTCGCTTCTCCTTGGTACATCATCCCAGAAGTAATGGTCAGTAGAAGCAGCAAACAAGCAGATTCAATATCTTTTGATGAAGAGGGTTTTCAATCAGAAAGGAAACTGGGCGGATCAACTCCCTTCTATCCTCTGGACTCTCCGGACTACACCGACTTCAGCCACAGGAGAAACTCCATTCAAACTGTCTCATGGTTCGGAGGCAGTCGTTCCAATAGAGTTTGAAGTGGTCAGTCCCAGGGTCAGGTATGCAAAAGAAGAAAGCGAAACTTGGATCGATTACAATAATGAAGGGATGAGATGTAGTCTTGACATGATTAAAGAACTACAGGATGAAGCGACTATGAGGCAGGCTGAAGTAAAAATAAGAATGGCAAAATACTTTGATAGAAACATCAGGATGAAACAGTTCGCAGTTGGTGATCTAGTATTATAGAAGGTAGATGCCGCAGCCAGGACAGGCAATGTCGGAAAACTAAATCCCAACTGGGCAGGACCATTCATCATCAAGGAGGTACTAAATAATGGGGCTTATCACCTCCAGACCAGAGATGGGGAAGTCATCTCACGCACCTGGAGCGGTGACGAGCTTAAACGATTTTATTCTTAAATGTTTCTTTTGTTCTTTGCATTTTTGGATATTCAATAAGAAGCCCTATATTGACACTTCTCCTTATCTGGTGACTTTCTGCATTTTTTATCTCACTCGCTGAACCATGGAGACATCGCTAAGTTCTGCCCGAACCCCCTCGGATTGTAGTCATTAGCATAAAACCACGATGACCACGTGTAGCTGGGGAGTTTTCACACAAGTGTAGTGGAAGCTTACCAATTCTCGTGCGGTGGTCTTCAGAATCTTAGATCCCAGCTGATATCTGACACACCCCTGCATCAAGGGAGGTCTAGGTGATTGTTAGCTTTATCATGCCCCGAAAAGGATATAGTTACAACTTTGATGATCTTTCTGAGGAAAGCAATGTTCGCCGCCTAGGTCCACCTGCCCAACTAATCATCTTAGTCTGTGACCATCAAATACTCCTAGGTACTCTCAAGCGATGCCTAAATGGGACCCACAACTGAGTTGATCTCTCTGAGGAAAGCAATGTTCGTCGCCTAGGCCCACCTGCCCAATTGATCAACTCGGCTTGTAACCCTAGGCAATAGAGCAGCCGAGTCGTTTACAACTCTTATGACCACTTGAGGAAAGCAATGTTTGCCGCCTTGGCCCACCCGCCCACTTGGTCATCTGAGTCTGTACTTTTTACTTTTTTATCCCAACATCTCTTATGACCACTTGAGGAAAGCAATGTTCGCCTCCTAGGCCCACCTGCCCACTTGGTCATCTGAGCCTGTAGCTATGTTTTTTACTTTTTTACAGGAAGATATTCCTTCTCTGATGGTTCTTTAAGACCATTCAGGAGAAAACAGGATTCAACAGATGTCATTCAGACCGTGCGGTTTGAACTATTAAACCGACCGGTTTGAGACAAGCAAGTAACAACATATGGATTTAAGAACCAGGCGGTCTGATTCATTAAGCCGATTGGCTTGAATAAATGTCAGCTTAATATACCAACCGGGCGGTTAGAATGAATCTAGCCAAAATAGCTAGAACGGGTTATCATAAAATGCCATAACTGGGTTAAGTATAGTATTGACCGATCGGTTTCCACACTCATTCAAATTTTATCAGATTTATGGATATTTATCTTATTCGCTCAGTTAACATCAAGCCGTTTACAAGAAAGCAATCATAAGTTATTTAGCACTGCAGTAATTTTTAGTCGCCCAGACTATATACAAGCCGCACGAGCTTATTGGTTATTGCTTATATTTGTAAGGATTGAATATTGCTCAAGAATTCAAATTATGAGTCATCCAGGTTGAATACTTGTTACACAACCGATTGACAAGTCTCTTGTGGGTATTCATTATGTTATTGGTAACTGCGCGGGTAGAGAAATAATTGCGCCTGATGGGAATTAGTTTCTTATAATCAGCGGTTTCAAATTGTGCTCAGTTTCTAAATTAACTCGTTGGAATTCATTTAAAAGTCCCTAAAGGCTCATTTTTTTGTCCGCTCGGATTATTACTCAAGCCGGGCCACCAACAATCAAGGTTCATTATAACCAAAGGTTTTTTTGGCTATGGTCATTAAGTCGGTATTAAATTCAAAGATCAACCGCCCGTATAGTACTCATAGTGTTCAGGCAGCTATCTATTTGTGACTTTGAGAGATCAGATTTCAATCCGCCAGGATTCAACATTAAAACCACACGACCTAATAGTAAAGAGCGAAAGTTAAAAGGAAATAAGACCGCATCAATCATAAGTAAGTCGCAAGAAATAGACAGCTGAACAGGTAAAACTGTCATTCATTTTCAAAAAAGGTATCTTTACATTGTTTCTAACCGACCGGCTAACAAAATCAAGCCGTCGATCATACAAAAGAAAACTTAAAGTAACAAAATACTACTCGTGCAATTTAAATTTCTTCTTTGCAGGAGAACTTGAATCTACACCATCAATATCTACATCGGGCGAATAGCCTTCACTGGACAATGAGGAGCCCGACGAGCTGTTGTCCCCAACCTGGGCGGACCTACTTGAGGAGGTACCGGTTTCGGAGGATGAACTTCTTTCCTCATTAACAACGGCTTCATCATCAGCAGCGGCTTCATTGTCAGCAGCGACTTCATCATCAGTCGCCGCTTCATTATCAGCAGCAACTCCATCAACAGCAGCGACTTCTTGCCCAGCAGCATTAACACTAACCACGGCAGTTTCATCTTCGCCTTCCTCATTCTCCTCCGAGCTGCCGCTGGATTCAACCTTACTCTTTCCCTTAGCCTTCTGGATGAACTCCTCGAGCTTGTCTTTTAGACCGGGATAGAGGTCCGAGAAAGTGGTCTCCTCAAAGTCCGCGGAAAGACCGTCCCAGTCGTTTAGGCGGTCTAAGGCATCGTCAATCCCCTTGGTGACATGGAGAAAGACCTCATCTTGGAATGTCGGGTTATCCATATTATATTGGGTCTGTGAAAAAGAAAAGAGGATTAGACCGCACGGTTTGAAGGAAACAAGCCGTAACCATTCATTAGGCAACTTACCTCCACGATCTTCTTTAACCGGGTGATTTCCTCGGCTTGTTTGGCGTTCTTCTTTTCCACGTAAATTTGGGCTGAAACCAGCCGCTTGTAAGACAAGGCCATAAAGTGGTTAGCCGTGAAGACCCATGCACCGGCTTGCGCGACCACCTTGGAAAGTTCCTCCTCTGGAACACTCTTTAATTTCCTCAGGGTCTTCCGGCCATACATAGCAGCTCCAACGGCTAGTGCATGGAGACTAACTTTCTCGCTCCCCCAGAAGGGAAGCGTGGTGGAGACTTGCACGCAGTCCCCATCTTTATTCCAGAGGACTGTCGGCTTTCCTTGCAGATCGGGCGGATTTTTGCATGAGCGAAGGAGCTCAAACTCGCCTGAGGAGGTCGGGCCCTCCTCCCCAGATGAGTGTGGTTTACTTTGCCACTGCCGCTACTCCCTCTGAGTTAGAACTGGGCCGGACGAGCTTATCGGCTTGTTCATTGGGACAACGGTGGCGGCTACAAGATAAAGTTAAAAGTTTAGTGAGACAGTCCGCTCGGTTTCTAAGCAGCGGGTTATGAAGAACTTACTATATTCGGGATGAAGATCCTCCAACTCTGAGAACAGCGGGATATAATGGTTAATATCAAGCCCCTCGTTCTCAAGAAATTTGAAGATGTTCAGCTCGGTCTCTCCGATGTTGGCAGTCCAAAAAGATTCCTCGCCCCGCACTTGCGGGTTGACTTGCAACAGTTCGAAGTGGCCTTCGAACATTACATACCTCTCCGACCAGTTGGAGACCTTGTTCGCCAGATTGACGATCTTTAGCCCACGGCACCCAAAGTAGAGGTGTCCTCTGAAGACCGAGGTCCCGACGTCCAGGGTATCCCGCACCGAGAAGAACTTTCTTAACAAATCAATGGAGAATCAGACTCGCTCAGACTGCAAGTACGATATAAAACTATAGATGGAGGCGATGGAGTTCGGCGGGAGTTGTCCGAGCACAACCCCATAATGATCAAAGATGGTAATGACTTCAAGGGGGGGGGGGGGGGGGTGGAAACTTGTAGCCATTTTCGAAATGGTCGATCGGCACGGCGATATGGTTTGGAGAAGAGGAATTAATCCGCTCATTGCGTAGAGGAAGCTGCGCGAGCAGATTGCTTCCGGCCATGTACTTCTTAATAAAGTCGTCCAACTCGGTTTGAGTTAGACGACATTCCTTGTGATCTGTAGAGTGGAAAGATGAGGCTGTATCAGTTCGAATGGCATGAACCTTCTGTAAGACCCCCTTTTTTTTTTTGCAAAAACCACCGGGTCTTAGGCCCAGAACCGCCGTTTTGCGGTGACACCTTCACTCGGGAAGGTCGCCACCACAAAATGCCGATTCTGTCGGCCAAATGGATCACAAAGAAAAGTTCATAAAAGAGAAGACAAGTCCACAGAATCACATGAATTAAAAACCATAAAGGTAATCGTCCACAGATAATAACTGAATAAGAGATAATAAGGGTTACAATAATAAAAGGGGCTCTTGCCCTATACATCATTTCCTCACTACAAAATCTCTCGCGGAATCTAACTCTTAGGTAAATCTAAAGCTAATCGTCACCGACACTGAAACCGGAGTACCCGGGCTAGTCTGACCCATCCCTGCAGACTCTGTGCTCCACTGGTGCTGCAACACTGGATGCTTCTTCTCTTTTGGCCTGCGGTCGCTGCCTCGCAATCCACTTCTACGTCTTCGCCATCAGCCTCCTGATCGCTGTGCTGGAGGGGTTCCACCCATCATGGGGCATCTGACTCGAGTATGCCCCGGCTGGTGACAATGGTAGCATGGCCGTGGAGTCCACCATGTCGGATCCTGCTGCACCTATTTCTCTGAAGTTGCTGCGACACCTCGAAACCCTAAAATTATATGGTCCACCGACCGTCAGTCAAACATGACTCAGCCAATTCCCCACCCCTCCCCCAATGGCTCCTAGGCACCGTATGGGGAGGAGGAAGCAGAGGACATTCAAGGGGTAAAACAAAAGCAGGTGGCGGCGGGTCTACAACTAAACAGGGGTATACATGTATGAAGCAGTAAATAAGCATAGTAAAGTGTATGTAAGGAACAGTAAGCAGTATACATAATGGTAAGTAAAGTAATATAAAAGTAACCATTGATTTATAGGAATGCCCATACAAACCTATAGACCAAGGGGTCGTTTAGCAGGGCCTATCGTATAAAAAGTCCCATACCAATTTATACGATAGGGGTAGGGGTTGAATGTTATGTTTATGCCATGACATGCAGAGTATGTTATTATGCTATGATCACACAAGGGCAACTCACAAACTTCGACTCTATGCGCATAGACCTTTAGTTCCCCCTTTTTGGAGCGAGCTAGACTCCCAGGATACTCCCGTAGTGGCAAACGGAAGCGGTGGGTTGGGCCTCGCCCACCTCTAGGTTGGTATTCACACTACCCAACCTAGACCTATCGTACGCCTCCACAAAACCCGTGGAGCGTCTGCGTACTCTTGCTGACTGGAGCGCCAGACTATCAAGGCTAAGTGTAAAACCACACTTGCCGAGTCAACGTACTGACGTCGGTGTGAACGACCGTCCAATACCGAAGAGCCACCACCTTCAGTGCACATGCAGCATGTTCTACTTCCTACTTCCGAGCCAAGAGCTCCCCGGGCTAACCTGCCCGCCATCAAACACCGCTGAGTCACAAGCTCACCGGCCTTAGCAATCCGCTCTTACAACCACCGAGCCTACCGCTCGTAACACCAAACCAAATAAACTTCCGAAACCACGGAGTGAGGGTGAGTATGTTATTAGTTAATCTTGTGCCACAATTTACTTCTATACTTTAAGGTTAATCTTGGTCTTCCCGAGGGTTACCCGGTGAGGGGCTCGCTACGGTATTAGGAACTACCATGGGATGACACCCCAAAGTTCCCATTCCCAAGACACTTAATATTGTTGGTATCTACCCATAAGAAAACCCCCTTAACACTATTACCTGAATTAAACCTAAGGGCTTTGAGACACTAAAGGGAAAGACGATCTTTCGTCAATCCCTAGATGACCTACCCGAAGGGTGGCACCCCACCAACCTAGGACTCACCAAACCCTAATTATCTCCAGGGGTCCTCTCATAGCCATAAGATCACCTTTAAACTCTCACATCTCCAATCAATGTACCCCAATTTGGCCTATAACCCCAAAATTGCCAATTAGCTAAACGCAGACCATCCTTAATGTTTTGATGCTCATGAAGGGAGGTACATTAAATAATCAACTCTATGACCCAATATTTTTACTGGGGGTCCATGTCACTTATTTAAGATCAATTCCATAGTTTAATAATTTTCCCAATATTATTAATATTTAAAACCATTTTTCCAAAATACGACTTCCTAAGGTTTGAACTACAAGTGCACTTTTCTGACCTTCAATGACTACTCAACTTTTTACATAAATTAAGGGTACCCAAAAATCAGTATATATGAATTTGTAGGAAATTCCAGCAAGATTTACTATATTTATAAATTCCAAAACCCATTTCTTTCCAATAAATTCCAAAGGAGGTACCCTCATATGAACTCCAAACCTTATGCAAATTTATACAGAGGTGATTAATACTAAAATATTCAGCCCTACAAAGTTTGACCATGTTCCATAGAGGTTACATTTGTAATTTCTACAAAGGATATATTTGCAATTAATTCCAAATTGAACTAGAGGTACCAAAAATATCCATCTATAAATTAAGAGAAAACTACTGTGGGTACACAATGGTATTAAAAGACATCCTGCAAAGTTTCATGCAATTACAGAAAACTAACACTCTAAAATTGTTCATTCCAAAAATTGCCAACAATATGAATAATTACAATTTGACCTCCAAAAGTCTTCCAAAAGTTCTAATAGAAACTCCAGAGATTTATAACATCAAATCTAAGTTGGTGACAGAAGATGGTTAATCACTAAGTATTATTTCTTCCTAAATCCTAAAACCCTAAATATTTACAAATCTACCCAAGGATTTATTACCTAGGTTTGGCAACTCCAAACCTCTTCATTTTTACAGGGGAGGCTCCTCTGGTCACTATGACCCACTCTCCAAAATCTTAGGTCAAACCATTAAGGTTTGACCCCACTTCCTTCATTGACCTCTAATTGCACCCCTTTAGGGTTTAACCTAGGGTTAGGGTCAAAACTTCTCCAAATCCACCCAAACTTCTTGTGAGGGTGCTACAAAACTTATAAAGCTCAGAGGAGTCCAACACACCCCTCTCCAAGGATAAACTCTCCTATGTCCTTCACAACCCCAAATTCCACCCCATAGGGATCAACCCTATAGCCTTGAGCAAATCAACTCCAATGCTCACCAATCTTCCTCATGGGGTCTCAAACTGATCCCACTGGCCTTTCCAAGAAGACTCAAGTCTCTATGGACCTATTTGGCCAATGGTTCTCTACTTGGCTAATTGCACCCCAAGGTGCTCCTACTCCATGTCCTAGGGCAAACCAACTCCCCATGACCCCATAACTCTCTTGGGGGTGATTTAGGTGGGGTTAGGGCAGTGGCCAAAGTTCCACTCCAATTGGAGGTGGTTTGACCATGGAAAACCTTAAATGACCCTTACTCAAAAATTTCCCCTTAATGGCAAATCTTTGGCCTAAAGATTACCTATTCAAAAGAACTCCAAATGAGTTGAGATTTAAGCCAGGGGCATATCACGACCCTAACAACACCCCACCAAAATTTGGTGGAGATTGGAGGTCATTTGACCCTCCAAATAATTTATGTAAGGATTATTAAATGTTTACCAAAACTTTAGGAAAATGTTCTCCAAAAATTACCATTTTTGGATATGTCATAGCCCTAGGTATGACTCACCACCAGTCCAAATTTCAAGTCATTTGGACTAGTGGTTTGGTGAGGGCACCCATTCAAAGTTCAGTCAAACTTTGCACTAGAATGGGTGCTGAGGTCAAACCAGGGCTCCAAATTGAGTGAAGTCAATTTTGTATGATCCTAAGGGTCAAGGCCTACAACTTTTATGTTGGGCACTTTTTCTGTAGAGCCATCTATCTATTTTCTATAATTAAAATTAGAAAACTGCATATAAACTACTATTAATAATTATATATAATAACAGATTTTTTGTTTTATTAGGCAGGATCAGACGGCTGAGGGTCATCTTCCCCGATGAGCCAAGGGCTCACAGAGCCCGCGCCTGGGCCGACTTGGATGTCGATTTCCCAGGCCACCTATGCCCGTTCCCGGCCGGCCAGTGCCACCACCACCTCCGTTGAGGTGGTGGCCGGCGATAGGAGGGGTTGGGCTGGCCGGTGGTGGACGGAGTGGGGTTTTTAGGTAGGAAATATCAAGCTCCAGAAATGGAGTTTCAACCTACCCGATCTGGGATCAATTGAGCCCAGAACTTGCAGGCAATAGAAGAGGATCTACCCACTGGAGAGGGGGAGGAGAACCGGACCTGTGTGGTGGCCTGAAGTCGCGTCGATGGTCATTCCTCCATGGCCGGCCGCCATTTTTGCGAGCTCCGCGATTTCTACACAATTTGCCCGAAACTTTCGTCTAACAGGGGGAAACTCATGCTCTGGGTCTAGGGAAGCTTTTAAAAGCTTCAATTGAGGGAGGGGAAGGGTCATGGCTTCAATGCCATCAATGGCCATGAATGGTGAATTTCGGCCATGGTGAAATCCCATGGGATTCACCTCCTAGGAGGCCGGGAAACAGATGGAAACTTCTCCCCTTCCCTTGGGGAGTTGAATCCAGCCATTAATGGAGAGGATTGAGGGGGGTTTCACCTTCCTCCATTGATGGCCTCATCTTTCTCTCTCCCCCAAATTGAATTTTCTCTCTCCTACTCATCATGGCCGACTTTCCTCTCTTTCCTGGGTTAATTATCAGCCAAGGGTGCTGGTTGTTGGGAATTGTATTCACAATTACCTTGATTTGTAAGAAGTCACCCTTAAACTAAGATTGAATTGCTCTTGTATTTGATATGCTTTTCTAGTATTGTCTTGCAGATTATCATGGCTAAGTGTAAACCAATGTCAGGTCACAATGGGTCTGCAAACACAGTCTCATACAATGTAATCCCTCATTGTGTGAAACATGGTGTTGACTCATGTGTGATCTCTCTATTGGGGTACACTTCATTTTCAAGACTATTGAAGACTTTGGAGTGCGGTTGCAGCAAGTGTTCAAGAGAAGAAAAGAAAATTTTGAATATAATTTTCCTAAGGATATGTCTCGAGAGATCAAGTATGTCTCGAGAGATCAAGCTTGTCTCGAGAGACCTTAAGTCCGAAATCTTTGTAATGTATCGAGAGATCATCGAGTTCTCGAGACATCCCTTTCTTGATCTCTCTGTTTCATATCTCGAGAGATCCGGTAGTTCTCCAGAGATCCCTTATGTCTCGAGAATTCTGTCCGAATTTTCTCTAATTTGTTTCCTCTGTTCTTGACGGTTCGTAAACGCTTCCTTCCCGATCCTAACGGCTATATGGAGTGCATTTAAGGCTGGTTTAACCCTTAATTGCTCCCCTCTATATATATAGGATTGCTCTTAGGTTATTAAGAAGTTTTTTTTTCAGATTCTTTCTTAACCCTAATCTCTCTCCCGATCAAAAGAACGAGAAAAGTGCCGCCTCGCCATCGCCTACGATTGGAGATCGTTCTACTCATTGGAGTTGTTGATTTCTATCAAAGAAGGATTCGATCGATCCGTGTTCTGATTCTACAATCTCTATTGGATCGTTTCGGATTGCCAAAGACAGATTTGAAAGATCGTTGTTCTTTCTCATCGTTCTCAAAAGCCATTCAAGAAGAAGGAAGAAAACGCCTCTGTTATTCAGATCTGATTTATTTTTGTTCAAACCTTTTATCATCTATTGTAGGAGTTGTTATCTCCGAGCTGTAGGAGAGGTTGTTCTCCGAGTTGTAGGAGAAGTTTTTCTCCGAGTTGTAAGAGAGGTTCTCTCTGAGTTTGTAGGAGTTGACTCAGAGACTGTAGGATCTTTCTGATTCGAGATTTAGTGAGTAGTCAAGTCTAGCTGTGGTGCTAGATTGGCGAGGCCGGCAGTGGAGTACCCAAGTACGGGGAACCACTATAAATTCCTGGTGTTATCTGTGGCTGTGATTTATTTTGTGTGTTGTGCTTTACATTTAATTTTTAATTCCGCAAAAGACTGTAGAGATCACCTATTCACCCCCCTCTAGGTGATTTAGGTAGGCAACTAGATACTTCAATTGGTATCAGAGGGTCACTGTTCATTGCTAGGTTGACACCTTGAACAGGATCCATCCTTCTAGTTGCTAGCAAGCCATGGATAGAGTCAAGGAATCCTCTCTGAAATTGCCCATCTGCACTAAGGCTAACTTTCCTATGTGGAAGGAAAGAGTCCATTTTTATATGGAAGCTGCAGACCCCAGAATCTTCCAAGTCGTGGAAGAAGGTCCTCATGTGCCAATGACTGCCTCGTCAACAAATCCCACGGTTCAGGTACCTAAAAAGATGATGGACTTAAACAAGGATGAAATTGCTCTTGTTGCCCTTGACAAGAAGGCTAAAAACATTATTGCAAGCGCAGTGGATGACTCCATGGTTCAAAACTTAATCCACTGCAAATCAGCCAAACAAATGTGGACATCCTTGATTGTTCTAATGGAAGGTACATGACGAAGTGAGAGAAGACAGAAGATCTCTACTCAATCAAGAGTATGAGGCTTTCAAGCAGAGTAAGAAGGAGTGCATTGCTGATGCGTACGAGCGATTCTTCAAAATAGTCAATGGTCTGAGGAACTACGACAGGGAGTTCACAAACGGTGAACTAAATGACAAATTCTTGTGTTCCCTAACGAAAGACTGGGATAGCAAAATTGTGGCCATTAGAGAGTTTGGAAAACTGCCAAGTCTAGAACCTCAGAATCTGTTCGGAAAGCTGCTATCTCATGAATTACAAATGAACATCCGAAAGTCTGAAGAGGATGTCAATCGAGCTTCAAGCAAAGAAAGAACCTTAGCTTTGAAGGCAGAGAGTTCAAAGAAGAGCAAAGCAGTGATACCGATCAGAGAAAAGGAATCTGATATTGAAGAAGAATCGGAAGCCAGCTCCTCCTGTTACGAACTGTCTGATGGGGAGTTCTCTTTAATTTCCCGTCAGTTTAAGAAACTGCTGAACAAACGAAGGCACATGAACAACAATCCATCCTCCTCGGATCATAAACATTCTCGTCGTGATGGCGACTATCACAGGAAGGGCTCAAGCAATAATGACAGGTATAAATCCAAACAGAACAAACATATTTCTTCTGACATTATTTGCTACTGTTGTAATAAGCCAGGGCACATGATTGCTGAGTGTCCCTATAAGAAGAAAGAAGGTGGAAGGAAAGAAGACAAGAAATCCATCCACGGAAAGAAGAAATCAGATAGAAGCTTCGTCGCTAAGAAAGCCAAAACTCTGAGCGACAGTGACTCCGATGAGTCGAGTGATGAAGAAGAAGCTTACTTCGGCCTGATGGCCATGTCTGATGATGAAGAAGCACCCCCGTACACCGGAAAGGTAAATGATCACACTATCCTATCTTATTCTGATTATGCTTCGGCTGAACAAAAGGATAACCCCTCAGACGATGAATCTGAGCTCATGTCTCAATATACCAAAATGCTCCAAAGCTTTGACAAGTGCCGAAAGGTTGTCAAAACTCAGGGTAAGGAGATCATGGATCTCAAGCAGGTGGAATCTAACTTGAGAAAAGAAGTTGAAGAACTTTCTTCTCTCAAAGAGGAAGTCCAAGTCTTGAAAGACAAGATCAAAAGCTCGGAAGAGACTCTTGCCATGAGAGATCATTCAATAAATGTATTGGAAGAACAACTTACGGCTGAGAAGAAGTTGGTTAAAGCATTCTCTCAACCAAAAACTGTTCTGCCGATTATTGGTACTTTTACCACTAAGGCAAAAGGAAGCGGTATAGGACATGAAGCTAGTACTAGCAATTCTTCTAAAAACACAATTGCTACGAAGAATGGTTTGGTTGCTAAGAAAGCTACCACCAAAGAAAAAGGGAAAGCTCATCAAGAGCCTGTTGCATTCAAGAGAGTTATATTCCCTACGAATGCTTATGATATGGAGAGTTCCTATGGTCATTTCACACGACCAATCTCTTTTGCGCCTGTGAATGATCATAAGGAATGGGCTCCTCCCCGAAACTTTGGTGATATTACTTTTCAAGCACCCTATCAAGAGATTAATCGGAAAGGGTTCGGTCCATTTGTTCATGGTCCGAGTGCTAAGAAAGCACCAAAAGTGAAGGTTGTTGCACCAAAGCCGAAGAAGACAGTACCACCTTGTGTGTGCTGCCCCCATGAGGCATCCTCATCTAGAAGGACTGCTCCTGCAAGAGCTAACGTTCAAAAAGTTAAGCAGGAGAGTGTAAAAAGAAGGTACAACAGATTCGACTGTTGGTGCTGCGGCAAAATTGGTCACTTTGCCGTTGATTGTTGGTTCAATACAACGTATACTAGGAGACCACAAGTGAACGTTGCAAGGCAGACCACTCGCAATGTTAACATTCATCGTGGTGCTCAACTGACAAGGGACCAAGGACCCAAATCTGTTTGGGCTCCTAAGGCAAAATAAACTGTTTTTGCAGGTATGTCCAAAGGCCAATAAAAATCCTATCTGGTATTTGGACAGTGGATGCTCTCGGCATATGACCGGGACAAGAAGCCTTTTGCAAAACTACATTCCAGTTGCGAATGGTCCAAAAGTTATTTTTGGCGGTTCAGACAGAGGAATAACTAAAGGCTATGGTATGATTTCTAATGGTAATGTATCGTTTTCCGATGTAGCTTATGTAGAAGGATTACAACATAATCTGATAAGCATAAGTCAACTTTGTGATAAAGGATACATTGTTGATTTTCATAAAGATAAGTGTTTGATAAAGTCGGCTGAAAATCATGAAACGATTTTATCAGGCATTCGCTGTAGAAACATATTTTGTTTAAATTTTCTTTGTATATCATCTTCTACACCAGTATGTCTTTTAGCAAAAGATAGTGCATCTCTTGTTGATCAATGGCACAAGAGATTAGCACATATAAATCTCAAAACTATTAATAAATTGTTTTCTCAAAACTTAGTGCGTGATGCACCAGATGTTAAGTGCGTTAAAGATAGACCTTGTCATGCATGTGTAAAAAGCAAGCAAACAAGAGCTACCTTTAAGAGCATTATTGGCAAAGATTCAACCAGGTGTTTATACCTGCTCCATATGGATTTGTTTGGTCCTTTGCAAATTAGGAGCTTAGGAAGAAAATCTTACACATTGGTTATTGTAGATGATTACTCTCGTTTTGCCTGGGTATTCTTCCTGAAACACAAGTCAGATACCTTTGACACTTTCACTAGTTTTGTCAGGCAAGTCCAGAATGAGTTTAACTGTTCAGTGGTCAAAATCAGAAGTGACCATGGTACAGAATTTGAATCTGGAGCCATGACAGAATTCTGTGAAAGCCTTGGTATTTTTCATGAGTTTTCCTCTCCTCAAACTCCACAACAAAATGGAGTAACTGAGAGAAAGAATAGAACACTCATTGAGGCTTGCAGAACCATGTTGAGTGACTCTTCACTACCTGAATATTTCTGGGCTGAAGCTGTCAATACTGCATGCCATGTGCAAAACCGAGCGCTCATAAACAAAAACCATGAAAAGACTCCTTATGAACTTCTAAAGGGCAAGAAACTGACCATTTCTTATTTTCGAATCTTTGGTAGTAAATGCTTTGTGCTAAACAATGAAAAGCATTACAAAACTAAGTTTAGTGAAAAGAGCTTTGAAGGTATTTTTGTAGGTTATAGTAGCCATAGTAGGGCATATAGAGTTTTTAATAAGAAAACCCTAGTGGTAGAAGAATCCATTAATGTTGTATTTGATGAGACGAGCATGCTACAAGGCAGCCCCTCTAGCATTTCTTCTGTAGACACAGGTTCAAAGCTGCAGGACTTAAGCTTGGATCAGCCAGTTGAAGAAAATTCTCAACACTTCATCAAGATTCCCCCAATAACTACCTATGAAGAAGATCATCCTGATGAAGAGCCAATTCAAGTGGAGGAAGATACTCCGACAGTAGAAGAAACTCCTATTGGTTCAAATCATGCAAGGAACCTCGGACTACGACACATGAGGGATCATCCAGTTGATCAGATCATAGGAGATCCTCATGAAGGAATAAGAACAAGACGAGGTACCATTAACGAGAATATGCATTTGAGTTTTCTTTCGCAGGTCGAACCAAAGAAATTCCAAGAGGAAAATGAAGATCCATCTTGGATAATTGCTATGGAAGAAGAATTAAATCAGTTCAAACGCTGTAAGGTATGGACACTTGTTCCAAAACCCAAAGAAAAAAATGTCATTGGAACAAAGTGGGTGTATAGAAACAAGCTGGATGAAGAAGGAACAATCATAAAGAACAAAGCCAGACTTGTAGCTAAAGGATACAGACAAGAGGAAGGTATCGACTTCGATCAGACGTACGCTCCAGTAGCAAGGCTCGAAGCGATCAGACTCTTCCTTGCTTATGCTGCTTTCAAGGGTTTCACCGTATATCAAATGGATGTCAAGTCCGCTTTCCTAAACGGAGACATTAAAGAGGAAGTATACGTTGAACAACCCCCAGGTTTTGTTAATCCTGAACATCCCAATCATGTTTATTTATTACAGAAAGCTTTATATGGTTTGAAACAAGCTCCTCGAGCTTGGTATGAGACGTTGTCTAACTTTCTTCTTGAGAACAAGTTCACAAGAGGAAAGATAGATAAGACATTATTTCTTAGGGAAGTAAAAGGCAAGATTTTGCTAGTGCAAATCTATGTCGATGACATCATATTTGGCTCTACGGACAATAACCTCTGCAAAAAGTTTTCTAAACTTATGCAAGGGAAATTTGAAATGAGCAGTATGAGTGAGCTGAAATATTTCTTAGGACTTCAAGTGAAACAGTCTGAAGATGGAATCTTCATTTCTCAAACAAAGTTCACTAAGGAGTTGATTAAGAAATTTGGAATGGAGAATGCAACCTCTATGAGGACTCCAATGAGTTCAGCTATGTCTCTAGACAAGGATGAGAAAGGGAAACCTTTTGATGAAACCAAGTACAGAAGCATAATTGGCTCTTTGCTCTACCTTACTGCCAGTAGACCTGATATAATGTTCTCTACATGTGTTTGTGCTAGATATCAGGTGAACTCTAAGGAATCTCACTACACTACTGCAAAGCGAATTTTGAGATATCTTAAAGGCACACCAAATCTTGGCTTATGGTACCCAAGAAGTAATGATAGTGAACTAATTGGTTATTCAGATGCAGACTTTGCAGGTAGCAAAGACGACAGAAAAAGCACTTTCGGGACGTGTCAATTCCTTGGAAGGAGACTTATTTCCTGGAGTAGCAAGAAGCAGAATTGTGTTGCAATATCAACCGCCGAGTCAGAATACATTTCTGCTGGCAGTTGTTGCGCACAACTTCTATGGATGAAGAATCAACTTAAAGACTACAACATGAAGTTCAAAGACATTCCTATGTTTTGCGACTCTTCCAGTGCAATTGCTATCGCAAATAATCCAGTCTCTCACAGTCGGACAAAGCACATCGAGCTACGATATCACTTTATCCGGGAGCATGTGGAGATGGGTGACATAAATCTGAGTTATGTCCCCACGGATAAGCAAGTTGCAGACATATTCACGAAGCCACTGGATGAGACTAAGTTCTCTTTCTTCAAGACGGAACTTGGAATGCTCAACATGGAGTAATGTTCAAGTCAATCAAAACCATGGCGACAGGAAGTTTTTGACAAGTCATGTCTCGGGACCTGGCTGGATTTCTCAAGACAAGCTGAAGATTTCGAGATATGACAGATGTCTCGAGACACGGGTTATCACTCGAGACATCAGGGAAGGAAATACCGCGCTGAATCTCCTGAGTTCTCGAGACATAACCGATGTCTCGAGACCTAGGTATTTTTTTAAAAGGATCCCAAACGTCAGGTACGCGCTACTTTTTCTCTTAGTTTTTCTTCCAAACGTCACTTAAACGTCAAATCAAAATTATATATATATATATAAGAACTCGAGATCTTGATGTTCACAAAATTCCTTTCCGAGACCTCCTTGACCTTTCGACTTTCTCTCGAGCGATGATCGTCCGCGACAAGTCTCTGTGCTTCGGTGGTTCTCGGTGGTTCTCCGTGCTTCATCATTCTCGTTCGACATTTCTCCCTCCCTCTTGCATCAATGGCTCCTTCTCCTCATCCAAAAATTGGAGTCGGCAATGAAGTTGTTCGGTCAGGACTTGCCAGTTTTTCTGATGATTTCAATTCTCTGTTTTGCTTGCTTGATGCCGCCGGTCTTACTTTCGTTCTTGAGCATCCTTGCCGGGTATTGTTTGATGAGGTTGAAGAATTCTTTATCAATGTGAAGCCTATCAAGGAAGGAAGTATGTTGATCTCATTTGTTAAGGGTATCAAAATCAAAGTCTCTCCACAGACTCTTTCTAAGTATTTGCAGCTGTCTGAAATGGAAGCTGAAGAAGAGCTAGTTGACAATGATTGGTTGACAACAGCAAGGTACTGTGGTCTGGATTCAGATTTTTCTGCAGTTAAGAGGAATAAGTTGAATGTTGTGGGGAAGCTCCTGCTGGACATTATCTCAAAGGCTCTATTCTGCAAGACAGGCTCTCAAGGACATGTGTCTGAAGAGATTTTTCTGTTGATGGTTGGCATCGTGACTGGGAAGAAGAGAGATTGGGCCTCGATCTTATTCTCAAATATCAAAGCTTGCATTAATTCTCCTAACTTTGCCCGGATCATCTCACTGTTCCTAAATCAGTTTAATCCTGCTATTTTTGACATGTCCAAAGGTACAATTATCCATCACCTTAAGAAGATCGATGTCACCTCCATGCAGAGATGGGACATTCGAATCAAGAAGCCGGGAGTGGCTAGTGCTCCTTCTGAGGGGGAGACTCTTCAATCTGCAGTTGCAAGTGAAGCAGAAAATCCAGTTCCATCTTCTGAAGATCAAGTACCCTTAGTAACATCATTTCCTCCTCCTCCACGGATTCGCTCTAAAGCTTCAGGTTGATAAAAATATTTCAAGAATATTTTAATAGCAAACTGGGCTTGGGTGCATCATCAAGTGAGCCACATCTCATTAAGAAAAAACATGCTCTCTACACCTGTAAATTTCATTTCTGCTAAGAGCAAAGAGGTTGTAGATGTAGATAAGAATATTTCAAGCAAGAATATGAAGAATAAAGAAATCCTACAGAATTCGTCGAACGGTGCTCGACGAAACCAGACTGTTTTGTCGAACAATGCTCAACAAACTCAGAAGACAGATTTTCAGTATAGCTATTATTCTAACGGCGCTCGACGCAAGGCCTCTACCTCGTCGAACGTCGTTCGACGAATTCAGCAAAATTCGTCGAACGGAAAATATACAGGAAAACTGAAGAGTTCTTATTCTAAATATACTAAAAATCCTTTTACTGAGTGGATAATTCCTCCAAGGAGATATCGTCCACAAGGCTATAAGGATCAGCCTGAAATATCTTTTATTTATGATTTTTGTGGTAATTCAAAAAGACCCAAGGTAGTCTGGGTCAAGAACAACTAGATTGTTTTTTGTTTTTGCAGGTACACATCTATCCAAAAATAAAGGAATATTGGTACTTGGATAGTGGATGCTCAAAGAATATGACAGGAAATAAGGCCAACCTGAGCAATTATAAGGCAAAGCTTGGACCCAAAGTTGTCTTTGGAGACTCCAACTCTGGACAGACAAAAGGATATGGACAAGTCAAGGTTGGAGCAGTCACCTTCAAAGAAGTATCATATGTCAAGGGTCTTAAACACAACCTCATCAGCATAAGCCAGTTATGTGATGAAGGTTATCAAGTAACTTTTAACCCTTCACAATGTTTTATTACCAATAATAAAAACATAAATGTATTATCTGGTATTAGACAAGGAAATATTTATTTAGTCAATTTTGACTCTGCCAATTCAGACATCTGTCTATTTAATTCAATAAGTAAGACAAATGAATTATGGCATAATAGGCTTGGACACATTAACCTTAGAACTATATCTAAGCTTTCTAAGGACAATCTTGTAAGAGGACTACCTTCTGGTTCATACAAGAAGGAAGGACTTTGCAGGGCTTGTCAGTTAGGTAAGCAGACTAGAAGTAGTTTTAAATCTTTATCCAAGAGTGATTCACCTAGGATTTTGTATTTGCTGCATTTAGATCTTTTTGGACCTACTGCTATACAGAGCTTAGGAGGGAAGCATTATTCTCTAGTTATTGTAGATGACTTCTCAAGATTCACTTAGGTGTTCTTTCTTAGGAACAAGTCTGACACCTTCAATGTTCTAACAGACTTTCTCAGGTCCATCAAGAGTGAGTACTTTACTGTAGTTGCATTAATTAGAAGTGATCATGGATCTGAGTTTGAGTCTCTTCTGATGAGAGAATTCCGTGGAAGAGAAGGGATCAGGCAGTGTTTCTCTGCTCCTAGAACTCCTCAACAAAATGGGGTAGCTGAAAGGAAGAATAGAACCTTAATTGAATCAGCAACTACATTGCTTGCAGATGCTCACTTGTCACTCTCCTTTTGGGCAGAGGCAGTGAACAGAACAAATTATGTGTTGAATAGAAGCCTGATACACAAACTTAAGGGTAAAACTCCCTATGAGCTACTCAAGAATAAAAAGCCTAAGGTTAGCTATTTTAAGATTTTTGGTTGTAAATGCTATATGCATAACAATTATAAGAAATATCTAAGGAAGTTTGAAGCTAAGGCAGCTGAAGGCATATTCCTTCAATACTCTCTTTCTAGTAAAGCATATCGAGTTTACAACAAATCTACTATTAAGATAGAAGAGTCCATGCATGTTTCTTTTGATGAAACTAACTTGTTAAATGAGGAGAGGAATACCACCTCTACCATAAATACCTTGCAGGTACCAGCTCTATGTGAAGAGCTCAATGGATTAAATCTACAGAAAGGAGATTCTCTACTTCCATCAACTCAAACACTTGAAGACAGTGAAGAAGAAGATCATCCAGAATATCTTGCTGATAAATCAAATCAAGTGACAGCTGAACAAATTCCCCAAGTGGATACTATTGCTGAACCAACTCCAAATGTTGACCACATCACAGTTAGAGATCATCCAATATCACAAGTGATTGGAGATATTTCAGCAGGTGTTCAAACAAGGCATCAACTACACCAAAATTAGATGCACGCTTGTTTCCTATCACATGTTGAACCTCAAACCATAACAGATGCAGAACAAGATCCAAATTGGATTCTTGCAATGCAAGAGGAGCTCAACCAATTTGAAAGGAACAAGGTTTGGGATTTGGTTCCAAGACCAAAGGGCCATCCAGTTATTGGCACCAAGTGGGTCTTCAGGAACAAGCTAGATGATCAAGGCAACATAGTCAGAAACAAAGCAAGATTGGTAGCCCAAGGATATTCACATGAAGAAGGAATTGATTATGATCAAACCTTTTCTCCTGTTGCAAGACTTGAAGCTATCAGGATTTTTCTGGCCTTTGTTGCATTCAAGAAGTTCAAGGTATATCAAATGGATGTGAATAGTGCATTTTTAAATGGAGACATCAAAGAAGAAGTCTATGTGGAACAACCACCAGGTTTCATCTCTCCAACTCACTCCTCCTATGTATTTAAGCTTAAGAAAGCTCTCTATGGTCTCAAACAAGCTTCCAGAGCATGGTATGAGACCTTAGCTAGTTTTCTTTTGGAAAACAATTTTTGTAGAGGCATTGTTGATAAAACCCTATTTTCAGGATACATAAAAATCAAACTTTACTAGTTCAAATATATGTAGATGATATTATCTTTGGCTCTACTGATTCAAATTTATGCAAATGGTTTTTTGATCTAATGCAATCTAAATTTGAAATGAGTAGTATGGGTGAACTATCATACTTCCTTGGTCTTCAAGTGAAGCAAACTCCAAATGGAATCTTCATATCCCAATCTAAGTATGCTAAGGAATTAGTGAAAAGATTTGGTATGTCTGATTCTTCCACCATGAAAACACCCATGCCCTCTAATGCTGTTGTTGATAATGATGAATCAGGGAAACCTGTTGATCAAAAAGTATATAGAGCAATTGTTGGCTCACTACTTTATTTAACAGCAAGTAGGCCTGATATAATGTTTGCTACTTGTATTTATGCTAGGTTTCAAGTTAACCCCAAAGAATCTCACCTAATTTTATTAAAAAGAATTTTGAGATATATAAAGGGTTGTCCAAATCTAGGACTCTGGTATCCAACTGCATCTGAATTTGAATTAACTGGATTCTCTGATTCAAATTATGCTGGATGTAGAGTAGACAGGAAAAGCACATCAGGAACTTGCCCGATTCTTGGGGATAGGCTTGTGTCTTGGTTTTGTAAGAAACAGACATTTGTGTCTACATCAACAGCTGAAGCTGAATATATAGCTGCAGGCAGTTGCTGCTCATAGATACTGTGGATACAAAATCAACTTCTAGACTATGGTATCAACTTAAATAATTCAATTATATTTTGTGACAATACTAGTGCAATATCTATAGCACAAAATCCAGTTATCCATAGTAGGACTAAACACATCGAAATTAAATTAGGCACCACTTTATCAGAGATAATGTGGATAAAAATAAAATTTGCCTACAATTTATTTCTACTGATTTGCAAAGAGCTGATATTTTCACCAAACCCTTGGATGAAAAGAAGCATATCTTCTTTATAAATCAGATAGGAATGATAGATGGAGATTCAATCTATTAAAAATTAAAATTTCTATTTATCCCCTCATTTCGTCGAACGGAGGACGACGAAATTGAATCATTCGTTGAACTGTGATCGACGATACCTTTTAACTTCAGGATCAACAAAGGCAATCTCGATCGTCGAACTGGGATCGACGAAAACAAAAATTTCGTCGAACGCAGTCTGACGAAGCCCTAAGTCTTTTTGACTTACACCTGAGGCATTTAAAGAAAGAACACTAACACCTGCTACTAACACCTCAGAACCTGGGGCATTTAAAGAAAGAACACCTCAGAAGCAAGTTACAAGTGGTGCAGAAAATCAGAAAGTAAGCAAACCTCCGCTAGACCGGAGGGAAACAGTAGCTGCAAGGATTAGTGAAGACAAAGCTAGCAGCAGATAATCAACAAGAAAAAAATAGCAGAAGGATCTAATAATCAGCAGAAAATCACTCACCAAACAAAGGAGTGAAAACAGGCAAGGTCAAAACTCGCCATCAGAAAGAACCATCAACATTCATTATTAATCATGTTACTCTTGTTCAGAATAATAGAGACTGATCAGCTCATCAGAAAAAAGAGAAGCCGTGCGGGGATAATACCATCTCGCATCGTCACGACCCTCAGAGCACCGCACCGGTGGCATCGCCAACATCGTGTACGACCTCCAACAGAATTTATTAAATTAAAAGAGCATCGCACCTGTGGCACCGCCAACATCGTGTACGACCTCCAACAGAATTATTATTTTCATGATTCTTTCAAGGAACCAAGGGCGAGGCCCAACAGAACATATCATACCATATTGCAAGTAGAAAATGAGAAAATCAAGGAGATATGATGCTAACCAAAAAACCTTTTATTAATTGGCACAATGTCAAATTATTAGCAATAATAATAGTGAATATAAAATGGAGATATGACACAATTAGATCAATAGCACCAACTTGGAGCAGTTATATGGCAAAGAGAAAGAGCAAGAGTAAGAACACCACTTGCCTTAGGTTTTCCTGGAAAAAACTTTCCGAATCGCTCCACGTTGTAGATCGGGTTAAGAGAAGGCGAGGGGAGTCAAAATCTACAAGAGATCGGCCTAAAAGAAAAAAGTTTCACGAAACGGAAGGAAATTACCACGAGAACGAAGCTCTCGTCGAGAGCTTTCCGGATCTATGCTCGGTTCGCGATTTCGACCACCGGAGCTCTGCCGGCGGCGACCGGAAGATTCAAGAAAAACGCCGCCCCCGTCGCTCGTTTTTCTCTCTGGTTCAGACAGAATGAAGAAGAAGAAAGGGGCTGGGTTTACTTTCTTTTATGTGACAACAAATTTTAGTAATAATAATAATTATATCATTATTATTATTAATAATTGAAGGGCTAAAGTCAAACGAGACAGATTTGACGAACGGCCGGGTTCGTCGAACGGAGCATATTTTTGTCGAACGGCGCTGCTTTTGTCGAGCAACAGATTTGTCGAGCGGGGCTAATTCGTCGAACGAATAAAGGAGGGGAAAGCTGGTTCGACGAATGGAGGTCGACGAATGGAGGTCGACGAATGGAGGTTGACGAATGGAGAGGGGGCTGATTTGTCGAGCGGGCAAACGTGTCGAACGGAGGGTTTGTCGAGCGGAAGATTCGTCGAGCGGAATGGAGGTTTCAAGATATATATTTATATTAATATCGTCGAACGTGGTTTATATATATATATATATATATATATATATAATACATATGTATTAATATATATATATATAAATATATATATAAATATATATATAAATATATATATATATATATATATATATATATATATATATATGATCCTTCTATTTAAATCCTCGAACTCATTCGAGGGGGGGAAGCTGATCGTCGAACCAAGCCATACATATATATGAGTTTATTATAATAATAATAATATTATTATTATATTACTACTAAAAACTAAACGAACGCCCAACCCAACGAAAACTTCGCCTAAGGTGAACGACGGCGCTAAGAATCCAACGGTGAAGTCGGAATCAAAATCCGACGTGTCGTTCTCGAGATATAAATGGCCGAAGTTACGGCGAACTTTAAATACATACAAAACTTCTAAAATGCGTTGCAGCTCCAAAATGGCTCGGATCGCGACGAAACTTGACATGCAAGTCTAAAATTAAATAATCTAATTTCCTAACGTAAAAATTTCTAATTCCGGGTCGTCTCAAAAATTGGTCGACATGACCCCAAATGGACGTGAAAACGCGCAAACGGCGACGCGCCGCTAACTCGACGTTAAAGGTAACGCCCCGACGTCATTAACACGCCATAACTGAATTAAATAAATACCGAAAAAATCAGGGGCGTTACACTCTGGGTTAGCTGAGCCCACAAAACTGTCTATCTGCACACCAACATGCTGGGCTCGCCTATACTGACCTGGCTGAGCCCCAAAATTGCTATCTGCACCCTAATCGTGCTGGGCTCGCCTGGTGAACATCGGGGTTGTACACAATCTCCGCTCTTCGCGGGGTTGTCCTAAGCTCGCGAAGTAACATCCAACCCCTGATGTTCGCCGATTTTGCTGACGTGACGGGAATCTTTTGGTGGGCCCCATGCCCAAAACTATAAATACCGTCCACCCTAGCTAGTGTTCAATCCTTTTCTTCCCTCTCTCTCTCGCTAACGTCACCCTGAATTCAGAATGTTTACCAAGGGAAGCACGCTGGCTCGCCTGAAGGCCTCAAGAGAGATGGAGAAGGCTAAGGCCGCCGAGCGCAATCCTTGGATGTTCAAACAGCCTGCTCCCCACTCTCCCAAAACCAAGAAAGCCAAAACGGTCCGGAGGTCGTCGGGGGAGGACGGGTCGTCACCTCCGCCCTCGCCCTTGCCGCCGAACACTGGGCTCGCACCGCATGTATTCTTGTTAGAAATCTATGCCTTGAAGTCATCCGTGTAATCTGTCTTCTCTGCTCACAGAATCCCCCCCTGAGGAAATAATGGCGGGCCTAACTCTGACCTCTTCGCGCTTCCTGTCCCCAGCAAAGCCGGACTCGCTATCCACTGGAGCAGGGACCACGACCCTGCAGGTGCCTCTCTCGCGGCCTAGTAAGCCGAAAAATCCTTTATCTTTTAACCCCCGCGAATCCCTCCTCGTGGTATCAACGCGATTACCGTTTATGCAGACACCCCACCGACGAGCCCTGAGAAAAGGGTCCCCACCCCGGCGCGCTCGCCGATCCCGACTAAGGTGGTTCTGGATACTCCGGGCTTTAGCCTCGTGGGTTGGCGAAGCCCAGGCGGCTCGCTAATGGATGGTACTCAGGTCGCGGAGAAGGTGGTGCATGCTCCCGGTCTGGGGAAACCCCACGTTCGAGGGTTCTGTGTAAACTTCATGGGTCAGTCGGGTCCCTCTCGCAAGCAACCCCGCGAGCCCTCGGCCTCGCCAGGTTAACAAGTTCGTGTGAGCTTATCTTTCGCTCGCTCCATGGCCCTGCTAACTTTTCTCTTTCGCAGAGACCTCTGAGGCCACGCCTGAGTCAGAACACGGGAGGGAGGAGATGTCGCCACCGCCTTCGCCGAGCCAGATTGATGATTTTTTAGGTGATCCGGGCGACCCCGCACAGATGAAGAGACGGGTGACGGAGGTGCTCCAGAAATACGGAATGATGTTGCACGAGCTGGAGGAGCGGTACGAGGCGGACCGAACTATATATGACGAAAGGTTTGCTGCCTTGGAGGACGCGAACGCGCGCTTTCTCGTGGAAGCGAGACCGGTGACTCGCACAGACGTTACCTCGCCAGGTGTGCACCTTTCGCGAGCCGAGGACCAAGTACACTTGATCCTACGGGAGCTCAAAGCTGTTCGTGAATACCATTATCCGAAGGTGCCACCGCGTGCAGGGGGAGAGGTCGCGGTCGCTGGCAGTGGCTCTGTTTCTGAACCCCGCTCCTCGCCCTGGGTCTGCTGCTGCCTTCTCTTTTCACTATTACTTTATCCTTTGTTGTGTGTTACCTTCTTCTTTATTATGCTTGCGTCAGACAATATTCATGGTGCTCTATAACATTTGCGAGTTCCTGGTGAACCGTCTATTATCCCTTCTTTTTTCTGTACTTGCACTCGCGATATAGTTTTTCTTTTTTCTTATTCCTGCCATTCACTCATACATGATGTGCTTGTGAATTTCCTTGTATATTCGCTATGCTTACGATGATTTCTACTGTTAAGTGCTCGCGAACCACTGGGCGATGTCGTGCCTATGCTTCCCTCCTTCGCTGACCAGGGCTCGCAAAGCTGCGGCTTGTCGAGTAAAAATCCGCTTTACCTTTGCTATCCGCACCTTCCGGCGCTTCGAATCCCGTGCCCTTTTTACTTTCCTATAAATAGTTGAGATTTTCTTTTTTAACCACCGCATTTATTCTCTGAATCCTCTCGCCTTTTCGAATATCTCCGTCCTCGCAAGCAGTGCTCGCCTTCGCTACTCCCAGCTCGTTGCTTCCCGGTTCGCGAAGAATTAACTCTACGATGGTGGGAGACGGCGAAAGCGAAGAGCGAGCCAAATGCGCCTCGGCATTCAAGGGTCACTCCTTCTGCTCAAACATAACCGTGGAGGTGTATAAGTACGTTGTAGATCGCTACCTCCAAGAGGGATATACAACTCGCTATCCCAAGGACACAGCTGCGCTTAATGAGACTAAGGCCGATGAACTCGCCATCCCCATCGCTCACTTCATGAATTGGTTGCGGCTTCCTCTGTGGGCGGAAATCCGTCAGGTACTTCGCCTGACCCTTGTATCACTCCATCTTCGCACTCGCAAATATATATCGACCTTTTTGCTCTTCGTAGGTACTCCGGTACTACGGGGTTCTGCTGAGTTAGTTGACCCCGAATGCGATCGCCGACGTGGTCGCATTCTCTAGCTATATGCGGGAGGAGAAGATCGAATTCAGCCTCCCTGTCTTCCGCAAGGTTTTCTCCTTTCGTGCCTATAAGGACGGGATCACCTACTTCGCGAGCCAGCATGTCACCGCCTACGAGACGGTGAACAAAAGCCACTACTGGACCCAGAAGTTCATTCTGGTCAAGGGACCATTCGGTAACCTTCATTATACCCCCCTTCAGCGGGACGACGCCACTTACCGCCCTCCTAGCTTGCTAGGTGGCGATGATGCCAAGCTCTTCCAGTACCTCACAGGGAAGAACTTCGATGTCGCCTACCTTAGGCGAAATGTTGACTCGCTGCTCGCCGTGCTGCACGGGGAAGGTCGGGTTCGCTTTCGCGTTGTCCTCTTTTCCTCTCCTTTCTTTGGTTAATTCCTAACATTCTCTCCTACAGGCGAGCGAGACATCCCCATCAACCCTCCGTACGCGCGAAGCACAATACTCACAGCGGGCTCGCTCGCAACCGCGGCCGCGGAGGCGTGCCGCGACCCCCCTAACACCGGGTTTGGTAAGAAGCGGCCCGCGCCCGCGAGACGGACCAGCTCGCAGCTTTCTTCGAAGAAATCCAAGGGGACCACTGACGCTTCCAAGGGCAAGAGCGCAGTGGTCGATCTGAGCAGTGGCCGACGACTCGCCCCTTTCTCCCGTGAAACCATCGGCCCCCCTGGCAAGCCAGGGTGCCGGGAGCTCCTCGGGAGGCCCCCTACCCGGGGGTCATAAGAACTTCGGCCTCGGCGAGAAGGTTTCTGATTCCCTCGGCGAGCCCCTGCTCGCTTGGAGTTCCGAGTTCAATAGGATCTCCCACTCCACCCTCCACCCCTCCTGGGTGGAGCGCGACCAAGAAGGAGGCGAGGCATTCGCCCTCGCCTTCGGCCTCTATGGTCGCGAGGACGCTGCTACCTTCAACGCAATGAAGCCAAGGTCGCTGGTCTATGAGGCCATGCGAGCCCAATTTCGCTCGATGGAGCTCCCACATATGGCGGGGCGCCGATACCCGCAGGTGGATAGGGACATTCGCGCGTACAGGGAGGAGCTTAAAAAAGCCGCGGAGCAGGTCAAGAGCCTCAAGGAGAAAGAGGAGTTATCCGAGAGCCTCCTCGCTGGGATCCAGGGCAGGATGGTAAGTGATCCCCAACCCCCTCACCTTTTGTTGTTCGCGACCACCTGGATTTGACTTGATCTATCTTGTATGCCTTCCTTCAGGACGCCGACACCATGACCAAGCTCCTCGCTCGCAATGATGAGCTGGAACTGAAAAATACCGCGTTGAAGGCTCAGGTGTGCGAGCTGACACGGGCTGTAACAGTCCTGGCCCAAGCCCATCCGGGTCACTGGCAACCCCAGGAACTGCCGGCACCGACGGCCCAGGCCCATTCTAGGATGGCCTGACGAAGCCTATCCGGGTCACTGGCCCCAGTCCTAGGACACTGGCACCATCGGTTCAGCCTGACCACAACTGTTCAACAACAAGCCTGCAGGCCGTACACCCCAACCCCTCTCTGTCCCACCACTGGGCACAACGGGTTGTTGGAGACCGCAGTCTCCCTTCGATGAGAAGTGATTCTGTTAAGCGCCCATACGGGGACTTCCCAGGAGGTCACCCATCCTAGAATTGCTCCAGTCCGAGCACGCTTAACTATATAGTTCTTTCACTTCTCATCACCAACTGAGCTGCAACTCAGTTGGTGATGAGAAGTGAAAGAACTATATAGTTAAGCTTGCTCGGGCTGGAGCAATTCTGGGATGGGTGACCTCGTGGGAAGTCCCCGTAGGGGCGCTTAACAGAATCACTTCTCATCGAAGGGAGACTGCGGTCTCCAACAACCCGCTGTGCCCTGTGGTGGGACAGAGAGGGGTTGGGGTGTACGGCCTGCAGGCTTATTGTTGACCAGTTGTGGTCAGGATGAACCGATGGTGCCAGTGTCCTAGGACGGGGCCAGTGACCCGGATAGGCTTGGTCAGGCCATCCTAGAATGGGCCTGGGCCGTCGGTGCCGGCAGTTCCTGGGGTTGCCAGTGACCCGGATGGGCTTGGGTCAGGACTGTTACAAAAAGTGCAGCCGCCCGAAACACACAACACGGCCGAGGGGAGTCTTATGCCCAGGACAGCCGCCCTGCGGAAGCGCTAGCACACGAGCTGGCCTCCCCCACAAGACGCCTATCCTGCCAGCCAAACCAACTAAACAGTGCCAACCCATCAATAATAGAAAGCATTAAAAGCCAAAGATTCACAATAAGTAATAATGTCCAAATCAGAGTATAAGAAAGACAGAAAGCTACACAAGCTCCTGCAAATCATCAGAGTATCCAGCTAAATGCCCCATGGGCTACATCTCAAAACACTCACCCGCCTCTGTCACTAACGGCAGCTAAGTTACCATAAACCCCAGCCCTGCACACCTGACCTGGCTGGCCCCCGGTGTTGAACGTTGCCACACCACTAAATGTACTCCTAAAAAGAGGGACGTAGCAACCGTTAGTCATAAAGACTAAGTGGCTTCCCATCCGCTCCCCCGGCGACTCCAAGGCACCGGGCGGAAGGAAAGGAAGAAAAGCTGCAATATAACAGTAATATATACAAAGCAGGTGACGGGGAAAGTAAACTAGTATATACACAAATTCTAAGCTACACAAGTGTAAAAGGGGCTAATCTAATCATGTATAAGCAGGAGTATAATAAAGGTGTGCAACAGTAAATAAACAGTAAGTAAAGCAGGTAAAGCAAGGCAGTAAGAACAGTAGCGACAAGTAATCCATCTCGTACCCTAACTTATATGAATGCCATACAAACTTATAAGTTAGGATTTCCAGGAATTATAACTCATCATATAAAAGAGCCCATACTAATTTATATGATGAGGATCTGCAAGTGCGTATGCTATGCTTATGCTATGAATGATTATGCAATGAACTCACACACACGACTCTGTGCACACAGACCTTTGTAGTTCCCTCTATTTGAGAGGAAGCCAACCTCTCGGGTACCAACCGCTGTGACACACGGTGGTAGCAGACTGGGCTGTCCACTCCTAGGCGGGTATGCACACTACCAGGCCTAGACCGCACGTACACCTCGACGCTAAACAACCGCAGAGCTCTGCGTACTCTTTGCTGGAGTCCACCAGGCTTTGAGCTAAGTGGAAGGTGTCTTCGAGGAATTGTCGTCCCGACACGCAGACAAGCTGGCCCCTCAGACCCCAACACACCCGCTAAGTTCACGTACCGCGGTCGGTGTGACGACCTGCCTAATACCGAAGACCTGCCACAATTATCCAAGAACTAACGGGGCTATCCTCCCCTTGAGCCTCCAACTCGTCCAACCCAGTATACCACACACCTGTCACTCCCACACTGGGAGGAGATATATAAATCCAATCTTACGCTACTATGGCTACTCTTGCCTACTTTAAATGTTATTGCAATTTAGGGTTAATCTTGGACTTCCCGAGGGTTACCCTGTAAGGGGCTCGCTACGGTACTAGGAACTTGTTGGAGTTTCTTAGGTGATCTCAAAGCAATCAATAGTTAGTCTTGCTGCCAACGCAATATGAGCCTATAGGGTCGCACATAAAAGCGTTTGGAGAAATTGGAGAAAGGATTGTGTTGGCCTCACTTATATTGGATATGAGTGGATGACCAATCCTGTGACTATATAGAGTTAAGTTGAGAATGTCTCAACGGGAAAATCGTTTAAAGGGTTTAAGCGGATGGATTTGAATAGTCGAATTCGGTTATTATGAATAACCGAATTCGGTTATTGGAATTCGGTTATAGTGTATAGTCGAATTCGGTTATTGGAAAATTCGGTTATTGTGATTAACCGAATTCGGTTATAGTGTATAACCGAATTCGGCTATTCTGTATAGTCGAATTTGAATAACCGAATCCGTTGAAATGATTTCACCGAATATGATCCGAATTCGGTTAATAGGATTAGTCGAATTCGGTTAATCAAATTCTGGACAGAAATGTTCTGTATTTCCCTGTGGTCTGCGGATAGCCTATTTTATGCCTTGGGTATAAAAGGAATGCGATTAGGTCTTATTGAGACACGGTTTTAGATCGAGCCTGATCACGATTTTATCAGAAGCCTTTCGCGATTTCTGAAGAGGCGAAGATGGAAGAGTTCCGCTCGTAGCCTGTCTGCAGCTCCTCTTCCGCCGCCGCTAGTCGACGCCGCCGGTCGCCGCCTCCTCTGGATCGGGCCTAGCAGCCCGTGAGGACGTAGAGAGCATCCTTCTCCAACCTAGTTCTTGTGCGACAAGAAGCTAGGGTTCTTCATCGCTTGTGTGGACTTCTGTAGAGGGATCGATCTATTTCGATCCTTGAAGAACTCAAGGCAGATCTCGGATTTCTCTTGGAGCATCTTGGTTGAGTATTGACTCAACCCCGCAAAGGTATATCGTATTTAGATTTCCTTTTATCTCTTGAATCATGTAAGATCGCAAGATCCGTTATTCTCTTTTGGGTTGTTCTTGTTCTTTCCGCTGCGCACATTTGATGTGTCGTCCCTAATGTAGGGATATAGAAAACCCAACAGTGGTATCAGAGCTAGGTTGCGGTCAAGTGCGTGTAAATTGGGACATTTAGAAGTGTTCTAAATGCCCTAATTTCTTCTTGGTATATCACATGCGATGTGATTTTGTGCGGTTTCTAGTGGCACGGCCCCCTTGGAACCCCGCCAGGAACGCATGCGATTGCGTTGCGATTTTCATGTTTCAGAGGTTGTCTCTCCTCTGCAGTAACCGTCCCTCAAAATGGTTTGTGAAACCAAATAGTTTAGATTATTGAATCTGACATGAGAGACGAGCTTGTCTACTGCATGAGTGAAGTTGTTGTTCATATGTCCAATGCATGTAAGTCTGGAGATTTAGAAGTGTTCTAAATGCTCAGATTTAGCCCTGTTTGTCAAAGTGTTGATAAACTGTTTTTGTGCACATCTGGGGTGCATCTGGAATATGAATGTTGTTTTTCATTTTGAGAAATGTGCACGGTGATTAAATGTTAATCACGATGAAATGTTCATCAATCGAAAGATAAAATCCCTTATCCAATATTAAGTATACGGATGCCTTCCGATGGATGACACTCTTCCTGCCTCGATCGATGAAGTGTGGGCTTGCCAAAGCAAGGTGCATTAATCTATCTTGGTAAGGGTGCGAGCGGATAATTGTGATATCCCATTGTCGACATCGGGTCTAACTTAACTAGGTGACCTCAAAGGTTGAGTGCCTAGAGGCATAGGGTTGGCATGCACCATATGATGGATGCGAATAAAGAGTTATTCACCAGCCATACAAGAGTTGCATAAGGATGCAATTGGCAAGCGTTGCCTACCTAAATAACCGCATTATGAGAGGAACGCCAAAGCGGACTCGTGGTGTTGGTGAAATACGGGTCTTGTCCACTAAGAGAGTAGCTCGCATAAACTCTCCGTGTCAATATAAAGGGTTATTGATTCGATCAAAAATAGTGGGAGCTTTAATTAAAGTCCAAATTAAAATAAATTGTATTTTGAAATTTTGGTACTGATTAAGTTCTGCATGAATTCTTGTAGAATTCCATGGCCAGTGGTTCACACTCCACTCTGTCCCTGAGAGCTATCCTTGAGAAGGACAAGCTTAGCGGGACAAACTATATGGACTGGTATAGGAACCTGAGAATTGTTCTCAGGCAAGAGCGAAAGCTCTACGTCTTGTAAGAAGAAGCCCCCGAGGTGCCGACCGGGAACACGTCCCGTGCTGATAAGGATGCTTATAAGAAGTATACCGATGACGCCTTAGACGTCGAGTGCCTTATGCTTGCCACCATGAACTCT
This sequence comes from Dactylorhiza incarnata, assembly GCA_033032865.1. NCBI lineage: Eukaryota > Viridiplantae > Streptophyta > Magnoliopsida > Asparagales > Orchidaceae > Dactylorhiza > Dactylorhiza incarnata. Next base: position 539,264 of record JAWHQI010000430.1, on the reverse strand, counting down.
GAGCTTCAGAAGCAACATGAGAACATGGGGTGCAAGGAGATTGACGAGCACCTAAAGAAAATGTTTCAAGGGCAAGCTCGTCAAGAGAGGTTCGATGTCACGAAGGCCTTATTTCAGTGCAAAATGGGAGCTCGAGACTCAGTTGGTACTCACGTACTCAAGATGATTGGGTATATAGAGAACCTGGAGAGACTGGGTTTTCCTCTGGGTCAAGAGTTGGCCACAGATCTTATCCTGCAATCGTTGCCGGATAGTTATGAGCAGTTCGTCTTGAACTATAACATGAATGAAATAGACAAGACACTGCCCGAGCTCCTGGGCATGTTGCGAACTGCCGAGATTAACATGAAGAAGGCCAAGCCTGCTAGTCCCATATTGATGGTACATAAAGGCAAGGGTAAGGCCAAGGGCTTCAAGAAGACGAAGGTAGGACCTAAGTCACATCTTGAGCCCAAATCTTCTGCGCTGAAAAAGAAGAGCACCGTGAAGGAAGGGAAATGCCACCACTGTGGCAAGGCTGGTCATTGGAGGAGGAATTGTCCTTCGTACATTGACGGTCTGCGGAAAATGAAGGGAGGTATGACTTCCGCTTCGAATGTTTACGTTATAGAGATAAACCTTTCTGCTCCTTCATCTTGGGTATTGGATACCGGATGTGGTTCTCATATTTGTACAAATGTGCAGGAACTAAGAAGGAGAAGATTGCTGAGTAAAGGAGAGGTGGACCTGCGCGTCGGCAATGGAGCAAGAGTTGCTGCTGTAGCCGTAGGGGTTTACCATCTTTCTTTGCCCAGTGGGCTTGTAATAGAACTTAATAATTGTTATTTTGTTCTGGCCATAACTAGAAACATTATATCCATTTCATGCTTAGACATGATTGGATTTTCTTTTATAATTAAGAACAACTATTGTTCTATATTTAAGAATGATGTTTGTTATGCTGTAGCTCAATTGTTTCATGGTCTTTATGTTTTGAACCTAGACCATCCGATCTATAATGTAGATAATAATAAAAGACTAAGAACAAATGACTCAAATCCTATATATCTCTGGCATTGTCGTTTGGGCCATATAAACGAGAGGCGCATATCCAAGCTCCATAAAGGTGGACTATTGGACTCATTTGATTATGAATCATTTGAGCGATGCGAGTCTTGTTTATTAGGCAAAATGACTAAAGCCCCTTTCACTGGTTAAACTGAGAGGGCTGAGGATCTTTTGGGTATAATACATAGTGATGTATGCGGACCCATGAGTTCTATGGCTAGAGGTGGGTATTTCTACTTCGTTACATTTACTGATGATTTCAGTAGATACGGATACGTGTATCTTATGAAGTGCAAATCCGAAACTTTTGAAAAGTTCAAAGAGTTTAAGAATGAAGTAGAGAACCAATTGGGTAAGAAGGTTAAAGCACTCCGATCTGATCGAGGTGGCGAATACCTGAGTCATGAGTTCCGTGATCATCTGAAAGAGTGTGGTATTGTATCACAGCTCACTCCACCTAGGACACCGCAACATAATGGTGTGTCTGAGAGGAGAAATCGTACTCTGTTAGACATGGTACGGTCGATGATGAGTCATGCAGACTTGCCTGTTTCCTTTTGGGGTTTTGCTTTAGAGACTGCTGCAATGACACTGAATCGCGCTCCAACGAAAACGGTTCTAAAGACACCATATGAGATATGGACTAGGAAGCGTCCTAGTATGTCGTTCATTAAAATTTGGGGTTGTGAGGCATACGTGAGACGTCAAATGCCTGACAAGCTGGAACCCAAATCAGATAAGTGTTATCTGGTGGGATATCCTAAGGAAACGAAAGGATATTACTTTTACCTACCGTCTGAAGGCAAAGTGTTTGTCGCAAGGACGGGTGTCTTCTTGGAGAAAGAGTTCTTGTCAAGAAAGACGCAAAAGGTAGAACTTGAAGAAGTTCAAGAACCACAAGTAGTGAATGAACCAGAATTGGATTCTGAGCCAGGACTACAAGATGTTGTAGCTGGAGAACCTGCTCAAGAGACACAAGTCCTACGTAGATCTGGTAGACCAAGATTTGAGCCTGAGAGATATGGATTTCTCGTGTCTCAAATAGGTAATGTGTTGCTTATGGATCATGATGATGAACCAGCGACCTACCAAGAGGCTATGAATGGACCGGACTCCGACAAATGGCTTGAGGCTATGAAATCCGAAATGGACTCCATGTATACAAACCAAGTTTGGAACTTGGTGGAACCACCTGAAGGGGTACGACCCATAGGGTGCAAGTGGGTCTTCAAGAAGAAGACCGACGTGGATGGGAATGTACAGACATTCAAAGGGCGACTGGTGGCTAAGGGTTTCAAGCAAATTCATGGTGTTGACTATGATGAGACCTTTTCCCCTGTTGCCATGGTAAAGTCCATTAGGATATTGCTTGCTATTGCTGCGTATTATGACTACGAGATCTGGCAGATGGATGTCAAAACGGCTTTCCTAAATGGAAACCTTCTTGAGGAAGTGTACATGACACAACCCGAGGGTTTTGTATTCCCAAATGAAGCCACTAAAATATGCAAGCTGAACAGATCCATCTATGGATTGAAACAGGCCTCTAGAAGTTGGAATCTTCGTTTTGATGAGAAGATCAAAGAGTTTGGTTTTGTCAAGAATGAGGATGAACCGTGTGTTTACAAGCGAATCAGTGGGAGCATTGTTGTCTTCCTGATATTGTATGTAGATGACATACTGCTGATCGGGAATGACGTACCTACCCTGAAAGTTGTTAAGAACAACCTAGGGAACTGCTTTTCTATGAAAGACTTGGGTGAAGCGACTTACATACTCGGTATTAAGATCTATAGAGATAGATCGAAAAAGTTGCTGGGTTTGACCCAGAGTCCGTACATTGAGAAGGTGTTGAAGCGGTTCAACATGCTTGAGTCCAAGAAAGGATTTTTGCCCATGTCACATGGTGTGAATCTCTCTAAGGACCAATGTCCAAAATCTTGTGAAGATAAGGACCGCATGAAATTGATTCCATATGCTTCGGCAATTGGGTCAATCATGTATGCAATGTTATGTACTCGACCCGATGTCTCTTTTGCTTTAAGCATGACAAGCAGGTATCAGTCTGATCCCAGTGAATGTCACTGGATAGCCGTAAAGAATATCCTGAAATACTTGAGAAGGACTAAGGATGTATTCTTGGTGTATGGTGGAGAGGAAGAGCTCGTTGTAAGTGGTTACACGGATGCAAGCTTCCAAACTGATAGGGATGATTCGAAGTCTCAGTCAGGGTTTGTGTTTTGCCTGAATGGAGGAGCTGTGAGCTGGAAGAGTTCCAAGCAAGAGACAGTTGCTGATTCTACAACTGAGGCCGAGTATATCGCTGCGGCAAATGCAGCGAAGGAGGCTGTATGGATTAGGAAATTCATCGGCGAGCTAGATGTAGTTCCTAGCATTGTTGGTCCCGTAGTTCTCTACTGTGATAACAATGGTGCAATTGCACAATCTAAGGAACCTAGATCCCATCAGCGCTCCAAGCACATACTTCGGCGGTTCCATCTTATTCGTGAGATTGTCGAACGAGGAGATGTGAACATTTGCAGAGTGCCGACTGAGGAGAATATTGCAGATCCACTGACAAAACCTCTCGCGCAGAGAAAGCATGATGGTCATACTAGATCAATGGGTATACGATACCTGAGTGATCATCTCTAGTGGGAGTCTTGTGGGTTGCATGTAAAATATATATTCTGTTGGCTGTTTATTATTCATTCATATGATGAATTATGTACCAATTATTTCCTTTTACAATTAATGGCAAGTTCTTTTATTATGATATACTGTTTCTATATGATAGAATAAAATTCGTGATAAATACCCTTAGAATGTTCGCTTCCATAGGACATCAAGTACGTGACTTGAATGTGAGAGCCTATGATTTCGAAGCTTCATTCTTAAAAGGTCCCTGGTCGAGGTATCATCGTAGAATCTAAGGGTGATGATGATACATTAAGACTAGCATGTGTGTTGACTGATGACCGGTTCTCACAGGTCATGATATTGTGATATCAAGTCATCACATGGGTACTTGTTAGTGAACAAGTTGTACTGGACAGACCCACCTTGAGACTACTTTGTGGATTGTTATATGAACGTGTCACAAGTAGGTCTCAACTAACAATGGTGTTTGTGGTCCTTTGACCTGAAGTCACAGCATTCATCAAATGAGGAAGAGCGTACTTTGATGCCATCTAAAGTCTTCTCTTGAGAAAGGTTGATGATAAGGGTGGTAATTGGGTATGTTACGAATCATTTGGATGTTTGCGTGTGAGCAGAAATGGAATTTGTCCTCCTTTATGACAGGAGTTACATCCATGGGCCCTTGATGGAATGAGACTGAGAAATGCATGGCCATGCTTGGTAGAGTCAATATGTGATATTGAGCTCACCAATTTTCAGACAGTCTATTCTAGATCAGGAAACTGGGATTGAACGATTATGAGGGTGACACGGTCCATGCCTCTAGTTCTATCCGGATGTAAGGGACAAAGGGACATGACAACACTGAAACATTGGTTAAGACAGGCTTATTGAGTTATGAACTCTTATTGCTTGGGTAGCAATGATGTATTGCTAGATGCCGCTCATTGTTTGTGAGACTTTTATTGATACTTTGTGATCAAGTGGGAGACTGTTGGAGTTTCTTAGGTGATCTCAAAGCAATCAATAGTTAGTCTTGCTGCCAACGCAATATGAGCCTATAGGGTCGCACATAAAAGCGTTTGGAGAAATTGGAGAAAGGATTGTGTTGGCCTCACTTATATTGGATATGAGTGGATGACCAATCCTGTGACTATATAGAGTTAAGTTGAGAATGTTTCAACGGGAAAATCGTTTAAAGGGTTTAAACGGATGGATTTGAATAGTCGAATTCGGTTATTATGAATAACCGAATTCGGTTATTGGAATTCGGTTATAGTGTATAGTCGAATTCGGTTATTGGAAAATTCGGTTATTGTGATTAACCGAATTCGGTTATAGTGTATAACCGAATTCGGCTATTCTGTATAGTCGAATTTGAATAACCGAATCCGTCGAAATGATTTCACCGAATATGATCCGAATTCGGTTAATAGGATTAGTCGAATTCGGTTAATCAAATTCTGGACAGAAATGTTCTGTATTTCCCTGTGGTCTGCGGATAGCCTATTTTATGCCTTGGGTATAAAAGGAATGCGATTAGGTCTTATTGAGAAACGGTTTTAGATCGAGCCTGATCACGATTTTATCAGAAGCCTTTCGCGATTTCTGAAGAGGCGAAGACGGAAGAGTTCCGCTCGTAGCCTGTCCGCAGCTCCTCTTCCGCCGCCGCTAGTCGACGCCGCCAGGTCGCCGCCTCCTCTGGATCGGGCCTAGCAGCCCGTGAGGACGTAGAGAGCATCCTTATCCAACCTAGTTCTTGTGCGACAAGAAGCTAGGGTTCTTCATCGCTTGTGTGGACTTCTGTAGAGGGATCGATCTATTTCGATCCTTGAAGAACTCAAGGCAGATCTCGGATTTCTCTTGGAGCATCTTGGTTGAGTATTGACTCAACCCCGCAAAGGTATATCGTATTTAGATTTCCTTTTATCTCTTGAATCATGTAAGATCGCAAGATCCGTTATTCTCTTTTGGGTTGTTCTTGTTCTTTCCGCTGCGCACATTTGATGTGTCGTCCCTAATGTAGGGATATAGAAAACCCAACAGAACTACAATGGGATGACACCCCAAAGTTCCCTTTCTCAAGACACTTAATATTATTGGTATCTACCCATAAGATTACCCTCTTATCATTTCACTTGAATTAACCTCAGTGCTTTATGACCCTCTAAGGGGAAAGACGATCTTTCGTCAATCCCGAGCACAGCCTTACCCATAGCTCGCCAAGCACTCTCATCACCTAAACTCTTTTTGGTGACCTCAACCTCTTCATCCAAATCAGGTACACCAACTACCCCCCATTCCCACCTAATGGTCTACAAGTTATCTCCATTCTACCGTTTTACTATTCGCAGACCAAATGAGTTAGATGAACCACATAAGGGGAGGTACTACAAATATTCATCCAATTGACTCTAGATTATTACCAGAAGACTATCATGATATTATAAGACTAAGCTCGACTTTTACTCAAGGGTTGTTTCTCATCCAACCCTGGGATTTCACTACCCACCTTGCATGTTTAACAATCATATTACTTGTTATATCACATTTAAGTACGATGTCTACTCGTTTAGGGAACTCATATTCTCAACTTTGCACAGGACTGCTTGTGCATTCATCATAATCTCACACATGATTCCGAGGATCTTGCACGTGATCCCTTCGATATACTACAATCATTACCGACGTCTTCTTATTCAATTACGGATGATAAATCACCTTAAATCCGTACGAGAATACCCACTATATTTATTGTAATCATAAACAATCATCATTAATGACAAATACCTTCAATGATTATCACAGCATCGGTTCAACTATATTACTTGCGATCCTAAAGGATTAAGCATTTATAACAATACTTAATTTGTTATCGCATCATCGAGGTGCACATTCGATCATCATCCGCGACGTGTTAAGTCTATGATCTATCCGCTAACCTTTATTAATAAATCACAAAGTCTGAATGATGTACCCAAACAGGACAGCCCTCGAGAATCGGATTTCGGGGAGCTACACTCCTCCGAAAATATCGTGTCGCCCCATTTTGGAAAGGTCTCTCCGATAGCTACAACTTTCATGTTCTCTCCAAGAACTGAGAAACCAGCCACTAGTAATCCCACCATATGCAATCATGAACATCAACTCACCCATGCAATACCATGTAATTACCTTGTGCTATCAAGCACCCTTGGACATCAACTTAGTCCCTTCTTATCATGCTTCGCAAAACATCTCAAGGCACCCATGGCCTTAGCATAAACATTTCAAAGCACCACCGGCCTGCGCATAAACATTTCAAGGCACCACCGGCCTGCGCATAACGTTCAACAACGTTCCAACAAAAGTAGGGCGATAGCAGGTTCATACATGGTAATTCTCTTTCATGATTCTACGGTACTACTAGTGCGCATTTCCAATCATACACATTCCCTTAAGAATTAATCCCAACATCAATATCTCTAAAATCACTGTCACCGTGCCTCATCATCTATAACATGATTCGCATATGACTTTAATTTATCCGAGTTTCTGACTTAGCATTTACACCACAGTTAAGACATTCAACAGAAGATTAATAACTTTAAAAAAATGACGCACCCAAAAATTACAAAACTTCACAAGGATGATTATAATCATGATAATAATCACTCCACCAATTTTCATGAGCGTCGAAGCAATATTTTGGGAGATATTCATAAATTACCGTAATCGAGTGTGATACGACACTGTTCAGTAAAACAGACATTCAGAAAGCTCTACTCAACCAAAAATTATGATTAACCTCAATATGGAAAGCTAAGAAGAAGAGATACAACTTTTATGTTTACCACAAAACCCAGAACTTAGTGTTTCATACCCAAAATCCTCATTGAAGTCAACAAGCCCAAATCTGGACAGAAAACAGAGCACAAAATCCTGATTTAATTCTCTGGACAGTCCACTCGACTGGACATCTAGAGAGCTACAGATCACCCTAGAAAAATTGTAACCTATCGTTGGAAAGCTCTCTTCAAGGGCTACAACTTTCATGTTGAGTCCAAAGCCTGGATCTTACTGGAACATGTCCAAAACTGGACTTGAACTCAGCAGTAGCTACCTGGACAGCAAGCTCTCCTGTACTAGACAGGACCAACTTCTGAACAGCCAATTTCGATTGCACTTTGAGGGAGCTAAAAAGCTCCCCAGAAGACGCACAACCAGTCGCTGTAAAGGTCTTTCCAAGGGCTACAACGTTTATGTTGAACCCAAGGCCTGGATCCAGCTAGAACATGCCTAAAAAGAGGATCGAAGCCAGCCGCGCCATTAGACAGATTTTGTGAACATTATTTATATTAAAAACTGGACGGATCTAAAAGCTGAACGGACAACATCCGGTCATCTTTTTCCTCCAGCCTAGGGCTTGTGATTTGCCCGACCTGGAGTAACACATCTCTTCGTCGGCCACCAAAAACCCCAAACCGACCGACTAACTCCGCCACCACCTTCCTCGCTTTGAGGTACATCGACGGGTGACGTGTTAGCGGTCGGAAGTGGCCGGAACATTTATTTCAGGCCGTCTCTTCACGGCTTGCTCTCCAATCGACTCTTTTGAGATCGATATCTCACCTAGTGTGATATAGGAAACTAGCACCAAGGGAGAGGGGAGGAAGCTCACCGAGTATCCATGCATGCTACCCAATAGCCGCGTATGCGGCATTTGTCCATTGCTCTCCGTCGTGGTCGGATCTCGCCAATCTGAACCCCGTCGAATGTTGCCGAAGAGGCAACGACCTTGCTGAGTGGGCTAGTTTCGGCCTTGGAAATAGTGCTCGCCGGAGAATGAAGTCGTAGAATGAAGAGGGCTGTTTTGGCTTGGAGAATGTGGCTGTCGCTTGGAGTTGGCCGAAGAAGGTGCAACTCGATTCGGAGAGGTCTCGTTGGAGATGGCTGCTCGGCCATGGAGGAAGCAGAAATGGAGGGGTTGGCTTCGTCCATGGTCAGATCTGGAGGAGGAGAGAAAAGTAGAGAGAGGGATTTGGGTGAGATCGATCTGGAGCTGGGTTGCGGCCTGGAGGTTTGCTGGAGCTTGGAGGGGAGATCGCTGGCCAACCATGGTCGTTTGGAGAGGAAGAGGCCGCCGGAGTCGGAGATAGAGCAGCTCCATTGGAGAGGAGTTCGGCCATGGAGAGCTTCTGCTTGGGGAGACGGGGCTGCGGTTTGGAGAGGAGATCTCGCCGGAGTAGGTGCGCCGGAGGTGGAGGTCGCCGGCCCTAGAGATTGGAGATCGGAGTGGAGGGGAGAGCTTGACGGCGGGCTGCTGGGAGGAGGGGCTCGGGTCTTCTGCTTCTTAACCTAACAGGTAAGTGTATATATATATATATATTATATATTATTACTTATATTATTATTTATGTATTAAACGCTCATATCTCGTCTTAGAGGACTCGAAAATTGTCCCGGACGAGCTCGTTTTGATCGTCTCGCTGACACGCACCCACTGAAACAATTCGAGATCAATTTCGAGTTCGTTTGCCTATTTTACGCTCCCTGGAGCGTTTGCGGCACAATTTGACTTAAACGTCAAAACTCCTTCAAACGACATCGAAATCGCAAACGGATAAATTCGTTGAACTCGTACTATTGTTACGAGTCTATCAAGACCGACTGGGGTCAATTGCGAGATCGATTGGTCAATTTCACCATTTTGGATAAATATGCTATTCGCAGACGACATTAATAAATTTGCCGATTCTCATCAGAATCGAGCGCGGACAGTTTTGTTGAACTCGTATAGGCTTCACGAGTCTAACAAAACTGACTGGGGTGAATACCGAGACCGTCTGCTGCATATTGCCTTTTGGATAATTCTGTCAAGGCAGGTGCGCCTCCTTCGAGTTTTATCGCTCAAGTTATGCTCTCCGGACGGCTCGGATCCCGATATAGCAAACATCGGGACAAATAATAGAACTGGTACTCGCCGCAATCGTCGAGTGCACTTCCCTGGCTCAGGTGCAAGCCTGGCCCTCAGTACATCCCGAGCTCGAGTCACCTCGCTCGACTCAAAAACGCGCACAAGGGGTCTAGCTCGAATCGGGATGTTACAAATCCAATAAATGAAGAAACAATTTCGTCCCCGAAATTTAAGTTGAGGTTAGGGGGGGTCTTCCGAATGAGATCGAAACATACTCACCGTATGCAGTTACAGATGATTCACCCTTAACAATATCAAAGTCATTTATACATTCCCAAGCGTTATGTTTTATACATAGGGTCTAGATTGGGCGAGCGCTCTTGTCTTGTCCAGTCATACGAATTAATCGTGGCTCACATTATTTCTACCATAGCTAATAGAAACTACACATTGCCGTCCTAAACAAAAAAAATAATTCAAACTGGAACGATATATGGCAGTCCCAAATTAAAATATAACGAAACTGAAGATGTAAATCGGCCCCAAACCGAAACACATTATATATAATTTATATATATAGCAGCTCTTAGGATTTTAATTGTATACAGCAGCCCAAATCTCCTAACATTTAATTCCAGACATTTCACGAACCAGGAGATTTACTTTAGCATAAACTAGGGAAATTCCGTAAAACTCCCAACACATAATCTCTAGCATAGACCAAGCAGCTACCAACATATTTCCCAAAAACTCTAGCATAAAGATAAAACCAGGAAAACCTGGAAGAAACCTGTAAGCAATGCAAATCATATAATCTAGAAGGAATTTCTAGCACGACCAAGGGAATTCACCAAAACTCCCATTATCATCAAACAGCTGCTATTCATGAAACCAAGAAAACACAAAGCAACTACTAACAATCGACTTTCCTGCCTACCATGAGTCTTCAGCACACTTCCTCGGTACTCCTATTTTGCTTACTATATCCATAAATCATAAATGTCATCCAGTGCAACGACACAACTCCTCTGAATTCCTGAGAATCAGAGGTCAAGTTTAGGGTAATCACATTTTTCTTACAGGCAACACGTCGGGCGAGGTCGATAAGCCAACAAGGCTTCTACAAGGGTTTAGTGTACGTCAGGTGATTTCACATGGTCCGAAAATTACTACACGCATTTAAAACGCAATTGTATGAATTTGTCAACTTAACAAACCATGTAACAATGCCTTAGCACCACAGGTGCTACAATTCCGTATCCTTTATCTTATATCGGACGCTTGCAATCACACCTCTCTGATCAGAAATCGATACAGTTCCCACTTGACAAACTTTAAGGCGTCCCCCGAAATTTGTCATGCGGTCGTCAGATCGACCTTTGATCCTTGAGAGACACCACAACGCTACGTTACAGCTTACTTCCCTACTTAGTCTTCGATTAGAGTGAAGACCTGCTCACCTTTAAGGTACTCACCTCTAACACTCTGGGAGTGAAATTACCCCAAACCAAAACCTGGTGTTCAATCAATCCCCCTCGCCTAAGATGAACACATTCATCAAGGAGTGCCAAATTCCAAATACTAAAACAGGCAGACAATTCTTTATACAACACACTACCTCTTAGTCAGGTGCTACTTTTATCTCGGGATTTACATCATTTCATTTAAGGGCTCCTAGACCGTGAACATAAACCTTATCCAATGGTTGGGTTTCGGTACAGAGCCTTTAGAGGACTGCCTTGTCGAGGCAATACCATCACGCGTACACCCACCTGTACGTATAGAGACATATTCATATCTTACTAAATAAATAAAAGCACTTACCGTCAATATTCCATTCACATGTTCAAATCACGGCGCGTCTCAACATCCTTGACGCTCTCACCCGTATTGAGAGGTTAACACGAATCCAACCCTCATCGTTCAAGTACTATATAAATAAACAGGATCTAAGGGAAAGCGAAGTCGGAGCATAAATAGGCCAAGAAACGAAGGGACAAGCCCCCACACATTTTTGGACTAAATTTCTTCCACCGCCCATATAGTACATTCATCACACGTATGGGCACAAACCTTAGGGGGCATATCTTCCTCGACTTAGAGTTCTTACTATATAGATCCCCGCAACGACGCACTCATATACCAGCCGGGATGATTTTCCCTTCGACACGAGTTATGCAGACTACCAAAAGTAGGGCATACTTCACGTATGATAAACAAAATAAAATCCACTACAGGCGTCCTACCAACCCTGCCAACAATCCTCAATGGCATGCATGTTTATTTTATAAAAACTTTTATGATTTTAGATCATCAAACAAGTCATATTAATATTGTTGACTCCACCGCCTAACACTTATTAATTTTCCGATGTCAAGTAATTACAACACTAAAGGAAACGTTCACCGAGGATTTCCAAACCCAAGGGTAGTTGATCATCATACCCGCCATGCATGCACAAAATTTCATTAACTTCCCAGTTATAATGTTATCACAAGCATAGCTGTGTATCCCCAAAGTGTAAATTTACTACTCTCCTCGTTACTTATCCACATAATCTTAGAACAATATAAAGAAAATGATCATCTTCAAAAAATGTTTTTCCTCTCTTATTCTGCTAATAAAATTCCTATCAACCCAAACATGGCCTTAGCAGTCTTCTTTGCTTAAGGTGAATTAACTCTCAAGGGTCAAAACTTCCAATGTCAAAAATTACAAAGATTCTAACTCCTCAAGGGATCCAAGACGGTACATAACTAGCCCAATAAACGAAGAGATAAGCCCCCGTATCTCTTCGACTGAGTTTCTTCTACCACCAATATAACACATTCGTCCCAACATGAGCCTTCTTTGGATCCGAATTCTTATCGTATCTTCTCCATATGAAACCTTCTACATAAATAGAAGTGAGAGGTAACGACATACAGTATAAAAGGCATGCTTGGTGGTCTCTTACTAAGCTGATAATGGACTACAGGCACCAATCTCATTGAGATTGCCCTAACATTTTTTTTGGGTAAGATGATAATACTACTCCATATCTGGTATAAAAATCTCAGGGTGCGAGTCTCTAGCATTTACACTCACATTAAACTCTTCCCTTAGACACTCAAGGTCACTTATTGCTTGGCCCAATCATCCCCAAGATCCGTATAAGGCTAGGATACGTCACGACCTATCCTGCTAAGTCGACCAAAATGGTATCCTATGTCAAACCAACTCTGACTGTTGGAATGAGAAAACAAATTACTTTCTCGGAATGAGCCAACATCTGTATGAAAGGGTACGAGTTTGGCTTAGGTTGGCACTTTCTATAGGAAAAAGCGGACATACTTATTGTGAATTACACATGGGCACACCACCGCTTCCACTGCATCAGTTTGTCCTCAAACTGATCTAGCTAGCAGGGGTAGCCTAGTGGTCTAATGGACTTCTTTATCTCAGGATCATTGCAAGCTGATACCATTTGTAAGATCCCCCTCCCGGAACACACAACACGGCCGAGGGGAGTCTTATGCCCAGGACAGCCGCCTTGCGGAAGCACCAGCACACGAGCTGGCCTCCCCCACAAGACGCCTATCCTGCCGGCCAAACCAACTAAACAGCGCCAACCCATCAATAATAGAAAGCATTAAAAGCCAAAGATTCACAATAAGTAATAATGTCCAAATCAGAGAATAAGAAAGACAGAAAGCTACACAAGCTCCTGCAAATCATCAGAGTATCCAGCTAAATGGCCCACGGGCTACATCTCAAAACACTCACCCGCCTCTGTCACTGACGGCAGCTAAGGTACCATAAACCCCAGCCCTGCACACCTGACCTGGCTGGCCCCCAGTGTTGAACGCTGCCACACCACTGAATGTACTCCTAAAAAGAGGGACGTAGCAACCGTTAGTCATAAAGACTAAGTGGCTTCCCATCCGCTCCCCCGACGACTCCAAGGCACCGGGCGGAAGGAAAGGAAGAAAAGCTGCAATATAACAGTAATATATACAAAGCAGGTGACGGGGAAAGTAAACTAGTATATACACAAATTCTAAGCTACACAAGTGTAAAAGGGGATAATCTAATCATGTATAAGCAGGAGTATAATAAAGGTGTGCAACAGTAAATAAACAGTAAGTAAAGCAGGTAAAGCAAGGCAGTAAGAACAGTAGCGACAAGTAATCCATCTCGTACCCTAACTTATATGAATGCCCATACAAACTTATAACTTAGGATTTCCAGGAATTATAACTCATCATATAAAAGATCCCATACTAATTTATATGATGAGGATCTGCAAATTCGTATGTTATGCTTATGCTATGAATGATTATGCAATGAACTCACACACACGACTCTGTGCACAGGGACCTTTGTAGTTCCCTCTATTTGAGAGGAAGCCAACCTCTCGGGTACCAACCGCTGTGACACACGGTGGTAGCGGACCGGGCTGTCCACTCCTAGGAGGGTATGCACACTACCAGGCCTAGACCGCACGTACGCCTCGACGCTAAACAACCGCGGAGCTCTGCATACTCTTTGCTGGAGTCCACCAGGCTTTGAGCTAAGTGGAAGGTGTCATTCGAGGAATTGTCGTCCCGACACGCAGACAAGCTGGCCCCTCAGACCCCAACACACCCGCTAAGTCCACGTACCGCGGTCGGTGTGACGACCTGCCTAATACCGAAGACCTGCCACAATTATCCAAGAACTAACGGGGCTATCCTCCCCTCGAGCCTCCAGCTCATCCAACCCAGTATACCACACACCTGTCACTCCCACACTGGGAGGAGATATATAAATCCAATCTTACGTTACTATGGCTACTCTTGCCTACCTTAAATGTTATTGCAATTTAGGGTTAATCTTGGACTTCCCGAGGGTTACCCTGTAAGGGGCTCGCTACGGTACTAGGAACTACAATGGGATGACACCCCAAAGTTCCCTTTCTCAAGACACTTAATATTATTGGTATCTACCCATAAGATTACCCTCTTATCATTTCACTTGAATTAACCTCAGTGCTTTATGACCCTCTAAGGGGAAAGACGATCTTTCGTCAATCCCGAGCACAGCCTTACCCATAGCTCGCCAAGCACTCTCATCACCTAAACTCTTTTTGGTGACCTCAACCTCTTCATCCAAATCAGGTACACCAACTACCCCCCATTCCCACCTAATGGTCTACAAGTTATCTCCATTCTACTGTTTTACTATTCGCAGACCAAATGAGTTAGATGAACCACATAAGGGGAGGTACTACAAATATTCATCCAATTGACTCTAGATTATTACCAGATGACTATCATGATATTATAAGACTAAGCTCGGCTTTTACTCAAGGGTTGTTTCTCATCCAACCCTGGGATTTCACTACCCACCTTGCATGTTTATCAATCATATTACTTGTTATATCACATTTAAGTACGATGCCTACTCATTTAGGGAACTCATATTCTCAACTTTGCACAGGACTGCTTGTGCATTCATCATAATCTCACACATGATTCCGAGGATCTTGCACGTGATCCCTTCGATATACTACAATCATTACCGACGTCTTCTTATTCAATTACGGATGATAAATCACCTTAAATCCGTACGAGAATACCCACTATATTTATTGTAATCATAAACAATCATCATTAATGACAAATACCTTCAATGATTATCACAGCATCGGTTCAACTATATTACTTGCGATCCTAAAGGATTAAGCATTTATAACAATACTTTAATTGGTTATCGCATCATCGAGGTGCACATTTGAACATCATCCGCGAAGTGTTAAGTCTATGATCTGTCCGCTAACCTTTATTAATAAATAACAAAGTCAGAATGATGTACCCAAACAGGACAGCCCTCGAGAATCGGATTTCGGGGAGCTACACTCCTCCGAAAATATCGTGTCGCCCCATTTTGGAAATGTCTCTCCGATAGCTACAACTTTCATGTTCGCTCTAAGAACTGAGAAACCGGCCACTAGTAATCCCACCATATGCAATCATGAACATCAACTCACCCATGCAATACCATGTAATTACCTTGTTCTATCAAGCACCCTTGGACATCAACTTAGTCCCTTCTTATCATGCTTCGCAAAACATCTCAAGGCACCCCTGGCCTTAGCATAAACATTTCAAAGCACCACCGGCCTGCGCATAAACATTTCAAGACACCACCGGCCTGCGCATAACGTTCAACAACGTTCCAACAAAAGTAGGGCAATAGCGTGTTCGTACATGGTAATTCTCTTTCATGATTCTACGGTACTACTAGTGCGCATTTCCAATCATACACATTCCCTTAAGAATTTATCCCAACATCAATATCTCTAAAATCACTGTCACCGTGCCTCATCATCTATAACATGATTCGCATATGACTTTAATTTATCCGAGTTTCCGACTTAGCATTTACACCACAGTTAAGACATTCAACGGAAGATTAATAACTTTAAAAAAATGACGCACCCAAAAAGTACAAAACTTCACAAGGATGATTATAATCATGATAATAATCACTCCACCAATTTTCATGAGCGTCGAAGCAATATTTTGAGAGATATTCATAAATTACCGTAATCGAGTGTGATACGACACTGTTCAGTAAAACAGACATTCAGAAAGCTCTACTCAACCAAAAATTAAGATTAACCCCAATCTGGAAAGCTAAGAAGAAGAGCTACAACTTTTATGTTTACCACAAAACCCAGAACTTAGTGTTTCATACCCAAAATCCTCATTGAAGTCAACAGCCCAAATCTGGACAGAAAACAGAGCACAAAATCCTGATTTAATTCTCTGGACAGTCCACTCGACTGGACATCTAGAGAGCTACAGGTCACCTTAGAAAACGTGTAACCTATTGTTGGAAATCTCTCTTCAAGGGCTACAACTTTCATGTTGAGTCCAAAGCCTGGATCTTACTGGAACATGTCCAAAACTGGACTTGAACTCAGCAGTAGCTACCTGGACAGCAAGCTGTCCTGTACTAGACAGGACCAACTTCTGAACAGCCAATTTCGATTGCACTTTTAGGGAGCTACAGAGCTCCCCAGAAAACGCACAACCAGTCGCTGGAAAGGTCTTTCCGAGGGCTACAACGTTTATGTTGAACCCAAGGCCTGGATCCAGCTAGAACTTGCCTAAAAAGAGGATCGAAGCCAGCCGCGCGCATTAGACAGATTTTGTGAACATTATTTATATTAAAAACTGCACGGATCTAAAAGCTGAAAGGACAACATCCGGTCATCTTTTTCCTCTAGCCTGGGGCTTGTGATTTGCCCGACCTGGAGTAACATATCTCTTCGTCGGCCACCAAAAACCCCAAACCGACCGACTAACTCCGCCACCACCTTCCTCGCTTTGAGGTACATCGACGGGTGACGTGTTAGCGGTCGGAAGTGGCCGGAACATTTACCCGGAACATTTAGTTCAGGCCGTCTCTTCACGGCTTGCTCTCCAATCGACTCTTTTGAGATCGATATCTCACCTAGTGTGATCTAGGAAACTAGCACCAAGGGAGAGGGGAGGAAGCTCACCGAGTATCCATGCATGCTACCCAATAGCCGCGTATGCGGCATTTGTCCATTGCTCTCCATCGTGGTCGGATCTCGCCGATCTGAACCCCGTCGAATGTTGCCGAAGAGGCGCCGACCTTGCTGAGTGGGCTTTTTTCGGCCTTGGAAACAGTGCTCGCCGGAGAATGAAGTCGTAGAATGAAGAGGGCTGTTTTGGCTTGGAGAAGGTGGCTTGTCGCTTGGAGTTGGCCGAAGAAGGTGCAGCTCGATTCGGAGAGGTCTCGTTGGAGATGGCTGCTCGGACATGGAGGAAGCAGAAATGTAGGGGTTAGCTTCATCCATGGTCAGATCTGGAGGAGGAGAGAAAAGTAGAGAGAGGGATTTGGGTGAGATCGATCTGGAGCTGGGTTGCGGCCTGGAGGTTTGCTGGAGCTTGGAGGGGAGATCGCTGGCCAACCATGGTCGTTTGGAGAGGAAGAGGCCGCCGGAGTCGGAGATAGAGCAGCTCGATTGGAGAGGAGTTCGGCCATCGAGAGCTTCTGCTTGGGGAGACGGGGCGGCGGTTTGGAGAGGAGATCTCGCCGGAGTAGGTGCGCCGGAGGTGGAGGTCGCCGGCCCTAGAGATTGGAGATCGGAGTGGAGGGGGGAGCTTGACGGCGGGCTGCTGGGAGGAGGGGCTCGGGTCTTCTGCTTCTTAACCTAACAGGTAAGTGTATATATATATATATATTATATATTATATATTATTACTTATATTATTATTTATGTATTAAACGCTCATATCTCGTCTTAGAGGACTCGAAAATTGTCCCGGACGAGCTCGTTTTGATCGTCTCGCTGACACGCACCCACCGAAACAATTCGAGATCAATTTCGAGTTCGTTTGCCTATTTTACGCTCCCTGGAGCGTTTGCGGCACAATTTGCACTTAAACGTACAAAACTCATTCAAACGACGTCGAAATCGCAAACGGATAAATTCGTTGAACTCGTACTATTGTTACGAGTCTATCAAGACCGACTGGGGTCAATTGCGAGATCGATTGGTCAATTTCACCATTTTGGATAAATATGCTATTCGCAGACCACATTAATAAATTTGCCGATTCTCATCAGAATCGAGCGCGGACAGTTTTGTTGAACTCGTATAGGCTTCACGAGTCTAACAAAACTGACTGGGGTGAATACCGAGACCGTCTGCTGCATATCGCCTTTTGGATAATTCTGTCAAGGCGGTACGCCTCCTTCGAGTTTTATCGCTCAAGTTATGCTCTCCGGACGGCTCGGATCCCGATATAGCAAACATCGGGACAAATAATAGAACTGGTACTCGCCGCAATCGCCGATTGCACTTCCCCGGCTCAGGTGCAAGCCTGGCCCTCAGTACACCCCGAGCTCGAGTCACCTCACTTGACTCAAAAACGCGCACAAGGGGTCTAGCTCGAATCGGGATGTTACAAATCCAATAAACGAAGAAACAATTTCGTCCCCGAAATTTAAGTTGAGGTTAGGGGGGGTCATCCGAATGGGATCGAAACATCTCACCGTATGTAGTTACAGATGATTCACCCTTAACAATATCAAAGTCATTTATACATTCCCAAGCGTTATGTTTTATACATAGGGTCTAGATTGGGCGAGCGCTCTTGTCTTGTCCAGTCATACGAATTAATCGTGGCTCACACTATTTCAACCATAGCTAATAGAAACTACACATAGCCGTCCTAAACAAAAAAATAATTCAAACTGGAACGATATATCGCAGTCCCAAATTAAAATATAACGAAACTGAAGATGTAAATCGGCCCCAAACCGAAACACATTATATATAATTTATATATATATCAGCTCTTAGGATTTTAATTGCATACAGCAGCCCAAATCTCCTAACATTTAATTCCAGACATTTCACGAACCAGGAGATTTACTTTAGCATAAAACTAGAGAAATTCCGTAAAACTCCCAACACATAATCTCTAGCATAGACCAAGCAGCTACCAACATATTTCCCAAAAACTCTAGCATAAAGATAAAATCAGGAAAACCAGGAAGAAACCTATAAGCAATGCAAATCATATAATCTAGAAGGAATTTCTAGCACGACCAAGGGAATTCACCAAAACTCCCATCATCATCAAACAGCTGCTATTCATGAAACCAAGAAAACATAAAGCAACTACTAACAATCGACTTTCCTGCCTACCATGAGTCTTCAGCACACTTCCTCGGTACTCCTATTTTGCTTACTATATCCATAAATCATAAATGTTGTCCAGTGCAACGACACAACTACTCTGAATTCCTGAGAATCAGAGGTCAAGTTGAGGGTAATCACATTTTTCTCACAGGCAACACGTCGGGCGAGGTCGATAAGCCAACAAGGCTTCTACAAGGGTTTAGTGTACGTCTCGTGATTTCACATGGTCCGAAAATTACTACACGCATTTAAAACGCAATTGTATGAATTTGTCAACTTAACAAACCACGTAACAATGCCTTAGCACCACAGGTGCTACAATTCCGTATCCTTTATCTTATATCGGACGCTTGCAATCACACCTCTCTGATCAGAAATCGATACAGTTCTCACTTGACAAACTTTAAGGCATCCCCCAAAATTTGTCATGTGGTCGTCAAATCGACCTTTAATCCTTGAGAGACACCACAACGCTACGTTACAGCTTACTTCCCTACTTAGTCTTCGATTAGAGTGAAGACCTGCTCACCTTTAAGGTACTCACCTCTAACACTCTGGGAGTGAACTTACCCCCACCAAAACTTGGTGTTCAATCAATCCCCCTCGCCTAAGATGAACACATTCATCAAGGAGTGCCAAATTCCAAATACTAAAACAGGCAGACAATTCTTTATACAACACACTACCTCTTAGTCAGGTGCTACTTTTATCTCGGGATTTACATCATTTCATTTAAGGGCTCCTAGACCGTGAACATAAACCTTATCCAATGGTTGGGTTTCGGTACAGAGCCTTTAGAGGACTGCCTTGTCGAGGCAATACCATCACGCGTACACCCACCTGTACGTATAGAGACATATTCATATCTTACTAAATAAATAAAAGCACTTATCGTCAATATTCCATTCACATGTTCAAATCACGGCGCGTCTCAACATCCTTGACGCTCTCACCCGTATTGAGAGGTTAACACGAATCCAACCCTCATCGTTCAAGTACTATATAAATAAATAGGATCTAAGGGAAAGCGAAGTCGGAGCATAAATAGGCCAAGAAACGAAGGGACAAGACCCCACACGTTTTTGGACTAAATTTCTTCCACCGCCCATATAGTACATTCATCACACGTATGGGCACAAACCTTAGGGGGCATATCTTCCTCGACTTAGAGTTCTTACTCTATAGATCCCCGCAACGACGCACTCATATACCAACCGGGATGATTTTCCCTTCGACACGAGTTATGCAGACTACCAAAAGTAGGGCATACTTCACGTATGATAAACAAAATAAAATCCACTACAGGCGTCCTACCAACCCTGCCAACAATCCTCAATGGCATGCATGTTTATTTTATAAAAACTTTTATGATTTTAGATAATCAAACAAGTCATATTAATATTGTTGACTCCACCGCCTAACACTTATTAATTTTCCGATGTCAAGTAATTACAACACTAAAGGAAACGTTCACCGAGGATTTCCAAACCCAAGGGTAGTTGATCATCATACCCGCCATGCATGCACAAAATTTCATTAACTTCCCAGTTATAATGTTATCACAACATAGCTGTGTATCCCCAAAGTGTAAATTTACTACTCTCCTCGTTACTTATCCACATAATCTTAGAACAATTTAAAGAAAATGATCATCTTCAAAAAATGTTTTTCCTCTCTTATTCCGCTAATAAAATTCCTATCAACCCAAACATGGCCTTAGCAGTCTGCTTTGCTTAAGGTGAATTAACTCTCAAGGGTCAAAACTTCCAATGTCAAAAATTACAAAGATTCTAACTCCTCAAGGGATCCAAGACGGTACGTAACTAGCCCAATAAACGAAGAGATAAGCCCCCGTATCTCTTCGACTGAGTTTCTTCTACCACCAATATAACACATTCGTCCCAACATGGGCCTTCTTTGGATCCGAATTCCTATCGTATCTTCTCCATATGAAACCTTCTACATAAATAGAAGTGAGAGATAACGACATACAGTATAAAAGGCATGATTGGTGGTCTCTTACTAAGCTGCTAATGGACTACAGGCACCAATCTCATTGAGATTGCCATAACATTTTTTTTTGGGTAAGATGATAATACTACTCCATATCTGGTATAAAAATCTCAGGGTGCGAGTCTCTAGCATTTACACTCACGTTAAACTCTTCCCTTAGACACTCAAGGTCACTTATTGCTTGGCCCAATCATCCCCAAGATCCGTATAAGGCTAGGATACGTCACGACCTATCCTGCTAAGTCGACCAAAATGGTATCCTATGTCAAACCAACTCTGACTGTTGGAATGAGAAAACAAATTACTTTCTCGGAATGAGCCAACATATGTATGAAAGGGTACGAGTTTGGCTTAGGTTGGCACTTTCTATAGGAAAAAGCGGACATACTTATTGTGAATTACACATGGGCACACCACCGCTTCCGCTGCATCAGTTTGTCCTCAAACTGATCTAGCTAGCAGGGGTAGCCTAGTGGTCTAATGGACTTCTTTATCTCAGGATCAGTTGCAAGCTGATACCATTTGTAAGATCCCCCTCCCGGAACACACAACACGGCCGAGGGGAGTCTTATGCCCAGGACAGCTGATAGAACATTATTTATAGTTATTTTTATATAATATTTTTGTTGTAATTAATAAGTTTTTATATAATTTTAGCTTAATATATGTCTAATTCACTTTGTTTTGTATTTTCAGGTAATTTGGGCTGCCAATAGCAATTTCAAGCTCATAAGAGTAATGAGGATAATATTTGGAGTATTTCTGCCTAAATCGCAAAGTACACGCCCTCGGTCACGGGCGTGACCAAGGGCGTGATATTCTGTCACGGCCGTGAACCAGCCCCGCGTATTTCAGTTGCAGAATTCAGCCGCCACGTCAGATTAAAATTACACGCCCTCTGTCACGGGCGTGACAGAGGGCTGTGACCTCAATGTCACGGGCGTGACTCACCTGTAATGCATTCATTTCAGCCAGCGATCAATTCCCGCCGTTTCTAGCTTACACGTCCTTGGTCACGGGCGTGACCAAGGCCGTGACTCTTCTAGCAACCGCCAGATTAACTCCAGATCGCGGCGTTTCCCGCCATTTCCAGACCCGTTCAAGACACGCCCTCGGTCACGGGCGTGACCGAGGCCGTGACCCGCCATGCAATTGATTTTTGGCGGTTTCTCTTCCTCAACGTCCCGGGCTTTCATGACAACAATTACGCAGCTTACACGCCCTTGGTCACGGGCGTGACCAAGGGCGTGACTCACCAATTTTCTGCCTATAAAAGCCAAATGCTGCCAAAGTGATGGGAATCCAGTCCATGCTTCGATTGGATCATTTCTAGTATAGTTTTCCTGCATTTTTAGTGTAACTTTATTTTATGTCTTGTCCTTTTATTTCCTAGTTTAGATTTACTTTCCCAGCAATTGTAATTCTTCTTTCTTAGTTATAAAATGTTCTTTTTCTTTAATCATGAGTAGCTAATTTTGTAGCATTTGATCAGATGAATTCCTAAGCTTTTATATTTCATAATCTTTTATTCATTGTTTGGATTTGGAAAACTAAGATTTACCGTTGATGTCCAATTATTGGTTTCATATTTCTAGGGTATGAAAATCAAGTCTGATCTGTATTTTAGTGTATAGAGAGATCCGTAAATACGGTAGAACGCTCATCGGTAGAAAGAATTATTTGCACTCCTTGAGAGAGGGTGACGCAATTCTTCCGGATTGGAGTCAAATCCAATAGTGGGGCTCACCGCATAAAGCAAGCTTAGGGGTTTCAACTGGCCGAGGGGTCTTAATCAATCAACCTAAGGTTAGGTGGTAGTTCTCTCGAGAGAGGCTCTATCATATTTTGGGAACCTCCACGGTCAAGTTTGTCTAAATCGATTTCTCTCGAATTCTAGATTTACGAAATATTTCACTTAAGAAGGATTCCTGATCAAATGTTTCTCTTCTTTTAATTATTTACAAAACTCTATTTTACTTCCGAATAAAATAATATTAATTTGCGTGAGTAGAAGTAATCAACAGGCCCGTGGAATACGACACTTGATATTTATTTGTTTTAAATATCCTATGCTATGAACGATAGGTGCTCTTGCCTATAGTTCGTAGAATTTGGAGAATATTATTTATCCTAAATTTTAGCTATCAAGTTTTTGGCGCCGTTGACGGGGACTATTTTTGTTGATATTTTGAAAGCGTGAATTTTATTACTTTTATCATTCTCTTTCTCCGCCCCCATTTCTCTTTTTGCTTTTCCTTTTAAATTCCTTTCTATTAAGTAACGGTTGTTTAATTTTTTTTTTCAAAAAAAAAATGATGTTATCACAGTTGGCCGCAAAAGTTGTCGAGCTTCAAAATAAAGTCATTCTTTTGGAAGCCACACGAATGCGCCAAATTATTTGCCCTTTTTGTGGGGGTCATCATTCTAGTGAGGAATGCTATTTTTCATTTCAACATTTTTCTAATGAAAATCAAATTAATTTTTCTAATGAAAATTATAATTTTTATAATGAAAATAATAATTTTTATGATGAAAATAATTTTTCTTTAAATAATGATTTGAGTGAATTTCCTTCTTGCTCTGATGTTGATTATTCATGGTGGCAAGGTCACCCGGATAGTTTTCAGTGCGAAGAAGGAAATTCGTTCAATTATGATTTGCATTCCTTGCCTTTTCCTCAAATTTGTTCTTCTTCTGATCTTGAAGTTTTTCCGTCTTTTTCTCCAAAGTTAAATGATTATTCTCAAGATCAAGAAGAACAATTGTACCAAGAATTTCGCAAAGTCATGGAGACACCGGACGAATTAGAAAATGAAATTTTTCTTCTTCTCCTTCGCCCGCCCTTTCTTCTCATTCTCATGAAATTATAATTCATGAAGAAATTGTGTCTCATGAATTTTCTCCCCTTGGTATTGATTTTTCTGATAATTCTTTTATTTTTGAAAATAAACAACCGACGCTTAATCATGTATTTTCACAAGAAACTCCTCCTTGCGAAAAATTTTCTGACTCGCTTAATCTTGATTCTTTTTATACTAATAATTTTCGTGTAGATGATGAGCCGTTGCAACCACACATTTTCATCGATCCATTCGCCGCTCATCTCCAGCAATCCAAATTACCTAATGTCTGTATAGGTAATTTGGATTCACAATTTCAAGCTAACGGACAACCAAAGAATCACGACTATAGCGGAGGAGTAGTCGGGCAACAGTTTTCGGCATGCTCACCTGAGCATGAATTAAGGGAGTTGCCTGTGTACCTTTCTTTTTATTTTCCTTTTTCCTAACAATAACCGTCTAGCTTAAAGACGGGAAAAAGAAAGCGCTCTTGGGAGGCACCCCTTGCTTATCTTTATTTTTCTTGCACTTTACTTTTTCAGCATTTTCTTTACTTTTCCCTCCTACTTGGCTTATAAACATTGGGGACAATGTTTATTTTTAAGTATGGGGGTGTATTCTGCTATATTCAATTTTTATTAAAAATAAAAAAAAATTAGAAAATCTTTTTCAATACTCATAAAATTTTGATTTTTTTTCTTTATTTTCAATTTTGTTATAAAAATTTACAAAATTAAAAAAAATGTTTTCATTTAAAAAATTATTTTAAGTTTCAATAAAATAAATTTTGTAATATTAAATTTCTCCAAACTTTATTTATGCAAAATTAATTTTAATTATGAGTTGTCTTTATAGGTTTTTTAAAAAGTTTTCTTTTTATATATTTTTAATCTTATATTTCTCTTCAAAATTTGTTGGATTTAATTTTTAGATTAATTTGATTTAATGAGTTTTTCATTATCTTGATTTGTTTAGAATATTTCTTAGTTTTATTTTCTCTCTTTAAAATATCATAATTCAATTTTGTAGTAATTGTGTTAAATATCTTTAGATTTTACTTATATTAACTTGAACTCATAGTTTCTTATAGATTGCTCAATTTGTTTTCTATGCTCTTAAAATGTATCTTTGAAATTTATTTAGCCTTTAAACCCTAGCCCTCCCCCCTACCTTTTTGTTGAACCCATTTTTTTGGCATAAAAAAAAAGTTTGAAAAGATCATATGTCATGGAATGAGAGGATAAAATTCATCATTCCTAAACATATGCACCCAAATTAGTAAAAGATTATATGGCATGGAGATGAGAGGATAAAATTCATCACTCCTAAACATATACATTTGGGATATAAAAGAAGAAGGAATTTAAAAAAAAATGGAAATGAGAGGATAAAATTCATCATTTCCTATATTAAAAGTAACTTCTTCAATGCCAATTTTACCCCAATTAGCCAAGTTTATTTGCTTATCCAAGATACTTTTGAGAGAGCATAGTTAATATTTTGTAGTTTTCTAAAAGTTTCTCATGATTGTAAAGTTTCTATAATTTTAATCTTAGGATTATTTTACTTAATTCAATGCAATTTTGTTTATGAAGATTTAGTTAGAGAATTTTGGAACTAATATTTATTCTACTCATTTCAATTTATGAATTATAAATTATTTCTAATAAATCTAAATTTTAAATTCTTAACTTAATTTGATATGAGTCTTATAAAATTTGGAATACATAATTGGAAGTAAATCTTTTTGGAATGTCCTATAAATTCTTCTCATGCTTATAAATTAGTTTTGCTCTGGAATAGCAAAAGCTTAAGTATGGGGGTATTTGATAGAACATTATTTATAGTTATTTTTATATAATATTTTTGTTGTAATTAATTAGTTTTTATATAATTTTAGCTTAATATATGTCTAATTCACTTTGTTTTGTATTTTCAGGTAATTTGGGCTGCCAATAGAAATTTCAAGCTCATAAGAGTAATGAGGATAATATTTGGAGTATTTCTGCCGAAATCGCAAAGTACACGCCCTCGGTCATGGGCGTGACCAAGGGCGTGACATTCTGTCACGGCCGTGAACCAGCCCCGCGTATTTCAGTTGCAGAATTCAGCCGCCACGTCAGATTAAAATTACACGCCCTATGTCACGGGCGTGACAGAGGGCGTGACCTCAATGTCACGGGCGTGACTCACCTGTAATGCATTCATTTCAGCCAGCGATCAATTCCCGCCGTTTCTAGCTTACACGTCCTTGGTCACGGTCGTGACCAAGGCCGTGACTCTTCTGCAACCGCCAGATTAACTCCAGATCGCGGCAGTTTCCCGCCGTTTCCAGACCCGTTCAAGACACGCCCTCGGTCACGGGCGTGACCGAGGCCGTGACCCGCCATGCAATTGATTTTTGGCGGTTTCTCTTCCTCAACGTCCCGGGCTTTCATGACAACAATAACGCAGCTTACACGCCCTTGGTCACGGGCGTGACCAAGGGCGTGACTCACCAATTTTCTGCCTATAAAAGCCAAATGCTGCCAAAGTGATGGGAATCCAGTCCATGCTTCGATTGGATCATTTCTAGTATAGTTTTCCTGCATTTTTTGTGTAACTTTATTTTATGTCTTGTCCTTTTATTTCCTAGTTTAGATTTACTTTCCCAGCAATTGTAATTCTTCTTTCTTAGTTATAAAATGTTCTTTTTCTTTAATCATGAGTAGCTAATTTTGTAGCATTTGATCGGATGAATTCCCAAGCTTTTATATTTCATAATCTTTTATTCATTGTTTGGATTTGGAAAACTAAGATTTACCGTTGATGTCCAATTAATGGTTTCATATTTCTAGGGTATGAAAATGAAGTCTGATCCGTATTTTAGTGTATCGAGAGATCCGTAAATACGGTAGATCGCTCATCGGTAGAAAGAATTATTTGCACTCCTCGAGAGAGGGTGACGCAATTCTTCCGGATTGGAGTCAAATCCAATAGTGGGGCTCACCGCATAAAGCAAGCTTAGGGGTTTCGACTGGCCGAGGGGTCTTAATCGATCAACCTAAGGTTAGGTGGTAGTTCTCTCGAGAGAGGCTCTATCATATTTTGGGAACCTCCACGGTCAAGTTTGTCTAAATCGATTTCTCTCGAATTCTAGATTTACGAAATATTTCACTTAAGAAGGATTCCTGATCAAATGTTTCTCTTCTTTTAATTATTTACAAAACTCTATTTTACTTCCGATAAAATAATATTAATTTGCGTGAGTAGAAGTAATCAACAGGCCCGTGGAATACGACACTTGATATTTATTTGTTTTAAATATCCTATGCTATGAACGATAGGTGCTCTTGCCTATAGTTCGTAGAATTTGGAGAATATTATTTATCCTAAATTTTAGCTATCAACAGCCGCCTTGCGGAAGCGCCAGCACACGAGCTGGCCTCCCCCACAAGACGCCTATCCTGCCGGCCAAACCAACTAAACAGCGCCAACCCATCAATAATAGAAAGCATTAAAAGCCAAAGATTCACAATAAGTAATAATGTCCAAATCAGAGTATAAGAAAGAAAGAAAGCTACACAAGCTCCTGCAAATCATCAGAGTATCCAGCTAAATGCCCCAAGGGCTACATCTCAAAACACTCACCCGCCTCTGTCACTGACGGCATCTAAGGTACCATAAACCCCAGCCCTGCACACCTGACCTGGCTGGCCCCCGGTGTTGAACGCTGCCACACCACTGAATGTACTCCTAAAAAGAGGGAGGTAGCAACCGTTAGTCATAAAGACTAAGTGGCTTCCCATCCGCTCCCCCGGCGACTCCAAGGCACCGGGCGAAAGGAAAGGAAGAAAAGCTGCAATATAACAGTAATATATACAAAGCAGGTGACGGGGAAAGTAAACTAGTATATACACAAATTCTAAGCTACACAAGTGTAAAAGGGGCTAATCTAATCATGTATAAGCAGGAGTATAATAAAGGTGTGCAACAGTAAATAAACAGTAAGTAAAGCAGGTAAAGCAAGGCAGTAAGAACAGTAGCGACAAGTAATCCATCTCGTACCCTAACTTATATGAATGCCCATACAAACTTATAAGTTAGGATTTCCAGGAATTATAACTCATCATATAAAAGAGCCCATACTAATTTATATGATGAGGATCTGCAAGTGCGCATGCTATGCTTATGCTATGAATGATTATGCAATGAACTCACACACACGACTCTGTGCACACAGACCTTTGTAGTTCCCTCTATTTGAGAGGAAGCCAACCTCTCGGGTACCAACCACTGTGACACACGGTTGTAGCGGACCGGGCTGTCCACTCCTAGGCGGGTATGCACACTACCAGGCCTAGACCGCACGTACGCCTCGACGCTAAACAACCGCGGAGCTCTGCGTACTCTTTGCTGGAGTCCACCAGGATTTGAGCTAAGTGGAAGGTGTCTTCGAGGAATTGTCGTCCCGACACGCAGACAAGCTGGCCCCTCAGACCCCAACACACCCGCTAAGTCCACGTACCGCGGTTGGTGTGACGACCTGCCTAGTACCGAAGACCTGCCACAATTATCCAAGAACTAACGGGGCTATCCTCCCCTCGAGCCTCCAGCTCGTCCAACCCAGTATACCACACACCTGTCACTCCCACACTGGGAGGAGATATATAAATCCAATCTTACGCTACTATGGCTACTCTTGCCTACTTTAAATGTTATTGCAATTTAGGGTTAATCTTGGACTTCCCGAGGGTTACCCTGTAAGGGGCTCGCTACAGTACTAGGAACTACAATGGGATGACACCCCAAAGTTCCCTTTCTCAAGACACTTAGTATTATTGGTATCTACCCATAAGATTACCCTCTTATCATTTCACTTGAATTAACCTCAGTGCTTTATGACCCTATAAGGGGAAAGATGATCTTTCGTCAATCCCGAGCACAGCCTTACCCATAGCTCGCCAAGCACTCTCATCACCTAAACTCTTTTTGGTGACCTCAACCTCTTCATCCAAATCAGGTACACCAACTACCCCACATTCCCACCTAATGGTCTACAAGTTATCTCCATTCTACCGTTTTACTATTCGCAGACCAAATGAGTTAGATGAACCACATAAGGGGAGGTACTACAAATATTCATCCAATTGACTCTAGATTATTACCAGAAGACTATCATGATATTATAAGACTAAGCTCGGCTTTTACTCAAGGGTTGTTTCTCATCCAACCCTGGGATTTCACTACCCACCTTGCATGTTTATCAATCATATTACTTGTTATATCACATTTAAGTACGATGCCTACTCGTTTAGGGAACTCATATTCTCAACTTTGCACAGGACTGCTTGTGCATTCATCATAATCTCACACATGATTCCGAGGATCTTGCACGTGATCCCTTCGATATACTACAATCATTACCGACGTCTTCTTATTCAATTACGGATGATAAATCACCTTAAATCCGTACGAGAATACCCACTATATTTATTATAATCATAAACAATCATCATTAATGACAAATACCTTCAATGATTATCACAGCATCGGTTCAACTATATTACTTGCGATCCTAAAGGATTAAGCATTTATAACAATACTTTAATTGGTTATCGCATCATCGAGGTGCACATTCGATCATCATCCGCGAAGTGTTAAGTCTATGATCTGTCCGCTAACCTTTATTAATAAATCACAAAGTTAGAATGATGTACCCAAACAGGACAGCCCTCGAGAATCGGATTTCGGGGAGCTACACTCCTCCGAAAATATCGTGTCGCCCCATTTTGGAAAGGTCTCTCCGATAGCTACAACTTTCATGTTCGCTCCAAGAACTGAGAAACCGGCCACTAGTAATCCCACCATATGCAATCATGAACATCAACTCACCCATGCAATACCATGTAATTACCTTGTGCTATCAAGCACCCTTGGACATCAACTTAGTCCCTTCTTATCATGCTTCGCAAAATATCTCAAGGCACCCCTGGCCTTAGCATAAACATTTCAAAGCACAACCGGCGTGCGCATAAACATTTCAAGGCACCATCGGCCTGCGCATAACGTTCAACAACGTTCCAACAAAAGTAGGGCGATAGCGTGTTCGTACATGGTAATTCTCTTTCATGATTCTACGGTACTACTAGTGCGCATTTCCAATCATACACATTCCCTTAAGAATTTATCCCAACATCAATATCTCTAAAATCACTATCACCGTGCCTCATCATCTATAACATGATTCGCATATGACTTTAATTTATCCGAGTTTCCGACTTAGCATTTACACCACAGTTAAGACATTCAACGGAAGATTAATAACTTTAAAAAAATGACGCACCCAAAAATTACAAAACTTCACAAGGATGATTATAATCATGATAATAATCACTCCACCAATTTTCATGAGCGTCGAAGCAATATTTTGGGAGATATTCATAAATTACCGTAATCGAGTGTGATACGACACTGTTCAGTAAAACAGACATTCAGAAAGCTCTACTTAACCAAAAATTATGATTAACCCCAATCTGGAAAGCTAAGAAGAAGAGCTACAACTTTTATGTTTACCACAAAACCCAGAACTTAGTTTTTCATACCCAAAATCCATCATTGAAGTCAACAGCCCAAATCTGGACAGAAAACAGAGCACAAAATCCTGATTTAATTCTCTGGACTAGTCCACTCGACTGGAGATCTAGAGAGCTACAGGATCACCCTAGAAAACGTGTAACCTATCGTTGGAAAGCTCTCTTCAAGGTCTACAACTTTCATGTTGAGTCCAAAGCCTGGATCTTACTGGCAACATGTCCAAAACTGGACATGAACTCAGCAGTAGCTACCTGGACAGCAAGCTGTCCTGTACTAGACAGGACCAACTTCTGAACAGCCAATTTCGATTGCACTTTGAGGGAGCTACATAGCTCCTCAGAAAATGTACAACCAGTCGCTGGAAAGGTCTTTCCGAGGGCTACAACGTTTATGTTTAACCCAAGTCCTGGATCCAGCTAGAACATGCCTAAAAAGTAGGATCGAAGCCAGCCGCGCGCATTAGACAGATTTTGTGAACATTATTTATATTAAAAACTGCACGGATCTAAAAGCTGAACGGACAACATCCGGTCATCTTTTTCCTCCAGCCTGGGGCTTGTGATTTGCCCGAGCTGGAGTAACACATCTCTTCGTCGGCCACCAAAAACCCCAAACCGACCGACTAACTCCGCCACCACCTTCCTCGCTTTGAGGTACATCGACGGGTGACGTGTTAGCGGTCGGAAGTGGCCGGAACATTTACCCGGAACATTTATTTCATGCCATCTCTTCACGGCTTGCTCTCCAATCGACTCTTTTGAGATCGATATCTCACCTAGTGTGATCTAGGAAACTAGCACCAAGGGAGAGGGGAGGAAGATCACCGAGTATCCATGCATGCTACCCAATAGCCGCGTATGCGGCATTTGTCCATTGCTCTCCGTCGTGGTCGGATCTCGCCGATCTGAACCCCGTCGAATGTTGCCGAAGAGGCGCCGACCTTGCTGAGTGGGCTGTTTTCGGCCTTGGAAACAATGCTCGCCGGAGAATGAAGTCGTAGAATGAAGAGGGCTGTTTTGGCTTGGAGAAGGTGGATGTCGCTTGGAGTTGGCCGAAGAAGGTGCAGCTCGATTCGGAGAGGTATCAGTTGGAGATGGCTGCTCGGCCATGGAGGAAGCAGAAATGGAGGGGTTGGCTTCGTCCATGGTCAGATCTGGAGGAGGAGAGAAAAGTAGAGAGAGGGATTTGGGTGAGATCGATCTGGAGCTGGGTTGCGGCCTGGAGGTTTGCTGGAGCTTGGAGGGGAGATCGCTGGCCAACCATGGTCGTTTGGAGAGGAAGAGGCCGCCGGAGTCGGAGATAGAGCAGCTCGATTGGAGAGGAGTTCGGCCATGGAGAGCTTCTGCTTGGGGAGACGGGGCGGCGGTTTGGAGAGGAGATCTCGCCGGAGTAGGTGCGCCGGAGGTGGAGGTCGCCGGCCCTAGAGATTGGAGATCGGAGTGGAGGGGAGAGCTTGACGGCGGGCTGCTGGGAGGAGGGGCTCGGGTCTTCTGCTTCTTAACCTAACAGGTAAGTGTATATATATATATATTATATATTATATATTATTACTTATATTATTATTTATGTATTAAACGCTCATATCTCGTCTTAGAGGACTCGAAAATTGTCCTGGACGAGCTCGTTTTGATCGTCTCGCTGACACGCACCCACTTAAACTAATTCGAGATCAATTTCGAGTTCGTTTGCCTATTTTACGCTCCCTGGAGCATTTGCGGCACAATTTGACTTAAACGTCAAAACTCCTTCAAACGACGTCGAAATCGCAAACGGATAAATTCGTTGAACTCGTACTATTGTTACGAGTCTATCAAGACCGACTGGGGTCAATTGCGAGATCGATTGGTCAATTTCACCATTTTGGATAAATATGCTATTCGCAGACCACATTAATAAAATTGCCGATTCTCATCAGAATCGAGCGCGGACAGTTTTGTTGAACTCGTATAGGCTTCACGAGTACAAAACTGACTAGGGGTGAATACCGAGACCGTCTGCTGCATATCGCCTTTTGGATAATTCTGTCAAGGCGGTACGCCTCCTTCGAGTTTTATCGCTCAAGTTATGCTCTCCGGACGGCTCGGATCCCGATATAGCAAACATCGGGACAAATAATAGAACTGGTACTCGCCGCAATCGTCGAGTGCACTTCCCCGGCTCAGGTGCAAGCCTGGCCCTCAGTACACCCCGAGCTCGAGTCACCTCGCTCGACTCAAAAACGCGCACAAGGGGTCTAGCTCGAATCGGGATGTTACACGGGCCGCGCTACCTCCTTATTCTATATGGGTCGGGTCTCGCCAAAGGGCGCGAGAGCGAGAGGACATGAGGCGGTGAGATGCAAAGGAGGTCGCCAACCTTGTCTTCAACACCCTCAAGAACGCGGGTCCCCTCGCCGAGGATGCGATGGAGTTCACTGCCGAGGATGTCTGCCCCGACTTGTTTGATCTCGGGCCCGAGCTGGGATCTCGCAAGGACGATGAGGAATCCCCCGGAGGAACCCCCTAGGCCCCCGCCTTTTCCTTCTTCCTTTTCTTATTCTGATGTATATGTATTCTTTTGGCTGGCGCGAACACTGCTGATTGTAAGAGAACATGTATGAAAT
Organism: Dactylorhiza incarnata; assembly: GCA_033032865.1. Classification (NCBI taxonomy): domain Eukaryota; kingdom Viridiplantae; phylum Streptophyta; class Magnoliopsida; order Asparagales; family Orchidaceae; genus Dactylorhiza; species Dactylorhiza incarnata. Next base: position 505,944 of record JAWHQI010000430.1, on the reverse strand, counting down.
GAAACGATAATTTTTGTTGGCCTTCATTGTCTCACTCGCATTCGCTTCTTTCTTCCTTATATTCTTTATTCTCTATTTATGTCATGCATTAAGTAATAACTTAGGAGTACCTCTGATGCGCTCGCGAACCGGAACCCACCGGCTGAGAAATTTAAAACTCGCATAAGCGACTCCGTTCCTGTCGAAACCCTCAGTCTCGCGAGAACGGACATCTGGGGCTCGCCCAACTTGGTATCCTTTTGTGGATTCTTACGAGCCTGGGCTGCCAATCTCAACAAATATAAACTTGTGAGCTAGAACTCGCCTACTTTTAATACACTAATTTGTGAACCCAGCCTTTCCAGCTTTAACACATACCCACTCGTTATCCAAACCTTACCAGCCTTAACCTTTGCTACTTTGCGAACCAGGCCTTGCCCGTTTAAAACATGCCAACTTGCTAACCAGGCCTTACTAGCCTTAACCTTTACTATTTTACGAACCAGGCCCTTCCAGCCTTAAAACATGCCAACTTTCAAACCAGGCCTTACCAGCCTTAACCTTTACTGCTTTGCGAACCAAACCTTTCCAGCTTCAACACGTACTATGATTTTGTTAATTTCAACACATACCTGATTGCCAGCCTCTCCGGAGATCAACCTGAACCCCCCGTCTAGATGAGATCCCGAGAGCGGAATCGATCTGGGGCATTCTAGCACCAACATACATCTCCTTGCCAGCCTCTCCAGAGATCAACCTGAACCCTCCGTCTAGATGAGTGCCCGGGAGCGGAATAGAACTGGGGCATTCCAACACCAACATACATCTCCTTGCCAGCCTCTCCAGAGATCAACCTGAACCCCCCGTCTAGATGAGAGCCCGGGAGCGGAATCGATCTGGGGCATTCCAGCACCAACATATATCTCCTTGCCAGCCTCTCCAGAGATCAACCTGAACCCCCCGTCTAGATGAGAGCTGGGAGCGGAATCAATCTGGGGCATTCCAACACCAACATACATCTCCTTGCCAGCCTCTCCAGAGATCAACCTGAACCCCCCGTCTAGATGAGAGCCCGGGAGAGAAATCGATCTGGGGCATTCCAGCACCAACATACATCGCCTTGCCAGCCTCTCCAGAGATCAACCTGAACCCCCCGTCTAGATGAGAGCCCGGGAGAGGAATCGATCTGGGGCATTCCAGCACCAACATACATCTCCTTGCCAGCCTCTTCAGAGATCAACCTGAACCCCCCGTCTAGATGAGAGCCCGGGAGCAGAATCGATCTGGGGCATTCCAGCACCAACATACATCGCCTTGCCAGCCTCTCCAGAGATCAAAATGAACCCCCTGTCTAGATGAGAGCCCAGGAGCGGAATCGATCTGGGGCATTCCAGCACCAACATACATCTCCTTGCCAGCCTCTCGAGAGATGAACCTGAACCCCCCGTCTAGATGGGAGCCCGGGAGTGGAATCGATCTGGGGCATTCCAGCACCAACATACATCTCCTTGCCAGCCTCTCCAGAGATCAACCTGAACAGGGTCTAGATGAGAGCTCGAGAGCGGAATCGATCTGGGGCATTCCAGCACCAACAAACATCCCCTTGCCAGCCTCTCCAGAGATCAACCTGAACCCCCCGTCTAGATGAGAGCCCGGGAGCGGAATCGATCTGGGGCATTCCAGCACCAACATACATCTCCTTGCCAGCCTCTCCAGAGATCAACCTGAACCCCCCGTCTAGATGAGAGCCCGGGAGCGGAATCGATCTGGGGCATTCCAGCACCAACATACATCTCCTTCTCAGCCTCTCTAGAGATCAACCTGAACCCCCTGTCTAGATGAGAGCCCGGGAGCGGAATCGATCTGGGGCATTTCAGCACCAACATACATCTCCTTGTCAGCCTCTCCAGAGATCAACCTGAACCCCCCGTCTAGATGAGAGCCCGTGAGCGGAATCGATCTGGGGCATTCCAGCTCCAACATACATCTCCTTGCCAGCCTCTCTAGAGATCAACCTGAACCCCCCGTCTAGATGAGAGCCCGGGAGCAGAATCGATCTGGGGCATTCCAACACCAACATACATCTTCTTGCCAGCCTCTCCAGAGATCAACCTGAACCCCCCGCCTAGATGAGAGCCCGGGAGCGGAATCGATCTGGGGCATTCCAGCACCAACATACATCTCCTTGCTAGCCTCTCCAGAGATCAACCTGAACCCCCCCATCTAGATGAGAGCCCGGGAGCGGAATCGATCTGGGGCATTCCAGCACCAACATATATCACACCTTTGTTCCGGAGCAAACTCATAGGCCACAAGAGTAAGGAATACAACATAGTTATAAAAATACTTCAAGGATAAAATCTTAAGTCATCTCCACTTCTAGCCCGGCCGAGAGGTACCCCTTCCACATCCTGGAGGTGGTACCCTCCCGACCTGAGCGCTTCTCTTACAATATAAGGCACCTCCCAATTGGGCTAAAGTTTACCTATCGCGGCTCCTGTTCCAGTCGCGTCAACCTTCTTCAGGACCAAGTCTCCCTTCTCGAACTGCTTCACCCTGACACGGTGATCAAAGTATTTGGCCATCCTCCTCTTGATTTCCTCATGTCGAATAGCAGCGAGGTCGCAGAGCTCTTCTACCAGGTCCAGGGACAACCTTTGATCGGCTTCATTCGCCATTAGCCATTCTTCATCTCCTTCACTTGCAGCGGTCACCCTGGGGGTCTTCACCTAGAATTCTATTGGAATTACAACCTCGGACCCATGGGAAAGCTTGAACGGAGTCTCTCCCGTGGCGGTGTTTGGGGTAGTTCTCAGGGCCCAAAGGACCGAAGGTAGCTGTTCTGCCCAGTTCCCGCGGAGGTTCTCCACCTTTTTCTTGAGCAAGTTGACAATAATATTATTGGCTGCCTCCACCTGACCGTTGCTCCTCGGTTGGTGGACCGACGCGAACCTGAGGTCGATGCCAAGTTGGGTGCAAAAGCTAACAAACTCCTCGCTAGCGAATTGTGGCCCGTTGTCCGTTACTACTATTACCAGCGGAAGACCGTGCCTTCAGATTATCTCCCCCCATACAAAATTTCTTACCACCTGGGATGTCACCTTTGCTAGCTCCTTCACTTCTATCCATTTGGAGAAATAGTCGATCATCACCAATAGGAACTTTCGCTGACCACTAGCTTGCGGGAAAGGGCCAACCAGATCCAACCCCCATATAGCGAAGGGCCATGGAGTTGTAATGGTCCTGAGCCTTTGAGCTGGGAGGAGTTGGAGCGGAGCGTAGAGCTGGCACTTTGAACACTTCTTTGCGAACTCCGCCGCATCCTTGCCGAGAGTAGGCCAGAAGTAGCCTTATCTCAACACCCTCCCCTCCAAGGTTCGGCTCCCGGAGTGACTGCCGCACTCCCTAGAGTGAATCTCCTCTAAGACTCTCGGGACCTCCTCCTCTGATACACAACGGGCGAGGAGCCCCGAGAGTGTCTTCCTGTATAATCCCCCTGCATGTAAGGAGTAATACGCCAATTTATACCTGAAGCGACGTCGATCCCCATCCCCTTCGGGGAACTTCCCTGATGATAGGAAGGTGACGAAGGGATCCATCCACGATGCTCGCTGATCCACCTCCATCAGTTCTCTTCCTCGATGGAGGGCCAAAAGAGTTCCGAGACCGTTCCACCTTTCCGGGGACCAAACTGGGCCAGGAGGTCCGCCGGGGTACTCTCCTCCCTTGGCACATGCTTGATGGAGAAACTCCGGAATTGCCCGATGACCCCCTTGACCATCTCCAGGAAACGTTGGAGGGTCGGATCCTTTTCTTCGAACTCCCCCCTGATCTGGCATGCCACTACCATGGAGTCTGTTGAGACCTCCACGTCTTGTACTCCCAGCTCCTTAGCCAGCCGTAGGCCAGCTATGACTGCTTCATATTTGGCTTGGTTGTTTGTGATCGGGAAGTAGATGCTCAAGGCCTGTTCGATCTTTGTCCCTCGGGGGCTCACCAGGATGATCCCCCCCCCCCCCCCCCCCCCACAGGAATGCTTCTCTTATGCCCCATCCACCAACATCTTCCATGCCGCCGGGGGAGGTGACTCGTGCTCCCCCACTTCAGTTGCGTAGTCCGCCATGAAGTCTGCCACTGCTTGCTCCTTGATTGACACCCTGGGCACAAACGTGATATTGAACTCACTTATCTCCACGGACCATTTCACCAGCCTCCCCGAGTGCTCCACACCTTCCATGATCTTGCGGAGGGGGTGGTCCATCACTACCTGGATGGAATGTGCTTGGAAGTAGGGTCGGAGCTTCCGAGCTGCCACCACCAATGCGAAAGCTAACTTCTCCCAAATGGGATATCGGAGTTCCGCCTTCCTCAGCACTCGACTGACGCAGTAGATGGAAAATTGTTTCCTCCCCTCTTCCCGAATCAATACTGAGCTTACTGCCTCAGCTCCTACCCCCAAGTACAGGAATAGGTCTTCTCCCAATCTTGGCCCTTGGAGTAGAGGAGTCTGAGTAAGCTGCTCTTTCAAAGCTTGGAAAGCCCCCTCGCACTCCGGGCTCCATTCGAACTTTTTGTTTCCCCTTAGCTCCTTGAAGAAAGGTGCACACTACTCTCCCTCCTTAGAGAGGAACCTGCTGAGTCCGGCTAACTTGCCCGTAAGGCTCTGGATCTCCTTCGAGTTTCTTGGTGACCCCAAATCCATGATTGCTTTGACCTTGTCTGGGTTTGGCTCCACCCCTGTCGGGGTGAGAAAGTGACCCAAGAATTTTCCTCGGCTAACCCCGAAGACACACTTCTGGGGTTGAGCCTCATCTTATACCTCCATAAGGTCTCAAAGTTCTCCTCCAGGTCTCGGAGGTGAGACCTGTGGTCCTGGCTCTTCACCATGAGATCATCGACGTATACCTCCAAGTTTCTTCCCTTCTGCTCCCGAAAGACCCTATATCCATCATCCGCTGGTAGGTGGCCCCTGTGTTCTTTATCCCTAAAGGCATCATCTTATAGCTATAACATACATCCCCCGTGATGAAAGAGACATCTTTGATGTCAGGGGAGTGCATGCAGATTTGATGGTAACCTTAAAAAGCATCTAGAAAAGACATTACAGGGAAACCAACAGCTGAATCAACCATCGCGTCGATCCGAGGAAAGGGATAGCAATCCTTGGGGCACGATTTATTAAGTAAGGAAAAGTCGATACACATTCTCCACTTACCTCCCCCCTTCTTTACCAAGACCACATTGGAGACCCAGCCTGGGTACTGGATCTCCGATACAAACCCGGCCTGCAGGAGCTTACCCACCTCCTCTCGAATGGGTCCTTCCAGCTTTCCTGCTATGGCCCTCCTCCTTTGGCGAATGGGGCGGGTGCTGGGTTCGAGGTTGAGATGGTGGCAAGCCATGTCTGCATCAATCCCTGGCATCTCTGCAGCACTCCAAGCGAAGACGTCTATGTTCTTTTGAACGCAGGCGAGGATCTCCGCCTGCTCCTCCGGGTTGAGTTCTCCGCTGACCCGGACCTTCTCCACCACCCCCAGCCGGGTGGTGACCTCGAGCTCCATGATCTCGTCCACGGCCTCCAGCCGGGACTGCTCTCCCCAAGCCCTCTCCTCCTCTCCTCCACCAGCGAGTGCTTGGGTTTCCTCCTCCGCCTCCCCCTCTACCGTCATCATCTCCTCCGCCCCTCCTTCCGGGCCTCCTCTTCTTTTTCCCCTTCTTCTCCTCCCTTCACCCTGGGTCCTTCAGCAACCCCTTCCTGGGCATGAACTTCTCTTCCTCCCTTCTTCTCTCCCTCTTCCTCCTCCTCTACCTCCATTAGCCCCTCCGCCCCTCCCTCTGGGGCCTTCTCTTCTTTTTCTCCTTCCTCACCCTTCTCCGCCCTGGGTCCCTCAGCAACCCCTTCCTGGGCATGAACTCCTCTTTCTTCCATTTTTTCCCCTACCTCCTTCTCATCTCCGACCTCGGCCGCCTCCTCCATCGCTTGGTCCCACTCCTCAGCTTGCTTCATCCAGGAGATGGTATTGACAGCCATCACATAGCACTGTCTTGCCACCTTAGGGTCCCCCCTTACCCGTATCTGAACTCCTCCCAAGTTGAACTTGAGGCACTTGTGGAAAGTGGAAGGGAAGCATCGGAAAGCGCTGATGAGCGGCCGCCCGAAGATGGCGCTGTAGCTTCTCGGGGCATCCATTATAACGAAGCGGCAATTTCGAGATTGCCCTCCCAGGACCACATGTAGCCCCACTCCACCCTCCACCTCCTTCCTTTCCCCGGAGAACCCAAACAAAGGGACATCCAAGGCCAGCACTCTCTTGCTCTCTACCTTCATATCATCAAACACCTTCTTAAAGATGACGTTGACGGAGCTTCCGTTGTCCACGAGAACCCGGGACACCGTGAAGTTCTCGATGGCGGTCTGGATGACCAGCGCATCGCAAAATGGGTCCTCCGATCCCACCTCTATTCCCCACGTCGGCCCGGTCCTCGCACCTCTCTTCATCCTCATGAGGCAGGACCTCTTCGATCCTCACTTGATGATGTTGCCGCGGCGCGGGCGCTCTGGTCCTCTTCATCTTCAGGAACTTCGGGCAGGTGTCTGTTGCATGACCTTCCTCATCATGGAAGATAGAATACGACAATGTCGCATATCCTGCCTCGGCTTCCGCCACCCTATTCCTTCTCCTCCTAGCGGCTCCTGCTTCCACTTCTCCTCTCCTTCCTCTTCCTCCTCTTCCTCGTCCAATTGTCATGGACTATTGAGGTGTGGGAGGCATCTGCATCAGACCCGGCCTCCACCCCAACTGGTGGGGTCTTCCTTGACCTCCATAGTAGTTCCCCCTTCCCGGGGCATAACCCCTTCCTTGGCCCTGCACTCCTCCTCCATGCTGCCTCCACTCCCCTTCCGTAGCCCTGGGCTCTTCCCTTCTCATGACCTCCTGCTGCCTAACCTCCGGCTCACTGAGCTTCGCTAGCCTCTTGGTGAGCTCAGGGTTGGCCTCTTCACTCGCGATTTCTTCCGCCACCCTCTCCATCAACTCCTCATAGGAGACGGGGACCTTCCTCTTCAACGCCATTTTGAAGAAACTCTCCATCAGCCCGACCGTAAAGGCGAGCTGGAGTGCAAACCCAGGCATATCTTGCGTGAGTAGCACCTCCTCCTGGAATCGGTCCGCATAGCGTGACAGCGACTCCCTAGGCTCTTGCTTCACCTTGAAGAGGGACTCAGCGTCCTTCTTCCTCTTCTTCGAGGTTGAGAACCTCAGCAGAAAACTCCGGCGCAAGTCTTCGAACGCGTAAATTGATCCTGCATGGAGTTGATGGAACCAGTCCTTGGCCTTCTCCTTGAGGGTGACGGCAAAGAGCCGGCATTTGAAGGCATCTGACATCGGCCTGATGGAGACCGAGTCCTCAAAAGATTGCAGGTGCTGGACAGGGTCATCCCTGCCGTTGTAGTACACCCTGTCCCACTCCCCGAACCCCACCTGGACGGGTGCGGAAAGCACCAGCTCGCAAAAGGGGCTTCCCCCTCCTGCCACCCTTTCTGGCTCTACTCGCCCCCCGAGCTCCCTAACCAGATTTGAGCTCGTCGGGACTGCACTCACGAGGGCGGCGCTCGCCTGAACCACCCCTACAGTCGCCGTATCCTCCTGGCACGCGCTCGCCTGCGCCGCGCTCGCCTGCGCCGCGCTCGCCGGAACAGAACTCGCCGGCGCCGAGCTCGCTGGCACGGAGCTCGCTGGCACAGAGCTCGCTGGACTGGCGAACAACACTCGCCCCTCCAGGTCTTGCCCTGACACGATGGCAACTTCCTTTCCAGCCCTTCCCCCCGGGGCATTCTCGCCGACCGCTGGTGGGGGAGGGGTCGCCTGAGGTGCTGGGGTCGCGAACTCGCTTTGCAGCGCTGCGACCGTAAACCCCAAGGTGTCGAGCACCTCCCTTCTGAAATCCGTGAACATCCTCGGCGTCACCACCCGGGGTGACCCGCCGAACTCCTCGCCCTACTCTTCATCTCCCGCCATAGCCCTTCTTTGGAACTTTCTTGAACCAGCCACGCTCCACGCTCACCACACCAAAATGTTGAAACTGATTTCTCGGTCTCTTGTAGAGCTCGGATCCCTCAACTAGGTGGGGGCAGCTAGCCCTTACTGGTCCCTCGGAAGAGGTATACAGAAGAATGGAACAAAAGGACTGAGACCTTAGTCGCATCGAGGAGGTCCCTCCACTAACCCGGAAGATCGTTGAGCGCTTCCCCTCCCAAGCCAAAGCTTAGACTCGGGCACCTTGGAGAGCTAGAGAGCTGAACCAAAGTGGCCAAGGGAGAGAGAGGGGCTCAAAGACTGAGATCTGGAATGCTCTCCCAAGGTGCCCTTTAGTGTCTATTTATAGTTTTTTCCTTTGTGGTCTGTTAATAGCCAAGTTCCGCTTTCCATTTCCACTATCCGCACCCCAGGCTAGTCTGCTAACAACCAAACTCCGCTGTTCGGAAGGTCTGACCGCAGACCACCAGGGGCCTCCCGGTAAAAGACCACTCTTGGCACCGGCGAACCGAAAACCTCTAGCCTATTCGGCGAACACAGGGTGAGTTCGTCGAACGCCAATTCGTCGGATGCAGCTCGACGAACGTCGAGCTCGGGAGTACCGCGAGTTCGCCGAGTGCCAAGCCTGTTCGTCGACCGCTGCGACCTCTTGAAGGTCATCGAACGTTGTTTATGAGGTAATTCGTCGAGCGCTGTTCGACTAACGCGGAGCGCCGTTCGACGAACGTGGGGCAGGGTGAGTTCGTCGAATTCCAAAATCTTTTCTGAACCCTTACTGGGCGAGCCAACTGATGAGACCCAATTATATACATATTTTCGGACTCATTTAGGCTAGTTTTCCTGCATTTGCACTTCAGTTTTGTTCATATTTCCTTTATTCATGCTTTTAATTAAAGTACATAGTTATGCCTGTTTTTGTGTGCAATTGCGCACTTTGTTGTTGGGGGTAAGCACTTCGTGCTCCCCATTGTATTTTCGTTATCTCTGTGCTGCTGGTAGTACTTTCCCAGCTTGTGTATCTTGTATGCAGGTGACCTGATCGTCCCGTTCTCCCCAAAAGTAATTTATGTGCAAATCGCACGGTCGTGCGTTCCCTTGACGCACGGTCGGTGGCGGTCGTGCGTTTTTGTCTGGGCAGAAAATGGAGCATCGGAGTTTACTCGTGCGTTTTGACGCATGGGCGGATTCGCCCGTGCGAGAGTAAAACGCACGGTCGACCTGTGTCTTGTTGATTTCAGAGCATCAGAATTTACCCGTGCGTTTAGACGCACGGGCGGTGTTGGTCGTGCGTGAGCAAAACGCACGGGCGCATGCCTTCTTCCCCTACACGCCTGCTGAGCTTAAGTATCGCACGGTCCACGCACAGTCGTGCGTTCGACCGTGCGTGACCAAATTTCTTACGTTTTTCTATAAAAGCTGCAGCTTCAACCTAAAATAGAAGAGTTCCGTACACGCTGTACAGCAGCGCCGATTTCGCCATCTCCACTAGGGTTTCGTCCCTTTGGCCTCCTCCTTCATCCTAAAGCTTCAAGGGAGATCTAGCGGCCATTACATTCAAGCAAGAGGAAGTTTGCAACCTCCACCGGATCGTGAGACGAAGAAGACGGGTCCATTGGAGAGTCGTGACAGCTCTCTCTACCCCGGACGCAGTTGCTGACCGAGCTTGGACGCGGATTGACAAACTAGCGATTCCAACTGTGAATCTACAACGAGCCTTCAGATTCGGTCGATTTCTTGCCTTTTTCTTCTCTTATTGATGTGTATATGTGTCGATCTCCATTATTATGATGAAGTTGCACTTAAACTAGTTGGTATTTCTATATATTTCATGTCTATGTGAAATGATTTGTTGTTTGAGTTGCTCGAGGTGCGCCCCATTCCATCCTCCATCCTACCGTCACGTTCGTTTGCCGCACTAGCAATTGCTAGTGGCGTGCTTGTCGAAGAGGTGCTTACGACCCTCATTCTGCTTGCCTACTCGTCCATCCTCCCTCTCGAAGTAGCGCGCTCGAGGCCTACGTAGATTCCATCCCGCCATGCGAAGCTTTGCATAGCGGCATTGCATAGGAGTAGCTATAGTATTTTCTCTTTATTTTCCACAATACAAAACTCCCGTTTCCGCATCCATCCGACGTAAAGGACTTCAATCTCAAGTCCTTCCTCGAACGTTAACTCCACCTTACTGTGTTCCTTGAGAGATTCGATACTCGGGGATTACTCCTCGTTTTATATTACTTGAACGATCGGTACACTGTCGTTTCGTGCCGCAGTCTTGCTACCGCCTATAGCGGTGTGCAGGATTTGCGTCATCAAGTTTTTGGCGCCGCTGCCGGGGAACGCAGTCGTGTGAGTTTTCTGGAGAGGGAGAAGCTGAGATTTAAGCCCTTTCCATTTGTTTATCGCATTTTTGTTTTATTTCTTCTTAATCTGTTTTACTGTTTATATTAGGTTGTTGAGTAATTTTTGTTGGGTGTATTATTTTGCACAATAGTATTTTCCGTTTGAATCATTTTATCTTCACATTATGTGGTCTTCATTTAATATTCGTTGCCGTTTTTGTGGAGATATCTCTCACGCTAGTGATATATGTCCAAAGGGAGATAGTAGCCCTAGCACTCCTGTCCCAACATATGGAGCACCGACATCATCTGGTACTCCATATGTTGCACAGAAGTCCTATGGCTATTCTGCTGTGTCTTTACCGTCATTCTTCTTTTTGACTTCAGCTCCCGCTGAGCCAAAGAAGCCTGTAAGGCAGTGCTCATTTTGTCCGAGCATGGATCATGCCTTGAAGGATTGTGCTGTTTTTCTTCGCCAAATGGACGAGGATGACGAGCCGGATATCCGGATCATTCCAACTCCTACTTCTGGCAGCACACCTTCAACATCTGGTTATGTGTCCATTTCACCTTCAAGTTTTGAAGGGAATGATGTGGACACGGCCACCAGATGTGTGGCTGATCTGGGCACTGACATGACTGAGCCCATCTCCCGTGTACATCCATCTCCTAGCATAGATTTGATTCTTTGTGAGGAATCAGTGCTAGACTTTTATCCAAGCACTATTCCTCCCCCTGTTGTGCATTCTACTACATTCGTTTCTGACGACATTGTTGAGGATGTGTCGCAGGATGAGGCTGGCGATCTAAGTGTGCCTGCTCCTATGGAGGAGGACAACCTTCTAGGTGAAGAGGAGTTTTCCTCAGCACCGGTGGAGGAAGTCCAAATCCTTAGCTTGCCACTGCTGATCCCGCCGAACCTTGCGGCATTGATGACAATGCCGACATTATTTTACTTTCCCAACCTAATGGGAGTGAGTCCGGGACCACTCCTTCGACTGATTTTTATTTATGTTCTTCTTCTCTTTTATTTCTTGACCCCTTTTCTGCTATATTTGAGCCTGTGTAGGTTGAGTCTCCACAGGTACATCAGGAGGACTTGGAGCTTCCAGCTCAGGTCAATGATGATAGCATCCTCATGGGCGAGGAGGTTGATCCCTCCTCCAATGAGGAAGCTCCACCATTGATCTCTTTCTCCTGCTATCTCCCTAATGACGATACCTTGCTCGGCAAGGATTTTTTGTGTGAGATGAGTAAGGACCAGGCCTCCTCCTCTTCTTACATTTTGTATCCTCTACCTGCGGTTTGTAGGTATTATTATTTAGGTAGAGGGGTGACTACTCTGTCTCCGTATCGGTACCCGCTACCGACACGCATATTAGAACAATTGCCTGTTCACTTTTCTTTTCATAGGCCCATTAGCTAGAACTGTACAAATGCCAAATAAGTTGTGCTGGGAGGACAATAACCCCAGTAGTTATCTTAATTTTTCATGTCTTTTAATTTATCCCCTGCAAAAACTAGCTTATTTTGTGTTATTTTAGTTTTCGTGTGCGGAGACCACCCTTTGCAGGTATTTTCAATTTGTGAAGGCGGTGGTCGTGATTCTTCGTAGAGATTCACTACAGGCTTCTGGAATACTTACTTGCTGAGCATTGGGTACCCTCTTCCCCTATAACTTTGTTTTAGAATATCTTAATACATAGTTTAAGTTTGGGGGAGACCTGTTTGTGTACCGACTCACGTGCACAGTTATTGAGCATGCTAGAAGCTTCTTAATCTAAGAATTATTTTTGTTCATTTTTTCTGCACACTTAGCACCCACTTGAGCGTGCACTTAACCTTTAGCGCGTCACGAGTATAACTCATTCCTTGTTGCATATGAGAAAATGTTTGTGCTAGCTTTTAAATTACGTAGTGGAATAAAATGTTGGCTCCAGTGTTTCTAGTCAAGTACTCATGCGAGTATAGGGATTCATGTAGATTAGATTTCTTCTTATACTATTAGCTTAATGCATTTTTATTAGTATAAATAGTGTTTACTATACTCAAATGATGAATCTGGTGTGAATCAAACGGTATCGTAGGGATGTGTGTAGACGTTTGCTAGATTCGTATTGCTCGAGTCGGGAGAAAGGAGAATCTTTCTCGGTGGCTAAAACTTGCCCCAAGCGATTCTCGAAGCATTAACATAAGATAGTTTAAGTGCGTGAGAATGACGTAGGCCATCATTTTGGCCATGTTGAGTTTTGTGTACCATTCCTATCATTTATTCCTTGCCAGCCCATTTTGTGCCTACCCCTTCCTTTGATTCAGCTCCATATATTTTTTCACCAACGCCTAAAAGCCCAACCTAGTTGCACATCCAAAACCGAGCTTAAATTTGATTATTATTTTCATGTTTGGGGTGTGACTGCGTTGCTTATTATGTGAAGTTGTGGTTATGCTTATTAGAAAATATGCTGAAAAAGAAATGAAAATAAAAGAAGAATAAAGAAGAAAAAGAAAAGAAAAAAAAATGATTTTAATGAAAATCTTTGTATAAATTTATGATTGGGAGTAGGGAGTGCACACACCTATGTTGCAAAAGTCCGAGTCTGGGGGTGCGATGCACTTGTATGCTTATAGCTGTGCGGGTAGCTTGACTTAAAGCTCATGTTGGGTTAGGTGTGCTTAGCCTCCAGGTTTACCTTTGTTTACCTCACCGTAACCCAAGCCCCATTCAAAACCTAAAAGTCCTACTAACTCACGCCTTGAGCCAATCTAGTGTCGTGGAGAGAATGTGACCGGGCAAGCCTATGGTCACCGACACCGATGGATTTCGGTGGATTTTTTCCGGCACCCCGATCTTTAGCAATACTCGCCTCAGCGTTCAGTTTACTTTCTCCGTATGCGTGACCGGATGATTCACCGTAATTCTCATTTTGAGTAGAAGTAACAATTATTTATGCTTTTAGAAATTCATAAACTCTGTGTATAATTAGAAATCTTTCCTAGTTTTCTTATACGCACATGAGCATGCGACTTCGCATGGTATTCCATTTTGTAATTTTTAGTTAGCTATTTCATATTCCCTCTTGCGTAGGAATTGTTTGCTCGAGACGCGCAAACATGTAAGTCTTGGGGTATGATGAGACCCAATTATATTCATATTTTCGGACTCATTTAGGCTAGTTTTCCTGCATTTGTACTTCAGTTTTGTTCATATTTCCTTTATTCATGCTTTTAATTAAAGTACGTAGTTATGCCTGTTTTTGTGTGCAATTGCGCACTTTGTTGTTGGGGGTAAGCACTTCGTGCTCCCCATTGTATTTTCGTTATCTCTGTGCTGCTGGTAGTACTTTCCCAGCTTGTGTATCTTGTATGCAGGTGACCTGATCGTCCCGTTCTCCCCAAAAGTAATTTCAGTGCATATTGCACGGTCGTGCGTTCCATTGACGCACGGTCGGTGGCGGTCGTGCGTTTGTGTCTGGGCAGAAAATGGAGCGTCGGAGTTTACTCGTGCGTTTTGACGCACGGGCGGATTTGCCCGTGCGAGAGTAAAACGCACGGTCGACTTGTGTCTTGTTGATTTCAGAGCGTCGGAATTTACCCGTGCGTTTAGACGCACGGGCGGTGTTGGTCGTGCCTGAGAAAAACACATGGGTGCATGACTTCTTCCCCTACACGCCTACTGAGCTTAAGTATCGCACGGTCCACGCAAGGTTGTGCGTTCGACCGTGCGTGACCAAATTTCTAACGTTTTTCTATAAAAGTTGCAGCTCCGACCTAAAACAGAAGAGTTCCGTACACGCCGTACAGCAGCGCCGATTTCGCCATCTCCACTAGGGTTTCGTCCCTTTGGCCTCCTCCTTCATCCTAGAGCTTCAAGGGAGATCTAGCGGCCATTACATTCAAGCAAGAGGAAGTTTGAAACCTCCACCGGATCGTGAGACGAAGAAGACGGGTCCATTGGAGAGTCGTGACAGCTCTCTCTACCCCGGACGCAGTTGCTGACCGAGCTTGGACGCGGATTGACAACCTAGCGATTCCAACCGTGAATCTACAACGAGCCTTCATATTCGGCCGATTTCTTGCCTTGTTCTTCTCTTATTGATGTGTAATTGTGTAGATCTCCATTATTATGATGAAGTTGCACTTAAACTAGTTTGTATTTCTATATATTTCATGTTTATGTGAAATGATTTGTTGTTTGAGTTGCTCGAGGTGCGCCCCATTCCATCCTCCATCCTGCCGTCACGTTCGTTTGCCGCACTAGTAATTGCTAGTGGCGTGCTTGTCGAAGAGGTGCTTACGACCCTCATTCCTCTTGCGTACTCGTCCATCCGCCCTCTCGAAGTAGCGCGCTCAAGGCCTACGTAGATTCCATCCCGCCAAGCTAAGCTTTGCATAGCGGCATTGCAAAGGAGTAGCTATAGTATTTTCTCTTTATTTTCCACAATCCAAAACTCCCGTTTCCGCATCCATCCGACGTAAAGGACTTCAATCTCAAGTCCTTCCTCGAACGTTAACTCCACCTTACTGTGTTCCTTGAGAGATTCGATACTCGGGGATTACTCCTCGTTTTATATTACTTGAACGATCGGTACACTGCCGTTTCGTGCCGCAGTCTTGCTACCGCCTATAGCGGTGTGCAGGATTTGCACCATCACCAACACGCTTCTGTATTTCCCTTGCGAGTGGAGCTCGTGAGCCTCTGGGTTAGCCGAGCCCCAAGATGTCTATCTGCACCCCAACATCTAACTACACCCCCAGCTGGTCGGGCTCGCTTATACTGACCTAGCCGAGCCTTCAAAATGGCTCACTGCACCCCAAAATGGCTAACTGCACCCTAAAAGCTAACTGCACCCCCAGCTGGTCGGGCTGGCCTATACTGACCTGGTCGAGCCTCCAAAATGGTGAACTGCTCCCCAAAATGGCTAACAGCACCCCAAAAGCTAACTGCACCCCCAGCTGGTCGGGCTCGCCTACACTGAACTGGTCGAGCCTCCAAAATGGCTAACTGCACCCCAAAATGGCTAACTACACCCCAAAATGGCTAACTGCACCCCAGTTGGCTGGGCTCGCCTATACTGCCTTGGCCGAGCCCCAAAATTGCTGCCGGCACACCATGAGCAGGGCTCGCCTATATGGATTCGTCGAGCGCTGTCCGACTAACGTAGAGCGCTGTACGACGAACGTTGAGCTGGGTGAGTTCGTCGAACTCCAGGATCTTCTCTGAACCTTAATTGGACGAGCCAGCCGGCCTCGGCATTTCCCCTGTAAGTGGAGCTCACGAGCCTCTGGGTTAGCAAAGCCCACAAAACTGTCTATATGCACACCAACATGCTGGGCTCGCCTATACTGACCTGGCCGAGCCCCAAAATTGCTATCTGCACCCCAATCGTGCTGGGCTCGCCTGGTGAACATCGGGGTTGTACACAAGCAATGTTGTTTTCAATGAAGTTTGACGATGGTTTCGACATCGACATGGAGTCGTTCGCTCAGTCTGACCAGGTGTTCCAGGATATTCTTCGACTCTTTGAAGAACATCAAATAAAGAAGTTTATGAGCACCAGGATAAAATTACCAGTGGTAGAAATCAAAGAATGGGTTCACACAGCTAAGGCCGAGAATGATACTTTATCCGGAACCATCTCAGGGAACCAGGTTTTTCTATCTCCAGAAATATTAACGGATGTTTTTAGTTTTCTGAATGGTGATGATGAACTGGATATCAGTTCTGTTGAATTTGATAATGCTTTGGTTAAGATGGGTCACTCCAGTGGAAACCCTAACCATTTGTTGAAAAAGAATTTGTCAATAGAATACAAATTCTTAGCAGATATTGTTGGAAAAGTTTTGCTGGGCAAAACATCTGCTCATGACTATATTACCAGGCACCAATTTCTTTTGATGGTGGCCTTGGTGGAAAAGAAGAAAGTAAATTGGGGATTGATTCTATTTGAATCCATCAAGAAGAAAGTAAGTAAGGAGAATGTATGTTATGGAAGAATATTGGTAATTATTCTTCAGGAAAGTCATCCAGTGTAAGACCTCTTTTGTTTCCTTTAGAAAACCCGGGTCTTATGCCCAGAACCGTCGCTTTGCGGTGACACCAACACTCGGGTAGGTCATCACCACAAAATGTTGATCCTACCGGCCATATCGATCACAAAAGAAGAAACGTATTATCGAACAAATAGAAGTTCAGGTCCACAAATCACACTTTATATAAAGTAAAATGTCCACATGCTATAACTGAATAAAAGATAGGTTACAATAATAAAGGGCTCATGCCCTGTACATCCATGTCCTCACTACAAGATCACTCGCGAAAGCTAACTACTAATCTCTCACTGATCCTGAATCTGGTGCTCCTGTACTAGACTGGCCCGCCTCCGTCTACACCGGCCTCTAGTGCTGCTGCATCTCCTCGATCCCCTAAAATGATATGGTCCACCGACCGTTAGTCAAAAAGACTAAGACTTATGTTCCCCACCCCACCCCCAATGGCTCCTAGGCACCGTGCGGGAGGATGATGGGGAGGACAGCAAGGGGTAAAACAAAAGCAGGTGACGGCGGATCTAGTCTATAAGAAATGTCTACAACTACACAAGTGAGTATATATAATTTAAGCAGCAAATAAAGCATAGTAAAGAGCAAGTAAAGAACGGTAAGTAAAGACAAGTATCAAATAGAAAAGTAACCATTGACTTTTAGGACTGCCCATACAAACCTATAAACCAAAGGGTCGTTTTGCAGGGCCTATCGTATAAAAAGTCCCATAACCAATTTATACGATAGGGGTAGGGGTTGAAATGAAATGATTATGCTATGATATGCAAGGTATGATTTTTATGCTATGTTCACACAAGTGCAACTCACACTCTTCGACTCTATGCGCACAGACCTTTAGTTCCCCCTTTTTGGAGCTAGCAAGACTCCCAGGATACTCCCGTAGTGGCAAACGGAAGCGGTGGGTTGGTCCTCGCCCACCTCTAGGTTGGTATTCACACTACCTAACCTAGACCTATCGTACACCTCAACGCAAAACCGCAGAGCATCTGCATACTCTTACTGGCTGGACCACCAGACTTTTATGTTTAAGTGCAAATTCCGCACTTGCCGAGTCAACGTATTGACGTCGGTGTGAACGACCGTCCAATACCGAAGACCCACCACCTTCGTGCACATGCAAACATGTTCTACTATATCACGAGCCATAAACTCCCCGGGCTAACCTGCCCGTTACCATCAAACATTTCTGAGTCAGAAGCTCACCAGACTAATTAGTCCGCTTCTACGACCACCGAGCCTACTGCTCGTAAGACCAAACCCACTAAATATAACCGTGACAATGCGGTGTGGCTGAGTGTATTATTAAGTTAATCTTGTATAACAACTTATCCCTACAATTTATTGTTAATCTTGGACTTCCCGAGGATTACCCTGTAAGGGGCTCGCTACGGTACTAGGAACTATAATGGGATGACCCCCCAAGGCTCCCTTTCTCAAGACACTTAATGTTATTGGTATCTACCCCATAAGAACACACCTATTTTCATTTCACTTGAGTTAAATCTAAGTGTTTTATGACACGCTGGGGAAAAGATGATCTTTCGTCAATCCCAAACACAACCTTACCCTTAACTCACCAAGCACTCTTAACACATAACTCCTTTTTGGTGACCTCAACCTCTTCATCCTGACCATGTACCCCAACTACATACCATTTCCACTTAGCATGCCACTAAATATCCAAGGTTCAGATTTTTACTATACGCAGACCAAATGAGTTATATGAACCACATAAGAAGAGGTACTCCAAATAATCATCCAATTACCCAAGATTATTACTGGGTGTCTATCATGATATCATATGAATAAATCCAGAGAATCATAATTTTCCTTATTTATTTGGCATTTATTTTTAATTTCCTCAACATTGGCCAAGTATGAAATTGAACATGAAGTGTAGTCTATACTTATGATATGGCTCCCTAAAAGTTATGGTAAATCAATGATGGCTAAATAACAGCAAATACAACATATCATATTTTTACAGTAAGGAAATGTCCTCTATTTTTAATATTCAACACATATCCAAACTTGAAGATTTATGAAGGAACCACCAAAAATACTTATACCAAAATTATGGGAAAATTATCAGACCTTTGTATTGATCAGAAAAGTCTACTGACTAAATTGTAGAATTTATGGAAATCATTTTCTCACTTAAATGAATTCTTTAAGAAAACCCCAAATAAGATAAGTTGTGAAGTAGCCTACTGATTTATGTCTCCAAATATTATATAAAAATTCCCAGAGCTTCCTAATACTCTGAAATGTCCTATCATCAATTTGCACAATTTATCAGAGAGTTTTAGACCCTGAATTATATTTCATAAGATTAAGGTAAAATAAGTGCCTTGTAAATGAGGTACTGGTTAAATCACCTAATTAATTTCACAAAAATTACCAAAGGTCCATCACATGAATACAGAGGCACTACCAAGGTTTCATCACCATACAAGGCCATTTGAACATGTAAGTGTCTCTTATAAGAAATTTCCCTAAAGGGGTTATGACCTAATTTAGGGGAAATAAGTACTACTAAAATTCTATCAAAATTCCCTAGTGCATTATTACACCCCATGAACATATCTACTAAGTTTCATGACCATTCTAGGGCTTTTGACCACATGGCCTTCACAAGGTCTATTTGCACACCTAGCGATAAAACTAGGGTCCTAGGGCATAACCACCTCCACACCACTCCTAATCACTCTTGGAGGTGTTTTAGGTGATCCTAAACCAGTGGCCAAGGTGTCACCTCAGAGGAGATTGGACTACCTAATTCCATCTTGTGCACTTTTACCCTATTTTGACCTAGTTGACCCAACTTGGGTTGACAAATTACCCAACCAAATCAGTCCCTATTGGGCTGATATTTTTACCAGGGTCATATAATAACCCTAAGAATCACCCACCAAAGTTTGGAGGGCATTGGAGGTCATTTGACCCAATAATTAATTAGTATATGAATTATGAAATTATTACAAAAACCTTAGAAAAATGTTCTCCTAAAATTCCCAGCTTTGGATATGATGTGTGTGTAGGTATAAGTAGACTATGTTTTAAATCTCAAGTCAATATCATTTCCCAATCAAAAGTTATTCAAGAAATGGTAGTTGTCCTACACTAGGGAACAACCCCACCAAAATGGACCTACAGGGAGCTACAGAGCTTCTTTTGGGCTGAAATTAATTTTAAATTAAAGTGGACTCCAAGGGCTACAACTTTGGTGTTGACCATTTTTTCTATAGAGGGGCCTATGTATTTTTAATAAATAAATCTATGTACAACAAAATATGTGACAGAAAATACAATTTTATAAGGATTTATATGAAGTGATTCAGCACGAATCTTGAAGTAGATCGAGTGGCAGCTGGTCATCTTCCTGCTCCAGCCAAGGGTCCAGATTGTCCCGACCTGTAGCCCCTTTACCTTGGATTTCCCGGCCACCCACTCCCCTCCCCGGCCGGCCAACACCACCACCACCTTCCTTGAGGTGGTGGCCAGCGATGGGGGGGGGGGGTGTTGGACGGCCGGTGGTGGCTGGAACCGGCGGTTTGGGCAAGGAGAAAACCTCCAAAAAATGGAGATTTTGGCCATGGTGATGGAGGACCAATTGGCCCCAATCCTTGCCAATTTTTGATGTAGATCTATCCACTAGAGAAGAGGAGAAGAACCAGACCTCCAATCGGGCATGATGGTGGTTGTTTCCCCGGATTTGCCATGGCCGCCCCTTCAAGTTGTGCCCTTGCCGATCTCTTGATTCTCCACCAAATGTTGCAATCCAAAGAACTATTCCAACTCCCTTCCACCTTCTAAAGCTAATGAAGTGGTCATATTGGAGTGAGGAGGGCTTAATAGGGGGAATTTGAGGAGGGGAATTTCGGCCATGGCCATTAAGGGGAATTTCGGTTTTGCTTGGGGTAGATGAATAGGGCCTTAATTTGGCCGGAGAAGGCTGGAAACTCCTCATCACCCCAAGAGGAGATGAATCCCCATCAATTGGGAGAGCCTTTGGCCTCCCTTGGCCATGAATTTCATTACTCATCTCTTTCTCTCTCCACCATTTTTGGGGAAAATGGTGTTTTCACTCTCCTAGCGGAATTTCTTGAAATTAAATGGCAATTTCAGTAGCACCAAACCCCATTAGGTGGTGGACCACCTCAATTGAGTCTAGCCCAAGTGGATTGGGCTTGATTAGGTCAAAACATGTAATTTTGACCTAAATTTAGGGTGAGTTGACTTTGGTCGATTTGACCATTTGGGTTCACCCCAATGGGTGGATAGTGACCCATTGGCCTCTCTAAAGGGTTAGGAAGGTCTATGTAGGGTCAATTTGGCAAGGTGGAGGCCAATTGACTCACAATAGGGCAATTCGACCAAAATATGACTAGAGTTGACTTTGGTCAATTTGGCCTCTTTGGTTGACACCAATGGATCCTTGGTACTCCAAGGGAACCCCTAAAGGGTTAGGTATGCTATGGTGGGGTCAAAGGGTCAAGGTGGGGCCCTTAAGTTCAATCCTAAGCTTTGTAAGTAGAAACTGCTATTTGTAGACCAAGGTGGTTTTCTTCTTCTTTCCCAAGCTTTTATGCTCCCTTTGTGCTTCCTATGGTTTTGTCATGCCCTATTCATGACAACACCATCCTATGGGTCTAGCTGTTTGGGGGATGTTACACCCAGACCTTTTGATCTCTCCCAAGGTGACCATTAATGCCAGCAAATGGCTGACCTCAGCACTTTTTGGTAAGTGGGACAGGGTGATCCCGAAGAAGAATCAAAGGGCAGATGCCCCCAGGCAAGCTTTTGAAGGCACAAGGACTGATCAAGTCACTCCCCTAACCCTTCCAGAAGTTCCTCCTGTTGTTTCTTCTCCTCCTCTCCCATCTCCACCTCCTCAGATTATCTCTTCTGGAGAAATTATTCCTCCTCCAAATTCTCCATCCACTCTAGATGACATTCCTTTACAACCCGTATTCGTCGAGTGGGTCCCTCAAGCCAGCCGGCGAGACCTGGGTTAGCCAGACCATTCGCCCAGGCTAAGGCAGGTAGAAAGTCCCCCGGGTCAGTGGGGGTAAGCTGCAGGCGAGAAGGAGTTCGACGAGTGGTACCCTCACGGACCACTCGCCCAGAGGTATGGGCACTCGCCCTGCTGAGAGGAAGCCCTGCGAGTGGTGCCCTTATGGACCACTCGCCCAAAAGGTCTTGAGGAGAAAATGATAATGATACCCCTGGTGGGCTGCAAATATCCCCTCAGAACAGCGGAGTTAGGCTACTTGCAGACCAACTTGGGGTGCAATAAGTAAAATTAAAAGGCGGATTCATGCTATTTGCAGACCAGCCTAAGAAAATCTATAAATAGACCCTTAAGGGCACCTTGGAGGAGATCCGATTTTAGAGAATCCTCTCCTCCAAGCTAGTTTTTGGTCGGCTGTTAGTGCCTTCCAAGGTGCCCGGTTGAGCTCTGGTTTGGGAGGGGAAGCTCTCTAAGATCTTCCGGGTGTGTGGCGGGACCTCCTCGCTTCAGCCTTGGGTCTATTCGTATTCTCACATCCACCGTCAAGAGAGTCTAGTGAGGGAGAATTAAGCATCGGCTACACCCCCCAGTGGGTCCGAACTCAAGAGACCTGTTGCAGGTTTCAACATTTTTGGTGCGGTGAGCGTGGACCATAGTCAGTGAAGGAAAATCCCAAGCTAGGTTCGATGACAGGAAATGGAGGGAATGGTTCAGACTCGGGCCACTCGCAGCCACCCGCGAGTGGGGAGTGGCTGGAGATGTTCGAGAAGTTCAAGCGAGAAGTCCTGCAGACAGTTCTCGCGGCGAGGGGCGAGTGCGAGACGCCAGTAGTTCCCATCGTTCTGCCTCCGCAAGTCGGCGAGAAAGCCCCTGGGCAGAGACCGGGGAAGGAGGTGCCAGCAGAAGGAAGTTTGTGAGATCTCCCCGGGCGGCAACTGTTCAGCAGTCTGGCGAGTGCTGAGGTGTGCGAGCTGGCTCCGCGCGAGAGGACCATTCGCCGAGCAGGGGAAGGGATCCCCTTTTGCGAGATGATCCTCTCGGCCCCAGTGCCAGAGGGGTTTCGAGGGCCGGAGATGTCCTACTACACCGGCAAGGAGGATCTAGTCGTGCACTTGCAATGGTTTGAGGACATGACCTCAATCCTCCCCATGTCGGATGCATTCCAATGCCGGCTCTTCGCAACCACTCTGAAGGAGAAGGCAAGGGACTGGTTTCACCAGCTTCCCGTAGGTTCTTTCTACGCGTTCGACGATCTGCGTCGGAGCTTCCGGCTGCGCTTCTCGACGTCAAAGAAGAGGAAGAAGGATGCGGAGGCTCTCTTCAAGATTAGGCAGAGGGAGGGGGAGTCCCTGCACATTACGTGGATAGGTTCCAGGAGGAGATCCACCTTGTGCAGGAGGTGCCAGGGTTCGCCCTCAAGATGGCGTTCATTGTGGGGTTGAGAGATGGGTTCTTCAAGATGGACCTGAAGAGAAGGGCTCCGGTCTCCTTTGAGGAGTTGATGGAGCGAGCAGTAGAGGAGATTGAGGGGGAAGCGGCCAACCCAGAGTTCTACAAAAGGTTGGCGAAGATGAGCGAGCCTGAGGTGAGGCAGCAGTAGGGAAGAAGAAGGGAGGAACCCAGAGGTCAGGTGTTCGAGAGACCACCTCGGAACTGGAGGTATCAGGAGCCCAACAACCGGTTGGGTTGGAGGAACCAGGAAGGACCCGCGAGAGGTCAGGAAGGAGGATACCAAGGAGGGGAGAGGGGGGAGTCAACCCGGGATGGAGGCAGGGTCCCAGACCCCCTCACCCTCCGCGGGAGCAAGCCATGGCAGTAGGCCGAGGAAGAGGAGGCAGAGGAGGAAGAGGAGGAAGAGGAAGAGTGGGAAGAGGGGGCAGGGTGGCGTTGCCCTATTGTGAATTTCATCAGGAAGAGGGTCACGCAACAGCCACTTGCCCCAAGTTCCTGGAGATAAGGGAGAGGGGGCAGCCACGGCAGCAGCCGGTCAGGATTGTGGAAGTGTTCCGGGAAGGGGAAGAGGATATGTGTGAAGACCGGGATGACGTAGGAACCAGGGGAGGAATCGGGGTGATTCATGGTGGGGTCGGGATAGAGGCTTCTCGCAAGAAGAGCTTCCAGGCGATGTTCCGAAGGGACGTCGCGTCGACTTCCCAAACCCCACCCCCCACGGAGAAGCTCACCTTCTCCTCGGAAGATATGCCAGATTATGAGGATCCATTCTGCGATGCCCTGGTGATCCAGACGGCGATTGAAAATTTCACGGTCTCCCGCATCCTGGTGGATAACGGGAGCTCAGTGAATGTGATCTTCAAGAAGGCCTTCGACGCGATGGAGGTGGAGAAGAAGAGGGTGCAAGCCTTTGACGAACCACTGTTTGGTTTCTCAGGGGAGCGAAAGGAGGTCGAGGGAGGCGTGGGTCTCCAAGTGACGTTAGGAGGGGTCCCGAGGAACTGTCGATTTGTCATTGTGGACGCTCCGAGCAGCTACAATGCAATCTTCGGACGCCCTCTCATTAGTGCTTTTCGGTGCGTGCCCTCGTCGTACCACCAGTGCCTGAAGTTTCATAGTGGAGGAGTCCAGGTCCGGATCCGAGGAGATGCTAAGGTGGCGAGGCAGTGCTATGTGACTGCCGTCAACACCATCTCTTGGATGGCGGAGGCTGAAAGGATGGATGAGGAGATGGCAAGGCCGGAGGGGCCAGGAGGAGAGATGGAGATCGCTCGGGAGGAGCAGGAGATTGAGAGTATGGAGTTCGCTCGGGAGGAGCAGGAGGCCGAGAAAGTGGAGGTCGCTCGGGAGGAGCAGGAGGTCGAGAGTGTGGAGGTCGCTCAGGAAGAGCAGAAGGTCGAGCTGATGGAGGCGGAAGAATCCGTAGGAGAAGAGGCCCGGGAGGAGGGGCGAGAAGCAAAGGGCCGATGGGAAGAGCCACCCCGGCTCGAGGAGGCAGAAGATGTGGTATAGATGGAGGTGATCACCCTGGAGGGAAGGGTGAAGGAAGTGCGAAAAAGCGGGGGTCTCGGTACGGAGGACAGGAAGAAGATGCTGGAGTGCATCCAGAAGAACGTGGATGTCTTCGCATAGAGCGCAGCTGATATGCCAGGCATTGAGGCGGACGTGGCTTTCCAACGTCTCAACATCGAGCCAGGAGCCCGTCCCATCCGGCAGAAGAGAAGGACCTTCGCCAGCAAGCTCGAAGAGCCAATCCACGAGGAGGTGACCAAACTCCTCGAAGCAGGTTTTGTATCGGAGATCCAGTACCCAGGCTGGGTCTCCAACGTCGTGATGGTAAAAAATGCCGATGGCCGCTGGCGTATGTGTGTTGATTTTTCATTATTAAACAAGGCCTGCCCTAAGGATTGCTATCCCCTGCCTCGAATCGACGCGCTGGTTGACTCAGTCGTCGATTTTTCTGTGATGAGTTTTTTGGATGCTTTTTCAGGTTATCACCAAATCAGGATGCACCCCCCGGACGTCAAGGACGTCTCGTTCATCACCAGGGAGGGATGCTACTGCTACAAGATGATGCCCTTCGGGCTGAAAAACGCAGGAGCAACCTACCAGAAGATGATGGACCGGGTATTTAGGGAGCAAAGGGGAAGGAACCTGGAGGTCTACGTGGACGACCTTATGGTAAAGAGTAAGTGCGTGAACTCTCACATCCTGGACCTCGAGGAGACCTTTGCCACCCTATGCAAGTTTAATATGCGCATGAACCCCCTCAAGTGTGTGTTCGGGTCCAGCAAGGGGAAGTTTCTGGGGCACCTTCTCACCCCTTTGGGTGTAGAACCTAACCCAGACAAAGTTAAGGCCATAATGGAGCTGGGATCCCCGCGGAATGCCAAGGAGGTCCAGCGCTTGACGGGGAGGCTCGCAGGGTTGAGCAGGTTTCTCTCCCGTGCTGGGGAGAAATGCTCCCCCTTCTTCAAAACGTTACGCGGCAACCAGAAGTTTGAGTGGACGAAAGGATGCGAGGAGGCCTTCCAGGCCTTGAAGAGCCAGCTCACCAAGGCTCCGTTGCTCCAAGGTCCCAAAGAGGGGGGGGATCTATATCTATATCTCGGGGTCGGGACCGAGGCCGTAAGCTCCGTCCTGGTCCGGGAAGAAGGCAAGAAGCAGCTGCCCGTCTACTACGTGAGTAGGGTCCCGAGGGAGGCGGAGCTCAGGTACCCAATTTTGGAGAAGTTGGCCTTTGCTCTGGTCATCGCGGCAAGGAAGCTCAGGCCATACTTCCAGGCCCATTCAATTCAAGTGGTGACGGACCATCCTCTCCGCCAGATCTTCGAAGGAGTGGAGCACTCGGGAAGGCTCGCGAAGTGGTCGATAGAGCTAAGTGAATTCAACATTACCTTCGTCCCTCGATTATCCATGAAGGCGCAGGTGGTGGCTGATTTCATGGCAGATTATGTGGCAGAGATGGAGCCCCTCGTCACGTTCCGTGGAAGCTGCTGGTAGACGGGGCTTCGGGCAAGAATTCTCTCGGAGGAGGGGTGGTGCTGGAGAGTCCCCACGGGGTAAAAATCGAGCAGACAATAGTGATACACTTCCCAATCACCAACAACCAGGCGGAATATGAGGCGGTGATCGCCGGCCTACGGTTGGCCCAGGAGCTCGGAGTTCACGACGTGGAGGTCCTCACCAACTCGATGGTGATAGCCTCTCAGATCAGGGGGGAGTTCGAGACAAGGGAACCTGCACTCATAAGGTACTTATCCAAAGTGAGGGGTCTCGTGGGGACATTCAAAACTTTCTCCATCAGGCACGTCCCTCGGGAGGAGAGCACCCCGGTGGATCGGTTGGCCAAATCCGGTCCTCGAGCTGGAGGGACCTTGACAGACCTATTCCGCCCTTCGATCGAGGAGGGAGAGCTCATGGAAGTGGAGCAACGGCCCTCTTGGAAGGATCCCTTCATCACCTTCCTTGCGACAGGAAAGTTCCCGGAGGAGGTTCCCGACCAGAGGCGCTTCCGATATAAGTCCGCCTACTACATGCTCCATGAAGGGGAATTGTATCGGAAGACCCTCTCGGGCCTCCTGGCCCGATGCATTTCAGAGGAAGAGGTCCCGAGGATCTTGGAAGAGGTTCACTCCGGCGAGTGTGGCAGCCGCTCGGGGAGCAGGATGTTAGAGGCAAGAATAATGAGGCAGGGGTACTTTTGGCCGACCCTCAGCAAAGACGCGACAACCTTCTCCAAAAGGTACCAGAAGTGCCAGATGTTCGCCCCGCTTCAGCTCATGCCAGCTCAGAGACTAAAAAGTATCACGGCGCCCTGGCCGTTCGCCATATGGGGGATGGATCTGTTAGGACCCTTTCCTCAGGCTAGCGGGCAGAGGAGGTTTCTCTTAGTCATGATCGACTACTTCTCAAAGTGGTTGGAGGTCAAGGCGTTGGCTAAGGTCACCTCCCAGGTAGTTCGCAACTTCGTGTGGGGGGAGATCATTTGTCGACACGGGCTTCCGCAGGCCATAGTCACGGATAATGGTCCACAGTTCGCAAGCGAGGAGTTCATCAGCTTCTGTGGCCAGTTGGGGATTGACCTCAAGTTTGCATCCGTTCACCATCCCAGGAGTAACAGGCAGGTGGAGGCGGCAAACAAGATCATCGTAAACCTGCTCAAAAAGAAGGTGGAAAATCTGAAGGGCAATTCGGTGGAACAGCTTCCATCGGTCCTATGGGCCATAAGAACTACCCCCAACACAGCCACTGGAGAGACCCCCTTCAAGCTCTCTCATGGCTGTGAGGCCGTCATCCCCATAGAATTCGAGGTTATGACACCACGTGTGAAGGCCGCCGCAAGTGGAGAGGAAGATTGGAGAACCGAGAACGAGGAGGAGTTGCGGCTCTCCCTCGACCTCATTGAGGAAGCCCGGGATCTAGCAGCCATTCGCCAAGAAGAAGTCAAGCGGTGGATGGCCAAGTACTTCGACAAGCACATCAGGATCAAGCAATTCGAGAAAGGGGACCTGGTGCTTAAGAAGGTCGACGCGGCTGGAAGGTCAGCCGCAGTGGGAAAGCTTAATCCTAACTGGGAAGGTCCCTATGTCGTGGAGGAGGTACTAAAGTCCGGGGGGTACCGCCTTCAGAATGTGGAAGGTCAACCCCTCAGCCACACGTGGAGCGGCGACGATCTCAAACGCTTATATCCTTAGCACCGTGTAACGACAATGTTTTTGAATAAAGTATCTTATTTGAACCATATGTGTGCAAATGATGCTGCAGCTTGCAGGAAAGACTCTGAAGGCTCCAAAAAATGGCCCAGAGCAGACCCGCTGACCAGACTCTCATCTAGCTGGCAGGTCCGAAGGCTCACTCGGTGGCAGGTTCTAAGGTGACGAGAAAATGGCCCCGAGCAGACCCGCTGTCCAGGCTCTCATCTAGCTGGCAGGTCCGAAGGCTCACTTGGTGGCAGGTTCTAAGGTGATGAGAAAATGGCCCCGAGCAGACCCACTGTCCAGGCTCTCATCTAGCTGGCAGGTCCGAAGGCTCACTCGGTGGCAGTTTCTAAGGTGATGAGAAAATGGCCCCGAGCAGACCCGCTGTCCAGGCTCTCATCTAGCTGGCAGGTCCGAAGGCTCACTCGGTGGCAGGTTCTAAGGTGATGAGAAAATGGCCCCGAGCAGACCCGCTGTCCAGGGTCTCATCTAGCTGGCAGGTCCGAAGGCTCACTCGGTGGCAGGTTCCAAGGTGTTGAGAAAATGGCCCCGAGCAGACCCGCTGTCCAGGCTCTCATCTAGCTGGCAGGTCCGAAGGCTCACTCGGTGGCAGGTTCTAAGGTGACGAGAAAATGGCCCCGAGCAGACCCGCTGTCCAGGCTCTCATCAAGCTGGCAGGTCCGAAGGCTCACTCAGTGGCAGGTTCTAAGGTGATGAGAAAATGGCCCCGAGCAGGCCCGCTGTCCAGGCTCTCATCTAGCTGGCAGGTCCGAAGGCTCACTCGGTGGCAGGTTCCAAGGTGTTGAGAAAATGGCCCCGAGCAGACCCGCTGTCCAGGCTCTCATCTAGCTGGCAGGTCCGAAGGCTCACTCGGTGGCAGGTTCTAAGGTGATGAGAAAATGGCCCCGAGCAGACCCGCTGTCCAGGCTCTCATCTAGCTGGCAGGTCTGAAGGCTCACTCAGTGGCAGGTTCTAAGTTCTCAAGGGTGGAACTCAAGAGCACTCGCAGGGACCACGCGCCAGTAGGGTAATCACACCCCTTCCTGGCTAACTAGGCGAAACCCCGGTCCTGGCGAATGGTCCGAAGATACGAGTGGGATGAGCAGCGGGAAATCGAAAAGGGCGGCGCGCCCTAAGTCAGCATCGAGCATTCGCCGAGTGGACGGAGCGGTCGCACCATGACTTAGCGTCCTAACGAGCCTAACGAAACAAAGCGGCGAATGGGGAAAAACTTAGCGTCCTAACGAGCCTAACGAAACAAAGCGGCGAATGGGGAAAAGCTTAGCGTCCTAATGAGCCTAGCGAGACATAGTGGCGAATGAGAATAAAATTGAGATAGCACAAAAAGTGGAGATAAGCACAAAAATTGTAATCCATATATGTCTTTCAAGGGCATTCTCCCGGTTCGTGATAACATTCAAAATTTAAGTGAAAAAGCGAAAGAAAGCAAAAAATTACAAGGGGCCGCCTCAAGGGTCGGCATTCTTCTCGCCGGAAGACCCTTTGCTCTCGCCCGAGTCTTGGAGGGGGCGTCTTCTCGCGGCTCACCATCCTCGTCCTCCGGGAAGGGAATTGGGATGTAGAGCTCCGGGACAACTTGACGAGCGGTGAGGCGTTCGGCCTCCACCTTCAGGTACCCAGCTTGCCGCAGCACCTGCAGCGCATGCTTGACGGCAGCTTGAGCATCCTCCTGCATCAATTGCTCCAGCTCGTGATGGGGGTAAAAGTGTCCCCCACTTCCCGGGGCGAGTGCCGACGAGCCGGCTTCTCGCAACCGCTGGACTTCAGCTTTTGCCAGGCGGACTTCCTCTTCAAGGTCGACCACCCGTGCGCGAAGCATCCCGGTGCTTGTTGCATCCTGAAAAGATAAAAGTATAACATGATGAGATGAGAGTACCACAGCCAATAAAGGTCATTCGCAGAGGTGAAAGAAATTATACCTCAACAGTAGGGCGGCTGGCGAGAAGCTCTTCTGCAACTTTTAACTTCTCCTTGTGCTCATTCGCCTCCTGCAAAATGATAGCCCTGGTCTCCTCGATCTCGGCCAGGTTCCGCGATAATGTGAGGCTCCGGCGCGAAGACATATGCGCGAGCTCAAGAGCTCGTAGCATGGCGCGGGCGGTCTCATTGGCGAGAACCTGCGTCTTCTCCTCGTCGAAGACCTCAACATATTCCCGACCATACAAGGCATACGCCATGGCGTAGGCCTCGCCGCTAGCGATGTTGGTCTCTACCCAGGATGGATGGAGGGTAGAGAGCGAGACCCTGTTGGCATTCCGGTCCCACCTCACGAGGGGAGCACCCAAAGGATCCACAAGCCTCTCGCCCCTCGAGAAGTTCCGGTGGTCTCTAGACAGCGGTGGCGGCGGCAGCGGAGATTTTGCTAGGGACGCAGTCGCGCCTGGCACACCCGACCCCAAGGTAGGGGCCGGCACCTCTGTTTCCAGAGTTTGCGACGGAGCATTCGCTCCGGAGGTCTGGGCTAGAGCATCCGCTCCGGAAGTCTCGCCCAAAACCCCCTTGCCTTTCACGAAGGGGGGACGCCTTGACTTGCTGGGAGGGGGGGAAGAATTCTTCCCAGGCTTCCGCTTCCGGCCACTGGGCTTGGAGGAGGAAGGTCCCTCCCGGCAGGCATCCGCGGCGGCCTGCGCGAGAGGTACGCAGAACCCAGGAGGTCGCGGCGGATGAAGGGGAAAGTTGCGAACACCTACATAAGAACGCGAATGGTTATGTGAATGGTATAAGAATCACAGCCGAAACGAATTCAGAAAGTCTCGAAATCTTACCCTCGCCCTGCGGAATGAACGGGAGCGTGTTGACGTTTCGCCGGAGATAGACGAGGTCCATCCCATACTCCAGAATGTATTGATGGAGTTTGGCCTCATGCCCCCCTAGGGTCAGGGGGCGGAAGGTTGACTTCTCCTCCTGCACCGGGGCGAGAAGGGTGTTACCTAGGCTCCCGCTGACGAAGAGAAAGCGGCGAACCCAGTCATGGTTCTTGTTCGGGAGCCCATAGTGCTTGAGTGGGCTTAGGCCGGAGAAGAAGGAGATCCCGTGAGTGCAGCGGAAGGTGTACAACTTGCGGAAGACGAGCAGCGAGAACTCGATCCCCTCTTCTCGCAAGTAGCTCGCGTACCCGACCAGCATGGCGATGGAGTTGGGGTTGAGCTGGGCGGGTACGACCCCATAGTACCTGAAGGTCTGGCGTAGTTCCGGCCATATCGGGAGGTGAAACCCTACCTCGAAGTGCTCTAGCGGGATCGCGAGAGCACAGGGCGAGATGGAGTTCAGGCGCTCTTCCGGCCTGGGCTTTCGCCCCTCGAACCCCGACGGAACGTAGTCGGCGACTGCTGTCAGGTAAGCCTCTTCAGAGAGATCGCAGGAGTCGAAGGTATGGTTGATGAATTGGCTGGCGCACTTGGTCCTGCCTTCCGCGTCACCACCCATTTCGCGAATGACAAAGAAAGAAAGGGAGTCGTAGAGAAGGAGAGAGGCGCGAGTGCTAGCGCAAAGAGAGGGAGCGGATGGTAAGGTATTTAATACGGTAGCTGAAGGGCCTATTTATAGAAGCACTAAACGGCGTTTGGGCTTTCGAGGTAACGGGTGTGCGGATAGCAGTCTGCGGCGGCCCGATGCCTCGAAACCTGTGCCGATCCCTCTCGCCCATTAATGGCGAATGCCCTGTGGCTATTTGCTCAACGGCGACGCAAAAGAGTTAAGAAAGCATTCGCAGAGCACATCATTCGGCAATACCCATGCAAGTTATGAGAAAAACAAATTGCGAGAAGAAGAGCATTCGCAGAGCGTAAAGTAAAATTATTACAAACAAATGTTAAAAAGTTCAGCATTCGCGGTACAGAAAGAAGAAGAAATAACAGGAGGGGCAAATATCGAATAGATCAGAACTCCTCCCAAACCCACTGGCCCCGCTTTCGCGACCCAGCTTCCATGGGCATTCGCGGGCGGTAGTATGTCAGCATGCTCGTGATCTCGCGAGAAGCGAGCTGGAGTTGATCCTGAGCTCGCGCGGCGTGTCTCTCGGGAGACAGCTCCCCTCCTTCACCCCCCAGGCGATCCACCGTCGCGAGAAGGCGCGAGTAGTCCCGCCGAAGGTTCTTTAGTTTGCGCGTGACCCCCAGCCGCGCATCATCCGCCTGGATGGTGGCGTTCCGTTGGATGTGGATGAGCTTCCCCAAGATCTCTGTTATTCGCTCCTTCAGGGTCGCGTGATCTGAGGGGTCGCCCAGGAAATCAGAAAGGTCCTCAGGGGAGGGGAGAGGCGAGAGCACCCCCTCCGCTCTCTCATCATAGGACCCAAGGGGAGAGGTTTCTCGATGGCCTGCGAGATCACAGATAGGTTAGCCACGATAAAATCAGCGAATGCGAAAAGAGCAGGAGAATAATCTAACCTGGGACGGGTATCCTATGGCCTGAGGGGCGAGACATATGGGGATGCCCACTGGCCAAACCAACGGAGGGGGGTAGAACCTTCCCTTTCCCGGGGCGAAAAGGCGGTGGAGGAGGAACTGGAGCATCCGCACGATCTTCAGCACGAGAGTGTTGACCCACTTTTCGCTCAGGAGAGACCCTCTGTTCATTCGCGGTAATAGAGGGGTTCTGCTAAGCGGGAGGACTAGAGTCTCGCAGCGGGATATCAGGATTGAGGGCTACGAAAAGAGAAATGGTCAGCAACGAGCATCAAGAAAAGTAAGTCAGGATGGTTCACAACTTACTGATTCGAAGTATGGTCTCGCCCGGAGGAGGGGGAGGAGCCAGGCCCAGATCCGGAGGTGGCCTCTCTTCCGCTGGAGGTGGCCTCTCTTCCGCGGGAGGTGGCGCCGCAGCGTTGTTCGAGACGGCCCCATGGCCGTCCTCAGGCACCAGGGTTCCCTGCGAATGGTCAGAATGGTTGCAGGTTGAGAGGGCAGGAATTAAAAGGAGAGACGGGGAATCCTCGTACCTGGGTCCCGGGAGCTGGAGGAGTGTCCGCTGGAGACTCCGAGGCGGTCTCGCCTTTTTGACGATTCAATCGAATCGCCTTGGCTCGCCGCGAGACGTAGGGAGCACTCAGGTCCCTTTTTAAGGTCAGCCAAGGAGCGAACCTGGCTGTTTTGGGGGCAGTTACAGTTTGAGCCGCGGCCAGGCGCTCGATCATTTCTTGCGAGAGGGGTCTCGCAGAAGGCCTGTGGAAAGACATTGTAATTGGCGAAAGATCTAGAGAGAGAAGAAACACCGAGCCGAGATGTGATGGTGGTCCAAAAAAGTCTGACATGAGGAGATATAT
The DNA here is from genome assembly GCA_033032865.1 of Dactylorhiza incarnata. Classification (NCBI taxonomy): domain Eukaryota; kingdom Viridiplantae; phylum Streptophyta; class Magnoliopsida; order Asparagales; family Orchidaceae; genus Dactylorhiza; species Dactylorhiza incarnata. The sequence goes on along the minus strand of JAWHQI010000430.1, from coordinate 473,080 downwards.
ATAGGAAGACGGTGGGGCCCACAGAATCTTGTGAGGTCTAGTCAGCAGGCACTCATCGAATACAGGGTTGGACTGTTCTTTCCGAGTGGAGGAACCACTCGCAAAGAGCGGGGATTGTGTACAACCCGTATTCGTCGAGTGGGTCCCTCAAGCCAGCCGGCGAGACCTGGGTTAGCCAGACCATTCGCCCAGGCTAAGGCAGGTAGAAAGGCCCCCGGGTCAGTGGGGGTAAGCTGCAGGCGAGAAGGAGTTCGACGAGTGGTGCCCTGACGGACCACTCGCCCAGAGGTATGGGCACTCGCCCAGCTGAGCGGAAGCCCGGCGAGTGGTGCCCTCATGGACCACTCGTCCAAAAGGTCTTGAGGAGAAAATGACAATGATACCCCTGGTGGGCTGCAAATAGCCCCTCAGAACAGCGGAGTTAGGCTACTTGCAGACCAACTTGGGGTGCAATTAGTAAAATTAAAAGGCGGATTCATGCTATTTGCAGACCAGCCTAAGAAAATCTATAAATAGACCCTTAAGGGCACCTTGGAGGAGATCCGATTTTAGAGAATCCTCTCCTCCAGGCTAGTTTTTGGTCGGCTGTTAGTGCCCTCCAAGGTGCCCGGTTGAGCTCTGGTTTGGGAGGGGAAGCTCTCTAAGATCTTCCGGGTGTGTGGCGGGACCTCCTCGCTTCAGCCTTGGGTCTATTCTTATTCTCACATCCACCGTCAAGAGAGTCTAGTGAGGGAGAAGTAAGCATCGGCTACACCCCCCAGTGGGTCCGAACTTAAGAGACCTGTTGCAGGTTTCAACAATTCCCCCTCCTTCATTCAATCTTTTGCCTCCCAAAATTTCTCCACCTCTCTCTCCCATTCATGTTGACCACCAGTCACCCATCCACCTCTCATCTCCCATCCATCAAGATACCACTCCACCAACAGTCAATGCAACAAACATATTTGTACCCACCTCCATTCCGTCCTCTTTTACCCCATCATCATCTAATCCACCAGAGTTTGTCAATGTCAACTTCTCCTCTCTAGCTGATCAAATTTTTGATTACATCTATCCAAAGCTAGATGCCCTTCTGGATGCAAAGCTTGCTCCAGTTCTTCAAGCTCTCTTTGACCAAACCTCTACAATAGCTTCCTTCTCTACCTCCTTGCCACCTATCCCTTCTTCTAGGGGCCTAGATTCAGGTTTCCATAAAATTAGGCAGGGGGAGATGTCTAATGAAGAAGCTCCAAGTGTCAGCAGAGGTGCTCCAGATGATATAATTGTAGATACAATTGATGATACAGTAGATATTGATGATATAACAGATACAATTGATGCAGCAGATACAGTAACAGTTTTGGATTCAGTTTCAATAAATAATATCTTTATTTCCCCTTCCATAGAAATTATTTATTTGCTTTCAAAATTCAATACAGTTTTCAACAACTTACCTCAGTTTTTAGATTTTTTTCAAAAGCTATAATTCCCTATACTGCTCCTATTAATAAAGTTATGTTAAAGAAAGTTATCAAAAGTATTCCAGTTCCAGTTCCAAGTACAGATTCAGCTCCAGCAGCAGAGGAAGTTGGCTTGGTGAATTCAACTCCAACTTTTGTTTTTGATGAGTCCCCCCTACCAGATTTTGATGAAATATTTATTGAGCTAGATGCAGCTGATGAGCAAAGAGTTTCTAAAACTCTTAAATATATTGATGATCCTTATGATAATCCAGTACAATCTTTTGATGATTCAGATGAAGATGATGATGATTCTGATGACTCATCTTCTAAGAAGAGAAAGAAAAGGAAGTCAAAGTCAAAGGCTGTCCCTAAGCCTCCTTCTAGTAACAATGATATTCCCTATTATATTCTTCATGGTATTACTCTAACAAAGGACTCTCCAGCTTGGATGAGATTCTCTAGGAATGAGAATAATAGAAGAAAGAAGATGAAGAAAATTGGTTATTTTTCAGATAAGCCAGTCAAGTATAATCATCCTCCTCCAGCAGCAGGTGCAGCAGGATCAGCAGGATTATCCTCTTCCTCCCAGAGATCCATTCCTCAGCAGTCTAGGAGACCAGCTAGTTCAAGTGGTTCTCAAAGCTCTAGGTCATCAAGACCTCCTTCAAGTTCCTCCAGATATTTTTCTTCAGAATACAAGTATCAAGTGTCTGATGGATCTTTGCACAGACAAAGAAATCGTCACTCTGACCAACCTTCAATTCAGGCCATTGATTTTGATGAAAGGCCTTCTTCTCCAGTTGATTCAGAAGTAGAAAGGATAGCTCAAATGGCTTGGTTCAGAGAATGTATTGCCACAGCTCAGATCAACAAAGCAAAAGCTGAAGGTCAAGATTTCTCTCAGTATTCAACAATGTCAGAGTTCAGAAAGCAGGAATTTGAAAGGTATGGCTCAAAGCATTTTTTCAATGTTGAAGATTACTTAAAGGAGCATCTAGCAACAGTGGTTTTTCAAGGTAAATCTCAAACCATGCTGGGAGTTCAAGATCTTTACATAAGCAAGAAGGAATCAGAAAATCCCAATAGGCAGATTATCTTCAATCCTTCTTCTAAAAAGGACAAAAGTTCTTAATTATTTGGATTTTATTATTTCTGTAATGTTTCTAAACTCAGAGAACTATATTTTATTCTATTTGCTGAAATAAATTTGCATTCTGTCAGATATATATGCTCTGCTGTTTGTTTTTCTGTTGTTTATTATTTGAATGATTGTCAAATAGTGTCCAAACCCAAATAGGGGGAGATTGTTGGAACAACCCTATTACTGATTTAGGCTAGGATCACTATCTATTGACTAGGACTAAGTTGACCCCATTGTATAGTCTAAGGGTCGAGGTTTTAGGCTGTTAAGTTAGCTAGAACTTAAGGAAAAAAGATAAGTTTCTGCGTTCGACGAAATGCTTGCTGCGTTCGACGAACTCCCTTCTGAGTTCGACGAACGACTAGCTTCTATTCGACGAAAACAAGCTATTCATCTAGTCTCAGTGGTCAATGAACCAGCTCGTCTCAGCGGTCGACGAACTCAGCTCTGCGCTCGACGATTGAGCATCAGAAGTTCAGATCGACTAATTCAACACTCAGATCGACGAACTCGTCTCTCAAATCAAACCAGCAACGAATCTATTCCCGATAAGACAAAGATTTTATCTCTCTTTATTATATTCCTTCTATTCTCTTATTCCAAGATAATATAGCCGTTGACATTTAATGCAAAAGGAATATTATACGACAAAGGAATTAAAGGACCACCAAAATTGTTTTGGTGGCTGTTGCAGTTCCGAGAAGGATTCAAGTCAGATTATTCTATTCCTTAAATTAGAAGATTTGAAATTCAAATCATAATATATTATCAAAGAAGGAAGATATCAGTGACATACATCTTAACACACGATTTTAGAAAAGAAGAAGAAGTACAGACAGTCAAAAATATTCAGTCATCTTCTTCCTCAAGCAGCACCTTCATTCTTCTGAGAACATCAAACCACTCTCTTAGATTCCTGCTGCAAGTTCAAATCTTCAAAGAGCAACAACAATCTGAGGAACTCATTCTCTCAGATTAATCAGTGTTGTTTATGGAGTGTCTACTTAATTACCTAGGGGGGTGAATAGGATTTTCAAATTATTTTCTTCCCCTTTTGTGTTGATGGTGTCTGATTAATAGATCTACAAAATAAAGAGCATACCACAGATAACACGCAACGATCTATAGAGGTTCCTCACGACAGGGTGTCTTCAGTATTCCTCTCTCCCTCTGCGCCTACCCAGTAGTGTGCTAGGCTCGGTAAACGCCGCCAAAGCTTTTGGACCTCAAGCCTTACAACGCGGACCCGCAAGTCCAACAGCCTAGGCCCTCAAGCCCCTACTGCCCCCGAGCCCGCAAGCTCGACACTCAGGCCCTCAATCCCTACAACACGGACCCGCAATTTCAACATCCTAGGCCCTCAAGCCCCTACTGCTCCCGAGCCCGCAAGCTCGACACTCAGGCCCTCAAGCCCTACACAACACAGACCCGTAAGTCCTGTGCCTACATCCTTGGCCCGTAAGCCCCTACTGCACCCGAGCCCTCAAGCTCGACAATTTGCACCCGCAAGTGCACTGCCCTGGACCTCAAGCCTCACATCTCTCCAACCCTCAAGCTAGACAAATCGTCCTGCAAGCCTTACAAGAAATTACAAAATAAATATAAACAGTTTCTTCTGCCGGATGAAGATCAGCAACTTGAGGTTGAAGAAGAAGTTCTTGATTCAGTTTTTTGACAGCACATGTCTTCTTCAATCTCTTCTCTTAGCCTTGTGAGGAATGGCTTCTTATCAGTCGATCAGGTGACTGATTCTTCAGAGAGTACTTGATGATTGTTCTCTACTTGATCTTCTTGTTCTCCGCTGTGAAATATTGTTCTATTGAAATGCAGCAGCGGGATTCTTTTTCGAGTTCACAGGCGCTACATTTCTAGGGCATCCCTATTCCCCTTTCTAGGATTGCAAGATCTCCAACGGTCTTCTGAAAAAGATTCTTTAAGTGTCCGACCTCCATTCCTTAAGAGCACGCGCTGATATTTCCAATCCTTATGAGCACGCACTGATATCTCCATTAATTGAGAGCACGCGCTGATGGGACAATCAGGCGGCGGAATTAAATGCTGACGGCGTCTGCAACATTTGAATCTGTCTCGACGATATTTCCATTGTTATGACGATATGGGTAATACCTCGACGACAGAACTTTGTCGATGCCTCGAACTTTGATAAAGCTTCAAGTCTTCCAACTTCTCTTGCTGATACTAGCATCTTGATGATATAATACATTCTGGCAATTCTGCATATACAACAATATGCTATCTCTGACTGTGTCGTTGTGATTTTCTTTCTAGCAGACTATCGGCGTAATTACTGTGTTTTCTTGACGACATGAGCGATATCATGTCGACAGACTATACTTCAGCAACTATTTGTTTTCAGTTGTCCTTCTCCGGTCTTCTTATCGTCATGTCTCCTTTACGACGATGTCCAACGCCATCAGTCTTACTTTAGCCTTTTCAACGATAAGACGATGTCTGTTCTTCTTGACGACATTCTTTCCTTTGACACTTTCAAGTCTTCTCTGCGTTCGACTATCTTCATTCATTGTTCGACGAACCCGCCATGTCTCAGCGTTTGCTTTGCTCATCATTACGATGACAAGCATACTTTGTCGACGATATCTAGTCCTTTTCGACGACACTGTACTTACGCTATCCTGAGATTTATAAGCTAGATTTATGATCAAATACAAAGTGAAGTATTCTTGAGTTGGTGACTTTTTCCATCAGGAATCATATGGGCAAGATTCCCAACAATCTCCCCCTATTTGAAGAAGTTAGAATCTCAATTCAAGACTACTTCCACTTGACAATAATTATACTAATCTTAAGTAAAACATATGAACATGTAATATTCTACTTAGCTTTCTAAGTACATCAGGCATGATGTAGCTCCCCCTGGATGTGATGTCTCCTCTCTCTTTGTAGCTCCCCCTATTTCTGTGCTCCCCTATGTTGAGGAGATCTTCTGGAGATTGCTCTTGATTACATTGATGCCACTTCTCCCCTTTTCTGACTTCTTCCCTGCAGATTATTCTGACTTTGGCAATTTGTTAGTGAAGAATAAACTTGAGATTACTCTAAGTTTAACATCCCCAATTGGAATTTGAAGAAGTTAAACTTAGCTTCATCTAGGGGCTTTGTAAATATATCAGCCACTTGTTTGTCTGTTGAGACAAACTCAAGGGTGACATCTTCATTTTCCACATGCTCCCTGATGAAGTGATACCTGATCTCAATATGCTTAGTCCTGCTGTATGAGACAGGGTTCTTAGCAATTGAGATTGCACTTGAAGAGTCACAAAACAGGGGTTTTTGGTCATCTTTAGGTTGTAGTCTTCTAGTTGATGCTGAATCCATAGCAGTTGGGCACATCATCTCCCAGCAGAGATATACTCTGATTCTGCTGTTGAGATTGCTACACTCGTCTGCTTCTTACTGCTCCAAGAGATTAGACTTCCACCCAGGAATTGACATGTCCCTGAGGTACTCTTCCTATCTTCCTTGCATCCTGCATAGTCTGCATCTAAAGTCTAGCACAGACATATGTACAATGATATTTTGCTAGATAGGCACTCAAGGTGCATGGCATATTATTTTTATCATAGCGGTAATTGCGCATTTATGAATATCATACATGTAGGGAGTAGATTGCAGCGATATAAACACAGGCATATGCCTTATAATCATTCATATATGAATATTTATGTAGGTTGTTCATATACGACAGTTCACATAATAACATCGATTGTTCTTGAGTTAAATTTATCTATGCTCCTTCCAGTTCGAGCTTGCTGCAGCTAGCTCCTTCTGCTCCCTTCTTCCTCTGCCTCTTTTGGAAGTGGATGGGCTTCGGTATTTTCTTTGGAGGCGGAGGAGGGCCATGAGGAAACGCCATCTTGTGAAGCCTCCTTGCTTCCAGTTCCTTCTGGTGTCGATTCCATTCTATTAAGGAGTATACTCTTCCATGATCGACCTGAGGGTGTCCGAACGCAATCCACGATTCTGTGATGATCTCTCTTGAATGAGGAATCCACCTACTAGCTTCGGGGTCCTGCTCAACCTCACTTAGTCTCTTCTTCTGGTACTCCACGCTGGATGTTCTCCTTCTCTTCCTAGATGATGCGGATTTGTCCGAATCGCCTCCATAGGTGCTAGAGTCAGAGATGATTGAGGGTTCAGTGAGTGCATTTACAAATGGGGTCACTTGTAGCGCTTCTTTTACTTGATTACTCACCCATATTAATTGCTTGGTGTGAGCAAGCATTTATATTTTCCTTACCCTCCTCCTTGATCTCCTCCTTAATATTCTCCTCCATCTCCTTGATGTCTTCAGACACAGAGTTTTGCAACCCGACTAGCTATTCCAGAGCTACCTGATTACCTGCATCTACTAAGTCTCTAACTTCCAACAGACGGGTATTCAGGTTTTGCTCGTGGGTAGTGATCCTGTTCAGAATTAGACCTATGAAGTGGGCATGTTGGGTGTTGAGATTCAAGACGTCCTTCTTTATTGATTCAATCTCTGTTTTTATCTCATTCCTAAATTCACTTACAGTCCTCTGTATAAAGCTTTCTATTTGCTCTCTTTGAGCAGAGAGAAGACTCGAAATAGTGTGGTAGAGTGGTTCATTTTGAGCTAAGAAATTTCTGTTCGAGTTACCATTATGATCTAGAAGTGGTCAAATATGTAGTCTCACTGCCAACGCGATATAGGCCTGCAGGGTCGCACATAAGAGCATGTGGAGAAGATGGAAGACTGACTGTGTTGGTAAAGGTTGCCAATCACCATATAGAATGGGGGAGGTCCAGCAAACGTTGCTGTCTGAATTCGTCGGAATTCCACGGGATTTGTCGGATTGTTCCGTGGAATCCCGTGGAATCCCGTGATATGATTTGTCGGAATTCCACAGAATGTCACGGAATGTTCCGTGGAATCTCGACGAATTGTTGCAGAAATCCTTAGCTCGGCAAATGATGCTGTCTGATGTGATTCGTCGGAATTACACGGAATGTCCCGTGGAATCCCGACGAATTGTTACAGAAACCCCAATTCTGTTGTGTGGTCTGCGGATAGAAATTCTTCAAGGTCTGTTTATGCTTCGGGTATAAATAGAACTTGTTTCGAGGGTTCAGTAGGGATTTTACTCTTACTCAATAAGGAAGAGCAGACGACGGAAGAGTTCCGCCCGAACCCTAGACGGAAGGAGTTCCGCCACCCCGTTCGCCTCCGCCGACCTCCTCTCCGGCGATTGTCGCCGGTGTTGTTCTTCCTGGAGCGAACCTAGCAGTTCGTAGAAGTGCAAAGGTGCAGTCGTTCTTCTCCCGGCTCGTGTGGATCACTGTAGAGACGTAGACATTATTCTACGTGAGAACTCTCGCATAGCCGGCGCAAGGACTCTTCTTCTTGGAGCATCTAGGTTGGATTTGATCCAACTCCACTAAGGTAATTTTTGCCTAGCATTTTGTTAACTTCTTGATTCAATATTCATGGCCCGATCCAAGTCTTTTGGGTTGTTTCTCTTTATTTCCGCTGCGCCTACATATGATGTATGGTTCAAGAAAAACCCAACAGTGGTATCAGAGCTAGGTTCCGGTCATGAATGTTGTTTCAGAAGTTTGGTTATTCCAGCACGTGCAAATCTAGGTATTTGGAAGCGTTCTAAATGTCAAGATTTCTTCTTGGAATATCACATTTGATGTGATTTTGTGTGGTTTCTGGTGGTGGAATACCACCGCCAGGGGCGCTGCCCCTTGGACCCCGTTAGGGGCTCTGCCCCTAAGACCCCTCCAGGGGCGCGACCCCTTGGAACCCCGCCAGGAACGTCTGGGATTTCGTGGTAATTTCTAATTGTTAGAAATTGTTGTCTCCTTAGCAGTAACCGTCCCTCAAGTGGTTAATGTACCCTTGTATTGTTTTGGATTTTGAATGCAACAATAAGAGACGAGCTTGTCTACTATTTTAAGTCGAGTTGCCTTTGCCTTTGTCCAATGCATGTAAATCTGAAGATTTGGAAGAGTTCTAGATGTCCAGATTTAGCCCTTTCGTCTGTCAAAGGTTGATAGTCTTATGTTGTGCACATAAGGGATGCATGTGGATTTTAGAAAGCTTGTTTTTCTGTTGATGTGCACATTGATCAAATGTTGATCATGGTTAAGTGTTAACTCGCTATTAAAATCCCTTCATCAAATATTAAGTGTTCGGATGCCTTCCGATGGATGACACTCTTCCTGCCTCGATCGATGAAGTGTGGGCTTGCCAAAGCAAGGTGCATTAATCTATCTTGGTAAGGGTGCGAGCGGATAATTGTGATATCCCACTCTCGACATCGGGTCTAACTTAACTAGGTGACCTCAAAGGTTGAGTGCCTAGAGGCATAGGGTTGGCATGCACCATATGATGGATGCGAATAAGGAGTTATTCACCAGCCATACAAGAGTTGCATGAGGATGCAATTGGCAAGCGTTGCCTACCTAAATAACCGCATTATGAGAGGAACGCCAAAGCGGACTCGTGGTGTTGGCGAAATACGGATCTTGTCCACTAAGAGAGTAGCTCGCATGGACTCTCCGAATTGATAGTGAAGGCTATCAATTTGAATAAAATAGTGGGAGTATTTAATTGAAGTCCAAATTAAAATAAATTGTATTTTGAAATTTTGGTACTGATTAAATTCTGCATGAATTCATGTAGAATTCCATGGCAAGTGGTTCACATTCCACCTTGTCCCTGAGAGCTATCCTTGAGAAGGACAAGGTAAGTGGGACAAATTACATGGACTGGTATAGGAACCTGAGAATTGTTCTCAGGCAAGAGCGAAAGCTCTACGTCTTGGAAGAAGAAGCCCCCGAGGTGCCGACCGGGAACACGTCCCGTGCTGATAAGGATGCTTATAAGAAGTACACCGATGACGCCTTAGACGTCGAGTGCCTTATACTTGCCACCATGAACTCTGAGCTTCAGAAGCAACATGAGAACATGGGGTGCAAGGAGATTGACGAGCACCTAAAGAAAATGTTTCAAGGGCAAGCTCGTCAAGAGAGGTTCGATGTCACGAAGGCCTTATTTCAGTGCAAAATGGGAGCTCGAGACTCAGTTGGTACTCACATACTCAAGATGATTGGGTATATAGAGAACCTGGAGAGACTGCGTTTTCCTCTGGGTCAAGAGTTGGCCACCGATCTTATCCTGCAATCGTTGCCGGATAGTTATGAGCAGTTCGTCTTGAACTATAACATGAATGAAATAGACAAGACACTGCCCGAGCTCCTGGGCATGTTGCGAACTGTCGAAATAAACATGAAGAAGGCCAAGCCTGATAGTCCCATATTGATGGTACATAAAGGCAAGGGTAAGGCCAAGGGCTTCAAGAAGACGAAGGTGGGACCTAAGTCGCAGCTTGAGCCCAAATCTTCTGACTGAAAAAGAAGAGCACCGTGAAGGAAGGGAAATGCCACCACTGTGGCAAGGCTGGTCATTGGAGGAGGAATTGTCCTTCGTACATTGACGGTCTGCGGAAAATGAAGGGAGGTATGACTTCCGCTTCGAATATTTACGTTATGGAGATAAACCTTTCTGCTCCTTCATCTTGGGTATTGGATACCGGATGTGGTTCTCACATTTGTACAAATGTGCAGGAACTGGGAAGGAGGAGATTGCTGAGTAAAGGAGAGGTGGACCTGCGCGTCGGCAATGGAGCAAGAGTTGCTGCTGTAGCCGTAGGGGTTTACCGTCTTTCTTTGCCCAGTGGGCTTGTAATAGAACTTAATAATTGTTATTATGTTCCGGCCATAACTAGAAACATTATATCCATTTCATGCTTAGACATGATTGGATTTTCTTTTATAATTAAGAACAATTGTTGTTCTATATTTAAGAATGATGTTTGTTATGCTGTAGCTCAATTGTTTAATGGTCTTTATGTTTTGAACCTAGACCATCCGATCTATAATGTAGAAAATAATAAAAGACTAAGAACAAATGACTCAAATCCTACATATCTCTAGCAGTGTCGTTTGGGCCATATAAACGAGAAGCGCATATCCAAGCTCCATAAATATGGACTATTGGACTCATTTGATTATGAATCATTTGAGCGATGCGAGTCTTGTTTATTAAGCAAAATGACTAAAACCCCTTTCACTGGTTATTCTGAGAGGGCTGAGGATCTTTTGGGTATAGTACATAGTGATGTATGCGGACCCATGAGTTCTATGGATAGAGATGGGTATTTATACTTCGTTACATTTACTGATGATTTCAGTAGATTCGGATACGTGTATCTTATGAAGTGCAAATCCGAAACTTTTGAAAAGTTCAAAGAGTTTAAGAATGAAGTGGAGAACCAATTGGGTAAGAAGGTTAAAGCACTCCGATCTGATCGAGGTGGCGAATACCTGAGTCATGAGTTCCGTGATCATCTGAAAGAGTGTGGTATTGTATCACAGCTCACTCCACCTAGGACACCGTAGCATAATGGTGTGTCTGAGAGGAGAAATCGTACTCTGTTAGACATGGTACGGTCTATGATGAGTCATGCAGACTTGCCTATTTCCTTTTGGGGTTTTGCTTTAGAGACTGCTGCAATAACACTGAATCGCGCTCCAACGAAAACGGTTCTAAAGACACCATATGAGATATGGACTGGGAAGTGTCCTAGTATGTCATTCATTAAAATTTGGGGCTGTGAGGCATACGTACGACGTCAAATGCCTGACAAGCTGGAACCCAAATCAGATAAGTGTTATCTGGTGGGATATCCTAAGGAAACGAAAGGATATTACTTTTACCTACCGTCTCAGGGCAAAGTGTTTGTCGCAAGGACTGGTGTCTTCTTGGAGAAAGAGTTCTTGTCAAGACAGATGCAAAAGGTAGAACTTGAAGAAGTTCAAGAACCACAAGTAGTGAATGAACCAGAATTGGATTCTGAGCCAGGACTTCAAGATGTTGTAGCTAGAGAACCTGCTCAAGAGACACAAGTCCTACGTAGATCTGGTAGACCAAGATTTGAGCCTGAGAGATATGGATTTCTCGTGTCTCAAATTGGTAATGTGTTGCCCATGGATCATGATGATGAACCAACGACCTACCAAGAGGCTATGAATGGACCGGATTCCGACAAATGGCTTAAGGCTATGAAATCCGAAATGGACTCCATGTATACAAACCAAGTTTGGAACTTGGTGGAACCACCTGAAGGGGTACGACCCATAGGGTGCAAGTGGGTCTTCAAGAAGAAGACTGACATGGATGGGAATGTACAGACATTCAAAGGGCGACTCGTGGCTAAGGGTTTCAAGCAAATTCATGGTGTTGACTATGATGAGACCTTTTCCCCGGTTGCCATGGTAAAGTCCATTAGGATATTGCTTGCTATTGCCGCGTATTATGACTACGAGATCTGGCAGATGGATGTCAAAACGGCTTTCCTAAATGGAAACCTCCTTGAGGAAGTGTACATGACACAACCCGAGGGTTTTGTATCCCCAAATGAAGCCACTAAAATATGCAAGCTGAACAGATCCATCTATGGATTGAAACAGGCCTCTAGAAGTTGGAATCTTCGTTTTGATGAGAAGATCAAAGAGTTTGGTTTTGTCAAGAATGAGGATGAACCGTGTGTTTACAAGCGAATCAGTGGGAGCATTGTTGTCTTCCTAATATTGTATGTAGATGACATACTGTTGATCGGGAATGACATACCTACCCTGAAAGTTGCTAAGAATAACCTAGGGAACTGCTTTTCTATGAAGGACTTGGGTGAAGCGACTTACATACTCGGTATTAAGATCCATAGAGATAGATCGAAGAAGTTGCTTGGTTTGACCCAGAGTACGTACATTGAGAAGGTGTTGAAGCAGTTCAACATGCTTGAGTCCAAGAAAGGATTTTTGCACATGTCTCATGGTGTGAATCTCTCTAAGGAGCAGTGTCCAAAATCTTGTGAAGATAAGGACCGCATGAATTTGATTCCATATGCTTCGGCAATTGGGTCAATCATGTATGCAATGTTATGTACTCGACCCGATGTCTCTTTTGCTTTGAGCATGACTAGCAGGTATCAGTCTGATCCAGGTGAATGTCACTGGATAGCCGTGTAGAACATCCTGAAGTACTTGAGAAGAACTAAGGATGTATTCTTGGTGTATGGTGGAGAGGAAGAGCTCGTTGTAAGTGGTTACACGGATGCCAGCTTCCAAACTGATAGGGATGATTCAAAGTCTCAGTCAGGGTTTGTGTTTTGCCTGAATGGAGGAGCTGTGAGCTGGAAGAGTTCCAAGCAAGAGACAGTTGCTGATTCTACAACAGAGGCCAAGTATATCGCTGCAGCAAATGCAGCGAAGGAGGCTGTATGGATTAGGAAATTCATCGGCGAGCTAGATGTAGTTCCTAGCATTGTTGGTCCCGTAGTTCTCTACTTTGATAACAATGGTGCAATTGCACAATCTAAGGAACCTAGATCCCATCAGCGCTCCAAGCACATACTTCGGCGGTTCCATCTTATTCGTGAGATTGTCGAACGAGGAGATGTGAACATTTGCAGAGTGTCGACTGAGGAGAATATTGCATATCCACTGACAAAGCCTCTCGCGCAGAGAAAGCATGATGGTCATACTAGATCAATGGGTATACGATACCTGAGTGATCAACTCTAGTGGGATTCTTGTGGGTTGCATGTGAAATATATATTCTGTTGGTTGTTTATTATTTATTCATATGATGAATTGTGTAACAATTATTTCCTTTTACAATTAATGGCAAGTTCTTTTATTACGATATACTGTTTCTATATGATAGAATAAAATTCGTGATAAATACCCTTAGAATGTTCGCTTCCATAGGACATTAAGTACGTGACTTGAATGTGAGAGCCTATGATTTCGATGCTTCATTCTTAAAAGGTCCCTGGTCGAGGTATCATCGTAGAAGCTAAGGGTGATGATGATACATTAAGACTAGCATGTGTGTTGAATGATGACCGGTTCTCACAGGTCATGATATTGTGATATCAAGTCATCACGTGGGTACTTGTTAGTGAACAAGTTGTACTGAACAGACCCAACCTGAGACTACTTTGTGGATTGTTACTTAAAAGTGTCACAAGTAGGTCTCATTTGACAATGGTGTTGTGGTCCTTTGACCTGAAGTCACAACATTCATCGAGTGAGTAAGAGCGTGCTTTGATGTCATCTAAAGTCTTCCTTGAAGAAGGTTGATGATAAGGGTGGTCGTTGGGTACGTTACGAATCATTTGGGTGTTTGGGTGTGAGCAGATATGGGATTTGTCCTCCTATATAACAGGAGTTGCATCCATGGGCCCCTTGATGGAATTGGACTGAGAAATGCATGGCCATGCTTGGTTGAGTCAATATGTGATATTGAGCTCACCATTCTCTGGAAGTCCGTTCTAGATCAAGAAACTTGGATTGAGCTATTAAGAGGGTGACACGGTCCATGCCTCCAGTTCTTTCCGGATGTAAGGGACAAAGGGACAAAGACAACGCTGGAACATTGGTCATAATGGCTTATGAGTTATGAACTCTTATTGCTTGGGGAGCAATGATGCATTGCTAGATGCCGCTCATTGTTTGTGAGGTTTTTGTTTGATACTTTCAAGATCAAGTGGGAGACTGTTGGAGTTACCATTTTGATCTAGAAGTGGTCAAACATGTAGTCTCACTGCCAACGCGATATGAGCCTGCAAGGTCGCACATAAGAGCATGTGGAGAAGATGGAAGACTGACTGTGTTGGTAAAGGTTGCCAATCACCATATAGAATGGGGGAGGTCCAGCAAACGTTGCTGTCTGAATTCGTCGGAATTCCACGGGATTCGTCGGATTGTTCCGTGGAATCCCGTGGAATCCCGTGATATGATTCGTCGGAATTCCACGGAATGTCACGGAATGTTCCGTGGAATCTCGACGAATTGTTACAGAAATCCTTAGCTCGGCAAATGTTGCCGTCTGATGTGATTCGTCGGAATTACACGGAATGTCCCGTGGAATCCCGACAAATTGTTACAGAAACCCAAATTCTGTTGTGTGATCTGCGGATAGCAATTCTTCTAGGTCTGTTTATGCTTTGGGTATAAATAGAACTTGTTTCGATGGTTCAGTAGGGATTTTACTCTTACTCGATAAGGAAGAGCAGCCGACGGAAGAGTTCCGCCCGAACCCTAGACGGAAGGAGTTCCGCCACCCCGTTCGCCTCCGCCGACCTCCTCTCCGGCGATTGTCTCCGGTGTTGTTCTTCCTGGAGCAAACCTAGCAGTTCGTGGAAGTGCAAAGGTGCAGTCGTTCTTCTCCCGGCTCGTGTGGATCACTGTAGAGACGTAGACATTATTCTACGTGAGAACTCTCGCATAGCCGGCACAAGGACTCTTCTTCTTGGAGCATCTAGGTTGGATTTGATCCAACTCCACTAAGGTAATTTTTGCCTAGCATTTTGTTAACTTCTTTATTCAATATTCATGGCCCGATCCAAGTCTTTTGGGTTGTTTCTCTTTATTTCGGCTGCGCTTACATATGATGTATGGTTCAAGAAAAACCCAACAATTTCCTGGTCCTGGGTTGCTGCCTTCCTTTTCCATGGGATTGAGAAGGCGAAACGACGGAGATGAGGAAGAGGATTGTGAAAGAATTGATAGCCAGGTTTCTAGGTAGTTATTCTACTTATAGTGAGGGAAGGCGAGGAGTCGTTCGATACTCGTGCCTGTTTGAATTTATTGATGAACTGACAGCAGTTGTGTCAGGTGGCTCTAATTTATCGATTTACTAGCGATTTATTTAATTGCACCCAACTTTAAACAATACCACCTCGATATGACAGGTGTTATGCCGTCGAAATATCTTACAATGTCATGATTTCCTGTGCTTGTCTTTCATAGACAATCTTCGTCCCTTCCCAGGTGGCTTCTTTAGCATCACACCCATTACTTTTTAAAGGGTGCGATGGTCATTCATGATCTGAAGCCCTGCTGCTGTCCTTCTTTGTTTTCACTACGGGAATCTGCAAGAAGCTTGTTAGTGAGAGAAATTGTTGTTCTTAGCATATAGTTCAGAGTAGTGACTTGTCCAAGGCCTCGGATTTGCTCCTGATAGGCCGTTGGACTCCCTGCAAAATGAGTTCACGGACTCTTAGGAACCCAAGTGGTCTTGGGTCCTAGAGCATTGTTAGCTTTAAAGATCATATAATATTTAACTACTTCAGGATATGTATAATTATTATGAACAAAGCGATTTGCAGTTTTAGCATTCGTTACCCTTGGGGAAGTTGGATTGTACTAACAATCAATCGCAAAGTGCCCAGTCTTTCCACAGCACAAACATTCAAACCTATTGTATCTTCCCTTCTGACTGACGGTGTGAGCAGAAGTTCTTTGTGT
Source organism: Dactylorhiza incarnata (assembly GCA_033032865.1). Taxonomy (NCBI): domain Eukaryota; kingdom Viridiplantae; phylum Streptophyta; class Magnoliopsida; order Asparagales; family Orchidaceae; genus Dactylorhiza; species Dactylorhiza incarnata. The sequence goes on along the minus strand of JAWHQI010000430.1, from coordinate 457,114 downwards.
GTAAACAAAAGAATGAAGCAAAGAAGGTGAGCTGTGCTGATGGTAAATGTGATGTTTGCTGTCACCATTCACAGTTCTCCTTCTAGATTCAGTCTTCTCCAAGGATTTCTTTTCTTCTCTGAGATTAATAGGCTTCTCCCTTCTTATAGCTTCCTGGGGTGCCTTTGAGAATTTAGGCATGATCTTGGGTTTGGAGGAGCTTGCCACAGTCTTTAATCCAAAGGGGAGTTTATTCTCCACCCTTCTGGTGTTGTCATTCTTAGACTTCAAGACTTTGGGCTGAATTTTGTCCTTCTTCAGAAGAACTACTTCTCTGGTAAGTGAGCAGCACAACTCCTTGCTCTCAAATAACGCGTTCAGAGTCTTCCCAAATTTGTCTACCAGGTCAAGATTGGAGCTTGCCTTGAAGTCCCCTTTTAGTTGACAGAACTCTGCATTCTCTATAGTCAACCTTTCTGCTTTCTCTGAGAGATCAAGATTTCTTGCATGAAGAAAGATGATCTGTGCATCCTGCTCCTTGCACAACATCTTGAGAATCTTGATATCTTTTAGAAGATAACTGTATGATTTGGAATAACCATCATTTGTAGATGAGCTTATCTCCGATTCTGAGTCTGAGGTAGAAGGAGGAGCTCTTATGCATACCTGTTCAGGACAAATATCATCCTGGCCTTCTTCCTCTGACTCAGATAAAGCAGTTAATCCAAAATTAGCATTCTCTTCTGAATCTGAACAACTTGAGTCACTGACGTTTAATGCTTTGACTTTCATTTCAGTTCCCTTGCTTCTATCTTCTTTTGATCCTTCCATGAGAATAGTTAGAGAGTTCCACATCTCTTTTGCGGTTATGCAGTGAATCAGTTCCTGAGATGTTGAGATGTCAACTGCACTGACTATAATATTTTTGGCTTCCCTGTCCAACCTGACTAGAACGGTCTCATCTGAGGTTAGGATATGTGGCCCATCTTGAACAATTTGAAACATTCTAGGATCCACAGCCTCCATGAATATTCTTGCTCTTACTTTCCAAAGGGCAAAGTTCTCCGTAGAATAAATAGCTATTCTTGATTCTTCAGCCATGAAAATTAAACACCCACGTGCAGATCTGTTCAAGCTGTTAAGCTTTATTTGAACAACCTAGCTCTGATACCACTTGTTGTTTATAGAGTGTCTACTTAATTACCTAGAGGAGGGGGGGGGGGTGAATAGGATTTTCAAATTATTTTCTTCCCCTTTTGTGTTGATGGTGTCTGATTAATTGATCTACAAAATAAAGAGCATACCACAGATAACATGCAATGATCTATAGAGGTTCCTCAAGACAGGGTGTCTTGAGTAGTCCTCTTTCCCTCTGCGCCTACCCAGCAGTGTGCTAGGCTCGACAAACGCCGCCAAAGATTCTGTCCCTCAAGCCTTACAACACGGACCCGCAAGTCCAACAGCCTAGGCACTCAAGCCCCTACTGCCCCCGAGCCCGCAAGCTCGACACTCAGGCCCTCAAGCCTTGCAACACGAACACGCAAGTTCAATATCCTAGGCCCTCAAGCCCCTACTGCCCCCGAGCCCGCAAGCTCGACACTCTGGCCCTCAAGCCCTACACAACACAGACCCGCAAGTCCTGTGCTTACAGCCTAGGCCCGCAAGCCCCTACTGCACCCGAGCCCTCAAGCTCGACAAGTCGCACCCAAAATGCACTGCCCTAACCCTCAAGCCTCATAGCTCTCCAACCCTCAAGCTAGACAAATCGGCCCGCAAGCCTTGCAAGAAATTACAAAAAAAATATAAATAGTTTCTTCTGCCGGATGAAGATCGACAACTTGAGGTTGAAGAAGAAGTTCTTGATTCAGTTCTTTGACAGAACAGGGCTTCTTCAATCTCTTCTCTTAGCCTTGTGAGGAATGGCTTCTTAACAGTCGATCAGATGACTGATTCTTCAGAGAGTACTTGATGATTGTTCTCTACTTGATCTTCTTGTTCTCCGCTCTGAAATATTGTTCTATTGAAATGCAGCAGCGGGATTCTTTTTTGAGTTCACAGGCGCTTCATTTCTAGGGCATCCCTGTTCCCTTTTATAGGACTTCGAGATCTCCAACGGTCTTCTGAAAAAGTTTCTTTAAGTGTCAGACCTCCATTCCTTAAGAGCACGCGCTGATATTTCCAATCCTTATGAGCACGCGCTAGCATATCCATTAATTTAGAGCACGCGCTGATGGGACAATCAGGCGGCGGAATTAAATGCTGACGGCGCGTCTGCAACATTTGAATCTGTCTCGATGATATTTCCATTGTTATGAAGATATGGGTAATACCTCGACGACAGAACTTTGTCGATGCCTCAAACTTTGATAAATCTTCAAGTCTTTCAACTTCTCTTGCTAATGCTGGCATCTAGACGATATAATACATTTTGGCGATTCTGCATATACGACGATATGCTATCTCTGACTGCGTCGTTGTGATCTTCTTTCTGGCAGACTATCAGCGTAATTACTATGTTTTCTCGACGACATGAGCGATATCATGTCGACAGACTATACTTCAGTACCTATTTTTTTTCAGCTGTCCTTCTCCGGTCTTTTTATCATCATGTCTCCTTTACGACGATGTCCAACACCATTAGTCTTACTTTAGCCTTTTCAACGATAAGACGATGTATGTTCTTCTTGATGACATTCTTTCCTTTGACACTTTCAAGTCTTCTCTGCGTTCGACTATCTTCATTCTTCGTTCGATGAACCCGCCATGTCTCAGTGTTTGCTTTGCTCATCATTACGACGACAAGCATACTTTGTCGATGATATCTAGTCCTTTTAGACGACACTACAATTACGCTATCCTGAGATTTATAAGCTAGATTTATGATCAAATACAAAGTGAAGTATTCTTGAGTTGGTGACTTCTTCAAATCAGGAATCATATGGGCAAGATTCCCAACAATCAGCTATCAAGAAGATTTATTTCATTCAAGTGAAAGCTTCTCCACCAACTGTCAACTATTTCTATCAGACAGGGGGAGTTTTACTACAACATTTTCATTAGTCTTCTCTCAGATTGTTGACAGAGAAGAACTTCTTAACCTTCTATTTCCATCTTGTACAGGGTTTTAACTCTCTTCAAAAGTTAGCTTTTTGGTGGCAGGGCACCTGAACAAAAACCTGTGGTTGGTGTTTTGGGCACCTGATCAAAACTCCATTTGGTGGCAGGGCACCTGAGCAAAAACCTGTAGTGGATTCCTACAAAGTGTGGTAGAAGAGTGGATGTACCCAAGTTGATTGAGGAACCACTATAGTTCTTTGTGTCCTCTGTGATTGTGTTTACTTTTTTGTGGTGTGCTGTGTGATTTGTTTTATTCTATTTTATAACTCACTTTGCTATACATATATATATATATATCATTATTTTAATTCCGCTATAAAAATTAACTAAAAGTTTTTAATACTCTATTCATCCCCCCCCCCCCTAGAGTAAATCTAAGATCTAACCTCACTTTCACGTTGTGTGAATTTTTTTTTGATTTTATTTGATAATATTTTCCATTATAAGGGCTATCATATGCAGCAAACAAAATAGAAAATAATTTAAAACGTTGTGCATATTAATTTTTAGCCTAAGCCCTTTAATAAACCATTTAAATCCATTTTTTTTTAAAATAGTTTCAATAGTCTTGATAATAATTTCAATATTCAATTCATAATGATAATTCAAGACATTTAAGGGTAAAGGATTTAAAATGATAATAAATAAAATTAAAAGGATGGGAGATAGGTCACTTTAAAAATATATATGACTTTATGTTCAATTTTAATTCAATTTGATTTGTTAAACATTAGGCTTAAGATGTGTAAGTCTTATCCTATGAAATATAAAGTGACCATAAGCATTTTGAATCAATCAACACAAAATAAACAAAAGAAAAAGAAATAAAGCACATCATGAAGTAGAGTATTGATATTTCATTTTTAATTTATTTCTACTTCATGCAAATGATTGGATACTAATGAATAAGAGAATTTGGTATCCAAAGGGGACCAAGTGGGATGGTTCCTTTGGGTACCCAAATATATCGTGGTGGCTTTTGGGAAGATAATGATGAATGGGCTCTTTCAATTAAAGATTATATGCCATTTTTCTTTATGGGTCTCCATTCATACATTTGTTGTTTATGACTTAAATTCATATAATGATTATGTGACATCTTTATATGATGATTGTTGTTTGAAAAATAATTCATTGGGGTTTTATGTTTATTCAAATTATTTTTCAAAATAGCTTGATGTTGACAATCATAATGAACTTTATTATATGGATTCTTTGAAAGTTTATAAGAGTGATTGTCTTTCTTTAGAAGTGATTGTTTATAGAGTGGGTTATAATATGAGTTAAATGATTGGTTCTTATTTTGATGCTTTTCATTTCCACTCTTTCTTATAGACATCATCTTATAACGTGAAGGAAAATATTCTATAGTTTGATTTTCATGAAAAGGAGATTTTAAATTTGAGTCATGATTGAAAATATATTGAGACTTATAATTGTGACTCTTAAGAATTTTGGGAGGATCATAATTCTTTTTGAAACTAAACACCTTTTGAGTTGGTGTATGAAAATGGTCCTTTTTAGAAATGATTTTGTAAGTTAATTTATCTTTGTTATTCAAAATCTTATGATGATAGTCATTACTGGAAATTTGAACTTTTTCAACAGAAGATTTTAATTGTCTTAACTTACAAGTTAAAGCATCATTTTCAGTTATCAAATTTTCATTATGTCTTTTTGAATTTAAAAGAACATCTTCCAAAACCCCGAGTTCTTCTTTAAAAGAATTGTAATCAAAACAAGGTTTAGTATTTTCAATTAAAGAGCAAGAAAGAGAATTTGTAGCATAAATATGAGAACCTACATCAACGTTTGCTTTTAAAGATTTATTTTCTGAACGTAATTTGGAATTAACATTTTTCAATTTTAAGATTTTACGTTTAGCAAATTTAAGCTTACGAAATGTAGAAATTGAATTCATTGCAAATAGAGAGGATTTTGATTTTCTTACTTTGCTATGGGATGAGGCATAATTTGAACCAAAGGTTCCTTTGACATCCTCTTCAAATTCCTCTTCCACGGTTGAATTTTCGTCTCCTCATGTGCTTGAAGTGTTGCCATCATTTGAGTCCAATATTATGATGTTGCATTCTTCTCTCCTAGATAGATCTTCCTCCAAGCATGAGTCCTCATCAGTTTCTTCTTTTGGATCTATAAGGAATTTCCCGTGTTCATCATCTGTGGAAGCAAGACTATAAAAATTCTCAAGAAATTTCCAAACATCAAAAGCAGTAGGAAGTGTATAAATAAGTTTGAAAATATTTTGATCTAGTGCACAATATATACTATTCATAAATTTTGCATTTAAAACCATTTCACTTTTATTAAGAATACTTGGGGGCATTTTAATTGTAATATTCCAAACTTCAATATCCAAAGATTTAAGAAATTTTTCCATAAGAGTTTTCCACCCATTATAATTTTCACCCACAAATAATGGTGGTGATAATGATTTTTCATTTTCACAAAAACTTTCCCTTTTAGTGGATGCGAGATCATGAAGCGCCATTATTGCTGATTTTTAAACCATTTGGAATAACCTAGCTCTGATACCACTTGTTGGATTGATAGACTCCCTTAGAGGGGGGGGGGTGAATAAGGGAATAAAATCCTTTTCAATTTTTATTCGATTTACTAAATTGTTTTTATAATAGAAGAAGGCAAAATAACAATTTAGCTAAATTAAGAGAATATCATAATTTCCAAGTTTAGAAACAAGTACTAAATTATTTTATGATGAAAGAGATTGAAATAAACAATTTAGATAAAGTAATTAGAATTGAAAACTTAGTAACCAATATTTTAGAGATTATGCCAAAAGGAGAGAAATCAAGTAAACACAAATAGAGACATGATTGTATTTATATAAAAAAGTGTTTACATAATTTTAATTTCAATATCTCTAAAAATCGTAGGCGTACAAAGTAAAATAATTTTTCCTTTTCTATACCGACTCGTATCCCCACGAACCGGTTGGCTTTAGCCTATCCTTCGCCGGATATGGCCTCAAGCCGCTCTAGCCAATCCTTCCCCGGATATGGCCTCAAGCACCCCCTAGATCTAATCACCTAGACCTAGTCGCCAACACACGTGGCGAATTTCCCCCTAAGCCACGCAAGGACCTAGTCGCAAACACAAGGCGAATTCTCTAAACGGTTACAAAAATATATGGAATGAAAATAATGATAACAACTAAAAACTCCATATATGAGATCTTCTGAAGTTGGAGATGAAGGATCGTTGTAGTATGAGTGAGGTCGAAGCGATCATCCTTTTGATGTAGCGTGACGTAGTCCTCCTCCAGAATTCTCCTTAAACTTTTTGTGGGAGATCCATCTTCGGCAGCATAACAACAATAGAATTGTGGCACAAGCAATCTCTCTTAGATGGATGATCAAAATGATTGAAATTGTATCTTTTTATAGAACTTGGAGCTAGCGCCTGCGGCAACACCTAGCTCCTGCGGTAGCATTCGGGTAGAGCGGTTGTGCAATCGTTGGCGGCGTGGCATTGTGTGCACAAACTCGAGCTAGTGCCAGGCGGTAGTGTTAGCGCCAGGCGATATCGTTAGCGTTGGCATTAGTGTTTCTTTCAGAAGTTTGATTCCATGCTGCCTTCTACCAGTGATGTAGGGATGTCCGTGAGTTGGAGATCGACACGAACAAGAACTCTTGCGGCGCCCTTCACGCCTAGATCTACTATACCTACACAAGCATCTATCATCGCAATACGATTAGCATCTAACGCAGCACATACACCACAAGGGAGGAATGATCGACTCTAAAATAACGATCGAAAGAGAGTCGGATTATTCCCCAAATTAACATAAAGGTTGCCAATCCTTTTGGATAGCAAAACCAAGGCTATAGGCTAAGATCCGCTGAAGAAAATTGGATCCACTCAATCCGAAATAAAGAAAGTTCGATAACAACGAAATCGAATTCATAAAATTGCAAGCAGAGTATTTAAAAATCACGGATAAAACGGATGCTCAACCTCCACAAATTCTAAAGCAAGAAATCACAAGATGGGGAAAAAGATGTAACCCAACCCGGATCCAACAAGCACACAAGATAAGTGGGAGAATCACTCTCTCCACGGATCCACCGGCGTCACACCGAATGGGGACTACAACCTTTCTCCTTGGAGTCGCACCGAAGGAATCCACACCGGAGTCGCACCGATGAGGGATGGAGGGAGAAAGGGACGGATTCACACCAACAAGGGGGTCGGCTAGGGTGGAGACCCTCCTTGGCCGAAATTCTCCTTGAGAGGATTTTAGGTTAACTCTTTTCAATCCCATTAATCCTCATAAAAGTCCCCTTATATAGGAGTTACAAACAACATATAATCGTCCAAGATGGAGATGTAATCTCAACCATCCGGGCGGTTAAATACACACCAAATGTTTTAAAAGTGCAGGAAATAAATAATACAAATTCTTACATGAATATAAAATTATTACCCAAACATGGAATAATTTTATATTCACAAATATAAAATATAAGAGCATAATAATTAAGTAAATTGGTATTCAAGTGGGCTTAGCACGCCGCGGGCAGAGGTTGTAACGCTGTCTTCCGTTAGCGTCATCATGGCACCTAAAATCTTTATGTCGTTGTTCCTCGACAACCGGATCATCATCAAGTAGTGGTGGGGGGGTCACGACATCAATCCTCCCCTGCTTAAAATCATGTATCTCCGATGCGTGCTCCGAGAGATAGCGGTGGAGAAGAGCGGCATCCAAGATTTGAAGCTCCGTCTCGAGTACCCATGAGTCATCCAAAGGGGGCGGTCACGCCAACGGATGAGGAAGCGGTAGGTATCACCATCAGTAGTGTAACACCCTCCCTGTTACATAGCATATAGTAGTAGGTCTGGCCGGGACCCCACGCCATATAAAACGAACAGAAGCGCGCGTTACTTAATTAGTTTCAAACAGTTAATAACATAACCATCTCAGACCACAGAGTCACACAACGGAAGCATTTAATTTCAATTAAAACCAATTTATACAATGTCCATAATAGCTACTAGGAATGAAATATATTACAAGTTCTTTACAAGGTTTGTTTACATAATAAAGGTGGCTTCCAAACATCGGCACGCAGGCCGGCCACACATGAAAATAGTAAACAAAAGCTTTGGCCTTTGAGGGCCAGAAAAGCACAGCAGCATGTGCTTCAGCCCGCTATTTCCCGCTAGTCTCGCCAGGACCAATACAAATAAATCCACCAAGCGGTGGGAAAACAAGTAACTGGTCAGCTTTAGCTGACCCAGATTTTTAACGACCCCACCGCATACTCGGGGAGGCAGTGCTCCTTCCTTGAAGGCAAGCAACAACAGTATATATTTCACAGGTGTGTCTAAGCACCGCATAGAAACATTCATCACATAGTGACATCAAGCCACAACACGCTTTGTGCACTCTCGGTACGCCATCAACGAGTCCTTTTTCAACTCGGATTTATCTACAAGTCCCTTTTCAACTCGGATATATATTTGTGCACTCTCGGCACGCTATCCACAAATACTTTTTCAACTTGGGTTTAGGCTTATGAGCTGCGACCGTCAAGGCTAGCACAACCTTATAGTTTCTAATCCCACAATTCCCCAGGTGAACACGGAGGAGCGACCACATCACCAGCTGGCTATGGGATGGGTTCGGTTCAGCTTGTGCCCGTGCTCATAAATGTCAGTATTCATCTATGCCTGACATGGGTCCAGCTTCCTCTTGTGCTCGTTAAACTATAACCTCACAGGGTCATCACCTCAAGCTCAGGGGCGAGGTCTAAACACGAGAAGTAAACTCAAGGATTACTGTCTCCGGCGTTAGTTCTTAACGCTGGGCGTTAGACCTTAATGCTGGGCATTACTCTTAACGTTGGGCGTTAGCTCATTTCCGGGTAATTTCTGGGCAACACCTCCAAAACTCACTAGAGCACGTCTCAGTACTCAGAACCCGAAAAACACAACATATGGCGCTATTGCCGATGTTAGCTCTAACGCCTGGCGTTAACCAACAGAACAACAAGCAACATCACCAATCCAGACCAAACTGTTCAGATGGGCTTCACACAGCATGCCTATGTCCGTACTACCATTCCAGAGTCTATATGCAAATTTTGTGGGGATAATATCGACCCACCGGAAGAACCCATCTACTAATTAGTAGAAATCTTCCTAAGCATGCAAATCAAAGTACGTACATGTCCAAAGATTAGGGAGGAGAATCGTTACCCTCGACGCTTGTTTCAGTGCCATAGATCTGAGAGGAACTCGGCTGGAATCTTTTGAAACAGCTTCCTCTCCACTGAATCGATGATGGCACAAACACAAGCAATCTCCTCCACAGATTTGCCCTCAACACAAGAAAAGGCTAGCCTAAAGAGACCTCCTTCCATCAGAAATCACAAGTACTTTGCCTTTGGAATGAGCTTGGAATCAGAATTGAGAAGGGAAACTGAGTTTGGCGGCCTCTTATATTTTCTTAACTAACACCGACGTTAGCACCTAACGTCGGGCGTTAGCCCTTAAGGCGGTGGCTGAGTTTATCCACAGCTGCTAAAGAATTCGACGACGTTCGACAAACTCTTTGAGGTCGGCGTTCGATGAACGACTTTGAAGCTGCGTTCGACGAACTCGTCGAGCTGCGTTTGACAAACGGCCAAAAGGCTGCGTTCGACGAACGACCTGAAGCCTGCATTCGACAAACGGCTGGCTGCGTTCGACGAACGGCCTGAAGGCTGGATTCGAAGAACGACTTGAAAATTGCGTTCGACGAATGGCTTGAAAGCTGCATTCGACGAACGGCTGGCTGCGTTCGACGAACGGCAAGAAAGTTGCGTTCGACGAACGGCTGGATGCGTTCAACGAACGGCCTTGCCTTTATCTTTTCTCGAGAAATGGCATTTTCTGCCTTTTGATTTTTCGAGAAATTGGCTAACGCCTAGCGTTAGCTCTAACGCTGGTGTTAGCTTCAAAACTCAACAATTTGCTGGTTTCAGTGCACTAGAAATTGAGGTGTTACATGTAGTAGCAAGTGGCTCAGCAACAAGTATCATATCTGGAGTGAGAAATGTCTTGGGAAACCTGGGAAACATGTCAGTGGTAGGAATAAAAGAATGCAACTCACCATCCGATGATATACTTGCGGGGACCGAAAGAGAGAGATCATCCAAACTACCACTCCCCAACCCATTAGAAATTTTAGTGGAGGGAGAAGACGACAAAGAATTCAACTCTTGTGGAGGTGAAATAAACGGCGTCAAATCCGAGACATTAAAAAAGGGGGAGATACCCCAATCAGCAGGCAAATCCAAAACGAAAGCATTGTCACCTAGCTTCTTTATAATCCAGAAAGTGCCGGCGCGCTTTGGTGCTAACTTTTTAACGGTGCCAACTGGCATTCGTTTGGGAACTAACTGGACTAAAACCAGATTGCCAATCTTAAAGTGTGACATTCTCCTATGTAGATTAGCGTGCGCTTGATAGGACTTGTATTGAGCAGTCAAGGTAGCCCGTATATGTGCATGTAGGTCATGAATGTGTTGGGCGAAGGATTGTGCAAACTGACTTGCTTTGTACGTTGGAGGCAACAGAACCAAGTCAAGCGGCACAAGGGCCTTGTACCCATAAACAATCTCATTTGGAGACATACCCGTGGACCTATTTTTTGAATTATTGTAGGCCAATTGGGCATGGGGAAGAAGTAGATCTCACGTGCCTTTCTGATCGCTCACTAGACATCTAAGAAGATTCCCCAAGCTCTAATTAACCACTTGTCTGCCCATCGGTTTGTGGATGATAGGCGGCTGAAAACAATAATTTGGTACCCATTAAAATCCAAAGTGTTTTCCAGAAATAGCTCGAATACTTGACATCTCTATCCGAGTCTATTGTCTTCGGCACTCCCCGGTGACTAACGACTTCCTTAAAATATAATTTTGCAATGTGAGACGCATCGTTGGTCCTAGTGCATGGAATAAAATATGCATCGTTGGTCTTAGTGCACGGAATAAAATATGCCATTTTTGAGAACCTATCCACAACTACAAAAATTGAATCATGACGGCGTAAAGTGGTGGGTAGGCCTAAAACAAATTCCATACTCACGTCTTCCAATGGTGTGGAAGGGATATGCAAGGGTGTATATAATCCTTCGTTGGTTTTGGTGCCCTTGGATACCTGACAGGTACGACAACTACTCACTACCCATCCCACCATCGCTTTAAGTTTTGGCCAATAAAATTTTTCCTCAACTAGCGTAACGGTCTTATCCCTACCGAAATGAACACTCAACCCTCCGCTATGCTTCTCCCAGATGATATAGAGTCGTAAAGATGACTGCATGATACATAACTTCCCATGCCTAAATAGATAGCCATCCTTAATAACAAACACAGATATAGTCGTGGGGGAACTATCCTGGGCAGATAAATATGAATCCTAAAAATTTGGGCAGGTAGCATATTCATCCTTAACGCGCTCAAATCCTACAACAATAACCTCCATAGTGGAAAGAAAAATGGTAAGGCGACTAAGAGAGTCCGCGACTCGGTTGTCAGCGCCCTTATGGTGCTTAAGATTAAACGTGTAACCTTGTAGGAAAGCTACCCACTTAGCGTGATGCAGGCTGATTTTATGCTGGCCATTGATGAACCGCAATGCTTCGTGATTGGAGAGGATCACAAACTCCTTGGAGAGGAGAAACTGCCTCAAATGGTGCAAACATCGAACAACCGCATAAAACTCCCTGTCATAGTTCGAATAATTTAACTTAGCGCCAGATAACTTCTCACTAAAGTAACTCACAGGGTGCCCTTCCTGACTCAAAACACCTCCTATTCCCACACCAGAAGCGTCACAAGTAAGATCAAAGACTTTGGTGAAGTCAGGTAGACGTAAGACAGGTGCCTCAGTCAAAATCTTCTTAATGCGTTGGAAAGCATGGGTGGCGGACTTCGTCCAGGTGAACTCGCCCCTCTTCATGCAATCAGTAATGGGGGCCATGATGCTACCGAAGTCCTGTATAAAACGGCGGTAAAATGTAGCTAACCCGTGGAAACTACGTACCTCTCGTAAAGTGGTCGGCTCGGGCCAGTCCTTAATGACTTGAACCTTGCTAGAGTCAACTCTAATGCCCTCCGATCCGACTATGTAGCCTAAGAACTCCACTTCAGGGACATAGAAAGTGCATTTCTTAAGATTAAGAAATAATGTATCCTTCCGCAGGGTGGAAAGAATCACTCTCAAGTGGGAGATGTGCTCGGCAGTGGTGGTGCTATAAATCAATATGTCGTCAAAGTAGAATACAACAAAATTCCCATGAACGGCTGAAAGATGTGGGTCATCATCCGAGAAAAGGTGCTGGGGTCATTGGATAGCCCAAAGGACATCACAAGCCACTCGTACAACCCATCTTTAGACTTAAACGCAGTCTTCCATTCGTCTCACTCACAGATCCTAATCTGGTGATAGCCACTCCATAAGTCTAACTTCGAAAAGATAGTCGCCAGATAAGACATCAAAGAGGTAATCTAATTGTGGAATAGGAAACCTATACTTGATGGTAATCTTATTGATAACACGGCTATCAACACACATCTGCCATGTACCATCCTTCTTGGGGGCAAGCAAGGCTGGTTCCACACATGGACTCATGCTAGTCCTAATGAACCCCTTCTTCAACGGATCCTCAATCTGGGCCTGTAACTCCTTGTGGGCAGCAGGATGGAGTCGATAATGGGGCTAGTTGGGCAAAGAGGAGCCTGGGACAAGATCTATCGCATGTTGAATATCCCTAAGCGGGGGTAATGATGAAGGTAACTCCTCCGGGTACACGTCCCTAGACTCTTCCAACAGTACCCGTAACTCTCTAGTTAGATCATTCAAAACACTAGAATCAGGCTTCGTACTCATAAGTACTAGTGCATACATCACTCCATTAAGAAACAGATCCTTCACAAGCTCCTTCCTACCAACTAGACTCAACGCCCTCCACTCTACTAGGATAGTGGTGTCCTTAGCCAAAACTACTGGCTCCTTCGGGATGGTCGGCCTCAAGGTAATGGTTTTGCCATTGAATTTAAATTCATACGTGTTGGCTCTACCAAAATGCACACATCATGGTCATAGACCCAAGGGCGTCCTAGTAACACGTGACAAGCGTCCATCGGTAGGACGTCACATCATACCTCATCAGTATAAGATTTGAACGAGAGGGGGACCAGACATCGCTTGGTAACCGGGACGGTGATCTTATTGATCCAAGCTACCTGATATGGGGTCGGGTGTGGTTCCATGGTCAAGGACATACATGCGATGGCGTTCTTAGAAACAACATTCACACAGCTACCACTATCGATAATCAGCTTGCAGAGTTTCTGCCCACTCTTAAAAATCAGAGAAAATATGCTCGTCCTCTTCCAATCATCTAATGGACGAGGAGTGGTCAAGATACAACGCATCACCATAAGGTGGTGATCATCCTCTAAATCACTTGGGACCCCTTCTGGGTCACTCTCCTCAGCAGCCTCGTATGCGTAAGTCAGCGGGATCGATAGTCGAATCTAAAAGGGCTATGGCCTTAGTCTTCGTTGGGCACTCAAAGGCATAGTGGCCTTGAATGTGGCAAGAGTAACATGTAGTATTTTCCTTGCTCACCTTCCCTATAGGGATACGCTCACTCACAGTATTCCTAGTGTTCCTAGCAGTGATCACGACAGACTTCGACTCGGTGGACCTTGATAGTTTATTAAGTGTAGTCAATATTACCTAGAGGGGGGGTGAATAGGTTTTACTTATTTTCAGTTTATGAGAGTCTAGCTATAGAAATATCACACCCAGAAAGCACACAAGTATGTATAGAGGTTCCTCAAGACAGGGTGTCTTGAGTAGTCCTCTTTCCCCCTTCACCTCTCTAACAGTGAGTTAGATAAGGCCTCCAACTTCAATCTCAGCTCCTTGAGCTTACACCGCAAGTTCCTCAGAACTTCTCAGATCAAGAGAGATCCTACCTCAGGCACAGCAGCCCTACACTCAGGCTCAACAGCCCTACACTCAGGCTCAGCAGCCCTACAGCTCAGAGTTTATGTAACTCCTACCTCTCAGAAATCCCACAGATTTCCTACCTCAGACCTATCAAGAAGTCCTACCACTCAAGCTGTCAATCACAGTCTCTGGTTTTCTTGTTCCTTTCTTCAGATCTGAATAGCAGCAGCAGCAGCTTCAGACTTGAATCACTTTGATCTTCTTCTTTTTCCAAGCAGAAGATCCACTTGCCCCTTCTTGGAGATGGTTCAGGAAGAGCAACTTATCTTCTTTTGAAGATTAACTCCAGCCTTTTGAATTCCTTCAACTGGCTGGAACTTAGAGCTCAATTGCGGCTTGCAGCAAAAAGCTTATCAATGGAACAGTTGTTCATGATATGCCCTAACATCTTCTTTTATACTTCCAGAAGGCTTCAACGGCTATCTCTATCCTCCTGACACAATAGGCGGCTGATTTGACTTGCTTTTCCCTTTCAAATATTATTTGCGCCGAAAGCAGATCCCGACAAAGACTTTGGATCTGTCTCAGCGGTTGGTCTGAGACAGCATTCAGTCTCAGCGGTTGCGCTGAGACAGTTTCTTTCTTCTTCTCAGTGGTTCCGCTGAGACAGACACAGGTCTCAGCGGTTTTAGGCAGATTGTTGCCAAATCTATTCCTTGTCTTGGAATAACCTAACCCTGCATACTTATGAAATACAAGTAGGGTTTATCAAATACAACTTGTACTTTGTATTTGAGTGTGGGGGCCTCTTCAAATTAAAGGGACATTGAGGATCAATTCCCAACAATCTCCCCCAATTTGAAGAAGGTAGAACACTCTCAAATGCAAGAGTACATGACTTATAAATTTTTGATGTATATATCAATACAGCAGTGAATTCATCATGTTAAGCAAACAGAGTTTATAACAGATGATCAAAAATATATATACACAGCAGATAATCAATTCATCACAATTAATAGAAAGATATGACAATACATCTCATAATAGCAAGATCAATAAAACCAATGTAAGACTTAGCTAAGTCTTAAATTAGTGTTTCAAGTAGAGCAATATTTAAATAGCTTCAGTTTGCATAAAGTAATTTAGACAGATACTAGATCAAACACCCTTTGATCATCCATAGGAGTTTTATACATCTCATCAATGTTTGCTTTTCTTAGAGGAGGAACATTCAGCAACAACTTCTTCTTGGACTGCAGGCTCCTTGTCTTTAGCAGGTGCAGTAGTGTCTTCATTCAGATTTGAAGTTGCCTTATTTTCTGCAAACTTTCTCTTGAGCTCTTGCCTTTTAAAGTACATGAAAGGTTTTGGGATGTACCTAGATGGCATTCTTTGTGGGTTATCCTTCTTGACTAGGTTTGCTTTGAATACCTTTTCTCTTTTGGTGTTTCTTTCAAGATGTTTTATCCATTCCTCAGCTGGATATAATCTATCAATGTCTTTACACAACTGACCATGACTTACCCAAGCATTCAGAATTATCTTTTTGGAATCATCACTCCAATATTCAAAATCAGGATCTCTCCTGTTTTCATCCCTTTGGGAGGCCATGAATTCCTCAGTGAGCAAAACATGCTCTCTTTCTCTTTTCTTTTTCAATCTTTCATTTTGTGCTATTTCTTCTTGATGATGAAAGTCCCAGTCTTCTGCCCTATTTGCATCTAGTAATGGCAGGTT
Source organism: Dactylorhiza incarnata (assembly GCA_033032865.1). NCBI lineage: Eukaryota > Viridiplantae > Streptophyta > Magnoliopsida > Asparagales > Orchidaceae > Dactylorhiza > Dactylorhiza incarnata. Next base: position 441,286 of record JAWHQI010000430.1, on the reverse strand, counting down.
CAAAGCAATCCTTGTTCCTTGGAGAACTTTCAGTGATAGTTCAGAATTGATGTCTGCATTTGTATTCTCCCCCTTTCTGGCTTCTTCAAAAATCTGTTGATTGATGTCTTGCTTGGCTGCTGTGATTGTGCCAGAGAGGGTTTGGAAGACATTTTCAAGATCAGCTTGAAGGTCAGTCTTTAATCTGCCAACTTCTTCAGTCAGATTGGAGGAAGTGGCTTTTGTCTCTAGAGCTTGGGAGAGAGTTGCAATGTCTCCTTTTAGTTCTTCCTTGTAGCTGTCAGCAGCTTCATTTAACTGCATTGCAGTGGAGTAGATGTGCTCTTGAAGATGATTGACTGACTTTTCTATGACCTCATCAGTTGTACTAACATAGTTTTTGACATAGGTCATGTCTTTTGCAGACATGGCCAGGTCAGCCTGAATTGAGTTGAATATTTTACCTTGACACTCAACAGTCTGCTTGGCTGTATCAAACCATGTGGTCATTTGCTTGTTAAGGAATTGGGAGTCCTCTTTGATGATGTTTAGCTCAGTCATTACTTCATTCCTTACTGATGAGACTGATTGGTGGATATGATCTCTGATTGATGCAGTTGACTTATCAACATGTACTTGCACAGTTTGAAGGTGTGCATCTAACAGGGGTTGTAAGGATGAGGCAATGGACCTATTAACATATTCTTGCATAGATGCTAGGTGTGCATCTAGCATTGACTGAATGGAGCCTAAGATGTGCTCATTTGACTGTTTTAACCTTTGGGGAGGACTGGGTGGAGGAACAGCATCTTAAGGTTGTGTGGGGATGTTTGGTTCAGCCACCACAGTAGGAGGAATCACTGGATCTAATCCCTTGGAAGCTTCACCCTCTTGGTGTTCAGCATGTGTGGCAGGATCATCTTGAAAGTCTGAATGGTGTCCATCATCATCATGGAAATCCATACCATCTGCAGCTGTCTCTTCAGACTCAGCATGCTGCTCCCCCTCAGATTGTGCACTATGAGAGGACTTGTCAGCTATCACTGTGATTTCCTCCCCCTCATTGTGAGCAGCAAGGAGACCTTGATTTCTTTGGTTATTTTCAGGAGTAGGTTCTTTTGATGATGCTGTTGGATCAGGTACTCCTTCCTTGTTCAGCATCTCCCCCTTAGATGGAGCATTTAATATCTCTGCACAAGCTGTGGAGAGAATCACAAGAGGATCAGGTCCCTTGGCCTTTTCAGAATCAGCAGGCACATTCTGTGCATCTGCATAATCTGAATTGTTACTAGGTTAGGATAGGTAAGAGGAATGTTGTGGTTCTTAATTTCACATTCTTACCTTTGTTGGAGGAGACATCCTCTCTATCTACCTCCATATGGGTCCTTGCAGATTCAGGGTCAGTTCTATGAGACTCCTCATTGTCAGACCCAATTGATTTGGAGGGTGAGTCAGATTTCTGCTTTGTTGACTTTTCCTTCTTGTCTTTGGCCATGGATGACTGGCTCATAGGAAGCACTCTGGAGAATCTATCCAGAGTCTTAATGTCCATTCTTTTGAGGTAATGAAGATTTACCCCCTTTGAGTTTGCAAAGGACTCTGAATAACTATTCTGTAGGTACAGAGATAGTATTCTTCCCATATTGGGAGCATTTAGACATTCCTTTATTCTTTGAAAGAGTACCTCTCCCCATGAGGTTTTCTTGGCTACTATTATCCTGGTCATAAGTTCAAACATGAGCTTTGAAATAGTATCATGTGAACCTGGCTTGCAAAGAATGGCTTTGCCCACTATGTCAGATAGTAGCTTCCCTTGTTGATTGAAGAATTTCCTCCTGAGACAGCTAGTTTTTGTTTCACTGTACCCTGTCCATTGTAGGGCAGTTTGCTTATCCTCATCAGTGATCTCCTCCTCTTCAGTTTTACTGCAGGGAGATAATTTTAGTCCTTTCTCCAATCTTTTGGATGTTATCTTAATCTTCACAGATCCTATCTTTGACTTTAGAATGGCTTTGGAGGGAGAGGACTTAACATTGCTGAACCATTCCAGAACTTCAGTTCTGAGAATGCAGCTGGGTTCAGATAGCAGGAACTCCAGACCTTGAGCATCCAGCAAATGAATGACTTGTTTTATTTCGTCTGAGGCATGAGAGAACCCTTCTCTGACTATCTCATAGCCCTCCAGGAGATCTTTTGAGCTTCTTGGCGCCATTGAAGCAGAAGTTGGATGCGCTGAGTCGGGAGAGAAGATGAATCGTCTCGGCGGCTAAGGGTTTTGATTTTGTCGTGTGTTTCAAGTTACAAAGTAGCTTTTAATAGTGATTCAGTTTCGTTTTTATTACCCCTAGATTTTTTGACTTAATTACCTTATTATATTAGGGAATGTTAGGTTAATTAAGGCTAGATGTAAAGATTTAATTATTCAACAAGCCCGTCTCAGCGGTTCTGCTGAGATGGAGACCTGGACCGCTGGGACATTTTGCTCATCTCAGCGGTTCAGCTGAGATTTTTCTCAGCTGATTCAGCTGAACATCCTTCTGCAGGTTAGGTGTTGGTAAGGTTAAGACCAACTGTAGATTTGTAGACTAAACAGGTGTCCTAGACATGTCACTAAGTTGTAGAGGATAATGTAGAGCTTTATTGTTCATAATTTAGAATCTACATCAGTGACATACATTACTCATATATTTAGAACTATTCCATACTAAGCATGTCAAGATCAATTTTGAAAGCATTGAATTTGGATTCATCCAGTGGCTTTGTAAAGATATCAGCTATTTGTTTGTCAGTGGGGACAAATTCAAGACAGATATCTTTATTTTCTACATGTTCTCTAATAAAATGATATCTGATCTCTATATGCTTAGTCCTGCTATGAGAGACAGTGTTTTTAGCTATAGAGATTGCACTGGATGAATCACAATATAAAGGAGATTCCCTTACCTTGAGGTTGTAATCCTCCAACTGATGCTGTGTCCAAAGGAGTTGTGCACAACAACTACCTGTAGCAATGTATTCAGACTCAGCTGTGGATATGGCCACACTGGTTTGTTTCTTGCTGCTCCATGATATCAATCTTTTCCCAAGAAATTGACATGTACCACTTGTACTCTTCCTGTCTTCTTTGCAACCTGCAAAATCTGCATCTGAAAAGCCTGTTAGTTCAAAGTCATTGTTCTTAGGGTACCAAAGGCCAAGATGCAAGCTGCCCTTAAGGTATCTCAAAATCCTCTTCACAGAGGTGTAGTGAGATTCCTTAGGACATGCTTGATACCTAGCACAAACACATGTAGAATACATAATGTCTGGCCTACTAGCAGTCAAGTATAAAAGAGATCCAATGATGCATCTGTACATGGACTCATCAAAGGCCTTCCCCTTTTCATCCTTGTTTAATGATACATTTGACCCCATGGGTGTTCTCTTGGTGGAGGATGATTCCATTCCAAATTTCTTGATGAGCTCCTTAGTGTACTTGGTCTGGAAGATGAAGATTCCATCATCAGACTGTTTCACTTGGAGCCCAAGAAAATATTTGAGCTCACCCATACTGCTCATTTCAAACTCCCCCTGCATTAGATTGGCAAATCTCTTGCAGAGGTTGTCATCAGTAGAGCCAAAGATTTTGTCATCAACATAAATTTGGACTAAGAGACACTTGCCCCTTGTTTCCCTAAGAAACAATGTGCTATCAATCTTTCCCCTCATGAACTTGTTCTTGAGGAGAAAATTGGACAAAGTCTCATACCAAGCTCTTGGAGCTTGCTTGAGACCATATAATGCTTTCCTAAGAAGATAAACATGAGAAGTTAGGGTTGGATGCACAAAACCTGAGGGTTGTTCAACATATACCTCTTCCTTCAAGTCTCCATTGAGGAAGGCTGATTTGACATCCATCTGGTAGACTTTGAACCCCTTGTGGGCAGCATAGGCAAGGAATAGCCTAATTGCTTCCAACCTTGCCACTGGTGCAAAGGTTTGATCAAAGTCAATGCCTTCCTCTTGCCTGTATCCTTTAGCTACTAGTCTGGCCTTGTTTTTGATGACTGTTCCATTCTCATCAAGCTTGTTCCTGTATACCCATTTAGTACCAATCACATTGTGTCCCTGAGGTCTTGGCACAAGCTTCCATACTTTGCATCTCTTGAATTGTAGGAGCTCCTCCTGCATGGCTTCAATCCAGAAGGTGTCTTGATTGGCCTCTTCAAACTTCTTGGGCTCCATTTGAGAAAGAAAGCTTAAGAATAGTGCTTCATTGTGAGCTCTGCTTCTTGTTAATATGCCTTGGGCATGATCTCCAATTATTAAATCTCTTGGATGATCTCTCAGATGCCTTGCAGCAGCAGGAAGAGGGTCTTCTGGTGGCTGTGTTTGTTCTACTGGTTCAGCTGTGGCTTCACCATCTTGTACCTCTTCCTCTTCAGGAATTGCAGCAGCTGTTTGTGTTTTGCTGATGCTGGGCTTGTCTTGGACAGTCAGCTCCTGCATCCCTTCTTCATTTCCTGTCAAAATAGAAGAACTAGACCATTCTTTGTAGAGAAGGTTGGTCTCATCAAACACAATATGCATAGATTCTTCTACAACCTGGGTTTTCGTGTTATAAACTCTATAAGCTCTACTATGTGAGCTATATCCAACAAGAACTCCCACATTGCATTTTTCTGCAAACTTTGTTAATCGAGATTTTCCATTGTTTAGAATGTAGCATTTGCATCCAAAGATTCTAAAGTAGGAGATTGTAGGTTGTTTGCCTTTCAGAATCTCATAAGGGGTTTTCCCAAGGACCTTATTGATGGAGGCTCTATTGAGAACATAACAAGCTGTATTGACTGCCTCAGCCCAGAAGTATTCTGGGAGTGAGGAGTCACTAAGCAATGTTCTCCCAGCTTCTATCAAGGTCCTATTCCTCCTCTCAGCCACACCATTTTGTTGTGGAGTCTTTGGGGAGGAGAACTCTTGGGTGATACCAAATTCTTGACAAAATCTTGTCATGGCTTCAGATTGAAATTCTGTGCCATGGTCAGTTCTAGTCCTGACCACAGTACATAGTAGATCATTCTGAATAGCTTTGACAAAATTTGTAAAGACATGTAAGGTATCAGATTTCTTCTTAAGGAAGAATACCCATGTATACTTTGAATGATCATCTACAACTACCAAGGTATACAACTTCCCACCTAGGCTCTGAATTGGCAAAGGACCAAACAAATCCATGTGCAACAAGTATACGCATCTTTCAGTATCCTTGGAGCCAATACTTTTAAAGGTGGTCCTTGTTTGCTTACCCATTTGGCAAGCATGACAGGGGCCACTTTTAACACATTTTAGTTTAGGACTATTTCTAACAAGGTTTTTAGAAAATAATCTATATATTGTTTTATAATTAATGTGGGCAAGTCTCTTGTGCCATTGGACACAAAGAGACTCACTTTCATTAGCTACAAGACACACAGAAGAAATAGAATTATTGCAAATGAAATCTAAGCAGTAAACATTTCCACTCCTAGTGCCTGAGAGAATGGTCTCCAAGTCATTGGACTTTTTGATCAAGCACTTGTCATTGTGGAATTCAATGACATAGCCTAAGTCACATAGTTGGCTTATGCTTACAAGGTTGTGTTGCAACCCTTCAACATAAGCTACCCTTGTGATTGAGACTATGCCATTAGAAATCATACCATATCCTTTGGTGACTCCCTTTTCAGATCCACCAAAGATTACTTTGGGTCCATTCTTCACTGGATGATAATCCTTTAGAAGATCTTTAGTTCCTGTCATGTGCCTTGAGCACCCACTGTCCAAGTACCATATTTGGTTGAGATTGGTACCTGAACTATCCTGCAACATAAAATTTAATGTGCCTTAGGAACCCAACAGTTCTTGGGTCCTAGGTTCATGTTAGCACCATAGGGAATATTCCCAGAGAGGGTTGGTTTGGCTTGAGGTACATTCCTTGCCTTTGGCACATTGGGGTTGTGCCAGCAATCAATTGCAAAGTGTCCTACCTTGCCACAGCACCAACAATCATAAATATTGTATCTCCTTTTCCGAACAGTTTTCTGAATTTGTACAGCACTTTGTACATGTTCAGCAGAAGAGATATCAGCATTCTTCCTATTTCTTTCAGCAATAATCTGACTGAAGGATAATCTGTGGACAGTCTTGCTGCCCTTTGTCCTGATGGCCTCAGCTTGCATTTGCTTGGTAGCCATACAAGATTTGATGGAATCAGACACTGGACACCAAGCCTTGTCAACAGATTCTACAGTAGTTTTGCTTTTTGCTGAATTAGATTTGGAAGATCTTGCTTCCATATTCTTGATTGAAGGTGCTGAGACACCAAACACAAATGGTCCAGGTTGAACCATTTGTATTTCCTCATGTGCATCTTTCAATGCACTCAATCTTATGCTCTTTCTATTTCCATAGTTGTGAGCATTCTTGCTCAAGTTAAAGGAACTTCCATTTAATAAATGACCATGAATACTTTCTTGGTCATACTTATTTGAGGGCATCAAGACTTTCACAAAGGAGATCTTAGATTCTTTTGAGTCTTTCACCTTTGCCTTAGTGTTGCTGGTTGATGCCTCATTATTGAAACCAACTCCTCCTTTATTATGGGGGGTGAAAGTGTCAATAATGGGCAGCACTGTCTTGGGTTTGGAGAACTTAGACACTAGCATCCTTTCCTTGAGGAGCTTTTCTTCAAGATCCATAATGATCTTGTTCTTGTGGCTTATGGTGCCCAAATGGATGATTGACATTCCCTTCAGTTTGCTAATATCCTTGCTCATTTGAGCTAGCTGTGTAGCATGCTCAAGGCATTCAGTATTTGATTGCTTTAGGGAAGTAATCTCTTGTGATTGCCTCTTGGCTAGCTTTTTGCTCTTTTTCTGAGCTTCCAGGAGTGCACCATAACTATCAATCATTTGATTGACATCCACCTTAGAATCTGATTCCCTTTCAACTTTAGATGAAGGAGATTCAGATTCTTGACCTGTTTCATAATCAGAGGAAGAGGAAATGCAGTGTACTAATACTTGCTCATGTTCTGAATTGCTATGGTTGTCCTCATCTTCAGTTATAGACATCAGCCCATGGTCATCTGGAGTGACCTCATCCTCCTCTACATCACTATCTGAATGTGATAGAGGGGCCCTGATTTCTATCCTGGCAGCAGGATAGTTTTCTTCTTCCAGATCAGCAAATAGCCCCAAGTAGGCTTTCTCCTCACCATCTGAATCTGAAGGTGAGGATTCAGATTCACTCCAGCTCTTGTCTTTCTTAGCTAGGAAGGATTTTTCTCCCTTCCTCTCCTTCTGGTGATGATGCTTCTTGTCACCTCTTTCCTTTCTCTTGACTGGACACTCAGCAATGACATGTCCAGGCTTACCACAGCAATAGCAGATAATGTTAGTTGAAACATGTTTACTGGGTTTAGAGTCATACCTGTCCCCTTTGGGATGTTGCCTCTCAGATCTGTAATGATCCTTCTTGGGATGAGAAGAGGAGGAAGGTTTGTTCTTCCATTGTTTCCTCCTGATCATCTTCTTGAACTGCCTTGTGAAGGCAGCAAACTCCTCATCAGAAGAAGAGCTGTCTGAATTGCAGCTTTCAGATTTCTCAGATTCAGCAGCCTTCCTTGGAGGTGACTGTACTCTACCCTTGTTCTTCTTAGAGCTTTCAGCTTTGAGAGCAACTGATCTCTCCCTTGTGTGAGCCCTGGAGGAAGTGTCTTCCTCCTTTCTTGCAGAAAGCTGCATCTCATATGAGAGCAGTTTCCCAAACAGTGTGTGAGTAGGGGTTTCCCCAAGTTTTGCCCCTTCCCTGATTGCACATATTTTGGTGTCCCAATCTCTAGTTAGAGATCTAAGGAACTTGCCATTGAGTTCATAATCAGAAAACACCCTTCCATAGGTTCTCAGTTCATTTACTATTCTAAAGAACCTTTCATAGCACAAGGAGATATTCTCCTGGCTCAGCTGTCTGAAGGTTTCATACTCCTGATTAAGGAGTGACTTTCTATCATCCCTTACTTCAGCTGTTCCCTCCATATAAACAATCAGTGTGTCCCACATTTCCTTGGCAGTTGTGCAGTGTACCAAGTTCTGAAATGTAGTGTCATCAATGGAATTTACTATTATGTTTTGGGCTCTCTTATCCATGGTGTACAATGTTATCTCATCATTGGTTAGCTCAGAGAATATCTTAAGAACTTTTCTAGTGGGGTCAATAGTAGAGACTTTCTCAAAAGTATAGGGACCATTTTTGACAGTCAAAAAGATCCTTGGGTCTGAGGCTTCCATGAATAGCCTTACCCTTTGCTTCCATATGCCAAAGTTTTCTTTGGAGCATATGGGCAACTTCATTGACCCCAACTCCTTTTTCATTCCACTGCTGGCCATTGGATTTCAGATTTGACTACACCTTTAGGGATCTGATCAGACTGTTAAGTCCTTTTGATCAACCTAGCTCTGATACCACTTGATAGTTTATTAAGTGTAGTCAATATTACCTAGAGGGGGGTGAATAGGTTTTACTTATTTTCAGTTTATGAGAGTCTAGCTACAGAAATATCACACCTAGAAAGCACACAAGTATGTATAGAGGTTCCTCAAGACAGGGTGTCTTGAGTAGTCCTCTTTCCCCCTTCACCTCTCTAACAGTGAGTTAGATAAGGCCTCCAACTTCAATCTCAGCTCCTTGAGCTTACACCGCAAGTTCCTCAGAACTTCTCAGATCAAGAGAGATCCTACCTCAGGCACAGCAGCCCTACACTCAGGCTCAACAGCCCTACACTCGGGCTCAGCAGCCCTACAGCTCAGAGTTTATGTAACTCCTACCTCTCAGAAATCCCACAGATTTCCTACCTCAGACCTATCAAGAAGTCCTACCACTCAAGCTGTCAATCACAGTCTCTGGTTTTCTTGTTCCTTTCTTCAGATCTGAATAGCAGCAGCAGCAGCTTCAGACTTGAATCACTTTGATCTTCTTCTTTTTCCAAGCAGAAGATCCACTTGCCCCTTCTTGGAGATGGTTCAGGAAGAGTAACTTATCTTCTTTTGAAGATTAACTCCAGCCTTTTGAATTCCTTCAACTGGCTGGAACTTAGAGCTCGATTGCGGCTTGCAGCAAAAAGCTTATCAATGGAACAGTTGTTCATGATATGCCCTAACATCTTCTTTTATACTTCCAGAAGGCTTCAACGGCTATCTCTATCCTCCTGACACAATAGGCGGCTGATTTGACTTGCTTTTCCCTTTGAAATATTATTTGCGCCGAAAGCAGATCCCGACAAAGACTTTGGATCTGTCTCAGCGGTTGGTCTGAGACAGCATTCAGTCTCAGCGGTTGGGCTGAGACAGTTTCTTTCTTCTTCTCAGTGGTTCCGCTGAGACAGACACAGGTCTCAGCGGTTTTAGGCAGATTGTTGCCAAATCTATTCCTTGTCTTGGAATAACCTAACCCTGCATACTTATGAAATACAAGTAGGGTTTATCAAATACAACTTGTACTTTGTATTTGAGTGTGGGGGCCTCTTCAAATTAAAGGGACATTGAGGATCAATTCCCAACAGACCTAAACTTCCCCTTATCCGGATATGTGGAGGAAGACGCTCCAACGGTGGACTTGCTCTTCGTGTGGGAATAATGGGAGTGGGCCTTCGAGCCTAGATGTTTTTCAATGTCAAGGGAGGCATTGAAAGTCGTGTTCATGTCCGTATGACCATAGCGCAGGAGCTTCCTTTGAATGTCGGGTTGAAGCCCCTTGCGAAATCGAGATAAGGTGACCTCAGGAATCTCCCTAAGATCACACCGCACCATACGATCCTTTAGTTCTCCCATATATTCAGCTACCAAATTTGAGCCCTATCGCAGGGTGGCAAGCTCATCGAACATCTGACTTCGGTGGTACGCAGGGATGTACTGATCGGTTAGCAAATTTTTCATTACCGGCCAACCTATAAGTGGGACTCCCTGCCCGGCTCCTAATCTCCGCTCCTCATTCAGCCAAAAATTCTTCCCACAACCCGTTAACTTCATCCTGGCAACTTGGACCTTTTGAGGGTTCGTAAGGTTGTGCCATTCGTAGTAGCATTCCATGTCCACTACCCAATTAAGGAAGATCTAGGGATCTCCCATGCCATCGTAAGTGGGGGCATTAATCTTAATGGACCTAGTGATATCGAAGCCATGCCCGGGGCAGTGTTCTTTAGGGGGCACTCAGGGAGAGCCCCCTTCGGAATAAGAATCATGGGCCTGGTGGTGTCGGTTGGGCTGCCCAACATTAATTGGTGGCAGTGGTGGTCGTCCTTGATTTCGTAGGATTTGTGCTAACATGGTCCTAAGTTCAGTCATATCGTTATGCAGCCCCTCTATGGCCACAACGTTGGGATCTCTGTGCTCATTCGCAGCCATACTAAACGATGAGGGTGTAGTGTACTCCGTTCCTAGCCTAGTGCACATGCAGGTTTGGACTAAATAATGAGGAGTGAATTTTTTGTATTGTCGGTAAAGATCAAAGTTTTGGCAGAAAAATATTTTCGGGATGTGACTAAAAAGGAGAACCTCCAGAATTTTTTTTTTAATTTTTTTGACGAAAAATAATGATTTTAGCCCGCTATTCGCAGACCACGGATTTTTTTTTCTAGCTTAGCGCCACGGAAATGAGTATCTAGGTTGTATCAATTGAGAAATTGACACGACCTGCTTTGATACCAAATTTATGTAGGGATGTCTGTGAGTTGGAGATCGACACGAACGAGAACTCTCGCGGAGCCCTTCACGCCAAGATCTACTACACCTACATAAGTATCTATCGTCGCAATACGATTCGCATCTAATGTAGCACATACACCACAAGGGAGGAATGATCGACTCGACTCTAAAATAACGATCGAAAGAGAGTCGGATTACTCCCCAAATTAACATAAAGGTTGCCAATCCTTTTGGAGAGCAAAACCAAGGCTATATGTCAAGATCCGCTCAAGCAAATTGGATCCACCCGATCCGGAATAAAGAAAGTTCGATAACAACAAAATCGATTTCAGAAAATTGCAAGCGGAGTATTTAAAAATCATGGATAAAACAGATTGTAACGCCCCAGGTTTTCTTATAACCTTTTTCGTGGAGTCGCGATAAAATCAACCGTTTAAAAATACGAAATTATCGCAGTTTAGCGTATATGAGAGGGGCGTTACCTTTTAGGGAGCGTCGTCGTCCGGCGAGCTAATCCTAAGCGGATTTTTCGATGCAGGCGTAAGTAGGGGGAATATATAAATATATGCATACATATATTCGTATTCGTGCGAGGGTGGCGTAAAGGGATATGTGTGTGTGTGCGTCTAGGCAATTTCCCCCATTTTTGAAGAAATGCGTGCGTGGTTGGTGATGTGCATATGAAAGTATATACGTATATATGTATATGTTTGTATGAATATGTATATATGTATATATATATACATATGTATATATATATACATATGTATATATATATATATACATATTTATATATATATATATACATATGTATATATATATATACATATGTATATATATATATGTATACACATATATACATATTGTTAAGTGAGCTTCTCTTGGCATTTGTCTCCCGATCTCTCCCTGCTGTCGTGCGAAAAATAGAGGGCGAACTAGGGTTTCAGCGTCGCCGGCGCCGGTGTTGCCGGTGGAGGTCGATTGCTTGGCCGCCGTGCTTCGTCTCCGTCGACTGGGCTTCAGTTGGTGTCGTGGTTGTGCGATCTTTTGATTCTCCGGTTCGATTTGAGGCAAGAAAACTTTTCCCCCCTTCTCTCTTTCTCTTGAAGCTTGGCTATTAATTGTGGCTGGAATCTCTTATCTCTTGATGCTTGAGTATGAAATTTTTCATTATGCGATGAAATCCTTGTTCCCTTTGGGGTCGGAACTGTTTAGGGCTGCGGTTGCTGTGGCTTGGTGCTCTCCTGCTGTAAATGATGTATTGATTTCTCTTTATTGTTTTGCTGGGGCTGCTCTTCATTGTTTTGCTTGGGGGCTGTTTGTTGGGGCTGCCCTTTGTTGCTTTACCTGGGGCTGTTGGTTGTGGCTGCCCTTTGCTTGCTTTACCTGGGGGCTGTTTGTTTCACCTGGGGGGCTGTTTGTTGACCTGGGGGCTGTTTGTCTCACTTGTGGGCTGTTTGTTTGACCTGGGGGCTGTATGTTTTGCCTTGGGGCTGCTCTTACTTTTGTTAGCTGGGAGCTGTTTTCACCTTGCTGCCCCTTTATTTTGTTCTGCTTGGGGGCTGTTTGTAGTGGCTGCCTCTTTGTTGTGTTACCTGGGAGGCTGTTTGGTTGGGGGCTGTTTATTGTGGCTGTTTTGCTAGCTGGGGCTGTTTTGCTTGAGCTGCTCTTTACCTTGATTGTTGGGGCTGTTTTGCCTTGGGCTGCTTTTACCTTGCTGAATAGGGGGCTGCCCCTTGGGATTTTCTTTCATTTCTTAACCCGAACTGGCGGATGCGTGCTTAATTCTGCATATTCCTTATTATTATTTCTTGGCGGAGCGACGGATTTGTTTGAACTGAAAGGGATGGGTACATGGAACACTGGGGTCCTCCATCGCAGTTATTTTAGTAGTGGTTGGTAGGACAATGAGACCACCACCACGGCGCCTTTTTATATGGTTGGGGTGAATGTCCCCTTTTTGTGGGTGGATAGTGACATTGTTTGGGTCCGCCACCACTGGTCCGTTTTGCACTATATGCCAAGAAAGTTTATTTGCGCCTTGTCCATCGGATCGAGTATATGCGGAATCTCCTTAATCTATGTTTACTGAAATCCTTATATAAGCGTATATATATATATATATATATAGTTATATATATGTGTATATGTGTATATATATGTACTATATACTCTTTTCAGACTGTTTACACTACTTGTTACCTTGCCCTTTTCTTTTTTTATGCCCATGTTGTTTTCTTGCACCCTTTGGGCTGAGACATTCTTTTCTTATGGATGCCTCAGGTTCAGGTTTGTAGCTACTGCCGGAGTGTGAGCTGGGTCGTTCTGTTCGCCGCTGAGGCCTTCCCTTTCTAGTGAGTAAGGATTTTGTTCTGTGGTTGTAGTTCTTCCTCTTTGGGACTGTTGACTTGTTCTCCTGCGGGTTCGTGTCAGATGTTGACGCCCGTACGGATTTTGGTTTGGTTTACTTGCTGCTGCTACTGCTAGTTTTCCTTTACTGCTTCTTGGCTATCTGTATATGTAAACTCTGGAAAAAAAACCCTTCTTTTGGTTATTAAATGTAGTTCTTTGACATTATAAAAAAAAGAGGTTGTTTTTAATCCTTGTCGTATCTTCTACTAAATATCACTTATTTGCAAAGGCGTAAACCTAAATAAAAATGAAAATTCTTTATTATATACTAAATGTAGATCGGTGATCGCCCTGGGGACGTCTCTGGTCTTCAGCGCCGTTAGGATGAACCTATTTTCCTCCGTTGCGTACACTTATTCTTTTAATAAGAACGCCTTAGCGAATCGCAGGACCGAGGGGCACAGTTTCCTTCCTCTTTAAACAAATATAAACCTTAAAAGATAATCCCTTTTTAATAAAGTCATTTCTATTGCAAAATGTTCGTTGAATGGTCGCCTGAACGTCTGTACTTGCCCCTACAGGACGTGGCATCACGACGCGTATTTTTCCCTTACTCTGATACTACATTCTATTTCGGGGAAATACGGGTTGTGACAGTTGGTATCAGAGCCAGGTTAGCCGGGTTGCTGGAAATGGTCTGGTTGGCCCGGTTAACCGTCCAGTGAGAATCGTTAATCATTGCATGCACTCACCGATGGGTCATCGGTAGATCTTGGCTGAAGCACGAACACTACACTCATAAGCATGAAAGAAGTATACGGGGCATATTATGTAGTATGGGATGCATAATATGTGTCTGTATATGGATCCTCATAGGTGACAACATGCGACTGTTATGTAGTATGAGATGCATAACGTAGGTCGCATGCGTGTCCATTAGATTTTCCTTTTCGTTGCATGCGATAATATGTAGTATGTGATGCATAAGATCGCATGTGTACGCCGCTTATAGCATGCATTAAGGCCTTTTCTTAGTTTGCATAGCACTAGCATGCATAGCATAACATTGCATAAGCACACGTGTCAAGCTAGAGATCTACACGATGACACATGTACACCCATGATTTCAAAGGTAAGATTTTAAGTTTATGTGCATACGGGAGAGGTGCACGAGAGGTAAAGGATGGTACACCATCCTGAGTATAGCGTGATATTATGTATTTACTTTTCCCAGAGAAAAAAACAGTAGCAAAAGCAAGTATTTGTATGTCTTCATTTCGTAGATGTCTGAATCCAGTCTTATCTTGCTGTTTGAAATTGTTCCTGTAGGTATGGCTTACAGGCGTCGGCCTGCGAATCCTGTTCCCCAGTCTAAGGGCGAGACATTGGGTGCGCATAGCGAGGCAGTGATTGAAGAGCTGCGTCTGAATAACAAGACTTTGACGCGGCAGTTGGTCGCGATGCAGGAGCAGATACAGACGTTGTTGACTGCCACTCAGCGGCAGCAACCCGTGGCTAGTCAGCCAGAGGCTGCCCGTCCTGCACCCCTAGTTCCCCCTGTTGCGTTGCCGCCAGAAATGAACTTTATCACGCTTTTCCAGAGGCTAGGACCCCCGACTTATGACGGGAGGGCGGACTTCATGGTGCTCGATGATTGGATCCTGGCGATGGAGAAGATGTTCTCGTATTCTGGCGCGTCGGCGGACCAGAAGGTCATGATTGCTGCCTTCCAGCTGAAGGGTTTGGCAAGGAGCTGGTGGATCCGGGAGAAGGAGGCTCTGGTAGAAGGCTGCTCGTGGGAGCAGTTCAAGGGGAGGCTGTTGAAGATGTTCTTGCCTTCAGTGGAGCAAGACCGCCTGATGAATAGCTATTTGCATTTCAAGCAGCGACAGCTCTCAGTAGGAGAGTATGAGGTCGAGTTTTCCAAGTTGAGCAGGTTCGCCCTGGATTTTGTTGCTTCTGAGGAAAATCGGGTGAAGAGATTTCTGGGAGGTCTCCGAAGCGAGATCTAGCAGTTGGGCAGCGCTTACCGGTCCGTGAGCTTCGCGGAGGCAAGTGGAGGCCACTCTGAAGGTAGAAGCGATCGAGAATGCCAGAAATCGAGGGAAGGAATCGAGAAGGGAAAAGAGGAAAGCCGACGATGGAGGCAGCCTTGCTCCAGGTAAGAAGGGCAAGGTGGTTTGCAGTTTTTGCGGCCGTGTGGGCCATCCACATGAGAAATGTTTCAAGAGGCTAGACGCACAGAAGCAGCTTCAGGTTATGGCTCTGCAGGGTGCTCCGAAGGATGAATTGTTTTGCTCTTCGTGCAAGCGGAGGGGGCACGACGAAAGTCGTTGCTGGTCAAAGGGCAAGGTTTGTTATCAGTGCGGACAGAAGGGACATGTGAAGTCCAAGTGCCCGCAGCTTCAGTCGACTGGCCAGCAGCTTGCCCTCCCAGCCATGGCACCGCCACCGCCTCAGCAGCAGCTGATAGATCGAGGAAAGGCAAAGCTAAATGCAGTGACAAAGGACGAGGCGCAGTGCTCGAACCAGGTGATATCAGGTTTGTTTTCGTCTTCGCTATAGTTTAACTTTGTTATGTAGATTTGGATGTTAATAATGCCTCATTCGTGTCTTGTCGTGTCCATACTACTTCGTTAGGCGAGTTTAAGGTTAGAGACTGTTGGGCGCACGTTCTGTTTGACTCGGGTGCCACCCACTCTTTTGTGGCCAGGAGGTTTGTTGATCGGCATCACTGGGCCCAAGAGCGAGTTGATGGTCCGTTTCGTGTCAAGTACCCGTTCGGCGATTAAGTGGTGTCGGATCTGTGGGTGAGGCAGTGTCCGATCATGTTGGATGGATTTGTGAGCCATGCAGATCTGATGGTGATCGTCTTGGAGGACTTTGACGTGATTTTGGGCATGAATTGGCTAGCCCGTTATGACGCCGTGATCCAGTGCAGGGACAAGCGTCTGGATTTCCTTGATGGATGATGGCCAGCCCAGGAGCGTGTTTCGGTTCCCCGTGTCAGACTTCCTCAGTTATGTCAGTGGTCTGTGCCCAGGCTTTGGCAGAGTTTGATGGCCGGGTCTGCCTTGTTTCTATTTTGCTTGCGGCATGTACGTCAGCGCCTTGTGTGGAGGACATTCCTGTGGTGTGGGATTTCCCGGACATTTTTCCCGAGAACCTTCCTGGTCTCCCTCCGGAGCGAGAGGTTGAGTTTGTGATAGATTTGGAGCCCGGGACCCGCCCTATTTCGAAGGCACCCTATCGTATGGCACCACGAGAGTTGGAGGAGCAGCGCACTCAGCTGGAAGAGTTGCTGCAGCTTGGATTTATTAGGCCGAGTTCATCGCCTTGGGGTGCGACGGTTCTGTTTGTGAAGAAGAAGGATGGGTCGATGAGGCTTTGCATCGATTACAGGGAGTTGAACAAGGTCACGATCAAAAACAGGTATCCGTTGCTGTGGATTGATGACTTGTTCGACCAGTTGCAGGGTAGCTGCGTGTTCTCAAAGATCGACCTCCGGTCCGGTTACCATCAGCTGAGGATTCGCGACTCAGACGTTCCGCGAACTGCTTTCCGGTCGCGTTACGGACATTTTGAGTTCCTGGTGATGTCCTTTGGGCTGACGAATGCTCCGTCGGCTTTCATGGATCTGATGAACAGGGTGTTCCGAGACTTCCTGGACCAGTTCGTAGTGGTCTTCATTGACGATGTGCTGATCTATTCTTCGCGCGAGGAGGAGCATGCTCGACAATTGCGGTTGGTGCTGTCTACCTTGAGGGCACACAAGATGTATGCCAAGCTGAGCAAATGTGAGTTCTGGCTTTCGAAAGTGTCCTTTTTGGGTCACGTCGTGGGCAAGAGTGGCATCTCTGTGGACCCACCGAAGGTCGCTGCCGTTTTGGACTGGAAGAGGCTGTCGTCGCCGAAGGAGATCGGCAGTTTTCTGGGTTTAGCTGGTTATTATCGGAGGTTTGTGGAGGGTTTTTCAGGCATTTCCGCGCCTCTGACTAGGTTGACGCGGAAGGAAGCGGCTTTCGATTGGAGCGAGCAGTGCGAGGAGGCCTTCCAGGAGTTAAAGAGGAGGTTGTGTTCCGCACTAGGTTTTGGCTCTCCCGGTTGAGGGAGTGGAGTTCCAGGTCTATGTCGATGCTTCGCTGTTAGGCCTTGGTTGTGTCCTCATGCAGGAGGGCAAGGTCATTGCGTATGGGTCACGGCAGCTAAAGGTGCATAAGCAGAATTACCCAACGCATGATTTGGAGTTTGCTGCGGTGATCTTTGCCTTGAAGCTGTGGAGGCATCTCTTGTATGGAGTGAAGTGCAAGATCTACTCAGATCACAAGAGCTTGATTTACGTATTCTCGCAGCGAGAGCTGAACCTGCGTCAGCGTCGATGGATGGAATATGTGGCTGATTATGATGTGGAGATCCTCTATCACCCCGGCAAGGAAAACGTAGTGGCGGATGCCCTGAGCAGGAAGTCAGCTTCTATTTTCGGACTCTCTGTGCAGTCCCTGGTGGAGGAGTTCTTTCTGATGAGCATCACGGTGAAGCCCAGTGGTGGTCCGTCTCGTTTGTAGGTTGAGGAGCCGTCCTGGATTGTTTTGGCAAAGTTGCACCAAAGGGATGATCTGGATTTGCAAGCACCTCCGGAGTAGAGCGGAGAGGGATGAGTTGCCAGATTTCTCGATTGATGTGGAGGGTACTTTGAGGTACCGTGGCAGGCTGTGCATACCCGCAGAGGAGCAGATTCGGGAAAAAATTTGTGAGGAGGCTCACGACTCCAGCCTATCCTATCATCCTGGCTCCACAAAGATGTATCGGCGACCTGAAGCAGATTGTGTGGTGGCCTGGCATGAAGGACGATATTGCAAGATTCGTGGCGCAGTGCTACGCTTGTCAGCGTGTCAAGGCGGATCACAGGAGGCCTGGTGGCAAGTTGACGCCGTTGGATATTCCCTTGTGGAAGTGGGAGAGCATCTCCATGGACTTCATTACTGGATTGTCGAGGTCTCCGCGGGGGCATGATGCAGTGTGGGTCATCGTTGACAGGTTGACCAAATGTGCTCACTTCGTGTCGTACAAGATCGGCTTATTCGATGGAGAAGATTGCATCTCTGTATGTGCAGGAGGTCATTAGGCTGCATGGGGTTCCCGCGAGCATAGTGTCTGATCGCGATTCCAGGTATACCTCTCGTTTTTGGCAGAGTCTGCAAGGGTCCTTGGGCGCCGATCTCAGGTATTCTACAACCTATCATCCGCAGATGAATGGGCAGATGGAGAGGGTTAATCAGATTGTGGAGGATATGATCCGTTGCTATATTCTAGAGCATGGAGGAGCTTGGGATGAACGTCTTGGACTCATGGAGTTCGCGTACAACAATAGCTACCAGGAGAGCTTGCAGATGGCTCCGTTTGAGGCGATGTATGGGAGGAGATGTCAGGACTCCCCTGTTTTGGGCTGAAGTGGGCGAGAAGCCTATTCTGGGTCCTGAGGCCTTGGAGGAGAAGAGCTTTGCTAGTGACGCAGATCCGAGAGAAGCTGCGGATAGCTCAGGAGCGCTACGAGAAGTACGCCAACCGACGTAGGAGTGATCTGGAGTTTGCAGTGGGGGACATGGTGTTCCTTAAAGTGTCCCCGATGGCAGGCGTCAAGAGGTTTGGAAAGAGCCACAAGCTAGACCCCAGATATGTAGGCCCATTCGAGATCGTCGAACGCATCGGGACTGCTGCTTATCGGTTGATGTTTCCGGCCTATTTTCCCGGTGTGCACGACGTTTTCCATGTGAGCCAGTTGCGCAAGTGTGTCCGCAGCAATCGTCATGTTCTAGATTCCATGCCAGTGCCGCAGCCCAATTTATCGTTTGTAGAGCAGCCTGTTCGTATTTTGGAGAGGCAGGATCGAGTGTTGCAGCGAAAGACCATCCCTATGGTGAAGGTCCTTTGGGACAATCAGGATGTTCGGGGTGCGACTTGGGAGCTTGAGTCGGCAATGAAGAAGTCCTACCCTCATCTTTTCGGCTAGCATCCCCGGTAAGTTTTCGTCTCCTGAGTTTTCTTTTCTTTTATTTCTTCCTTGTTTGGTGCAGATGGGAAGAAGTTTTGGGGCGAAACTTTTTTTTTAGGAGGGGTGACTGTAACGCCCCAGGTTTTCTTATAACTTTTTTAGTGGTGTCGCGATAAAATCAACCGTTTAAAAATACTGAAATTATCGCAGTTTAGCGTATATGAGAGGGGCGTTACCTTTTAGGGAGCGTCGTCGTCCGGCGAGCTAATCCTAAGCGGATTTTTCGATGCAGGCGTAAGCTGGGGGAATATATAAATATATGCATACATATATTCGTATTCGTGCGAGGGTGGCGTAAAGGGATATGTGTGTGTGCGCGCATCTAGGAAATTTCCCCCATTTTTGAAGAAATGCGTGCGTGGTTGGTGATGTGCATATGAAAGTATATACGTATATATGTATATGTATGTATGAATATGTATATATGTATATATATATATACATATGTATATATATATACATATGTATATATATACATATGTATATATATATATATATGTGTGTGTGTGTGTATACACATATATACATATTGTTAAGTGAGCTTCTCTTGGCATTTGTCTCCCGAAAGAGGGCGACCTAGGGTTTCAGCGTCGCCGGCGCCGGTGTTGCTGGTGGAGGTCGATTTCTTGGCCGCCGGGCTTTGTCTCCATCGACTGGGCTTCGTCGGTGTCGTGGTTGTGCGATCTTTTGATTCTCCGGTTCGATTTGAGGAAAGAAAACTTCTTCTCCTTCTCTTTTCCCCCCTTCTCTCTTTCTCTTGAAGCTTGGCTATTAATTGTGGCTGGAATCTCTTATCTCTTGATGCTTGAGTATGAAATTTTTCATTATGCGATGAAATCCTTGTTCCCTTTGGGGTCGGAACTGTTTAGGGCTGCGGTTGTTGTGGCTTGGTGCTCTCCTGATGTAAATGATGTATTGATTTCTCTTTATTGTTTTGTTGGAGCTGCTCTTCATTGTTTCGCTTGGGGGCTGTTTGTTGGGGCTGCCCATTGTTGCTTTACCTGGGGCTGTTGGTTGTGGCTGACCTTTGCTTGCTTTACCTGGGGGCTGTTTGTTTCACCTAGGGGGTTGTTTGTTGACTTGGGGGCTGTTTGTCTCACATGGGGGCTGTTTGTTTGATCTGGGGGCTGTTTGTTTTGCCTTGGGGCTGCTCTTACTTTTGTTAGCTGGGAGCTGTTTTCACCTTGCTGCCCCTTTATTTTGTTCTGCTTGGGGGCTGTTTGTAGTGGCTTCCTCTTTGTTGTGTTACCTGGGGGCTGTTTGGTTGGGGGCTGTTTATTGTGGTTGTTTTGCTAGCTGGGGCTGTTTTGCTTGAGCTGCTCTTTACCTTGATTGCTGGGGTTGTTTTGCCTTGGGCAGCTTTTACCTTGCTGAATAGGGGGCTGCACCTTGGGATTTTCTTTCATTTCTTAACCCGAATGGCGGATGCGTGCTTAATTCTGCATATTCCTTATTATTATTTCTTGGCGGAGCGACGGATTTGTTTGAACTGAAAGGGATGGGTACATGGAACACTGGGGTCCTCCATCGCAGTTCTTTTAGTAGTGGTTGGTAGGACAATGAGACCACCACCACGACGCCTTTTTATATGGTTGGGGTGAATGTCCCCTTTTTGTGGGTGGATAGTGACATTGTTTGGGTCCGCCACCACTGGTCCGTTTTGCACTATATGCCAAGAAAGTTTATTTGCGCCTTGTCCATCGGATCGAGTATATGCGGAATCTCCTTAATCTATGTTTACTGAAATCCTTATATAAGCGTATATATATAGTTATATATATGAGTATATGTGTATATATATATGTACTATATACTCTTTTCAGACTGTTTACACTACTTGTTACCTTGCCCTTTTCTTTTCTTATGCCCATGTTGTTTTCTTGCACCCTTTGGGCTGAGGCATTCTTTTCTTATGGATGCCTTAGGTTCAGGTTTGTAGCTGCTGCCGGAGTGTGAGCTGGGTCGTTCTGTTCGCCGCTGAGGCCTTCCCTTTCTAGTGAGTAAGGATTTTGTTCTATGGTTGTAGTTCTTCCTCTTTGGGACTGTTGAATTGTTCTCATGCGGGTTCGTGTCAGATGTTTACGCCCGTACAGATTTTGGTTTGGTTTACTTGCTGCTGCTACTGCTAGTTTTCCTTTACTGCTTCTTGGCTATTTGTATATGTAAACTCTGGAAAAAAAACCTTCTTTTGGTTATTAAATGCAGTTCTTTGACATTATAAAAAAAAAGAGGTTGTTTTTAATCGTTGTCGTATCTTCTACTAAATATCACTTATTTGCAAAGGCGTAAACCTAAATAAAAATGACAATTCTTTATTATATACTAAATGTAGATCGGCGATCGCCCTGGAGACGTCTCTAGTCTTCAGCGCCGTTAGGATGAACCTATTTTCCTCCGTTGCGTACGCATATTCTTTTAATAAGAACGCCTTAGTGAATCGCAGGACCGAAGGGGCACGGTTTCCTTCCTTTTTAAACAAATATAAACCTTAAAAGATAATCCCTTTTTAATAAAGTCATTTCTATTGCAAAATGTTCGTTGAATGGTCGCCTAAACGTCTGTAGTTGCCCTACAGGACGTGGCATCACGACGCGTATTTTCCCCTTGCTCTGATACTACATTCTATTTCGGGGAAATACGGGTTGTGATACGGATGCTCAACCTCCACAAATTCTAAAGCAAGAAATCACAAGATGGGGAAAGATAAGTGGGAGAATCACTCTCTCCACGGATCCACCGGCGTCACACCGAATGGGAGCTGCAACCTTCTTCCTTGGACTCGCACCGAAGGAATACACGCTGGAGTCGCACCGATGAGGGATGGAGGGAGCAAGGGATGGCTTCACACCAACAAGGAGGGCGACGGCTAGGGTGGAGAACCTCCTTGTCCGAAATTCTCCTTGAGAGGATTTTAGGTTGACTCTTTTCAATCCCATTAATCCTCATAAAAGCACCCTTATATAGGAGTTACAAACAATATATAACCGTCCAAGATGGAGATGTAATCTCGACCATCCGGGCAGTTAAATACACACCAAATGTTTTAATAGTGCAGGAAATAAATAATACAAATTCTTACATGAATATAAAATTATTACCCAAACATAGAATAATTTTATATTCACAAATATAATATAAAAGAGCATAATAATTAAGTAAATTGGTCTTCAAGTGGGTTTAGCACGCCGCAGGCGGAGGTTGTAACGCTGTCTTCTGTTAGCAGTCATCATGGCACCTAAAATCTTTATGGCATTGTGCCTCGACAACCGGATCATCATCAAGTAGTGGTGGAGGGACCGCGACATCAACTAGTGGAGTAATGCACCTATAGTTCATGCACATTATAAACACAGGACAAGCAAGATCAAATACAATATGGGATTTGTTATTCTCAAATAAAGGCATGTGACACATATGTCCAACAATCTCCCCCTTTTGATAATAACAAATCCTCTTAGAAAGAAATCAATAATGGTGTTTATAGTATATGATAAGAGAGAAAAAGTGCAACTATAGTATATGATAAGCATGAGACTGTGCATACTCTCCCTATCTTAATTCCCCCCTACATAAATGCAATTTATGTTTTTACTCCCCCTAAATGATAGATTACATGATTTAATTTTTCTCCCCTGAATCGTCTAGATTGCTCCTCTAGATTTCTTCAATTAATCTCCCCCTTTTGGTATTATCAAAAGAAGGTGGGGTGAGGGTATTAAGGAGGCATTCATTAGGATATATAAATCATGATCGAGGTAAAGGTAATGATAAAGAGTTTAAGCATTGTATTTGAAGAGATTTCAATTAAATAGATAAGAGTTTTAAGCATGCGGAAGATTATAAGAAACATCTTGTTGTAAGCATGAAAATCAAAAGTATATATATGAGTTTAATGTTCAAAATGTAAAGATGTTGCAACCTTTTTGAAATCTCATAATTTTACATAAAGTTTACCAAGCATGAAATGAACATATCAAAAAGAGAATATACTACAATGTTACTTAATTTCAAGTTTAAGATATACCAAAACATTGTAGAGATCATGCTAGGTTATCTAGTGCATTTCTTTTATAAAGAGTAGTATAGATAAAGCATTAGAATCCAATACTCATGAGAAAAAGTGTTGTGAAAGATAATGATGTGCGCATAGGTGTATTTTGAGCAATACTAGAAAATAGTTTAAATCACAAAATACATGACATATGTAATGTAAAGTGCACAATAAAACACAAGTATATTTACTTTCACACACTTTAATGCACATATTTTAGAAAAAGTGGTGTAAAGACTAAGGTTTGCACAAGACACTTTACTATTCTTTATGGAGTTATATTTGTCATATTTTTATGTTCTCTTTTATGAGGACAACAATCTTTTATCTCCGAATACACTTGTTTTGCAAACCCAACATTTTTGTTAAACACAACCACTTTTCATAGTTTCTTAAGTGCAATTCAAATGTTATGTAGGAAATAAACTTATGCAAGTTTTAATTCATTGTACAATCACACTACACAAACAAGTATTGTTAGATTTAAACACACATGTATATTACCAAAATAAGTGAGTGAAAATGTATCATTATCAATCACAAAACATTTACTCATAATTAGAGGCATGCTAAGCTTAGTTCTATACATATGTTTCAATACAATTGATGCACTTAAATAGATATATCAATGCATGATAAACAAAACAATGTTCATAGTAATTTGAAGAAATAAATTGTAACATTGTAAATAGTTCTAAACGATAGAATTCATACATGCTTGATATTTAGCAATAAAGATCATACAGTTTTTTTGTTGTTTTGAAAAATTTTAATGAAAGAAAAACAGAAAACTACAAAAACCTTTTTTTGTATTCTTGAATTTTGAAATTTTGTAGTTGATTTTCCATAAAATAAATAAAACAAAAATAACAAAAGTCAGAAATACAAAATCAAAGTAATACATATAAACTAACATATTTTTATAGATTTTTAGAAATTTTAAAAAATACAAAATTGGAACCCTCAAGCTAGCGCCGGCGCTAGCGCTAGCGCCAGAAACAGTAAGTGAAATATTTATGATTTTAAAATTCTGTTTTTTGATAGTGATTAGGGGTCTTAAGAGTAGTCTTATGCATAAATTTTGTAATTTTCAGAGATGTATTGATTGCTCAAATTGCATAAAACATTAGCATTTTACACGTTATTCATCCTAAGATGTCTAAGACTCCTAATTCCAATCTTAACCTTTGAAACCTTGCATCGGGAAGAGGTTTAGTGAATATATTAGCAAGTTGAGAGTCCGTGCCAATGAAACTTATTCTAACATTTTCCTTTTTATTGTGATCCCTTATGAAATGATGACGTACATCTATATGTTTGGATCTAGAATGGTGCACCGGATTATTTGTAAGATCAGTGGCACTCTTGTTGTCACATTTTAATTCAATATGTTTTAGATGAAAACCAAAGTCCTCTAGAGTTTGACTCATCCATAGTGCTTGTGCACAACAACTCCCTAGTGCGATGTATTCGACCTCCGTGGTGGAGAGTGCAACCGAATTTTGTTTCCAACTAGACTATGCAACTAATGAAGGTCTTAGAAAGTGGCAAGTACCGATTGTGCTTTTTCTATCAAGTGAACAACCGGCGTAGTCCAAATCGGAATAGCCGTGAAGTGTAAAAGAATTATTGTGCGGGTACCATAAACCTAATCTAGATGGCCCAATTAGATATCTAAAAATTTGTTTTACCACTTTTAAGTGAGATTCTTTTGGATTGGCTTGAAATCGAGCACATAAGCATACAACAAACATAATATCAGGTCTAGTTGCACTAAGATAAAGTAGAGATCCTATCATACCTCTATATAAGGTTTGATCAATTGAAATTCCCGATTCATCTTTTTCTAATTTATGTGATGCACTCATTGGTGTAGAAGCATGTTTAAGGTTTTCAAATCCAAAGCGTTTAAGCATATCATAGACATATTTGGTTTGACATATAAAAATACCATCATTTTTTTGTGATATTTGAAACACTAGAAAATTAGAAAGTTCTCCTATTAGACTCATTTCAAATTCATTTTTCATCACTTTAATAACTTCATTACACAACTCTTCATTAGTATATCCAAAAAGATTATATCATCAACATATATTTGCAAAATAATTAAATCATCATTATTATGCTCAATGAAGTGAGTATTATCGGCACTTCCCATAATATAACCATGCTTTAATAAAAATGATGTAAGTTTTCATACCATGCATGGGGCGCTTGTTTTAAACCATAAAGAGCTTTTTTTAGTTAATAAACATGATTGGGAAAATTTTCATTGATAAAACCGGGGGGTTGTTCAACATAAACTTCTTCTTTTACAAACCCATTGAGAATAGCACTTTTTACATCCATTTGAAATAGTTTTATTCTTTTAAAGCTTGCAAATGCTAGAAAAATTCTAATAGATTCCAACCTAGCAACAGGTGCAAAAGTTTCATCAAAATCTATCCCCTTGATTTGTGAATATCCTTGTGCTACTAAGCGTGCCTTATTCCTAGTGATTCTAGACTCACCATCTAATTTATTTTTAAAAATCCATTTTACACCTACAATCGGGTGATTAGATGGTCTTTCTAGTAATTTCCAAACATTATGTCGCTCAAATTGTTCTAACTCTTCATTCATAGCCAAAAACCAAAATTCATCATTTAAAGCGGTAGAAACGAGTTTTTGTTCAATTTCAGAAACAAAAAAAAATATTTGAATAAGAATGACGAAGAGAAGAGCGAGTTCTTACCCCAATAGAAGGTTCGCCAATTATTAGTTCCCGTGGATGATCCTTTGTGAATTGCAAGTCGCTTGGAGGCACATAAACATCTTCCTTGGCCTCCTCTTTTTCTTCTTTGGAAGGTTCCTCATCACCATGCTCCAAAGGTTGTAAGAGATCATCCTCGTTGCCTGCGGAAAGTTTTTCTACACAAGGAACAAACTCATCAAATTTCACATTAATTGACTTTTCAACTCTATTAGTTATTTTATTAAAAATTCTATAAGCTTTACTAGTTGAAGAGTTCCCAAGAAAAGTTCCTTCATCACATTTTCATCAAACTTTCCCAAGCTATCTTTTGTATTCAAAATAAAACACTTACAAGCAAAAAAATTTAAATAAGATACATTAAGCTTCTTTTGAAAATAAAGTTCATTAGGTGTGAGCTTAAGAGATGGGCGAAGCATGATTCTATTCATAACATAACATTATGTATTTACGGCATCGGCCGAAAAGGACTTAGGCACTTTATATTCACATAGCATAGTGCGTGCTATTTCTTGAAGTGTCCTATTCTTTCTTTCTACAACACCATTTTGTTGTGGTGTGTGTGGTACGGAGAACTCATGTTTAATGCCTAACATATCAAAAAAGGATGTAAATTTTTCATTTTAAAATTCTCCTCCATGATCGGAGTGAATGCATTTAATTTTTAAATCACTTTCATTTTGAATACGAGTACATAATTTTGCAAATTCGCAAAACGCATCGGATTTGGAAGAGAGAAATAATGTCCAACAATATCTTGAAAAATCATCTATTAAAACATATGTATATAATCTACCACCAAGACTTGAAGTGCTAACGGGACCAAAATGATCCATATGAATTATTTGCAAGGGTCTTGTAGTGGAAATGAATTTTTTACTTTTGAATGAGGATCATGGGAATTGGTACAGTGGGTACAAATCCTTTACTATATCTAATGTTCTTTATATAAAAGGATTAAAAAACAATTTAATTTCTATATTGTAAACACTTTTTTATATAAATACAATCATGTCTCTATTTGTGTTTACTTGATTTCTCTCCTTTTGGCATAATCTCTAAAATATTGGTTACTAAGTTTTCAATTCTAAGTACTTTATCTAAATTGTTTATTTCAATCTCTTTCATCATAAAACAATTTAGTAATTGTTTCTAAACTTGGAAATTATGATATTCTCTTAATTTAGCTAAATTGATATGTTGTCCTTCTCCTATTATAAAAACAATTTATTAAATAGTATAAAATTGAAAAAAGAATTTTAGTCCCTTATTCACCCCCCTCTAAGGGCATCTATCGATCCAACAAGCCCTTGGTCGCGGCCGCCAAGGGTGCTGCCCCCTTGGCCAGGCCCACCAAGGGCGTCGTCGCCCTAGTCTGGGTCGGTCGCCCTATATCCCGGCTGCCGTCTTGGTTGGCGCCCGCGTCGTCTCCTCCTTTCGACTGTTTCCATTTAGGGTTTGGGGGTAGGGCCGTCATTTCCTAGAATTTGGCAATCTGCGTGATAGGATCGAGCGATCCTATTGGCCGGTCTGGTAAATAGCGGATATAATTACCAGACGGCCCCTTCAAAAGCCTATAAATAGACCCCTTTATTCATTCATTTACACACTTTTGGGTGGAGTCTCTCTCTCTTAAATTCTCTCTCTCTCTCTCTCTCTAGGGATTGGAGATTTGGAGTTTATTGTTGATGAGTCCCATTTATATACAGTTTTATGGACTCATCCGTGCTAGTTTTCACTCTCGTGTGCGTCATTTTCGAGCTATTAATGCATCTATTTCTCTTATGCTCATTCACGCGCACTTACGTGCTTCGTGCTCTTTTGTGGCCTGTTTTGGTGTGCGTTTGCGCTCCATGATTATTGGGTGTAAGCACATGGTGCTCCCCAATCCTTTTTCTATGTTTGATTGGTGTTGGAGGTGTATTCCCAGCTGGATTTTTGTGCTTGCAGGTGGTTGAATCATCCCCTTTTGCCCAGAAATCATGATTGTGTATAACGCACGGTCGTGCATTTTTGTTGACACACGGACAGCTGTGGTCGTGCGCCTTCATCTGGGTAGAAAAATGGTGATCCGATTTTGTTCGTGCGTTTTTACGCACGAGCAGATTCGCCAGTGCACGAGTAAAATGCACGGGCGCGGCTGTTTCTTCCTCAAGTAATTTTATTTGTTAAATAACGCACGGGCAACGCACGGTCGTGCTTTCGCCCATGCGTGACTAAATCTCCGACTGTTTTGTATTTAAGGCAGGAAATCTGCTGCAATCGGGATCCCCCGCGGGAAAAGCTTCAGAAGCCCCCCATTTTTCGCCCAGTTCACCTCTCCACCACCATTTGACCTAGGAGGAGCTCCGGTGACCTTTGGCTTGCAAATCTTCCGCCAAAGCTCCCTCAATGTCCTCCTCCATCATTTTTGAGCTCAAGAACGCCATAGACGGAGAGATTCTGATGCATTTAAGGTGTCGAACAAGAATTACCACGAGCTAGACCACGAAGAAGATGGGTAAAAGTAAAGGAATGTGACAACTCCTCCGGATCCCGGATGCAACTGAAGACCGAGCACGGACGACCCTTGACAACCCTTTGATTCCGGCCGGGAATCTTCAGAATAGTCTTCGAGCTTCGGTTTTCTCTTTTCCCCTACGCTTGCTTCAGAGTTATCCGTGTATGTGTTTGTGATTGTAGATGATGTTCATAAACTCTATGTTTTAGTTGATATAATTTCATGTTCTTGAAATCTTGTGTGGTTTATGAGATTTGAGGGGCGCCGTAGTCCGCCATCCACTCCACCCGCTCACCGAAGCACGGCATCGCGGCCTGCACCCCATTCTGACAAGCGAAGCGGAGCTCTAGGCCTGCATTTTCTTTCTCTGTTGCTAACTTAGGAAAACCACCATCAAAACCCCGCACTGTGACCATTTCACCCACATACTGAAGTGCGGCATCGTGACCACTGCACTCACCCCCACTTTGCGAAGCGGTGATTTCGACCCGCATTTCTCTTATTTCTGCAATAGCTTAGGACACCAATCACAATGCCCTTGTTTTTACTTTCTTTTACTCATCGTAACAATCACCTCACTCTATTTTCTTGTCACCACAAATGGCATTCCCTGAGAGATCGATATCTGGGGAGTTGCCTCCCATCTGTTACTTGCACGCGACCGGTGTACTTGCCGAAATCGCATCAAGTTTTTGTCACCGTTGCCGGGTAGTGAAGTCGTGATGAGATTTTGGTTGTGAATCGATTATTTTCGATTGAGTCTTTTATTCTTTTTAATTTATTCTTTATCATGCAATTTTCTTCTTCTGTATCATGTGGGCGCATTTGAATATCCGATGTTGTTGGTGTGGGGACACATCCCACGCTAGAGATAGGTGTCCCAAAGAGTATGGTGTTGTTCAAAAATCATACGGAGCCCATAAATCCTTTGGCTACTCTACTACGCCTTTGTTGCCGCACTTTTATGCGGCTGCCACACCTTTTGTGCTGGCAAAGACTGTAAAGTAGCATTTATTTTGCAAAAGTAGAGAGCATGTCTTGAAGGACTGTGCTAATTATCTTCGCCAATTGGCGGATGATGATGAGCCCGATATCCGGATCGTCCCATCTTTGATTTCTGCGAGCACAGCTCCTTCATCTGATTACGTGTCACTTCCACCTTTACTTCTTGAAGGCTCTGGAATCGACACGTGCATCAGTGTCCCTCATGACTCTGTTTCTGATGCGACCCCCATACCTCTTCGGTTCATGTACCACTTTGCGTTGATTTGTGCCCTTGTGTGGAGAGTGAGACCGAACTCTTAAGAAGCACGTCTTCTCCCACTACACACGAAACTACATCTATTTCTAATGTTATCATTGAGGTCAATTTGCAGGATGTTGCAGACCTACGCAGTGTCGTGCCCACTCTCATGGAGGAGGACAGTCTCGATTGTGCTGAAGCAACCATTTCGGTCCAGTGCGAGGAAGTCCAAGTTATAGAGGAGGCCATTGCGTGCGCTGTTAAGTCTAGTGAAATCTTCGATGATATCATCAGTTTGTCATTGCCGCACCCTACGGGGGATGAAGTCGAGATTATCACCTCAGATGAGATTTCTTTTAGTTTTTCTTCCAATTTATTACCTGACCCCCTTTCTTTATGTACAAGGATGCAGGATGCCACTCGTCCGGTTGATCAGACCTTATGCATGGAGGAGCCGAAAGCCTGGCGGGATGAGGAAGGTACAGTGAAGGAACATCTTGTTTCCTCATCATCGTTGGTTCTTCCCCTTGAGGATTGGTTACAAGGGGGAAAGCGGTTTTTCTTTGAAGACATAATACTGGAGGAGAAGAAGAGAGCGAAAAAGGAGGAGGTTTGGGGTTGGAGGCTGCGCATCCTACTTAATTTCCACCCCTACTACCAGGTCCCCGAACCTTTTTCTTTCATCAGTTGTTACTACTTCAAATCAGCTTATAGCTGATTTGTTTTGAGCTTGTAATAATAATTAGGATTTATTGACTTTTGCTTATTCCTAGACTTTATAAACTTCTTTATACAGGTATTTGGTCCACCTTAAGGACGGTAAACAAAAGGGCTTATGTGAGACGACCCAATTTTGCTGTATTACTTTTGTTTCTGTGTGTGTGGAGATGTCGTTTTGCAGGTATGGAGACATCTATGGCGGGCCCATTGAAGCTGAATTCAAGATTAACGCCAATCTTCCGGTATGCTCATCTCTGAGCATGGGCTAACCTCTCATCCCAATTCTTGTTATGAATCTAGCATTATATTCCATGATGATTAGATTTATGTCTGGGGGAGAGTAATTGTCGTTACCCACTCGTGCACATAAGCACATCATACTAGAAGTTACAATTTTATTGTTATTTTTCATTCTCATAGCACACCACGACACCCACTAGAGAGCGCACTTAATCATCAGCGCGTATCGAGTCTAGCTCGTTTCTT
Source organism: Dactylorhiza incarnata (assembly GCA_033032865.1). NCBI lineage: Eukaryota > Viridiplantae > Streptophyta > Magnoliopsida > Asparagales > Orchidaceae > Dactylorhiza > Dactylorhiza incarnata. Next base: position 410,430 of record JAWHQI010000430.1, on the reverse strand, counting down.
TTGTAGGATTGGGAAAATTGTTGTGCTGGCTCAGGGTTGTAAGATGGAGTAAAATGTTGGCTCCCGTAGTGCTCTAGTCGAGTACTCGTGTCATGCATAAATTTGTGTGTAGAATAAATTTTTCTTTATGCTTATAGTTTTGTAATTTTTCTAATTGCGTAATAATTGTTTATTCTACTCAAAAGTGGTGAATCTGGTGTGAATCCGACGGTAGCGTAGGAATGTGTGTAGACGGTTGTTAGGTTTTTATTGCTCGAATCGGGAGGAAGAATTATCTTTCTCGGTGGCTAAGAACTTGCCCCAAGCGACTCTTGAAACATTGGTACAAGTTAGTTCAATGCGTGAGCGTGATGTAGGCCATCATTTTGGCCAGGTTGGGCTTTTTTACCGTTCCTAAAGTCTGATCCTCGCTAGGCCCTTTGTGCCTACCCCGTCCTTTGATTTAGCTCCACCTTTATCTCACCAAAGCTTAAAAGCCGATCCTAGTCGCACACCCAAATCTGAGCTTTAGTCTTGTTTTATTTTCATTATTGGGGTGTTGATGTGGTGATTTTTATAGTGAAAATTGTGGGTGTGTTATTGAAAAATTTGTTGAAAACGGAAAGAAAGAATAACAAGAATGAAAAAGAAAAGAAAAAAAAAAGAAAAGAAAAAAAAGAAGGAAACGATAGTTATGGAAAAGTTGAACTGAAAATTTTGTAAATGTTTGTGTTGGGAGTAGGCGGTGCACACACCCATGTTGCTAAGTCCAAGTCCGGGGGTGTGGTGCACCCGCATGTTTATTATGTTGCGTGGATAGTTTATTTATGTGCTAGCTCATTTGGGTTTAGGTGCCTGAAGCCTTCATGTTAATCTTTGTATACCCTACCTTAACCCAAGCCTCATTTTTATACCTAAAGTCCTACTAATTTGCGCATTGAACCAAACTTTTGTCGTGGAGAGAGTGCGACCTGGGTGAGCTTATGGTCACCGACATTGATGGATTTCAATGGAGGTTGTTCCAAGCACTGATCTTGAGTAATAGTAGCCTCGGCGATTAGTCTGCTTTCTACCTACGCGAGACCGGACGATTCACCGCGATTGAACTTTTGAGTAGTGATAATATATATGTACGCTCTTAGATTATTACAAATTGTATATATAACTAAACATTTTATCTACTGCATTTCTATGCGAGCGAGTATGCGATTTCGCATGGTACTCCGCTTCTACAATGGCTAAGCCAGCTAATCAATTTTTTCGTCCGCATAAGGAATTATTTCTGCGAGATGAGCAAATGGTTAAGTCTGGGGGTGTGATGAGTCCCATTTATATACACTTTTATGGACTCATCCAGGCTAGTTTTCACTCTCGTGTGCGTCATTTTCGAGCTATTAATGCATCTATTTCTCTTAAGCTCATTCACGCGCACTTACGTGCTTCACGCTCTTTTGTGGCCCGTTTTGGTGTGCGTTTGCGCTCCATGATTATTGGGGGTAAGCACATGGTGCTCCCCAATCCTTTTTCTATGTTTGATTGGTGCTGGAGGTGTATTCCCAGCTGGATTGTTGTGCTTGCAGGTGGTTGAATCATCCCCTTTTGCCTAGAAATCATGATTGTGTATAACGCATGGTCGTGCATTTTTGTTGACGCACGGATGGCTGCGGCCGTGCGCCTTCATCTGGGTAGAAAACTGGTGATCCGATTTTGTTCATGCGTTTTTACGCACGGGCGGATTCGCCCGTGTGCGAGTAAAACGCACGGGCGCGGCTGCTTCTTCCTCAAGTAATTTTATTCATTAAATAATGCACGGGCAATGCACGGTCGTGCGTTCGCCCGTGCGTGACTAAATTTCCGACCGATTAGTATATAAGGCAGGAAATCTGCTGCAATCGGGATCCCCCGCGGGAAAAGCTTCAGAAGCCCGCCATTTTCGCCCAGTTCGCCTCTCCACCACCGTTTGACCTAGGAGGAGCTCCGGTGACGTTTGGCTTGCAAATATTCTGCCAAAGCTCCCTCCTTGGCCTCCTGCATCATCTTTGAGCTCAAGAACGCCATAGACGGAGAGCTTCTGCTGCATTCAAGGTGTCGAACAAGAGTTACCTCGAGCTAGACCACGAAGAAGATGGGTAAAACTAGAGGAAGGTGACAGCTCCTTCGGACCCCGGACGCAACTGAAGACCGAGCACGAACGAGGCTTGACAACCCTACGATTCTGGCCGAGAATCTTCAGCATAGTCTTCGAGCTTCGGTTTTCTCTTTTCCCCTACGCTTGCTTCAGAGTTTTCCTTGTATGTGTTTGTGATTGTGCATGATGTTCATAAACTCTATGTTTTAGTTGATATAATTTCATGTTCTTGAAATATTGTGTGGTTTATGAGATTTGAGGGGCGTCGTAGTCCGCCATCCACTCCACCCGCTCACCGAAGCACGACATCGCCCCATTCCGACAAGCGAAGCGGAGCTCTAGGCCCGCATTTTCTTTCTCTGTTGCTAACTTAGGAAAACCACCATCAAAACCCCGCACTGTGGCCATTTCACCTACATAGCGAAGCGCGACATCGCGGTCGCTGCACTCAGCCCCACTTTGCGAAGCGGTGCTTTCGAGCCACATTTCTCTTATTTCTGCAATAGCTTAGGACACCAATCACAACGCCCTTGTTTTTACTTTCTTTTACTCGTCGTAACAATCACCTCACTCTATTTTCTTATCACCACAACTTGCATTCTCTGGGAGATCGATATCTGGGGAGTTGCCTCCCAATTATTACTTGCACGCGATCGGTGCACTTGCCGAAATCGCATCAATTGTTCGCAGACCACCATGGAGACTTGGAGTTAACAATTCGCAGACCGCCTTGGAGGCTTGGAGTTTACTGTTCGCAGACCGCTTGGAGGCTTGGAGAACGCTGTTCGCAGAACGCTTGGAAGCTTGAAGCTCGTTATTAGCAGACCAAGCAAGGAGTTCAAGGACCGTAGTGGTACGGGCAAAGCTTGGACCGGGGGGGGGGGGGGGGGGGGGGCTGGGGCAAAACCTGCATTGGAGCAATGCAGTAGGCACTCTCTCTCATCCCCCATCATTGTAACGAGGCGCGGCCTGTCGCCCTCGCTCTCTCAAGGATAAATCTGTAGAGGAACTCTAAGCATAGTGGAAGTTAGGCCAGCACAGCTCCGACCACGTGGTTTTTCACCCCGATTGCAGATTTTTCACGTCATCAACTCTTGGACTCGGTCTCCCCGGAGACCTCTTTATCTGTTTGCACGTTCGGGCGCTAGCGGGCTAAGGCGGTCGATTTGCCCGATCTACCGGAGGCCTTGAGCGATCCACAACATATTGGTGCCGGCTGTGGGAACAGTTCCCAGCAATCACCAGGTGAATCAGAAGATCATCAGGGAGACATGGATACATTGCCTGCGTCTGGCGGTAGGGACCAGTGCACAAAAAAGGCAAGGAGGGAACCAACAATCACGTTCAGCCAGGAGGACCTGGAAGGAGTACAGTTCCCTCACCATGATTCCCTAGAAATCACCGCCGACATCGGAGACCCGAGCTTTCGGTTAAAAAGAATCTTGGTCGACTGCGGGAGACCCGTCGATGTGTTATTCCTTCAAACACTGTAGAAGATGGGGTTGGGGGATAGGAGCCTAAGCCCCTCATCGGACACCATTTACAGCCTTAGTGGGCGCCCTGTCGCAGTTCGAGGGGTGGTAGCACTCCCCATCACCATTGGCGGGCCGCGCAGCCAGTCGCACCAGCTCCTTCGGTTCACGGTCATGGACTTCAGTTCCCCCTACAACGCGATCCTCGGGAGACCCGCTTAGGTTGCGTTCAGGGCAGTCCCCTCAATTACGCATCTCGCTCTGAAGTTTCCGACCCCGTGGGGCATTGACATTACACCAGGAGATCAAGTAGCCATGCGAGCATGTCGTGCGAAGCCTACTGGAGCTGCCCGAGTTACCGCATACAACATTGACGACTTTGACCTTCATGACGAGACCTCAGCTCAGCAGGGAGTGCCCTTCAAAGGTCTGGTGCACGTCCCCCTCTTTCCGTTAGACCCATCCCGGGAGGTGCACGTAGGGTCCTGCTGACCCAGGAGGAGAGGGAGGAAATATTGTCTTTCGTTCGAAGGAATAGTGACACCTTAGCCCAGAGGACATGCCAGGGATCGACACGGATGTAATAATCCATTCGCTGAACATCAACCCATTGTGCCGCCCCGTGATGCAGAAGAAAAGGAGCTTCACGCCGGAACTGTAACATCCCGATTTTTATTGGGTCACTAGACCCTAGTGAGCCCAATTAAAGTAGGCCCGAGCGATAGAAAATGACCCGATATAGGATTGTGTACTATGGGACTACGATCGGACTTCCGTCAGTTACGTTAGACTCGTATAATCAAAACGAGTGTAATGGGACTCATTCCATTCCAATCCGAGGTCGTTTGGAGAAAACGACCGTTTCGGGTATTATTGTGCGCCGCAACTAAGTCGTTGGGGTATGAAGACTAAACATACTACAATTTGACTTCCGTCAGTTTCCTTAGACTCGTATAATCGATACGAATGTAATGGAACTCGTTCCATTCCAATCGAGGTTGTTTGGAGAAAACGGCCGTTTTAGGCTTCGTTGTGCGCCGCAACTAAGTCGTTGGGGTACGGTGACCAAATGTACTCCGATTTGACTTCCATCAGTTCTGTTAGACTCGTATAATCGATACGAGTGTAATGGAGCTTGTTCCATTCCAATCTGAGGTTGTTTGGAGAAAACAACCATTTTAAGTATCGTTGTGCGCCGCAACTAAGTCGTTGGGGTACGGTGACCAAATGTACTCTGATTTGACTTACATCAGTCCCATTAGACTCGTGTAATCTATATGGGTATAATGGAAATCATTCCATTTCAATCCCAGTTCATATGGAGAATATGACCATTTTGGATTATGCAGACGGCCTCGGCACAATGCACAAAATATGGAGCGCATGAACTCAGAATCGGCTCCGGTGAATCTTGATGGACCCCCGGGACCATGGAGAACCTCACCCTAAGTTGACTTTGGTCAACCCCCCCCCCCCCCCCAGCTTGAAAGTTTGGCAAAAAAGAGGAGAAAATGGTGGGGGTGAGGAGAGAGAATCTCCTCCCCCAAGAGAGGAGGGCTGCCCATGAGTGGGCAGCCCTTAGTGTAGTGGAGGGGAGGGGGGGGGGGGAATATTGATGAGTCCCAAATATATACGTATTTATGGACTCATCTGGGCCGATTTTCTAGTCTATGCACCTCACTTTAGACATGTTTTCATTCATATTTGATACTCCATGCTAAGTGCACCTCTAGGCCCGTTTTTGGTGTTATTTCATGTTCTTCATCTTTAGTAGTTTTCAAGCATTGTTAAGTTCGACTTTCAGTGGCAGGATCCGTGGTTGTGCTGGAACAGGAGTCGTGCAGGTGTTCCCGGTACAATTCTGTACAGGAACACTGCGCACGATCACTGGTTCTAGTGCGCACGACCACTGGTCGTGCGCCACTGATCGTGCGCACTAAACGCCCATTTTATGAGTTCTGTCTTGCTTATCGCACGACCACTTATGATAGTGCGCACGACCACTGGTCGTGCGCCAATGGTCGTGCGAACATTGTATTTTATAAATTTCTTACCTTGTAGGCTCCGTCCAGTCAGGCGCACGATCACAGGATTCTAGTGCGCACGACCATTGTTCGTGCGCCACTGATCGTGCGCACTGTTTATTCCAGCGCCTATAAATATTCCTGCTCGTGATTTAGGTCGGATGCTCCGCATTTCTTCCGCCCAGCTCCGCCGTTTTCGCCCCTTCCACAGGTTCTCCGCCCCCTAGGCCTCCTCCATCATCCTTGAGCTCCAAGGAGAGGTTTCAAGCCCAAAGATCGCCAACATCAAGCAAGGAGATCGTGTATCGGAGGAGATCAGATAGTGACACGAAGAAGACGGGTCCATTGGAAGGTAGTGACAGCCTTCTCTACCCCGGACGCAGTTGAAGACCGAGCTTGGACGCGGATTGACAACCCTGCGATTCCAACCGTGAATCTTCGATGAGGCTTCGGATGTGGTCGATTCCTTCACTCTATTCTTCTTCCTTATGTTGTTGATTGTATAAGCTAGTTTCCTCTATATTTTGATGACGTGCACAATGAATCTTGTTATGTAATGTCTATTTCAGTTATTTGAGATTATTTTATTCATATGTGTTTATGAGGTGCGCCCCATTCCATCCTCCATCCCGCCTCCACGTTCGTGTGCCGCACTAGCAATTGCTAGTGGCGTGCTTGTCGACGAGGTGCTTGCGACCCTCATCCGTATGCCTACTCTTCCATCCGCCTAGCGAAGCGTGGCATAGCGGCCCGTGTAATCCATTCGCCTAACGAAGCAGTGCGCTCAAGGCCTGCACAGTTCGATTCCGCTTGCCTACTCGTCCACCCGCCCTTGTGACGCAGCGCGCTCAAGGCCTGCCTAGTCTCCACTCCGCCAAGCAAAGCATTGCATAACGACATTGCATAGGAGTAGTTGTAGTTGTTTTCTTTTATTTTCCAAAAGCCAAATCAAGCCTCCCGCAATCCATCCGACCTTAAGGACTTCAATCTCAAGTCCTCCTCAATAGTCAACTCCACCTTACTGTGTTCCTTCGAGATTCGATACTCGGGGATTACTCCTCGTTTTTAATTACTTGAACGATCGGTACACTGCCGTTTCGTGCCGCAGTCGAGCTACCGCCTATCCCGGTGTGCGAGATTTGTGCCATCAAGTTTTTGGCGCCGTTGCCGGGGAACACAATCGTGTGAGTTTTCTGGAGAGGGAGAATCTGAGAGAGAAGCCCTTCCTTTTGTAAATTGCATCTGTTATTTTATTTCTGTTCTTTTTATTCCATTTTCTTGTTTTATATTAGGTTGCTTTAGTAATTTTTATTAGGTGTAGTATTTTGCACAATAACGTTTTTCATTTTGAATCGTATTATCTTCACACTATGTGGGCACATCTCAATATCCGTTGCCGTTGGTGTAGAGATACTTCCCACTCTAGTGATGAATGCCCTACGGAGAATAGTAGGCATAATTCTTATAGCCCAGCATATGGAGCACCGACTTCGTCTGGTACTCCATATGGTGCGCGTAAGTCTTATGGCTACTCTGCTGAGCCTTTACCGTCATACTTCTTTTCGGCTCCAGCCCCCGCTGTGCCAAAGAAGCCCGCAAGGCAGTGCTGGTTTTGTCGGAGCACTGATCATGTCTTGAAGGACTGTGCCGAGTATTTTCGCCAATTAGACGAGGATGACGAGCCGGATATCTGGATCGTCCCACTTCCTAATTCTGGCGGCACATCTTCAACATCCGATTATGTGTCTTTGTCACCTTCACATCTTGAAGGGTATGGCATGGACATGGTCACCGGATGTGCGGCTGATCTATGCACCGACATTGCTGAGCCTATTCTCCATGTGCATCCACCACTTCTAGTGGATTCGATTCTTCCCCTTGTTGTGCATACTATACTCGTCTCCGACGACATTGTTAATGATGTGTCGCAGGATGAGGTGGGTGATCTGGGTGTTGTGCCTATTTCTATGGAGGAGGACAGCCTTCTAGGTGAAGAGGAGTTTTCCTCAGCACCGGTGGAGGAAGTCCAAATCCTAAGCCTGGCCACCGTTGATCCCGCCGACTCTTGTAGCATTGATGACAATGCAAACATTATTTTACTTCCCCAACCTGATGGGAGTGAGACCGGGATCACTCCCCCGATTGATGTTTATTTATGTTCTTCGTCTTCTTTATTCCTTGATCCCCTTCCTTCATCTGAGTCTGTGCAGGTTGAATCTTCACAGGTACTTCAAGAGGACTTGGAGCTTTCTGCTCAAGTCGATGATGAGAGTATCCTCTTTTATGAGGAGGTTGATTCCCCCTCCGTAGAGGAAGCTCCACTCATTGTCTTCTCCTCCTGCTGCCTCCCTGGAGATGACACCTTGCTGGGCAAGGATTTATTTTGTGGTGAGACGAGTGAGGACCAGCCTTCCTCCTCTTCTTACTTCCTATTTCATCTACCTGTGTTAAGAAGGTATTATTATTTAGGTAGAGGGGTAACTGTTCTTTCGCCATATCGGTACCCGTTACCGACACGCATATTAGAACAATTACCTGTCCATTTCCTTTTTCATACTCCCATTAGTTAGAACTTTTATGCTTCTAAATAAGTCGTGCTGGGATGACAATAACCCCAGTAGTTATCTTACTTTCTCATACATTTGATTTTATTCAATCCTGCTTAGTTAGGTGTAGTTTATTTTAGTTTATCTTCTTCTTTTGTTTTTGCGGAGCTGACCCGTGCAGGCATCTTTTCTGGATGGCGGATGCCGCGGCTCATTTTAGCTTACACGCCAATCTTCTGGTGTGCTCATTTCTGAGCACTGGGTACTCTCTTTCCCTAGCCTTTTCTAATTTTCATGTCATATATTTTGTGGATTGTGTAGTTTAAGTCTAGGGGAGAGCAGTTTTTGTGCCCACTCACGTGCACTCTTGCATAGCATGCTAGAAGTACTTTTATTTTAGTTATTGAAAATTGTTGTTCATTCTCTTTGCACACCACAGCACCCACTTGTGCGCGTACTCGTCTGTATGCATGCTCTGTCGTGAATTTAATTCTTCTACTTATGTGGGAAAGTCTAGGTGATGGCTTAGGATTATGAGGCGGAATAAAATGTTGACTCCTGTAGTGCTCCTAGTCGAGTACTCGGTTGCATCAAAATTTGTGTAGATTAGACTTCTTTTTATACTTATGGTTTTATATTTTTTCTATTAGTGTAAATGTTGTTTACTCTACTCAAATGGTGAATCCGGTGGAATCAAACGGTAGCATAGGGATGTGTGTAAACGATCGCTAGACTCGTATTGCTTGAGTCAGGAGAAAGGAGAATCTTTCTCGGTGGCTAGAACTTGCCCCAAGCGATTCTTGAAGCATTGGCATAGGATAAGTTCTAGTGCGTGAGAATGACGTAGGCCATTATTTTGGCCCGGTTGAACTTTTTATTTCATGCCTATCGTCTACCCTTGCTAGCCCCTTTGTGCCTCCCCTTTTCTTGATTCAGCTCCACATATTTCTCACCAAAGCCTAAAAGCCTAACCTAGTCGTACACCCAAATCTGAGCTTTAGTTGTAGTTTTATTTACATTTTGGGGGGTGTTGATTGTGGTGTTTATTATGTGAATCTATGGATTTGCGCATTTGACAAATCTGCTGAAAGAAAAAAGGCAAGAAAAAGAAGATAGAAAGAAAAAAATGAAAAGGAAAAGAGAAAAAGAAAAATGAGCTTTATTGAAGAATCATGTAGAAAAATTATGTATTGGGAGTAGGCGGTGCACACACCTATATCCAAGTCTGGGGGTGTGGTGCATTTGCATTCGATTTTGGTGCACGGGTAGTTATTGGGAGTAGGCGGTGCACACACCTATATCTTGTTTATCATTGTTTACCTCACCGTAACCCAAGCCTCAATTAAAACCTGAAAGTCCTACTGACTCACGCCTTGAACCAATCTAGTGTCGTGGGGAGAATGTGACCGGGCAAGCTTATGGTCACCGACACTGATGGATTTCAGTGGAGTTTGTCCCGCATCCCGATTTTGAGCAATGCTCGTCTCAGCGCATAGTTTACTTTCTCTGTATGCATGACCGAATGATTCACTGTTGTTCACCATTTTGAGTAGTTGTAATATGCTTTTACTCTTTTAGAAATATATAAACTGTTTATATAATCAGAAATCTTCTCTACTATTTTTCTTATGCACGTGAGCATGCGACTTCGCATGGTACTCTGTTTTGTAATTTTAAGCCATCTACTTTTCTTCCCCCGTTCGCTTAGAATTTGTTTGCTCGGGACGCGCAAATAGTTAAGTCTGGGGGTGTGATGAGTCCCAAATATATACACATTTATGGACTCATCTGGGCCGATTTTCTAGTCTATGCACTTCACTTTAGACATGTTTTCTTTCATATTTGATACTCCATGCTAAGTGCACCTCTAGGCCCGTTTTTGGTGTTATTTCATGTTCTTCATCTTTAGTAGTTTTCATGCATTGTTAAGTTCCACTTTCAGTGGCTGGATTCGTGGTTGTGCTGGAACAGGAGTCGTGCAGGTGTTCCCGGTACAATTCTGTACAGGAACACTGCGCACGATCACTGGTTCTAGTGCGCACGACCACTGGTTGTGCGCCACTGATCGTGCGCACTAAACGCCCATTTTTTGAGTTCTGTCTTGCTTATCGCACGACCACTTACGATAGTGCGCAAGACCACTGGTCGTGCGCCAATGGTCGTGCGAACATTGTATTTTATAAATTACTTACCTTGCAGGCTCCGTCCAGTCAGGCGCACGATCACAGGATTCTAGTGCGCACGACCACTGGTCGTGCGCCACTGATCGTGCGCACTGTTTATTCCAGCGCCTATAAATATTCCTGCTCGCGATTTAGGTCGGATGCTCCGCATTTCTTCCGCCCAGCTCCGCCGTTTCCGCCCCTTCCGCAGGTTCTCCGCCCCCCTAGGCCTCCTCCATCATCCTTGAGCTCCAAGGAGAGGTTTCAAGCCCAAAGATCGCCAACATCAAGCAAGGAGATCGTGTATCGGAGGAGATCAGATAGTGACACGAAGAAGACGGGTCCATTGGAAGGTAGTGACAGCCTTCTCTACCCCGGACGCAGTTGAAGACCGAGCTTGGACGCGGATTGACAACCCTGCGATTCCAACCGTGAATCTTCGATGAGGCTTCGGATGTGGTCGATTCCTTCACTCTATTCTTCTTCCTTATGTTGTTGATTGTATAAGCTAGTTTCCTCTATATTTTGATGATGTGCACAATGAATCTTGTTATGTAATGTCTATTTCAGTTATTTGAGATTATTTTATTCATATGTGTTTATGAGGTGTGCCCCATTCCATCCTCCATCCCGCCGTCACGTTCGTGTGCCGCACTAGCAATTGCTAGTGGCGTGCTTGTCGACGAGGTGCTTGCGACCCTCATCCGTATGCCTACTCTTCCATCCGCCTAGCGAAGCGTGGCATAGCGGCCCGTGTAATCCATTCGCCTAACGAAGCAGTGCGCTCAAGGCCTGCACAGTTCGATTCCGCTTGCCTACTCGTCCACCCGCCCTTGTGACGCAGCGCGCTCAAGGCCTGCCTAGTCTCCACTCCGCCAAGCGAAGCATTGCATAGCGGCATTGCATAGGAGTAGTTGTAGTTGTTTTCTTTTATTTTCCAAAAGCCAAATCAAGCCTCCCTCAATCCATCCGACCTTAAGGACTTCAATCTCAAGTCCTCCTCAATAGTCTACTCCACCTTACTGTGTTCCTTCGAGATTCGATACTCGGGGATTACTCCTCGTTTTTTATTACTTGAACGATCGGTACACTGCCGTTTCGTGCCGCAGTCGAGCTACCGCCTATCGCAGTGTGCGAGATTTGTGCCATCAAATATCTCCCCCCACCCACCCTCCCTTTAGTCCCACATCGTGGGTAAAGGGAGGGAGGGCCCCTCCTCAAATATAAAAGGGCCCGAGCCCTTCCCTGAGCTCACACCAGCCCCCTCCTCCTCCCCTGCCGGCCAGCCCTCCCCCTCCCCTGTCGGAGCTCCTCCTAGCCGAACTGCCACCTACCCACCATGGCCAGCCGCCCCTCAGCCTCCCGAGCCCCTCCCCCACAAGTAGAACCCCTCTCCCTCCTCCTTCCTACCTCCTTAAGGCAGCCGGCCGACACCCCCCCCCCCATCGCCGGAGCGCCGCCAGCCCCACCCCAAAACCTGCCCAGGTTCGGGGGGGGGGGGGGGGGGGGGGGGGGGGGGGGGTTGGCCGTGAACCTCTCACTCCTAGTGTCGGTGGTGGCGCTGGGGAAGCAGGTCCCCACCCGGGGACCCTAGATCCGATGGGAGGAGGCAACACCGCCGCCGGAGGATGCGCCTCCGGCGGCACCCGCGCCGCTCTCCCCGTTTCCTGTACGGGTAAGGGCCACCCCCGGCGGTGGCCGGACCCCTGCCGGAGGATTGCCCCCTCCCCGGCGCCCCAGCCAGGGGAGGCAGGGGAGGCTCCCCCTGTAGGGGGTGGGGAGGGGGGTGGCGCAGCAAGCCTGCATGGCGCATGCAGGCTGCGCCACCGCCCCGCCCCCTTCCCATGTATTTTCCAACGGTGGTCGGCCGCGCCAGGCTGCCGGAACACCACCGGAATGGTCGCCGGCTCCGTGCACACCCACCGGGGGCAGCCCTGGCCCCAGCCGGCAGCTACCCGGCAGCGGCCGTGGTCGCCTCCTGCTGGGATAACGGGAGCCGTCCGATCTCCACCAAGAGATCGGGCGGCTCCCCTATTCTTATTTCCCGCCCCCGCCTCCACTTTTGTGCCCCCACTCCGGATCCGCTGTAGATCCGTTGTGGGGACCCCAGGAGGGCGCGCGGTACAGCGCCCTCCCAACCCCTCCTTTCCGTTATTTGCACCCCAAAAGCCCTTCCCCCTTCCTAAATTTTCTGAGGGTAAACGGGGTAGTTTTGGCAAAAATACCCAACATGAAAAATGTTCCCCACTCAGAGGGGCACCTCCTGTATTTTTTTGAGATTTTTAGGGGAAGTTTTGCTATTTTTAAACCCCTATACAAGGTTTATTTTAAAGAATTAAAAGCCCAAATGAGTTTGGAAAATTCTCAAAAAAATTATAGGCTCTAATTTAGGGTATTTTGTAACTACTATCAAAGTTTGAAGGTGTGACCTTTCCTTTTGGTCCTTTAAACTTCTTTTACGAGCAAAATAATCGCCCGAATGTGAGCGAAATTAATCGAGATAAATTGGCGGACTCGCGACGCGTATTTTAGCTACCTAGTAAATTACGCGTATCGACCTAAGGAATCGACTAAGTTAAAATGATCGACGTGCAATTTGGGTCGCAATCGCAAGGCAGCACCGCCAATTCAATAACGTCAAGATATTTAAAAATATGAACCCAAGGCACACGAAAATAAGGAATCTCATGAAATATAAGTAAGCTCCTATGAACAGAAAAAAGACCCTATGAACAGGGATTAAAAGGAACTTCCTCCTAAGAATGGAGTCGACCTTGAAGCCTCCTGTTATGGAGTGATTGGACAACTAACCCCTTTTATTTATTATGCTCTCCAGTCTCGTACTAGTCCTGCATTTACTTTCTGCATTTATTCCTTAAATCCAGTCTCGTACTGGTCCCCCGACCTTTGCTTTCTGTTTATGCTTTAAGTAATCTAGTCACGAACTGGTCCTTTATTTACAGCTTTTTGTACTTTCAATTCTCTAGTCTCGTACTGTTCCTGATATTTCGGCCCCTGCTTCCGGCCTTTCTTACTGCTTATGTTACACTTTATATATTTTATTGCTAACTGCGGTCCTACGCTGGCAAGCAATGCTTCTCCTCCTTTTTGTGAGGCCTTCGTTGGGGAAAACCCGGAGTTGAGTCACTCCTCCCGAGTTAGCAACAAATAAGGAGCCCTCCTACCGCCGAGCCTCTCGGTCAAAAGTCGAGTGACTGGTCGAGTTAAGAATGTTGCGTCAAGACTTAAAGCGCTTACTCTTTGTTTAAGTTGTTTGAATATTGTTTATTGTGAAAGTGTCGGGTAGGTCACGCCCGCAGACCGTTCGTGCTAGTGCGGGAGGGTTGACGACTCATGGCGACAGGGAGATGTGCACAGCGGGTCATCACTACTCCGAACCCGCAGTTTTGCCTCCGCTGGTCGGCCTGAATCTCGGAATTGTCGGATGTCGCTCACATCCAGTTAGTACACCAAGTTGTACGGGAGGGCCTGAGTGATATGGTATGACTACATTCAGAAGTGGCAGGACTGGCCACTGTCACCGACGGCCATATCAGTGAGGCCCGAGGGGTTCGCAACCCCGCTTGAAGTGAAGCGGTCCAAGCTGTGTTGACACAGGGTTTTTGTGTGTGCATGTTTGAATACCTTGGTGCGAGTGTGCGCGAGATAGTATTGCCTTTATTACGTACTACGCGTCTATGTCACCTCATGGATATTATGGTTGTAGGCCCTATAGATATATATATACGTATATATGTTTGCCTGCTGCTAACCCTCTACCTTACTTCGGCTATTTATTCATGTACGTTAGCCCGCCCCCATGATATGGATCCAGGGAGGGAATGTGTTTTCTACTTAGCTCTGTGACTAATGGTTATTCTTATAATCAATCACAGAAGATGGGACGGCGCGAAGCCCCGCACCGCAGGATGAGTTACCAGCCTTAGAGATGGCCTGATCGGATACTCCAGCCTCGCCCCCTGTCTTCCGCGACGTGAGTCCTAGAGTATAGGACTAGCTTGGGGGTATTTTGTTATAGTTATGTGTAGCGCCCGAGGTAGATGTTGTAAACAATAAGCTTCGGCCTTTTGTCTTTATGTAAATATAAGTTGTGTGCTTATTTTTCCTATTCTATTACTTCCGCTATGTGATTCTGATGTGTTGTTGTGATTCTTGTGCCTGACAAGGCGACCACTCAGTGATTGAGAGGGTGGGCCATTGCCATCCGGGAAGCACTAGTGGTCGTCCGTGGGGAGTAAGATCCCCCTCCCTGGACCGGGTTCAATTTTTGGAGGGGGTCTTACAAATGGATCAGAGCTACCACGATCCGACCACATGTGGCAGTCTTTAGATCCTCCTTTCCCAGATTCTGTTACTTGGTTCTGGACAAACCACGCAGCGGAAGCCTGGTGGACCCTTAGGTTTAAATTTAAAGGATCCTATACTGCACAGTAGTACACCCACACATTTTTTCCGCTTCCTTTTAGTCAGTTCTGCAAAATTCCATTACTTTTGCAAATACTGATGTTCACATGTTACTTCTCCAGACACCGGAGTCCAGTAATGGAAGGTCCTCCTCTAGGTATCAGTACCATCCTACCACTCCACCACCAGCCCCGGCCGCTCCAGCTGTAGTCCCTTTTGTTGATACGGATCTAGGACGGACACTGACAGCTCTACTAGCCACCTTTCAGACAACCATCCTACGGCCACCCCAGCAGACCACTGTGCCTACAAACCTTCTGACGACATTTCGGGGGCTAAGACTCCCCACCTTCTGAGGCACCGAGTCTTCCATACATGCAGAAGAGTGGGTAGAGAGAGTAGAGGAACTCCTGGATGGGATGATGTGCCCCATTGTGGCCGCAGTGTCTTTAGTAGTGACCTTACTGGAGGGCTATGCCCGAGACTGGTGGAGGGAAGCCAGCCGCTCCACATTTAGAGGGCGACCACTCAGCACGATCCTCTAGGGAGAGTTTTCAGAGTCCTTCCTAGAGCACTTCATCTCATACGCTGATAGGATTGCACTCCAGGAGCGGTTCCTGCAGATCCGGCAAGGAGAAAGTACGGTACCGGAGTACCAGCGAGAGTTCATCCACTTGGCCCATTTCGCTGGGACTTTGGCAGTTACGGAAAGAGATAGAGCGACTAGATTCTATCGAGGACTGTGAGACAATCTTCGACAGGCTTTGATCATGATCTCACTGTCGACCTTCCACACGATCGCCTCACACGCCGAAGCTTTAGAGATGGATCAGAGGATGCTGGCCCAGCAGCGAAGGGGACACATGGATGTTCCCCAGACTCAGGGCCGAGAGAGAGGAGTAGGCCCTCGTAGGCAGGACCGGGATAGGAGACAACATCAGAGCCACCAGCCATATAGGCAGGCACCCCAGCCCCGACAGGCACCCCAGCCCCGACCGGCACCTCCAGCCCCAGCACCTCAGGTCGTCCCTGCCGCACGACGAGATGTTCCTTTTGCAGGGAACTGCTATATTTGCCAGCTGCCCGGGAACATACGAGCTTTCTGCCCTCAGGCTATAGGTAGGCCCGGCTTAGGAGCAGTTGATGCGCAAATCTCGCACACCGCTATAGGCGGTAGCTTGACTGCGGCACGAAACGGCAGTGTACCGATCGTTCAAGTAATATAAAACGAGGAGTAATCCCCGAGTATCGATTCTCGAAGGAACACAGTAAGGTGGAGTTAACGTTCAAGGAAGGACTTGAGATTGAAGTCCTTTAGGTCGAATGGATCGCGGAAAATGGGGTAATTTGGATTGGGGAAAATAAAAGAAAACAACTACAACTACTCATATGCAATACCGCTATGAAATGCTTCGCTTGACGGGATGGAGACTAGGCAGGCCTTGAGCGCACTGCGTCGCAAGGGCGGGTGGACGAGTAGGCAAGCGGAATTGAACTGTGCAGGCCTTGAGCGCACTACTTCGTTAGGCGAATGGATTACACGGGCCGCTATGCCACGCTTCACTAGGCGAATGGACGAGAAGGCTTGCGGATGGAATGCTTCGCACCGGCGGAGTCGGAATGGATTATACGGGCCGTTAGCACCGCTTAGCTTGGCGGATGGACGAGTAGTTTTACGGAATGAGGGTCGCAAGCACCTCGTCGACAAGCACGCCACTAGCAATTGCTAGTGCGGCACACGAACGTGATGACGGGATGGAGGATGGAATGTGGCACTCCTCACTTGCATAAACCACACATAAAGATTTCACATAAACATGAAATACTAAATATAATAACAAGGTTTAGCAAACATTATTCATACACCCAAATGATAAAGGAAAACAATACTACAGTATAAAGGGGGTTGAGATTACAACCAAAGCACGGAGACTCATCGGAGGTTCACGGCCAGAATCTAGGGTTGTCAATCCTCGTCCGGGCTCGGGCTCCAACTGCCATCCGGGGTCCGAAAGAGCTGTCACCTTCTTCTATTGTACCCGTCTTCTCCGTCAATCTTCTTTAGCCACGATCTCACCAGAGAACTTCACAAGTGCAGCAAGGAATCCCTCAAAATGGAGCTTTGGAGGTGCACGAACAATGGAGGAGGCCTAAAGGATGCTCTGGCTCGAGATTGGCATGAAGAATAAGCCCGGAGCACCTCCTGAAGGTGGGCGGCGATGGACGACGAAAAGGGCGCGGAACTGGAGCTCTGGAAGCGGGAAAGAAGATCGATCCAGAATAGGGCGAAACCTGCGGCTTAAATAGAAAAACTATCAGAAATTGGTCACGCACGGTCGAACGCACGACCGTGTAGACCGTGCGATATTAATTAAAACGTAAGCACAGGAAGACGGCCAGCATCGCCCGTGCGTTTTACTCACGCACGTGAACTCCCGCTCGTGCGTAAAAACGCACGGGTAAAATCAGAAGAGCTTGAAATCCATCAAACAACAAAAGGTCATGCATTTTGTTCGCACACGATTGAATCCAACCGTGCGTGAAGAAAACGCACGAGTGGGGCAGATCACCATATTGACCAGCCAATCATATCGCACGACCGCAGCAGACCGTGTGTCAAGCAAACGCACGACCGCGCGATTCATACAGGATGAGTTCTGGGCAGTATGGACGATCTGCCCACCTGCACAACAAATCCAAATGCTGCGAACACACCTCCAGCACAAGAATGAAAGCATAAAAAAGAATGGGGAGCACATTGTGCATGCCCCAACAATAAAGCGTGCAATTGCACACCAAAACGGGCCAACAAGTGCACTTCGTGTGAGAATTGTGTTCAAGTGAATTTTAAGCAATAATGAACTAAAAGTGAAGTGCATAAGAATGAAAATAACCCAGATGAGTCCAAAAAAGTGTATATAAGTGGGACTCATCACACCCCCAGACTTACCTGTTTGCGCATCCCGAGCAAACAAATACGGCTGAGTAGGAAAATGGTAGTTAGCGAAGGGAATTTGCAAAATAGGAGTACGGTGCGAAGTATCATACGCATGCAAATAGAAATTCAGTAAAAGGAGATTCTAACTATGCTAACTAATTTACAAAAGTGTTAAAGCGTAAATAAATATTTATTGATACTCAACTGGTGAATCATGAAGAACTTGTGCGGTCGTGCCCGGTGTGAAAGTACACAAGCCACTCAGGAGGGTGTTGCTAAAGACCGGAATTCGGGGATAACTCCGCTGAAATCCATCAACGACGAGAACCATAAGCTTGCCCCGTTACACTCTCTCCACGGCGCTAGCAAACTCACAAGTTAAATCAATAGGGCTTCCAGGTTATAATGGGGCTTAGGTTACGGTATGATATTCAATGATAAACGAGACGGCTACGCAACCCAATTGAGTCAAGAGATAACGTTGTACCAAAATAAGACCAAGAACGATGCTAGTGTGACACACTCCCAAACTTAGCTTGAAAAATGGGTGTGCACACAACCTACTCCAACAAATACCAACTGAATTTTCTATTACGCTCAAAGGGATTTTTTCATTCCAATTCATTTCAGATTTTTCTTTTAACTTCATTTTTTTATTTTTCTTTTATCCCCCGGTTGGTTCACAATAATCAGTTCAGCAAATAATATAGATTTTTCTTTCACATCACAAGGGTTCCATACATCACAACAAATCAAGAAATATGATTTCAGTTAACTCGCTACTTGGTTGCGATAATTGGATAAGCTTTAGGCTTTGGTGATTGAAAGAAGAGCTGAAACAAAGGAGGGGTAGGCACAAACTTGGCTTGCAAAGGTAAACGCATAGGTCATGGAAAACAAGGCTCAACTAGCAAAGAAATGGCCTACATCACGTTTAACAATATGAGTTGCTCTCGCCCATGCTTCAAGAGTCGCTTGGGGCAAGTTCTTAGCCCACGAGAAAGGTAAACCTTCCTTCCAGCTCGAGCAACACACACTAGCGCTTGCCTACACACAACATCGTGCTACCGCCAATTCCATTCACATTCACCAATTGAGTAAATTAAATTTAAAACTACGCAAAAACATTAATTGTAAATTAAACGCATAGAGACAATCTAATTCTACTCAAATTTCTATACAAGCACGAATATGTGACTAGAACACTACTGGAGTCAACATCACACTCCGACTTGCAATACCTAAGCTAACATCCTATTTCAAAATTCCAAACAAAATAAGCGTGAACGGGAGCACACAAACAAGTGAGTGCGCGCTAAAGTGGGTGTAGCGGTGTGCGGTGAAGATGAACAAATAATATAACTGAAATAAAATACTTCTAGCATGCACTGAGATGTGCACGTGTAGTGGGTAACATATAGCGGCTCTCCCCCAGACTTAATCTAAATAATCTAACATTAGATATAACCATGAATTTTAAAATGAAGTCTAGGGAAAGAGAGTACCCAATGCTCAACAAGTGAGCATACCAGAAGACGCGTGTAAACCAAGACAAAGCTGCAGCATCCGCCATCCAGAAAAAGTACCTGTAGGGGGTGAGCTCCGCCAAAACCAAAAGGAAATATACAAAATAAAATGAAATACAACTAACTAGACTAAACTTGATGAAATTAAAATGCAAGGAAAAGTAAGATAACTACTGGGGTTATTGTCATCCCAACACGACTTATTCGGATTTTATACAGTTCTAGCTAATGGGAGTATGGAAGGAGAAGTGGACAGGTAACTGGCCTAATATCCGTCTCGGTAGCGGGCACCGATACGGAGACAGAACAGTTACCCCTCTACCTAAATATAGATACCTGCTCCTCACAGGTAGAGTGTAGAAAATGTAAGTGGAGGAGGAAATATCCTCACTCAACTCACCAAAAACATCCTTGCCTAGCAAGGTATCGTCTTCAGGGAGGCAGCAGGAGGAGAAGGCAATGAATGAGGCTTCCTCTATGGAGGAGGGATCAACCTCCTCACACAAGAGGATGCGCTCATCATTAACTTGAGCATCATGCTCCA
The DNA here is from genome assembly GCA_033032865.1 of Dactylorhiza incarnata. NCBI lineage: Eukaryota > Viridiplantae > Streptophyta > Magnoliopsida > Asparagales > Orchidaceae > Dactylorhiza > Dactylorhiza incarnata. The sequence goes on along the minus strand of JAWHQI010000430.1, from coordinate 390,686 downwards.
AGTCCTCCTGAGGTACCTGTGAAGACTCAACCTGCACAGGCTTAAATCATAAAGGGGGTTAGGAAATAAAAGAGAAGAAAAACTTAAATAAACATCCATCGGGGGAGTGGTCCCGGTCTTTCTCCCAGCAGGATTCAAACATAGATCACTGTCGGTATCATATGAGTCATAGCGAGGGGAGTCCGAAAGCTCGAGGTACTCGGTGTTGAGTTGGACCTCCTCATCCGATAAGGAAGTGCAAACCTCCTCATCAGGAAAGGAATCCTCCTCATCCCACCTCGGTGCATCATCGTGTTCCAAGAAGGCACACTCCCCATTGGAGAGAATAACATCCTCGTCCCACTTTGATGCAACCTCAGGCTCCGAAAGAACCTCCTGCACAACATCATCAACCAACTCACAAAGAATAGGAGTAGAAAATTCTTGCAAAGAAGGCGGAGGAACAACAGTAATAGCATCATCAGAGAAAATATAAATAGGTTCCTCCGGGGGTGAATCCGAAAGAGGAGATGGAAGAAAAGGGAGAGGAATCTCCACCACGTCATCACACTGAGCAGTCGAAAGTCTAATGGGAATATCCACAGAAGTCCCCCATAGACAAGGTGGTACTGCGAACTCATCATCAGAATCAGAAGGGGCAACCAAATGAGAGGTGGATGGAATGACACGGACATCTGGTTCATCATCCATCTCTATCTGGCGATGGAATTCTGCACAGTCTTTCAACGCATGCTCGGTGCTACGACAACACAAACATAATTTTCTATTCCTCGTCAGTCCTTGCGGGGCCGGTGAGGAATACAAAAATGATGGAAGTGGCGAAGAAGAGTGACCATAAGACTTGGGTACAGTGTATGAAGTGTCGTAGGAAGACGGTGCTCCATGCACTGAACCACGAGAGTTATGCCCACCATCTTCAGTGGGGCACTCATCACTAGAATGCCTAGCATCCCGACACCATTTGCAACGTATATTCAGATAAGCAAACATGGTGCAAAGGAAGATTTCATCAAATAGAAATATTCTAAGCAAGAATTGACTAACCACAAACAATATAATTGAAAACCTGCTTTTGAAAAATTGCAAATAAAGATTAGAAACAAAGAAATTAAAAGATGCTACTTATATATAAAAAAAATACATAAAATGGTATAAACAAGGGGAAAAGGGTTTCTATCTCTTGTCTCCCTCTCCAGAAAACCCACACGTCTGTGTTCCCCGGCAACGGTGCCAAAAACTTGATGCGCAAATCTCGCACACCGTTATAGGCGGTAGCTAGACTGCGGCACGAAACAACAGTTTACTGATCGTTCAAGTAATATAAAACGAGGAGTAATCCCCGAGTATCGAATCTCGAAGGAACACAGTAAGGTGGAGTTAACGTTCGAGGAAGAACTTGAGATTGAAGTCCTTTAGGTCGAATGGATCGCGAAAAAGGGGGTAATTTGGATTGGGGAAAATAAAAGAAAATAACTACAACTACTCCTATGCAATGCCGCCATGCAATGCTTCGCTTGGCGGGATGGAGACTAGGCAGGCCTTGAGCGCACTGCGTCGCAAGGGCGGGTGGACGAGTAGGCAAGCGGAACCAAACTGTGCAGGCCTTGAGCGCACTGCTTCGTTAGGCGAATGGATTAAACTGGACACTATGCCACGATTCACTAGACGAATGGACAAGAAGGCTTGCAGATGGAATGGTCCGCACCGGCGGAGTCGGAATGGATTACACGGGCCGTTAGCACCGCTTAGCTTGGCGGATGGACGAGTAGTCTTACGGAATGAGGGTCGCAAGCACCTCATCAACAAGCACGCCACTAGCAATTGCTAGTGCGGCACACGAACGTGACGGCGGGATGGAGGATGGAATGGGGCGCTCCTCACTTGCATAAACCACACATAAAGATTTCACATAGACATGAAATACTAAATATAATAACAAGGTTTAGCAAACATTATTCATACACTACAGTATAAAGGGGGTTGAGATTACAACCAAAGCACGGAGACTCATCGGAGGTTCACGGACGGAATCTAGGGTTGTCAATCCTCGTGCGGGCTCGGGCTCCAACTGCCGTCCGGGGTCCGGAAGAGCTGTCACCTTCTTCTATTGTACCCGTCTTCTCCGTCAATCTTCTTTAGCCACGATCTCACCGGAGAACTTCACAAGTGCAGCAAGGAATCCCTCAAAATGGAGCTTTGGAGGTGCATGAACAATGGAGGAGGCCTAGAGGATGCTCCGGCTCGAGATTGGCATGAAGAACAAGCCCGGAGCACCTCCTAAAGGTGGGCGGCGATGGACGACGAAAAGGGCGCGGAACTGGAGCTCTGGGAGCGGGAAAGAAGATTGATCCAGAATAGGGCGAAACCTACGGCTTAAATAGAAAAACTGTCAGAAATTGGTCACGCACGGTCGAACGCATGACCGTGCGTAGACCGTGCGATATTAATTAAAAAGAAAGCACAGGAAGACGACCAGCAGCGCCCGTGCGTTTTACTCACGCACGGGCACTCCTGCTCGTGCATAAAAATGCACGGGTAAAATCAGAAGAGCTTGAAATCCGTCAAACAACAAAAGGTCGTGCATTTTGTTCGCGCACGTTTGAATCCAACCGTGCGTGAAGAAAACGCACGAGCGGGGCAGATCACCATATTGACCAGCCAATCATATCGCACAACTGTAGCAGACCATGCGTCAAGCAAATGCACGACCGTGTGATTCATACAGGATGAGTTCTGGGCAATATGGACAATCTGCCCACCTGCACAACAAATCCAAACGCTGGGAACACACCTCCAGCACAAGAATGGAAGCATAAAAAAGAATGGGGAGCACATTGTGCTTGCCCCCAACAATAAAGCGTGCAATTGCACACCAAAACGGGCCAATAAGTGCACTTCGTGAGAGAATTGTGTTCAAGTGAATGTTAAGCAATAATGAACTAAAAGTGAAGTGCATAAGAATGAAAACTAACCCAGATGAGTCCGAAAAAGTGTATAAAAGTGGGACTCATCAGCAGTGCAGGGAGCTGCAGAGAGAGGACGAGGACGAGGAGGTCGCAGAGGACGACCTGCAGGCAGGAGGGACCAGGACAGATAGGGCAGAGCAGCACCGCTCGAGGCGTACGCATTAGATCTCCATCATGGGCCTGGACCGGATGTAGTGATAGGTATATACTTTCATTAGCCACGGTATACTAAGATGATATGATATAGTAGAAATATATGATGTAGCTTCTGCTTCGTCTATGTGATTACTCCTCCTATATATCTGTAAAAATCATATGATCATAGTATATATATTACCAGGTTTACTTTTGGTAGAAGGTCATCCCACTAAAACGTTATTCGATACCGGTGCCACGCATTCCTTCGTCACTCAGAATTTCATCGCAGACAAAGGAAATACGGTACGATCATCTGGAATGTCGATACGAATACGACTCTCGGATGGATCAGACATGACATCCACAGAGAAGTGATCCTTCCAAGAAATGCTGGGAGGCGTAGAATTCAAAATCATCGCAACCATTCTAGCGATAACTGGATTCGACATCATTTTAGGAATGTATTGGTTGGCCGAGCACATCGCCCAAATCAATTGTTTGACTCGAGAGATCCACCTCCGGAACCCAAATGGGCAGTCTATCACACTAGCAGGTATACCCTCTGTCACCCGCATCATCTTAACATCCGCTCAAACAGACAAAGCAGTCCGACGAAAGGATGAGGTGTACCTGATCCACATCGAGATGGAGGACAAGATGCAAGTACTCTCTAGAGTACCCGTAATTCGATACTTCCCAGACGTCTTTCTAGAATCTCTTCCCGGGTTGCCCCCGCAATGAGAAGTGGACTTCTAGATTGAACACGCTCATGGAGCTCGACCAGTGTCCCGAGCATCTTACCGGATGGCCCCAAGGGAACTAGCCAAGCTCAAGATACAATTACAAGAGTTAATTGATGCAGGTTTCGTTCGTCTGAGTACCTCGCCCTGGGGAGCTCCAGTACAATTCATCAAGAAGAAGGATGGATACATGCGTCCGTGTATCGACTACAGAGAACTAAACAAACTCACCTTCCGAAATACATATCCACTACCTAGGATAGATGAATTATTCAATTAATTACAGAGCGTGTCCGTCTTCACCAAAATGGAATTAAGGTCCGGCTACTATCAGCTCCGAGTACGAGAGGAGGACATTACCAAAATAGCCTTCAGCTCCCATTACGGGCTTTACAAATTAATGGTAATTCCGTTTGGGCTGACCAATGCCCCGTCCGCCTTCATGGATCTAATGAATAAAGTGTTTGAACCCTTCATAGACCACTTTGTGATCGTTTTTATAGACGATATACTCATCTACTCGAAGAGTAAGACCGATCATTCCAGGCATCTCCAAATGGTTTTGCTCAAGTTAAGGGAACACTCGCTCTTCGCGAAGTTTAACAAGTGTGAATTCAGGATGGAGGAAGTCGGTTTCCTTGGGCATACAATCAACAAGAATGGGGTGGCGGTAGACCAAGCAAAAGTACAAGCAGTATGAGACTATCCGCCACTTAAGTCAGCAGCAGATTTCAGGAGCTTCCTTGGCCTCGCCGGCTACTACCGCAAGTTTGTAGATGGTTTCTCTAAAATTTCCTTACCCCTCACCTCCCTCGCCAAAAAGGATACAATGTTCCAATGTACTCCCGAATGCGAGGCAGTGTTTGCGGACCTAAAGAACCGACTAATATCGGCTCCGATTCTGACACTCCCCTCAGGCACTGAGGGCTTCCAAATATACGCTGACGCATCGCTGAAAGGGTTGGGAGCCGTACTAATGCAGCACAACAGGGTAGTCGCCTATGCCTCACGTCAGCTAAAGCCTCACGAACTAAACTGTGCAACCCATGACTTGGAACTGGGTGCGGTAGTGTTCGCACTAAAAGTCTGGAGGTATTATCTCTACGGAGTAAGATGCAAGATCTTCTCCGACCACAAGAGCCTCAAATATATCTTCACCCAGAAAGAGCTAAATCTCCGACAGCGCCAGTGGTTGGAGTTCCTGTGCGATTATGTCTTTGCCCTCCAATACCACCCCGACAAAGCCAATAAGGTTGCAGATGCCCTAAGTCGGCAACCTCCGATGGCCGGGAATTTGCTAAAGATGATACCAGAAGAATTAATCAAGTCCTTGGCAGACTTGGATATCATCCTCATCACCCGCAGGAACCCGATAGATTACCAGGCCCAGCTTTACTGGATGGAGATTCGGTGTGACATCAGAGACAGAATACGAGAGGCACATAAGATCGACGTAGAAGCGGCCCCAATCATTCAGACCCTGCAACACGGCGCTTAGGAAAACTACAATCTATATGATGGCATCTTGCAGTACAAACACCGCATATTCATTCCCTCTGCCAAAGGAATATGGGAAGAGATACTCCGCGAAGCACATCAATCAAGGTATTCAATACATCCGGGAGTAGTGAAAATGTATACAGATCTACGAAGAACGTTATACTGGCCAGGTATGAAGAAGGACGTCACTGATTATGTAGCGCACTGATGAGTCCCATTTATATACACATTTATGGACTCATCTGGGCCGTATTTCTAGTCGATGCACTACACTTTAGGCATGTTTTCGATCATATTTGTTATTCCTTGCTAGGTGCACTCTTAGGCCCGTTTCGGTGTGCATTTGCGCTCCTTGTTATTGGGGGTAAGAACATGGTGCTCGCCAATCCCTTTTCTATGTTTATTTGGTGCTGGAGGTGCTTTCCCAGCTATTTCGTATTGTGTGCAGGTGGTCGGATCACCCAGTTTTCCCCCAGAATTCATAATTGTGTACAACGCACGGTCGTGCGTTTCCTTGACGCACGGACGGTTGAGGTCGTGCGTTCTCATCTAGGCAGAAAATGGGCAATCTGAGTTTAGTTGTGTGTTTTTACGCACGGGCGGAATTGCCCGTGCGTGAGTAAAACGTCGGTCGCCTGTTTCTTCTTGTTTTTAGCCTTTCTGAATTTTCCCGTGCGTTTTTATGCACGGGCGGGTTTGCCCGTGCGTGAGTAAAACGCACGGGCGGCGCAGCTTCGTCTTCAAGTCTGAATTTATAATTAAATAACGCACGGGCAGCGCACGATCGTGCGTTCAACCGTGCGTGACCAAAACTCTGCATGTTTAGTATTTAAAGCAGGAAAAGCTACAGTCAGAGGAGGCCCCCATTCCCCTCGCAGGAAAAGCCAGGAATCCTACCATTTTCGCCCCTTCCACCGGAGGAGAGGAGAGGAGACCATTTCTGGCGATCTCCTTCACCATTCTTCCATCCGGGAGCATTTGCAAGTATTCTCCTCCACTAGGTCAAGCATTCTTCGTCGTGGAGACCATAGAAGTACTGTAGATCGTCGGAGCGGTGACAGCCTCCTTCGAGTCCGCACACCATCTGAGGGCCGAGCCCGGAGAGAGCCCGACAACCTCTCATTTCGGCCGAGAACCCAAGATGCGGTGACATCTTCTTTGTGGTCCTTTCTAAACTTTGATGCTTGTGCTTTCTCTTTGTGTTATTGTAATGAACGCTCGTTAGATTAATGTTATAAATCCTTGCTTGTTGTTCATGTGCAATGATGCTGTGGTGATGAGAATAACATTCCTTGTTGTTGTGATATTCTAGGTTGTTTGTGTGTGAAGCCATCTAGTGATTGCTAGTGGTGATGTTGGCGAAGAGGTGAATACGACCCTCACAAAACCTCGCACTATGGCCATTCCACCCACTTACCGAAGCGTGACATCGCGTCCGCTGCACTCACCCACACCTTGCGAAGCGGTGCTTTTCGACCCGCATTTCTCTTATTTGCGCAATAGCTTAGGACACCAATCACAACGCCCCCTGTTTTATTTTATTCGCTCGTGTAACAATCGACTCACCACACGTTTCGTTCACCAGAACCTGCATTCCTCAAGAGATCGACATTCGGTGAAGCTATTCCCAAATTTATTACTTGACAGCGACCGGTGCACTTGCTGAACGCGCATCAAGTTTTTGGCGCCGTTTCCGAGGAGAGAGTGTGAACGGGCAAGCTTATGGTCACCGAAATTGATGGATTTCAATGGAGGTCATCTCGAGTACCGATCTTGGGCAATGCTCGCCTCAGCATTCAGTTTACTTTCTTCCTATGTACGACCTTATGATTCACCGTGATTCACTTTCTGAGTAAATGTAATATATAAATACACTCCTAGAAATTTATAAACCAATGTGTATGAGTAGAAATTGTGTCTACTGTATTTCTAAACGCTTGAGCATGCGACTTCGCATGATACTCCTATTTACAATTTTCATGCTAGCCTATGTTTTTCTTGTCCGAATAAGAGATGGTTTGCTCGGGACGCGCAAACAGGTAAGTCTGAGGGTGTGATGAGTCCCATTTATATATACATTTATGGGCTCATCAGGGTCGAATTTCTAGTCGTTGCACTACACTTTAGGCATGTTTTTGTTCATATTTGTTATTCCTTGCTAAGTGCACTTTTAGGCCCGTTGTGGTGTGTCATTGAGCGTTTTAGTGTTGGGGTAAGCACAACGTGCTCCTCATTTTTTTTATGCTTTATTTCTTGTGCTGGAAGGGTATTCCCAGCCTTGTTGTGGCTAATGCAGGTGGACGGTTCATCAATTTTATCCAGAATTCATATCTGTGCATATCGCACGGTCGTGCGTTTTGTTGGCGCACGGTCGGTTGCGGTCGTACGCCCTTTGCTGAGGAGGAAATTGATGACCTATCGTTTGATCGTGCGTCTCTATGCACGGGCAGTTGCCCGTGCATGAAGGAATCGCACGATCGACCTGTTTAGCCTTGTTTTTTTGCTTTCTGAATTTACCCGTACGTTTTTACGCACGGGCGGGTTTGCCCGTGCGTGAGTAAAACGCACGGGCGCTCCAGGTCATCTTCCTGCGCTTTTCTTAATTATTAATATCGCACGGTCTACGCACGGTCGTGCGTTCGACCGTGCGTGACCATTTATCTGATTCTTTTCTATAAAAGCGCAGTTCGCCTAGTACGGGGGATGGTACATTTTTCTTCCCTTTTTCCTCCGCAAAGGAGTTCCAGCTCCGTACACTTCCACCTTTCCATGAGGGCATGGCCCTAGGTCTCCTCCATCATCCTCAAGCTCCAAGGAGAAGGATCTAGCACTTCATCCACCATCATCCAAAGAGAAGGAAGCTTGGTCGTGCGGCTGAATCGTGATACGAAGAAGATGGGCCATTGGAGGGTAGTGATAGCCTTCTCTACCCCTATAACACCCCTGAATTTTCGGATATTAATTTAATTATATTGATGACGTCATTATTACGTAGGGCGTTACGTTAGTGCGGAGTTAGCGGTGCGCCGTCTTTGCACGTTTTTAGTGTCCGTTCGGTCAAGACGACCAAATTTTGGAACGACTAGAAATTGGAAAATTTTACGTTAGGAAATTAGATTATTTAATTTTAGAAATAAATTGTAAAAGTGTCGTAGCGTTCCGAGCAAATTTGAAGCCTCGGTAGTTTTTCAAAGGTTTGTATAATTATCCATCGCCGTAAAACTTCGGAAATTTATATCTCGAAAACGGTACGTCGGATTTTGATTCCGACTTCGCCGTTGGATTCGTAGCGCCGCCGTTCACCTACGGTGCGAGTTTCATCGGTTTCGGCATTCGTCCAATGTTAGTAAAAATATAAATTTTTATAATCTTTATAATAATAATTATTATATATATGTTTTAAACTGATTGAAATTTTCAGTGATTTAGCCGATTCGGCTATTCTCCTTTAATTCGGCCATATCTATTCTTTTGGAAAGCTGATTTAATTCGTCTATTGAATTTAATTCGACTATTTAATTCGGCTATATCCAAAACCAATAGCCGAATCTTATTTCCTTCCTGTTACTTTTATAAATAGTTTTACTTATTATTATTCTAATTATTATATATTATTATAAACATATTTGTATATATATATACGTAAATAGCTCTTCTTCTCTCCCGTGAAAAGAAAAACCAAAATCCTTTCTCTCCTTCCCGACCCGTGCGAACCAGAGCGGAGGCATCGTCTTTCCGCGAACCTTTAGATCGCCGCCACGGCGCCACCGGAGCTTCGGAGCACGAACCTTCGTCGGAGCATAGATCTGGAAAGCTCTCGCCGAGCTATTCGCGTGTGCGGTAAGTATTTCGAGTTTCGTAGATTTTTGAGGTTGGAGCCGGTAGCCCTAATTTTCTTTTTCATTCCAAAAGTTTCAGAGATCGTTCATCGAGGTATTCTAGCGGTCGATCTGCGACGAGGAGCAAGTCTGAGGCCGTTTTCTTCGAAAGGTTTGAGGCGAGTGGTGAATTCTTCCCCCTTGCCACAGTGTGGTTCATCCTTTACCGTTTTTGCTTCTATTTAATTTAAACAAAATATATTATGCATTATCTTCTGTTAAGAATCGTGTATCCGACCGTGTAGTCTCGCATCTTATCAAATTCGTCAAAATACTCGTAAGTATAGTCGCCATTTTTCCCTCTAAGGCAGGTTTGTCGATAGCGTTCCGTCGAATTCGCCGAATTCATTTCGTCGAATTCGTCGATTGTGTTCCACCGAATTCGCCGAAGTCCTCTTAAATTGATACACCAAAATTACCTTAAGCATATTCAGCATTTTGTTATAGTTAAGTTCGTCGTTATGGTTTCGCCGAATTCGCCGATAGTTTAGGATTTCGCCGACGTCGTCTTAGACCTTAGATAATGATTTTTGCCGATAGTCTTGGTAATTCGTCGATGGTATTTCGACGGATTCCCCGTAAGGTTGAGTTTCTCTCGGAATTGTTTCCGGATTTCTCTGTGGTGTCTGTTTGGATTTTTGATGAGGTGAATCTCTATCCCCAGTCGATTGATGGTTTCTTTTGGACTGTTAGTGTAGTTGGACAATAAAACCACTACCACAGTGCCTACTTTTCTCTTCCGTGGACGTGTAGGCTGCTGGTTGTGTGGGATGTAACCGCCGCCACAGTACTTTTGCGTCATGGGTGTTTTTGGGTCTGATGGTTGGTTGGAAAGAATGTCTCCGCCTCAGTACTGTTTTGTTTTGGCGGGGATAGTGATTCATTTCTTGGGTAACCCTTTACCCTTTTCCCTTGAATGTTGATGGAATGCAATTTGACCGCACTTTGTGCCAGTCATTCTTTACTCGTTGGTTGCTATACTTCTTTATTTGGCTTGCTGGTGTTTTATAGCCATCCTTGATGGGTTGGTAACCCTCTTTATCTTGATAAGATTACTCTTACCCTTTGATTATGTTGTCCTTCATGCTTTTGTGCTGAGGCATTCTTTTCTTTTGAATGCCTCAGGTTCGGACCAGTAGCAGGTTGAGCTGACCGAGTTCAGTTTCCGTCAGATTGCAGTAGTTGATTTCTTTACTCCTTTTGGGGAGGTAGACTATTGTTTTCTTTTGAGACTTGTTAGGGTTATGGGTTCGTGTCAGTTTGTTGACGCCCATAGCCTGAGTTCTTTTATGTTAGACTTTGTCTTGCTGTTTTTATGCTATTACCGTTACTTGCTATTTTATGCAATTGCTCTCTGGGAAGGTTTTATGTTAGGATGCATGGTAGTTACTTTATATACAAAACTGCAAAATTCTTCATACATGACATCTCTTTCAAAAACTGTCATTCTTCTATTTTGAAGCTCGTAAAAGAAATCCTTTTTACTTATATTAAATATAGAAGTTGCATATCATTAGAATGCTGGTTACTTCATCATGCTCATATAGGTTAAATTAAAGTAAATTATGTATTTTCCGCTGCGTAATCCTATACTTTCTTATTTATGGACTAGTTGATGCATTAAACCGAGGGACACGGTAATTGAAAACCTTAAACTTAAGTTATGTTTTAAAACATAAAGTTAATGACTTTCTAAAGAAAAGTGTGAAGTTAGAGCCGCCTGAACGTCTGCAGTTGTCCCCTGCATGACGTGGCATCATGCGGCGTATTTTCTCTTACTCAGACGTATTATTTAATACGGGGAAAATGCGGGTTGTGACAACCCCTGCATGACGTGTGAAGCCCTTCCATTTGTTTATCGCATCCTTTTTGTTTTATTTCTTTGTATTCTATTTTCTTGTATGATATTGGGTTGCTTTAGTAAATATTGTTAGGTGTAGTATTTTGCATAATAGCTCTCATTATTTTGAATCATTTTATCTTCACACTATGTGGGATTCATTTAATATTCGTTGCCGTTGGTGTGGAGATATCTCTCACGCTAGTGATAGATGACCAAAGGGAGATAATGGCCATAGAACTCAAGGCCCAATATATGGAGCACCGACTTCGTCTGGTACTCCGTATGTTGCGCGGAAGTCCTATGGCTATTCTGCCAAGCCTTTACCGTCATACTTCTTTTCGGCTTCAGCACATGCTGTGCCAAAGAAGCCCATAAGGCAGTGCTTGTTTTGTTAGAGCACGGATCATGCCTTGAAGGACTGTGCTGCCTATCTTCTCCAATTGGATGAGGATGTCGAGTCGGATATCCGGATCGTCCCGACTCCTACTTCTGACAGCACACCTTAAACATCCGGTTATGTGTCTGTGTCACCTTCACATTTTGAAGGGTATGGCGTGGACACGGTCACCGGATGTGTGGATAATCTAGGCACTAACATGACTGAGCCCATCTCCCCTGTGCATCCATCACCTTGCGTGGATTCAATTCTTTGTGAGGAATCAGCGCTTGACTTTTATCCAAGCACCCTTCCTCCCCCTGTTGTGCATACTACATTCTTCGTGGACGACATTGTTGATGATGTGTCATAAGTTGAGGCTGGCGATCTAAGTGTGCCTGCTCCTATGGAGGAGGACAACCTTCTAAGTGAAGAGGAGTTTTCCTCAGCACCGGTGGAGGAAGTCCAAGTCTTAGGCATGGCCGCTGTCGATCCCGCCGAACCTTATAGCGTTAATGACAATGCCGACATTATTTTACTTCCCCAACCTGATGGGAGTGAGACCGGGACCACTCCCCCGTTTGATGTCTCTTTAAGTTTTTCATCTCTTTTATTCCCTGACCCACCTTCTTCTTCTTCTGAGCCTTTACAGGTTGAGTTCTCACAGGTATGTCTTTTGAACCCCCTACTTTAGGCAATTTTCGAGCACGAAAATCCCTTTATTTCTATTGGATTGTAACATCCCGACTTTTATCGGGTCACTAGAACCTAGTGAGCCCAATAAAAGTATGCCCGAGCGATAGAAAATGACTCGATATAAAATTGTGTACTAGGGGACTACGATCTGACTTCCATCAGCTCTATTGGACTCGTATAATCGATACGAGTGTAATGGGAATCGTTCCATTCCAATCTGAGGTCGTTTGGAGAAAACGACCGTTTCGGGTATTATTATGCGCCACAACTAAGTCGTTGGGGTACGGCGACCAAACGTACTCCGATTTGACTTCCGTTAGACTCGTATAATCGATACGAGTGTAATGGAACTCGTTCCATTCCAATCCGAGGTTGTTTGGAGAAAACGACCGTTTTGGGTATCGTTGTGCGCCATAACTAAGTCGTTGGGGGTACGGTGACCAAATGTACTCCGATTTGACTTCCGTTAGTTCCGTTAGACTCGTATAATCGATACGAGTGTAATGGAGCTTGTTCCATTCCAATCCGAGGTCGTTTAGAGAAAACAACCTTTTTAAGTATCGTTGTGCGCCGCAACTAAGTCGTTGGGGTACGGTGACCAAATGTACTCCGATTTGACTTCCGCCAGTTCCGTTTGACTGATGTAATCTATACGGGTTTAATGGAACTCGTTGCATTTCAATCCGAGATCATACAAAGAAAATGCCCATTTTGGATTATGCAGGCCGCCTCGGCACAACGCACGAAATACGGAGCGCACGAACTCGGAATCGGCCCCGGTGAATCTTGATGGACCCACGGGACCATGAATTACCTCACCCAATGTAGACTTTAGTCAACCCCCGCTCCCCCCCAGCTTGAAAGTTTGGAAAAAAAGGAGGATAAAAGGGGGGGAGGAGAGAGAATCTCCACCCCCAAGGGAGGAGGGCTACCCATGAGTGGGCAACCCTTAGTGTTTTGGAGGGGAGGGGGGGTGGAGAAAATATTTCCCCCCACCCACCCTCCCTTTAGTCCCACATCGTGGGTAAAGGGAGGGAGGGCCCCCTCCTCCCCTATAAAAGTGCCCAAGCCCTTCCCTGAGCTCACACCAGCCCCCTCCTCCTCCCCTGTCGGCCTGCCCTCCCCCTCACCTACCGGAGCTCCTCCTAGCCGAGCCGCCACCTCGCCACCATGGCCAGCCTCCCCTCAGCCTCCTGAGCCCCTACCCCACAGGTAGAACCCCTCTCCCTCCTCCATCCTACATCCATAAGGTAGCCAAACGCCCCCCCCCCCCCCCCCCCCCCCCTCGCCGGAGCTCCGCCAGCCTCACCCCAAACCATGCCCAGGTTCGGGGGGGGGGGGGGGGGGGGGGCGAAGAACCCCCAGCGCCGGTGGTGGCACTAGGGGAGCAGGTCCCCACTCGGGGACCCTAGCTCCGATGAGAGTAGGCGGCAGGTCCGTCGGAGGACGCGCCTCCGGCGGCACCCGCGCCGCTCTCCCCTTCCCTCCTCATTTCCAATACGGGTAAGGGCCAACCCCGGAGGCGGCTTGCGGCCCAGGCCGCCGGACCCCCGCCGGAGGATTGCCTCCTCCACGGCTCCCCAGCCAAGGGCGACAGGGTAGGCTCCCCCGACAGGTGGTGGTGGGGGGGGGGGGGGGGGGCAACAAGCTTGAATGGCGCATGCAGGCTGCGCTCCCGCCCCCTTCCCTTGTATTTTCCGGCATTGGCCGGCGGCGCCAAGCCTCCGGACCACCACCAGAGTGGTCGCCGTCTCCCGGCGCACTGACCGGGGGAGGCATCGGCCCCAGCCGGTCACTGCCCGACGGCGGCAGCGGCCGCCTCCCGCTGGGATAGCGGGAGCGGTCCGATCTCCACCAAGAGATCAGGCGACTCCCCTATTCTTATTTCCTGCCAACGCCTCCACTTGTGTGCCTCCCACAACGGATCCGCTATAGATCCGTTCTGGGGACCCCAGAATGGCGCGCTGTACAACGCCCTCCCAACCCCTCCTTTCCGCTATTTGCACCCCGAAATCCCTTCCCCCTTCCTCAATTTTCTGAGGGTAAATGGGGCAGTTTTGGCCTAAACACCCAACATGAAAAATATTTCCCACTCAGAGGGGCACCTCCTGTATTTTTTTGAGATTTTTAGGGGAAGTTTTGCTATTTTTAAACCCCTATACATGATTTATTTTAAAGAATTAAAAGCCCAAATGAGTTTGGAAAATTCTCAAAAAAATTATTGGCTCTAAGTTAGGGTATTTTGCAACTACTATCAAAGTTTGAAGGTGTGACCTTTCCTTCTGGTCCTTTAAAAGTCTTTTACGAGCAAAATAAATGCTCGAAAGTGAGCGAAATTAATCTGGATAAATTGGCGGACTCGCGACGCGTATTTTAGCTACGTAGTAAAATTATGCGTATCAACCTAAGGAATCAACTAAGTTAAAAGTATCGACGTGCAATTTGGGTCGCAATCGCGAGGCGACACCGCCAATTCAATTACATCAAGATATTTAAAAATATGAATCCAATGCACACGAAAATAAGGAATCTCATGAAATATAAGTAAGCTACTATGAACAGAGAAAAGACCCCTATGAACGGGGATTGAACGGAACTTCCTCCTAAGAATGGAGTCGACCTTGAATCCTCCTGTTATGGAGTGATTGGACTACTAACCCCTTTAATTTATTATGCTCTCCAGTCTTGTACTTGTTGAAACCAATACTTGGTCTCTTGAGGAGTTCGGGCCACCAAAGGAGGGGGGAAGCTAACACTTACTAATCCCTTAGAGGTGACATACCGAAGCCTCAGAACTAGACACTGACCTTTAAACTCAGTAAGGAGGACCCACCACATACTCACAAGATCTTTAGAGTGCTTCCCCTCCCAAGCCAAAGCTGAGACTGGGCACCTTGGAGAGCCTGAGAGCTAAGCCAAAGTAACATAGGGAGGAGGGAGTCTTGAGGTTGGAATCCTCTCCAAAGGTGCCCTTCAAGGTCTATTTATAGTTTTTGTTTTGTGGTCTGCTAATAGCCAAATCTCGCCTTCCACTTTTACTAAACGCAGCCCAAAATGGTCTGCCAACAGCCAAAGTCCGATGTTCGGAGGGGCTACCTGCGTACCACCAGGGGCTTCTAGGTAAAAAAACATCCTTGGACCCTTACTAGGCGAGCCATCCCCCAGGGCCTATCTCGTCGGGCCTTCCGCAAATCGGCTCACCGAGCCCACCTCGCCGTCCCTCCATGCAAACAGGGCTCACGAGATCATGTACTGGTCGAGCGCCAAATAGTTCTAAATGCACCCCACCATAGTGGGCTCGCACATCTGGCCACTCGCCCCTCTTGGCTCGCCTACTGCGTGTAGATTCCTCAGTACCTCCTAGCGAACATATGGGTTGTACACAATCCCCGCTCTTCGCAAGATTACCTTAAGCTTGCGAAGAAACATACAACCCCTGGTGTTCGTCGATCCTTTGCTGACATGGCAAGAATCTTTCGGTGGGTCCCAGGCTCAAAGCTATAAATATCGTTCTTTCTGACCAGTGCATGAACCATTCTCCCCTTTTTCTTTCCCTCGCTTCTCACCGTTGTATCCATCGAAAATGCCTCCTAGGGAAGAAGTACTGGCTTTCCTAAAAGCCTCGCAAGCGAACCTGAAGGCCAAAGCCGCCGTGATCGCCCCATATATTTCTCCGCAACCTGTCCCGCCTCCTCAGACAAAGAAGGCGAAGACCATTAGGTGGCTCACCAGGGAGGACGGGTCGTCGCCTCTGTCTCCTTCCCCCCACAATGAGTCTGCCCTGCAGGTATCTATTTCTTCTACTACTCTGCATGTTGAAGGCTTGCTTAAATGCTTTTTTTTACCTCTTTTTACTCGCAGGACCCCTCCCCTTGGAAGATGTCATCCCGGGGCAATCACCCACTAAATCTCGTGTCCCGAGTCCAGGGAGGGTCGACCCTCCTCCATTAGCGGGTAATACTGATATGCGAGCCCCGTCCTCATGACCAGGTGAGTTACCCACCTCGCTCTCATTCGTGGATCTTCGATTCCTGAGCCCGCATCTCTTCTCATGTATCCACTCCTCACGCGACTCCTGCGAGGAGGACCCCTAACCAAGAGGGTTCGCCGACTCCTCTTCAGACGACCATCCTCACCCCGGGGTTCGGCGTTTTGGGCGAACGGAGTCCCGGTGGGTCATTGCTCGCCAACGCCTGGGTCGTGGGGAATGTGCCGCACCCCCTGGCCTAGGGAAATCCCTCACTCCTTCCTTTGTCAACGCCTTCCAGGGTCAGCTGGGTTCTTCTCGCCGGCGACCTGGTATAGCTTTGATCCCGCCTTGCTTCTTGTTAGCTACAATCCGCTCCCATTGTTGACTTTTTTTCTCGCAGGTGTCCCCGCTACTCCACTTCCTGAGTGAGAACACGGAGAGGAGGAGATGCCGCCTCCCCCCTCGCTAGGCCAGATCGCCAACTTCTTGGGGGGGGGGCCCAGTGACCCAGCACAGATGAAGAGGCGCGTCACCGATTTCTTCCAGAAGCATACCCTCATTTTGCGGGATATGAACTACAAATGCGAGGAGGATAGGGTGGTCAACGAAGAGAGGTTTGCCGCCCTAGAGGAAGAGATCGCGCAACTCCTTGCAAAAATGAGGCGAGTCGCCCGCGCAGAGGTCTCCTCGCCTGGGGTGCACTTCGCGAGGATAGATGATCAAGTGCGCCTGACACAGCGCGAGGTCTAGTCGGCTCGCGAATATAATTATCCGATGGTGCCTCCGCACGTGGGGGTGCGAGGTCGCGGCTGATGGAAATGACACGGCCGTTGAACTCCCCTTGCCTCGCCACGTCACTTTTTCCGTCTGTTTGTGAACAATTTATAGATGTAATATTTTCCCTTCCCTACTTGCTACCGAACTCTCGTACTCGCCCCTCAGTTGGGCTGCGATATAAAGACTTTATGCCGCGCTCTGCGGCTCGCTTTCGTTTATTGTGCTTATGTGCGCTTATTTCTTTTTTTACTCACAAACTTGCTTACTCGTGCTCGCAAATCGCCTCTCTATTGTGCTCGCACCTTTGCCTTGATTTTTTCTTCTTGTAGCTACCTCTGCCGAGTTCTAGGTAGAAGATGTCTCCTGCTTGGTTCGCCCGTCGCTATTCAAGGATGATGGGATATTCCGAGCCCGCCTGGAATGGATGGAGACTTGGAAGCTGAAGGGTCACAACGCGGTTTTTTCCCTAACCGCACCCTGCGACGCTTCGAATTCTCCCCATTCTCTTTTTATTATAAATAGTCGACGTATCTCCTTCCAACTACCGCATTTACTACTCTCATCTTCTCATCTTCAAAGCTCTCTCGCAAGTTCTCGCTCGCGCTCACGGCTTTCGCTCTCTCTTCTTACACCCGCCATGGTCACCGACGGAGATTCTGAGGGGCGAGCCAAGTGTGCCTTCGCCTACCGCGACCACTCCTTCTTCTGCGCCAACCTCATCGACGAGGAGTTCCTTTCCACCGTAGACAAACATATCCCTTTGGGATTTGTGGCTCGCCGCCCATGGAGCAACGCTTCTATCAATGAGGCGAACACGGACGAGCTCGCCATCCCCATCGCCCATTTTGATAATGGGCTGCGACTTCCCCTCTGGCCGGAAGTGCGCCAGGTACCTTTATTTTGTCTAATTTTCCCTTTTCGTACTCGCAAACATTCTGATGATTTATGGCCAAAACTTGCAGATACTCAAGTACTACGGCATCCTGCCAAGTCAGCTGACCCCGAATGCGATAGCCGTGATGGTCGCATTCGCGAGCTATCTGCGAGCAGAGCGGATTGAGTTCAGCTTCCTTGTCTTCCGCAAGGTCTTTTCCTTCCACGCCTATAAATACGGAACCACATACTTCGCAAGCCAACACGTCACCGTCTACGAGATGGTGAACAAAAGCCACTACTGGCACCAGAAATATGTCCTCATCAAGGGGCCTTTTGGGAACATTCCCTTATCCCCCCTCCAGCGAGACGACACAACTTACCCCCCCACCCCCCCACCCCCCCCCCCCCCCCCCCCCCCCCCCCCCGCTTCGCTCGCCGGTGATGACACCAAGCTCTTCCAATACTTCAGTGGGAAGAACTTCGAGGTCGCCTACCTCCGCTAGAAGGTGGACTCGCTGCCTCCGGTGCCCCAATGGGAAGGTTCGGCTCACTCTCGGCCCTTCTCGAGATTTTTCTATTTCTGTGACTGACTCTTGTCACTTCTACATTGCTTGCAGGTGAGCGGGAAGTTCCACTCCACCCTCCATATGCGAGAACCACCATCCTCATGGTTAGCTCGCTTCATGAGGCGGCCGTCGAGGCGTGCCAAGCCCCTTCCGTCTCGGCATCAAGCAGTAAGCGGCTACCCTCTGCGGGCCAGCCTTCTAAGCCATCCTCCTTGAGAAAGAAATCCAAGAGGTCCCCTGCAAGGAGCAAGGGAAAAAAATCTCGTGGTCGATCTAAGCGAGCCGGAGGACTCGCCCCCCTCGCCCGTGAGTCAGAAAGATGCTGAGGGAAGCCGTGCCACCGGGGATGCTCCGGGCGGGCCCAACCCACAGGGCCACAAAAATTTTGGTCATGGCGCGAGAATCCCGGTTGTGAATGGCGAGCCACTACTGGAGTGGGCCTCTGATTGCAACAGGATCTCGCTCTCCTCACTCCACCCCACCTGGGTGGAGGGCGGCCCGATTGGAGGCGAGGCCTTCACCCTCGCCTTCACACTATATGGGCGCTCGACGCTGTCAACCTCGCTACCTTGAAACATAGGCCTCTCATTTATGAGGCCATGCGAGCTCAATTTCGTGCTCTGGAGCTCTCCCACATGGTGGGTCGGCGGTACCTCACCGCAGACCGGGAGTCCAGGTGGCTCAACCGCGAGCTCGAGGAGGCCAAGAATGAGGTAGCGAGCCTCAAACAGAAAGAGGTTGTGCTCGAGGGTCTCCTCTCCATCCTCCAAGGGGGATGGTAAGTGCTTGTGCGAGCACTCTATTCTACTCTCCGCATATTACTCAACCGAACTCATTTTATTCCCTTTTGCAGGATGCAGAAGCTGCGAGCCAGCTCATCGCGCGGGATGCCGCGCTGGAGGCAGAAAACTTAATGCTGAAGGCTCAGGCTCGCGTGCTAACCAGGGCTCTACCGCAGGCGCTAGCGCGGAGTTCTATAAATTGGAGCTTTGTTTCTCGTTTTGGCTAATCATCCTAGAGAGAGGTCTTGTGCCAAGTTCCAAAGTTGTTACTCTACCGAATTCTCATCTCCCACTCAAAGCCAAAGAAGAATTCTGGAGAAGCAAGCCATCACGCTGCATCCGAAGAACGATCGCATCAACCTCACTTGAGCCCCAACGGTCCTTCATCATCAACTCCAGAAAATCTCATAGAGGGAGTCTTTATTTGTATTATTTCATTTCATTGTATTTTCGAAGTGAAATCGCCTTGTGTTTGGCAACTAGGTCCTTGCGCGGCTTAGGGGGAATTCGCCGCGTGTGTTGGCGACTAGGTTTAGGTGATTAGATCTAGGGGGTGCTCTGTAACACCCCAAAAATCGTAGTTCAGCGAAGTAGGCGGAGTGGTGGTACTGCGCTTGAAGCAGGCTAAATTTTCCCTGTATGCTCTTAGCGCACGATCAGTGGCCTCTTCGCGCATGACCAGTGATCGTGCGCCGTTGATCGTGCGTTAATTCAGAAGAATCGGAGTTCTGTCTCGGACAGTGCGCACGACCATTTACCCTCTTCGCGCACGACCAGCGATCGTGCTCCAATGATCGTGCGTTAATTCAGAAGAATTGGAGTTCTGTCTCGGACAGTGCGCACGACCATTTACCCTCTTCGCGCACGACCACTGACCGTGCGCCAGTGATCGTGCGCCCTGTTAATTCTGTTCCGCGTTTTTGAGCGGAGAAGGAGATCGGTCCGTCCAAATCTTTTGGAAATTGATCCAACGGCTAGGATTAGATGCTGGAGGTCTTTAGGGCTGATGAGAGGGGTTTAATCCTCATTCTTTTGAGGTGTTTCTCTCTCCTAGGCTAGAGGAAGAAGAAGGAGGCAAGGAAGAAGAAGAGGAGATTCAGCTCCGTTTCGCGAGCCGTTTCCAGATTTGGAGAGTGCAGCCCGGTGCGGTCCTTTCCCTCCGTGTGAAATCTCGGATCCATGGCTAAGAAGAACGCTCCTAGGGTAACGATTCTTCCTGCCTATCTTTGGACTTGTATTCGTCCTCTCTTTCATTTCTCTATGCTTGCATGAGGAGTCCCTTCACCAAATGGGTGAAGTGTAGGATTTCCTCAAGTTCTTCGGAACTCCGGGTAGATTGTGTCCGTCCCCGGCATATTGCATGTAGAAAATCCAGTAGTCGTGCGGATTTAGGCATTGTGTGTGAAGCCTATTCGTGGCCGTGAGCCCGAATCGGTGATGCTTGAATTGCGACGTTGCATTTAGGTTAGGCCTAGAATGCGTGCCGGAGAATGACTCCGTTAAATCATCTATAGTATTGCGGGAATTAAGTGTAGGCGTCTTGTGAAGATCCTAATGAAAGCCCCATGCTTTGAGATTGGATGAAGGCAAACCTTCACCAAGAAATTGATGCGGAGCGCTTTGTACCTCTTTTTTGGTTACGTGTAAAGCCTATGTCCTTGTGAAGGCTTGGGTGTTGTAACCTATGTTTTGTGTAGCACTAGCAAGTGCTAAACCCTAACGGGCCGAGGTGATGTCATACCCGCATCGTATGTGTGAACTCGACGATGAGAGCTCGGGAATTGACTGAACTGAACCCATTTCCATGCGTGGCGGTAGGGGGATGTTATCTCTTGTAAATCTGAGCGATCGTGGGAGAGGTTGTGGAAGGCGTCTCGCCTAGACCGACCAAAAGCTCTTTTTCCATCTAAAGTTTCCGGACTCATGATGGTGTTGGTGCTCGGGTTGAAGTACCTTTGATCCATGCCTTGTGAGCATGGAGCGTGCGGTTGTGTGTACCCACGTTTGTGATAGATTGATGTTATGATTAGCCTCATGCGATTGCTTAGATGGTTGTGGGGAACCTTTGGGTGAACCCAACCAACATCATGTGCATACCTAGGTTCCCTTCTTTTGATGCTCAACCTAGAAGATTGATTGTGCTTGAAACCTCACCTTGTGTAGTTGCATTTTCTTTATATTAGTACTTGTGCTAGTATAGTTTGCTTGCAGGGTAGAAGCTCCGCCACCCCGGGAAAGGGGTGGGGTCGTTTTAATTTGGTCAGCTTTGCTGACCGTTACCTTGTTTGCCACCGCTTGGTGGAATGTTCTTATGCAGGTGCAGGTGAGCCTAGCGGGAAATAGCGGGCGATGACCCTTTGCTGAGTTGGCCCTCGAAGGCTAGCCTCTATTCTGCTTTCCTTGTATTGCCGGCCTGCGCGCCGATGTATGTTTTTGAGTTATAGTACATTTGGTGAATGTAAGGCCTTAAGGCCATAACTCTTTATTATAGTTTCATTCCTATGATAGTGGACAGTTCTAATTGAAATGGTTTAATCAAATGCTTCCGCTTACATTTTGTACTCTCGTATAGTTGTATTACTTTCTGTTTATCACCTTTTAACTCCTAGCTAGTGTGGTTTGTATGGCGTGGGGTCCCGGTTGGACCTGCTGTTATACTTTTTGTACAGGCAGGGTGTTACAATTTGGTATCGGTCTTAAGGCGTCGATCCGTAGTTTAGCGAATTCGGGACTAATTGCTTTTAAGGGGTTGTGCGCACGGGTTGTGCATTTACCTAAAACGACAAAAACCAATAAGAAAGTCCACTTAGGAATGGAAAAACATACTTGTTTGCGGAACCTGAGCGTTACATGATTGATGTTTGCTATGTTTTCGGTCACTAAATTGTGCCTTGCATGATTATAGGTGACTAGTAGTGCTGCGGGGCAGTCTCCACCCCGTTACACCGCTGAAAATAGTGGGTCGTCTGAGGTGCCAGCGACCACTCCTTCGTCTGAGATGATCAAGTTAGTAGCTGAAGCGGTCTTCGCGATGATCAACACTCAGTCTGGGAGGCTTGCACAGCCTACTACTCCGACTCTAGATGTGGCCCCTGTAACTATTGCTGCAGTGGAACCTGTGGTAGAGCTGAGGGTGGAACGTCGAGTTGCACAAGTAGTTGTGGGGCGAGCGCGTGACCAGCAATTAAAGTACTTTCTGAGTCTCAACCCTCCATCCTTCGCGGGGACGGAATCCCCTGGGAGAGCTGCTGAGTGGTTGTCAGAAATAAAGAGGACTTTAATGTCAATGCTTATAAGCAAAGATATGTTGGTAACCTTAACCACCTTCCTACTTATAAGAGAAGCAAGACTTTGGTGGGAAGAAGAGTGGGTGCACAAGTTTGGTGGGAGACAACTTACCGAAATCTCTTGGGAAAACTTCCATGAGTCATTCCTTCTAAGGTACATGCTCTCAACAGAGCATTTGGCACTACAGAACCAGTGTTTACACCTGGAGCAGGGAGCACACTCCGTGGATGAGAACCTTAATGAGTTCATCAGTCGGGGCCGTTATGAGAGGTCTATGTGGGAAGATGAGGAAACCAAGGTCAACAAGTTCTACAATGGTCTGCGTGATGACCTAAGATTAATGCTTGTGGGTCCAATGTTACTTGGCTTCAACGTCTTAGTGAAAGCAGCAAAATCTCTGGAAATGGAAATGAAGAGTATGCCTGATAAGTAGTTTGTAGTCATAATATTTTAGGTTGGTTTAGTATAAATTTCCCTAGTTTTAATTATATTTTCTTTATATTTTATGTTTGTTATGTTATGTTGTTATTTTATGTTGTCATGTTGTGTTATGTTTGTTATTTTATGTTTATTATTGTTATTTTATGTTTATTGTTGTTATTGTATGTGTGTTATTTTATATTGTTGTAATGTATGTTTGTTATATTTTATGTTATAATTTATGTTGTTATTTTATGATCTAATGTTTGTTATATTTTAATTATGTCAGGTCATTATTTCATGTTGTCACTTTGTTTTAATTTCTCATAAAACTAACGTTTTAATTTTATTTTATTTTGTAGGAATGTTGTCGCCGCCACCTTTGCATGGAGTCATTGTGTTTGCCGTCGTGTGCCCGTCCATGCCGCCATCGTCGCTGCAACGCCATCGTCGCACCATCAATATTCATGCCGCAACGCCATGCTCGCCGCAACGCCACGTCCACGCCATTGCCACCACCTTTGCATGTCGCCGCAACGCCACGCCATCGTCGTCATTTATTTCATGCAAGCAGCCCGCCACCTTTTATTAATAATTATGCATGCATTTTATTAATCTCATGTCATATTAACTTCTCCTATTATTATTATATGAAATCAATTTCATTTCCCCATATGTAACCAGTTTTATAATCATTTCATGCATGCTCATTCATCATGGCCGTACCTCTCCCTACCATCCTCCCTCTCTCTCCATTTAATTATATATCCATGCATTTCTCTCCCCACACTTACTTGGCCGAAATTTCCCCTCCTCTCTCCTCTTTTTCTTTATTAAAAACTTTTCTCTCTCATCCATGCATGCATGGCTATCTCTCTCCCCTTTTCTCTCTCTCCTTTTAATTTCTTTTCTCTTCTTTTATTCTCATTCATCTCCTCTTATTTCTTCTCTCTCCTTCTATTTTAATTCTCATTCATCCCCCCTTCTTCCCTTTTAATATTCTATTTTATTTTATTTCTCTTTAAATTAACATGCATGCATGAACCTCCATTCTCTCTCCTCCTCTTTATCTCTCTCAATAAACACCATTCATGCATCTTTCTTCTATCTAGAAACTTCCCCTTCACCTATATAAATATGACCTCACTCTCCAAGCTTTCTCTTCTCTCTTGCTCTACCCCTTTTGGGTAGAGATGTTTCTATTTTCTTTTCGTTGTAGATTTTAGTTTGTTTATTTTTATGTAATTTCTTTTCATGCAATGTTAATTAGATTTTGTTTTTAGCAAATTTCTTTCTTCCTTCATGTACTCTTTTTATTTTATTGAAGTAGTATAATATGTAGACCTTGGATATTGCAAATTTTGGAATGAAATAAAAATCTCTCTCTCTTATATTCGTTCTTTTCAACCTTCGATTTATTCGTGATTAATATCGGGTACATATGTCGATGTGTGAACTTTCGTATCTGATTTCGTATTCTAGTTAGCCGAGAGGCTCATGCGTATGAATAGATCGCTCACGAATAAAAAGAGTTGCTCGCAACCCTCGAGAGAGGATGACGAAAATCTTCTGGATAGGAGTCAAATCCTATAGCGGGATTCACCTCGTTAAAGTGAGTTTTACGGGTTTCGATTAGAACGAGAGTTCGGTCGATCAACCTTATCTCAGGTGGACGTAACCCTCGAGAGAGGTGCGTTCATAATTCGGGAATCTCCACGGTCAAGGATCAGATTAGACGTTTATAAGCTATCATTATTATTTCATTTCGAAGTTTGTTTTATTCAAGTTTAGATTTCTTATTTCGCATTTTCATTTTAATCATAAAATTATCGTAAATCTTTCATCGATAAAATAATAGTTAGTTTTCTCGAAGTAGGAGTACTCGACAGACCCGTGTTTTAATACGACCTTGATATATTTTATATCCTATGCTATATTTCGATAGGTACACTTGCCTTAATCGAGTATAGATTGGAGAACACAAATTTCTCTATCAAGTTTTTGGCGCCGTTGCCGGGGATTATTTTGTCGATATTTTGAAAAGTGCGAACGCTGTTACTTTTATCATTTTGTTTTTTTTCTCTCCCCCTCCCTCACCCAAAAAAAAATTTTGTTATAATTAAATTCTTGGAAAGGACGCTTTGGGCTTGAATTCCCATCACAGCCTCTAGTACCGTTGCAAACCCCTCACATGGCAGATCTCGGGAAGTCCAAGACTAATTAAAACGAAAAAAATCTCTTTTCAATTTATTTTTGTTTAAAAATAAAAAAAAAAATTCAAAAAAAAAATTACAAAAATATTTCCGTGTGGTTGTTGTGTCCTTGTTTTGTGTTTTGTTCTTTTGTGTCTTTATGGTTGTTGTATCTTTGTTTTGTGTTTAGTTTTGTTTTTTTTGTTCTAACATGTTTTTCAGGTGTTCGTCGTGGTCGCTCCGTCTCCAAATCAGGGACGTGTTCTTTTCCCTTCTTCTTTTCTTCTTGTCTTTTCATTTCTTCATACTTACTATTCAACATTGGGGACAATGTTGAACTTTAAGCATGGGGGAGTGTTTTCCCTTTCTGTTTAAGTCTTTCAAAGAAAAATAAAATTAAAAATAAATTTAGCTTTATCAAAAATCCAAAAAAAAAAATTGAAAAATGCAAAACCCAAAAAATTAGAAAAATAAAAAATTCCAAAAAAGATCATATTTCAAAATCCAAAAAAATTGAAAAATCTCAAAAAATCCAAAAATATAATAAACCCCATTGCTTAGTCTTTTTGTTGTTTTTAGAAATAAAGTTTAAGTCTGGTTATAAGCAGTTTTATTATTTTTGATTTGCTAATCTTTTATTTCATCATATTTAGTTAAATCTAATATTTAGTGATTTAGTTTTAAGAAATATCTGATGATTTTAATTTGATTAGAGTAATTTATGTAGCATCATTTTCTCTTATTTTTTTAAGTAGTTTCAATTTTGTAGTAGTTTTGCTAAACAACTTTGGATTCTAGTTATTTCTACCTCAAGCTTTTAGATTCTTAGGAAATTTCAATCTACTAGTGTTGCTCTCTAGTATTTTAGTTTATTTTCTAAAAAAAAAATTTGTTTAACCTCTTATCCTTACCCCAATTCTCCTTTTTCTTTTTTTATTGTTAGATCATATGTCATGGGAATAAGGAGATGTTAGTTCTTTATTCTCTGGTAAACATATGCAACCCAAAAATGAAGAGAGGAATTAAAAGTTCATATATGTCGTGGGAAGTGATAGGATGTTAGTCTATCATTTTCTGGTATTACATATATATTTTATTTAAAAAATTTAGTGGGGTGTGAAAAAAAAAATATTGATGATCACCTCCAATCAAAGACCTCTTCATGTTTATTTCCTTCCCAAACCTCTTAGCCAATATCATTGTCTAGATTTTAAAGTAAAATATTGGGAGAGCATAAGTAGTAGGTTGCATTTTTTCCTTAAGTTTCTTGTAAGTTATGGTTTTTATAATTTCAATCTAACCTTGTTTGCATTTTACTCAATCTTGAACGCTAGTTAATTTATTAGAGAAGTTTTGGCTAAATATTTCTCTCTTTTCATTTTAATTTCATAATTTAGGACTTAATTCTTAAATCCCTGAATTTTATTTTTGGCTAGATTATGGTGCAAGTAAATTTTTAGTTTAATTGAAAATTTTATAATTATCTTATGAATTTTTCTCATCTTTTGCTCTGGAATAGCAAAAGCCTAAGCATGGGGGAGTTTGATAAGTAGTTTTTAGTCATAATATTTTAGGTTAGTTTAATATAAATTTCCCTAGTTTTAATTATATTTTCTTTATATTTTATGTTTGTTATGTTATGTTGTTATTTTATGTTGTCATGTTGTGTTATGTTTGTTATTTTATGTTTATTATTGTTATTTTATGTTTATTGTTGTTATTGTTTGTGTGTTATTTTATATTGTTGTAATGTATGTTTGTTATATTTTATGTTATAATTTATGTTGTTATTTTATGATCTAATGTTTGTTATATTTTAATTATGTCATGTAATGTTATTATTTCATGTTGTCACTTTGTTTTAATTTCTCATAAATCTAACGTTTTAATTTTATTTTATTTTGTAGGAATGTTGTCGCCGCCACCTTTGCATGGAGTCATTGTGTTCGCCGTCGTGTGCCCGTCCATGCCGCCATCGTCGCTACAACGCCATCGTCGCGCCATCAATATTCATGCCGCAACGCCACGTCCACGCCATCGCCACCACCTTTGCATGTCGCCGCAACGCCACGCCATCGTCGCCATTTATTTCATGCAAGCAGCCCGCCACCTTTTATTAATAATTATGCATGCATTTTATTAATCTCATGTCATATTAACTTCTCCTATTATTATTATATGAAATCAATTTCATTTCCCCAAATGTAACCAGTTTTATAATCATTTCATGCATGCTCATTCATCTTGGTCGTACCTCTCCCTACCATCCTCCCTCTCTCTCCATTTAATTATATATTCATGCATTTCTCTCCCCACACTTACTTGGCCGAAATTTCCCCTCCTCTCTCCTCTTTTTCTTTATTAAAAACTTTTCTCTCTCATCCATGCATGCATGGCTATCTCTCTCCCCTTTTCTCTCTCTCCTTTTAATTTTTTTTTCTCTTCTTTTATTCTCATTCATCTCCTCTTATTTCTTCTCTCTCCTTCTATTTTAATTCTCATTCATCCCCCCTTCTTCCCTTTTAATATTCTATTTTATTTTATTTCTCTTTAAATTAACATGCATGCATGAACCTCCATTCTCTCTCCTCCTCTTTATCTCTCTCAATAAACACCATTCATGCATCTTTCTTCTATCTAGAAACTTCCCCTTCACCTATATATATATGACCTCACTCTCCAAGCTTTCTCTTCTCTCTTGCTCTACCCCTTTTGGGTAGAGATGTTTCTATTTTCTTTTCGTTGTAGATTTTAGTTTGTTTATTTTTATGTAATTTCTTTTCATGCAATGTTAATTAGATTTTGTTTTTAGCAAATTTGTTTCTTCCTTCATGTACTCTTTTTATTTTATTGAAGTAGTATAATATGTAGACCTTGGATATTGCAAATTTTGGAATGAAATAAAAATCTCTCTCTCTTATATTCGTTCTTTTCAACCTTCGATTTATTCGTGATTAATATCGGGTTCATATTTCGATGTGTGAACTTTCGTATCTGATTTCGTATTCTAGTTAGCCGAGAGGCTCATGGGTATGAATTGATCGCTCACGAATAAAAAGAGTTGCTCGCAACCCTCGAGAGAGGATGACGAAAATCTTCTGGATAGGAGTCAAATCCTATAGCGGGATTCACCTCGTTAAAGCGAGTTTTAGGGGTTTCGATTAGAACGAGAGTTCAGTCGATCAACCTAATCTCAGGTGGACGTAACCCTCGATAGAGGTGCGTTCATAATTCGGAAATCTCCACGGTCAAGGATCAGATTAGACGTTTATAAGCTATCATTATTATTTCATTTCGAAGTTTGTTTTATTCAAGTTTAGATTTCTTATTTCGCATTTTCATTTTAATCATAAAATTATCGTAAATCTTTCATCGATAAAATAATAGTTAGTTTTCTCGAAGTAGGAGTACTCGACAGACCCGTGTTTTAATACGACCTTGATATATTTTATATCCTATGCAATATTTCGATAGGTACACTTGCCTTAATCGAGTATAGATTGGAGAACACAAATTTCTCTATCAATGCCGCGCGCGAAAGACTTCAATGAGTTTCATGCGCCGGACTCTCAGTCCAAGTCGGAGGTCAGAAGGATCAAGAGGAAGTCTAGGTTCGCGGAACCAGCTCCTCCTAAAATTTCGGGAGCCACGACCATGCGGGGTCCTATTACCTGTTTCACCTGCGGGAAGGTGGGGCACAAAGCTGCGGTGTGTCGAAGTGTTCCCTCAAAAGCAAAAAGCGGAGAAGTGGACTATGCTCGTGCGATGGGTTCAGCTTCTATGGAGAAAGGCAACGCGGTGGAGTCTTCGATTCCCCAGTTTTCTCTAATCCAGCCGAGAGTCTACTCTTATGGCCAGCAAAAGGTCATTCAACAATGCGATGTTGCCACAGGTATGGATGATCATCTCCTAATATGATTTCTACCCCGTGTGTGGATAGAGATAGCAATGTGTCCACTGTATATGTTGTCAACAAAATTTTATGTCTTGTATTTGTGTGCAATTAGGCCTTGTCCTAATTATCGACTATCCGACGAGAGCTCTGTTGGTGCGGGACATCGCTCTCTTATCTGTCTAAGGACTTCGTGTTATGAATCGTAGTGTCGTTTACCTTAGTCAAGGATAGATTAGAGGTAATGCTGCCCAATAGATCTCGAGTGAGCGCGGATAGGAGAAGCCGTGAAAAGGCGCGAAGATGTTCTTCACCTTGTTGAAGGATTCGGGGCCTAAGACCAGCTTTGGTGTTGTCCTAGTAGTAGCGGACCAAACTGACAGAGAAGAACCGTTATCCGATTCCGAGAATCGATGATTTATCTAACCAGCTGGTTGGGTCGACGGTATACTCTAAGCTTGACTTAAGGTCCGGCTACTAGTAACTTAGGATAAAGGAATGTGACATTCCAAAAACAGCGTTCAGTACCCGCTTTGGGCACTATGAGTTCACGTGATGTCGTTCGGTCTGTCAAATGCACCGTCGGTATTCATGAACTTAATGAACAGAACGTTCCGAGAGTATTTGGATCAATTTGTGATCGTCTTCATCGACGACATTTTGGTGTACTCTCAGTCGGAAGAGGAGCATGTAGGGCATCTGCACGCAGTTCTGAGCACCTTGAGGAGGAGTCAGCTATATGACAAATTCTCCAAGTGCGAGTTTTGGCTACCGTCAGTAGCATTCCTTGGTCATGTTGTTAGTGGAGAAGGAATTGCAGTTGATCCGTCGAAAATAGAAGCGATCCGAGCGTGGCCTTTGTTGAAAAACGTAGCGGAAGTCCGAAGTTTCTTAGGACTTGCCGGCTATTATAGGCGCTTTGTGGAGAACTTCTCGAGGATTGCACTCCCTCTCACTAAACTGACTAGGAAAGATCATAAGTTCGTTTGGTCGCCCGAGTGCGCACGAGATTTTGAAGAGCTGAGGAGCCGTCTGACCACGGCGCCCATTCTATGCTCGCCACAAGATACAGAAGGATACGAAATTTATAGCGACGCCTCAGGAAGTGGTTTGGGTTGTGTCCTAGTGCAGTTCGGGAAGGTAATTGCCTACGGCTCCCGACAATTGAAGGTCCATGAGAGGAATTACCCGGTCCATGATTTGGAGCTAGCGGCCGTGGTTTTCGCCCTCAAACTTTGGAGGCACTAAGATCAATATCTTTACCGACCACAAGAGCCTCAAGTACTTGCTAGATCAAAGGGAGTTGAATATGCGTCAAAGGAGGTGGATGGAGTTCCTTGGGGACTACACCTTCGACATCAAATATACTCCCGGTAAGGGAAATGTAGTTGCGGACGCGTTGAGTCGTCGGGCTCCCGCTCATGCAAATTGGATTTTGATGCATGATGAGCGCCTAATCCGTGAGCTGGAAGAAATGGAGATCATTTGCGATGATAGGAGAGCGTCTACTTCAGCATGCTTGAACTGGACGGAGGTTCAATACGACTTTGCCGACCGAGTTCGACAGGCATTGGAGCTGGATGAGAGCATGAAACGTTATAAAGCGGAAACCGTTGATGGGTTAAACGCCGATTTCTCCTTCGAAGATGGCCTTATGTGGAAATAGGGCAGATTATGCGTCCCAAACATTGGCACTCTACGGGCGGAATTGATGTACGAGGCTCATCATACCAAGTACTCGATCCACCCGGGGAGCACTAAAATGTATATGGATATGAAGAAACTGTTCTGGTGGCCGGGTATAAAGAAAGACATTGCCCTTTACGTGGCCAAGTGTCATACTTGCGCGTTGGTGAAAGCGGAATGTCAACGTCCCGGTGGGTTTCTGAAGTCCTTGCCAATTCCGGAATGGAAGTTTGATGATATTTCGATGGATTTCGTGCACGGATTGCCGAGATCGCAACACGGAAATGACGCCATCTGGGTGATTGTGGACCGTTTGACAAAGGTATCACACTTCATTCCGAACCGGAAGGATGATTCTATAGAAAAGCTAGCAAATCTCTATGTTGATAGTATTGTGAGATTGCACGGTGTCCCTCGTAGCATCGTCAGCGATCGTGACGAGCGTTTCACATCGAAAGATTGGAGGCTTATCCATGAACTGTTGGGCACGAAATTGAAGTTCAGCACGGCCTTCCACCCGCAAACGGATGGACAGACCGAGAGAACTAACAGGACTATGGAGGATATGCTCCGAATGTGCGCTCTAGATTTTGGAAAGAAGTGGGAAGATCATCTCTATATGATCAAGTTCGCCTACAATAATAGCTAGCATAAAGATGGCTCCTTTTGAGGCCCTCTATGGTAAGAAGTGTCGTACGCCGTTGTCTTGGGCGGAAACGGGCGATACTAAGCTATTAAAGTGAAAGGATGTTGAGTAAGCAACTTCGACGATCCGAACAATACGTGAAAGGCTATTGATTGCCCAGGATAGGCAAGCAAAATATTTCAACGCCAAGCATAGGAACCTAGAGTTCGCCGTCGGTGACCGGGTTTACTTGAAGATCAAACTGTTCAAAGGGGTATCAAGGATCCGACGCTTGAAAAAGATCAGTCCAAGGTACTTAGGACCGTTTGAAATCGTGGAGCGTGTTGGTGATGCGGCTTATCGGCTTGCACTATCTGCAGAGCTGAGCGGTCTGCACGACGTGTTTCACATTTCAGTATAGAGGAAGGCTGTGCAAGAGCCTACTCATATCGTTGCGGTCGGCAAAGTGTCGGTTGATAGTGGGTTGTTGACGAAAGTCAAGCCCTTACGCATCGAGGATACCGAAGTAAAGCAGTTGCGGAACAAGTCCATTAGGATGGTAAAAGTCCGGTGGGATAATTGCGGCCGAGAGGAGCTCTCTTGGGAGAGAGAGCAAACGATGCTTGCGGAGTACCCCGAGCTATTTCTCTCAGGTAATATTTAATTGTAATTCTTGCTATTACTGTTTTATAAATTTCGAGACGAAATTCTTTTAAGGGGGGTGTTGTAACACCCCAAAAATCGTAGTTCAGCGAAGTAGGCGGAGTGGTGTTGCTGCGCTTGAAGCAGGCTAAATTTTCCCTGTCTGCTCTTAGCGCACGATCAGTGGCCTCTTCG
The DNA here is from genome assembly GCA_033032865.1 of Dactylorhiza incarnata. Lineage (NCBI taxonomy): Eukaryota > Viridiplantae > Streptophyta > Magnoliopsida > Asparagales > Orchidaceae > Dactylorhiza > Dactylorhiza incarnata. Next base: position 358,638 of record JAWHQI010000430.1, on the reverse strand, counting down.
CGCATGACCAGTGATCGTGCGTCGTTGATCGTGCATTAATTCAGAAGAATCGGAGTTCTGTCTCGGACAGTGCGCACGACCATTTACCCACTTCGCGCACGACCAGCGATCGTGAACCAATGATCGTGCGTTAATTCAGAAGAATCGGAGTTCTGTTTCGGACAGTGCGCACGACCATTTACCCTCTTCGCGCACGACCACTGACCGTGCGCCAGTGATCGTGCGCCCTGTTAATTCTGTTCCGCGTTTTTGAGCGGAGAAGGAGATCGGTCCGTCCAAATCTTTTGGAAATTGATCCAACGGCTAGGATTAGATGCTGGAGGTCTTTAGGGCTGATGAGAGGGGTTTAATCCTCATTCTTTTGAGGTGTTTCTCTCTCCTAGGCTAGAGGAAGAAGAAGGAGGCAAGGAAGAAGAAGAGGAGATTCCGCCATTGACGGAGCTCCGAAGCTCCGTTTCGCGAGCCGTTTCCAGATCCGGAGAGTGCAGCCCGGTGCGGTCCTTTCCCTCCGTGTGAAATCATCTATAGTATTGTGGGAATTAAGTGTATGCGTCTTGTGAAGATCCTAATGAAAGCCCCATGCTTTGAGATTGGATGAAGGCAAACCTTCACCATGAAATTGATGCGGAGCACTTTGTACCTCCTTTTTGGTTAGGTGTAAAGCCCATGTCCTTGTGAAGGCTTGGGTGTTGTAACCTATGTTTTGTGTAGCACTAGCAAGTGCTAAACCCTTACGGGCCGAGGTGATGTCATGCCCGCATCGTATGTGTGAACTCGACGATGAGAGCTCGGGAATTGACTGAACTGAACCCGTTTCCATGCGTGGTTGTAGGGGGATGTTATCTCTTGTAAATCCGAGCGATCGTGGGAGAGGTCGTGGAAGGCGTCTCGCCTAGACCGACTAAAAGCTCTTTTTCCATCTAAAGTTTCCGGACTCATGATGGTGTTGGTGCTCGGGTGGAAGTACCTTTGATCCATGCCTTGTGAGCTTGGAGCGTGCGTTTGTGATAGATTGATGTTATGATTAGCCTCATGTGATTGCTTAGATGGTTGTGGGGAACCTTTGGGTGAACCCAACCAACATCATATGCATACCTAGGTTCCCTTCTTTTGATGCTCAACCTAGAAGATTGATTGTGCTTGAAACCTCACCTTGTGTAGTTGCACTTTCTTCATATTAGTACTTGTGCTAGTATAGTTTGCTTGCAGGGTATAAGCTCCGCCACCCCGGGAAAGGGGTGGGATCGTTATAATTTGGTCAGCTTTGCTGACCGTTACCTTGTTTGCCACCGCTTGGTGGAATGTTCTTATGCAGGTGCAGGTGAGCCTAACGAGAAATAGCGGGCGATGGCTCTTTGCTGAGTTGGCCCTCGAAGGCCAGCCTCTTTTCTGCTTTCCTTGTATTGTCGGCCTGCGCGCCGATGTATGTTTTTGAGTTATAGTACATTTGGTGAATGTAAGGCCTTAAGGCCATAACTCTTTATTATAGTTTCATTCCTATGATAGTGGACAGTTCTAATTGAAATGGTTTAATCAAATGCTTCCGCTTATGTTTTGTACTCTCGTGTAGTTGTATTACTTTCTGTTTATCACCTATTAACTCCTAGCTAGTGTGGTTTGTATGGCGTGGGGTCCCGGTCAGACCTGCTGTTATACTTTTTGTACTGGCAGAGTGTTACATGCTCGAGGCCATATCCAGGGAAGGATTGGCTAGAGCGGCTTGAGGCCATATCCGAGGAAGGATTGGCTAAAGCCAACCGGTTCGTGGGGCTACGAGTCGGTATAGAAAAGGAAAAATTGTTTTTAATTTGTAAGCCTCCGATTTCTAGCAATATTGAAATCAACTTTTTGTAAACATCTTTTTATCTAATATAATCTTTTCTCTATTTGTATTTACTTGATTTCTTTTATTTGACATAAATTATAAATTGCAAATTACAATTGTTTCTTTCTTTAAGCAAAATTGTTATTTCTCTCGTATTATTTAGTAAATTACTTAAAATTATAAAAAGAATTTTATTCCCTTATTCACCCCCCCCCCCTCTAAGGGCGACAATCGATCCAACACTAACCAGGGCTGCGCTCCCACCACCTCCCCCGTGAGCTGGGGCTCGCCAACGAGACGAGAAGGAGGCGAGGCGACAAAGCTCTATGGATGTCGCGAACTTGGTCTTCGACAACCTCAAGAGAGCGGGTCTTCTTTCGGAGGATGGAATGGAGTGCACTGCCGAGGACGTCATCCCAGACCTATTCACACCAGTCCCCGAGGCTGAGGCCGGCGTGAGCGAGGAGGTGCAATCAGGTGATTTTCCTTGACCACCCCTTATTTCTTTTGTGTTTTTTGTCTAAGGGATACATGTATTGCGGCCGACGAGTCCGCCCCCTTTTGTACTGAAACTTTTGTTTGTGAAATGAAAAGTTTATTTATCATTCTTATTTTATCTTACTCGCATTCATACCGTCTTTCCTTTCCTTTTTATTTGCAAAGGACTTCGCTAATGTCATCGCCTTGTCAAACCTTTTCGTTCCGTCATGCTGAAATGAACTCGCACGCACCCAACAAGGTGTTTGCATAATTTTCCGCGTAGATGCTCGTTAAATGCGCTACGGGCTTGCTCTCGCCCAGGAGCCAAAAGAAAAGCACCACGTGCTTCTGGCTTGCCCACCCTGGGTCTTCGCGAGCAAAATTGGCCTCATACTACCTTGCTCGCGATGACCCTTCACCTGCTTGCGAGCTAGAGTCAGTCTTATGATGTTCCATTGCCCACTAGATCAGTAGGCTCGCTACAACCATTAGACTTAGTCATTTTTCCTTTGGTGTTTTACCCTTTCCTCCGCGCGAGCGACCCCGAGGGCTCGCCCCGTCTATATTCCCCTTGGTGAGATTTTTGTTAACCAGACTCATCAATGCAACCTATCTCCTTGCTAGCCTCTCCAGAGATCAACCTGACCCACCGTCTAGTGAGAGCCCGGCAGCAGAATCGATCTGGGGTACTCCAGCACAAAATACTTGATAACCTGCCAACCTCTCCGCGAGATCAACTTGACCCAGTGGCTAGTGAGAGCCCGGTAGCGGGATCGTCCGGTCATTCCAGCACAAAATACTTGATAACCTGCCAGCCTCTCCACGAGTTCAACCTGACCCACCGGCTAGTGAGGGCCCGGTAGCGGGATCATCCGGGGCATTCCAGCACAAAATACTTGATAACCTGCCAGCCTCTCCGCGAGATCAACCTGACCCACCGGCTAGTGAGAGCCCGATAGCGGGATCGTCCGGGGCATTCCAGCACAAAAATACTTGATAAGTTGCCAGCCTCTCCGCGAGATCAACCTGACCCACCGGCTAGTGAGAGCCTGATAGCGGGATCGTCCGGGGCATTCCAACACCAAACCTTTGTTACGGACCCCTGGTCAATGTTGAAGCAATATATAAAGAAGTTCACATGCAAATAGACAATCATAAATGATTTTAAGGGTAGAAACGTTTTAGATCATCCCCGCTCCGAGCTAGGCCGAGGGGTACCCCTTCCACATCTTGGAGTTGATACCCCCCTGACCTGAGCACCTCATCTACAATGTATGGACCTTCCCAGTTGGGGATGAGCTTCCCCACTGCATCTCCTCTTTCGGCCGCATCCACCTTTTTCAGGACTAAATCACCCTTCTCAAATTTCTTTACTCGGACGTGCTTGTCGAAGTACCGAGCCATCCGCCGCTTGACATCTTCCTGCCGAACGGTGGCCAGGTCTCGGAGCTCTTCTACCAGATCCAAGGACAACCTTTGCCCTTCCTCATTGTCCACTCGCCACTCTTCCTCTCCCCCTTCGGTGGCGACCACCCTCGGTGACTTGACCTCGAACTCCACCGGGAGGACGGCCTCGGATCCTTGGGAGAGTTTGAACGGAGTCTCCCCCGTGGCGGTGTTTGGAGTGGTCCTCAAGACCCAGAGGACCGAGGGTAACTTTTCCACCCAGCTACCCCTCTGATTCTCGACCTTCTTCTTCAGCAAGTTCACGATAACTTTGTTTGCTGCCTCCATCTGCCCGTTGCTCCTTGGGTGGTGGACTGACGCGAAGCGAAGGTCAACTCCGAGCTGGCCGCAGAAGATGATGAACTCCTCGCTGGCGAACTGTGGGTCGTTGTCCGTGACGATGGCTAGTGGAAGCCCATGCCTGCAAATTATTTCACCCCATACAAAATTCCTCACTACCTGGGATGTTACCTTGGCTAGCGCCTTCACCTCCAGCCACTTGGAAAAACAATCGATCATCACCAGTAGGAAATTCCTTTGGCCGCTCGCTTGTGGAAAAAGCCCCACCAGATCCAACCCCCATATTGCAAACGGCCAGGGGGCCATGATGGTCCGGAGCCTCTGAGCTGGTAGGAGCTGGAGGGGAGCGTAAAGCTGGCACTTGGAGCATCTCTTGGCAAATTCCGCGGCATCCTTGCTGAGGGTAGTCCAGAAGTAACCTTGCCTCAACACCCTTCCTTATAAGGTTCTACTCCCTGAGTGGCTGTCACACTCCCCTGAGTGAGTCTCCTCCAAGACCTTTGGGACCTCCTCCTCCGAGACACAACGGGCTAGGAGCCCCGAGAGCGTCTTCCTGTATAGCGCTCCTTCGTGTAGAGAATAATACGCCGTTTTATACCTGAACCGCCCCTTGTCTACCTCATCCTCGGGGAACTTCTCGGACGCCAAGAAGGTGATGAATGGATCCATCCACTACACTTGCCGGTCCACCTCCATTAGTTCCACCTCCTCAATGGAGGGTCGGAAGAGATCCGACACTGTCCTTCCTTCCCGAGGGCCGGACTTGGCCAGGAGGTCTGCCTGGGTGCTTTCCTCCCTCGGTACATGTTGGATTGAGAAAGTGCAGAACTGCCCGATGATACCTTTGACCTTTTCCAAATACCGTTGGAGATTTGGCTCCCTCGCCTCGAACTCCCCCCTGATCTGGCAAGCCACCACCATGGAGTTAGTCGAGACCTCCACATCCTGCGCACCCAACTCCCGGGCTAGGCAGAGGCATGCTATCACAGCCTCATACTCGGCTTGATTGTTGGTGAGAGGAAAATGAATGTTGATTGCTTGCTCGATTCTCGTCCCTTGAGGGCTTACCAAGACCACACCTCCCCCAAGGGAATGCTTTCCTGATGCTCCATCAACCGACATCTTCCAGGACATAGGATAGGGTAGCTCGGACTCTCCTACTTCGGTCACATAGTCTACCATGAAGTCCGCCACCACTTGCGCTTTTATGTACACCCTGGGGACGTAGGAGATGTTGAACTCGCTTAACTCCACTGAACACTTGGTCAGTCTCCCCGAGTGATCTACCCCTTCCATGATGTTGCGAAGGGGATGGTCGGTCACCACCCTGATAGAATGCACCTGAAAGTAAGGTCGGAGCTTCTTGGCTGACACCACCAAGGCAAAGGCTAGCTTCTCCAAAATGGGGTACCCGAGCTCGGCCTTCCTCAACATCCTGCTTACATAGTAGATCGGGAGTTGTATCTTCCCTTCTTCTCGGACCAATACTGAGCTTACAGCCTCGGACCTTACACCCAGGTACAGGGATAGATCCACCCCTTATCTCGGCCCCTGCAGCAGCAGAGCCCGGGTTAGCTGCTCCTTCAGCGCCTGAAAAGCCCCCTCGCACTCAGGGGTCCACTCGAACTTCTTGTTCCCCAGCAGCACCCTGATGAAGGATGAGCACTTTTCCCCTACCTTGGAGAGGAACTTGCTCAGCCCGGCCAGCTTCCCTGTGAGACGTTGGACCTCCTTTGCATTCCTCGGAGATCCCAGCTCCAGGATTACCCTGACCTTGTCCGGGTTAGGCTCCACCCCGGCGGGGTAAGCAAGTGACCCAGGAACTTTCCTCGGCTGGCCCCGAAGACACACTTCAGGGGTTTTAGCTTCATCTTGAACTTCCTCAAAGATTCAAAAGTTTCCTCGAGGCCGCGGAGGTGGGACTCGAGGTTCCAACTTTTGATCATGAGGTCATCCACGTAGACCTCCAAGTTTCTACCATTTTGCTCGTGAAATACCCTGTCCATCATCCGTTGGAATGTCGCCCCTACATTTTTCAAGCCAAATGGCATCATCCGATAACAATAGCACCCATCTCCCGTGATGAAGGAGACATCCTTGATGTCGGGGGGGGGGGGGGGGGGCATGCAAATTTGATGGTAACCTGAGAAAGCATCTAAAAAACTCATTAGTGAAAAACCGACGGCTGAGTCAACCAGTGCGTCGATTCGAGGCAGGGGATAACAATCCTTAGGGCATGATTTATTAAGCAATAAAAAGTCCACACACATCCTCCACTTACCATCACACTTCATTACCATCACTACATTGAAGACCCAGCCTGGATACTGGATCTCCGATAAAAACAAGCCTTGAGGAGCTTGCTCACCTCCTCCCGGATAGGCACCTCCAACTTGTCCGCGATGGACCTCTTCTTCTGGCGGATGGGGTGAGCGCCGGGGTCTAGGTTGAGGCGATGGCATGCTACATCCGCGTCGATCCTAGGAATCTCCGCAGCACTCCAGGAGAAGACATCCACGTTGTCCTGGACACAGGCCAAGATCTTCCTCCGGTCCTCGGGGCTGAGCTCCCCACTGATCTTGACTTTCTCGATCGTCCCTTCTTTAGTGACAACCTCCAACTCCACTACTTCTTTCATGGCCTCCAGCCTGGACTGCTCCCCCCAAACACCCTCCTTCTCTTCGCCACAAGAAGGCGCTTCGAACCCTTCCTCTTCCTTCCCTTCCTCCTCGATCGCCATCATCTCCTCCGCCCCTCCTTCCTGGGCCCGACCTTCTTTTCCTTCTTCTCCTTCCCCCTCCGCCCTGGGTCCTTCAATGACCCCTTCCTAGGCGTGAACTCCCTCTCCTTCCTCCTCCACCCCTACCGAATCCTCCATCTCCCTGTCCCACTTCTCTACTTCCGCCATCCAGGAGACGGTGTTGACGGCAGTCACGTAGAACTGCCTCGCCACCTTGGGATCCCACCGGAACCGGACCTAGACTCCACCTACGCTGAACTTGAGGCATTGGTGGAAGGTGGAGGGGACACATCAGAACACGCTGATAAGAGGCCGTCCGAAGATGGCGTTGTAGCTACTGGGAGCATCCACAATAACAAAGCGGCAGTTCTAGGACTGCCCCCCTAGGACCACATGGAGTCCCACTCCCCCTTCCACCTCCTTCCTCTCCCATGAGAACCCAAACAGTGTGCCATCCGAGGCCAACACCCTTCTGGCCTCCACCTTCATCTCATCAAACGCCTTCTTGAAGATGACGTTGACCGAGATCCCATTGTCCACCAGGATCCGAGAGACGATCATGTTCTCGATGGCTGTCTGAATGACCAGCGCGTCGCAGAACGGGTCTTCGTGACCTGGCATGTCCTTCTGAGAAAAAGTAACCTTCTCCGCCGGGGGTGGGGCTTGGGATGTCGAAGCCACGCTCCGACGGTACATGGTATGAAGGCTCGCCTTTCGAGTCGCCTCTATCCCCACACCCCCATTGATCACTCCAATCCCTCCTCGGGTCCCGACGTCAACCCGGTCCCCGCACCTCTCATCCTCCTCCTCCTGGGGTAGGACCTCCTTTATCCTCACCGGTCGCTGCTGCGGCTGTGGTGCTGGGGCCCTTGCCCCTCTCATCTCCAAAAACTTTGGGCAGGTGGCCGCTGCGTGACCTTCCTCCTAGTGGAAGTCACAGTATGTCAACGTCACCCCCCTCTCCTAGCCCCCTGCTCCCCTATTCCTTCTCCTGGGTCCGGCTCCTCCGGCTCCGGCTCCTCTCCCCTCCCTGCTCTCCCTCGACCTATCTCCATTGCCGGCTGAGGGGGAGGGCGAGGTGGCCTCGGTCCCTTCCTCCACCCTAGCTGGTGAGGTCTTCCTTGACCCCATGGAAGTTACCTTCTCCTTGGGGGAAACCCCTTCCGGATCCCTGCACCCCCCTTCCTTGCTGCCTCCACCCCAACTCTAGGGCTCACGCTTCTTCTCTCCTTCTCGCTTCTGGTTTCCTAACCTCCATCTTGCTCAGTCGTGCTAGCCTCTTTGTGAACTCGAGGTTTGCTGCCTCCCCTTCTACCTCTTCCGCTGCCCGCTCCATCAGTTCCTCATAGGGCAGAGGGGCCCTCCTCTTGAGGTCCATCTTGAAAAATCCCTCCTGCAGCTCCACCGTGAAGGCAAGATGGAGGGTGTACCCCGATACCTTCTGGATGAGGAGAACCTCCTCCTGGAACCAGTCCACATAGCGGGCCAGCGACTCCCCCGACCTCTGCTCTATATTGAAGAGTGCCTCAGGATCTTTCTTCCTCTTCTTTGAGGTGGACAAACGCAGCATGAAACCTCGTCGCAGATCCTCGAAGGCATAGATCGATCCTAAGGGTAACTCGTGGAACTAGTCCCTGGCCTTCTCCTTCAGGGCGGTAGCGCAGAGTCGGCACTTGAAGGCGTCCGACATAGGTTTGATCGAGACCATGTACTCGAACCACTGCAGGTGCTGAACGGGGTCATCTTTGCCGGAATATAGCATCATGACCGGATCCCTGAACCCCTCGGGGAGTGGAGCCGAGAGCACCAACTCACAGAATATGCTTCCCCCACTCACCCTCTTGACCTGCTCCACTCGCCCTGCGAGCTCCCCTGGCGACCCTGCTCACGCTGACCTTGGGCTTGCCGAGGGGCCGCACGCCGGGATCCCACTGGCCGGGACCCCCTCCGCTGAGATGGCATTCGCCGGGACCTCGCTCGCACTCGCTGGGCTGGGGAAGAGTTCCCTCCCGGGGAGGTCTCTCCCTGGCCCTTGGGTCGCTGCCTCCCTCCCTGCTCTCTGCGCTGGGGCGTTCTCGCCAACTCCAGGTGGAGGAGCCACCCGGGGTGCCGGGGTTGCGAGACCCCCAAGTACCGTGCGAGAGTGCCCTGAAAAGCTCTGTGCAGTTCCTGCTTGAGATCTGCCAGCATCTCAACTATTGCGGGCGCCCCTAGTGATGGCGGACCACCGAAGCCCGCGTATTGTTCGTCATCTCCTGCCATGCCGCTTCCTTAAGATTTTCTTGAACTAGCTGCACTCCACGCTCACCGCACCAAAAATGTTGAAACTAATACTTGGTCTCTTGAGGAGTTCGATCCCCCAAAGGAGGGTGCAGCTAGCACTTACTAATCCCTTAGAGGTGACAGACCGAAGTCTCCGAACTAGACACTGACCCTTAGACTCAGCAAGGAGGACCCACCAGACACCCGAAAGATCTTTAGAGCGGTTCCCCTACCAAGCCAAAGCTGAGACTGGGCACCTTGGAGAGCCTGAGAGCTAAGCCAAAGTAACCTAAGGAGGAGGAAGCTCAGAGTCCTGAGGTTGGAATCCTCTCCAAAGGTGCCCCTCAAGGTCTATTTATAGTTTTAGTTTTGTGGTCTGCTAATAGCCAAATCCCGCATTCCACTTTTACTAAACGCAACCCAAAATGGTCTGCCAACAACCAAACTCCTCTGTTCGGAGGGGCTACTTGCAGACCACCAGGGGCTTCTTGGTAAAAAACCATCCCTGGACCCTTACTGGGCGAGCCAGCCCCCAGGTCCTGGCTCGCTTGGCCTTCTGCGAATCAGCTCACTGAGCCCACCTCGCCGTCCCTCCATGCGAACAGGGCTCGCGAGATTCTGTACTAGTCGAGCACCAAATGGTTCTAAATGCACCCCACCGTAGTGGGCTCGCACTTCTGGCCACTCGCCCCTCTTGGCTCGCCTACTGGGTGCAGATTCCTCAGTACCTCCTGGCGAACATAGGGGTTGTATAGTACTGGTCCTGCATTTACTTTTTGCATTTATTCCTTAAATCCAGTCTCGCACTGGTCCCCCGACTTTTGCTTTCTGTTTATACTTTTAGTAATCCAGTCACACACTGGTCCCCCTTACTTATATTTGTGTTTGTTCATTTCCAGTAATCCTGTCTCGCACTGGTCCTTTATTTACCGCTTTTTGTACTTTCAATTCTCCAGTCTCGTACTGGTCCTGATATTTCGGCCCCTGCTTCCGGCCTTTATTACTGCTTATGTTACACTTTATATATTTTAGTGCTAACCGCGGTCCTACGCTGGCAAGCAGGGCTTCTCCTCCTTTCTGTGAGGCCTTAGTTAGGGAAAACCCGGAGTTTAGTCCCTCCTCCCGAGTTAGCCCCAAATAAGGAGCCCTCCTACCGCCGAGCCTCCCGGTCAAAATTTGAGTGACCGGTCGAGTTAAGAATGTCGCGTCAAGACTTAAAGCTCTTACTCTTTGTTTAAGATGTTTGAAGATTGTTTGTTGTGAAATTGGCGGGTCGGTCACTCCGGTTGACTGTTCGTACCGGTGTGGGATGGTTGACGACTCATGGCGACAGGGATATGTGCACAACGGGTCATCAACACTCTGAACCCGTAGTTTTGCCTCCGTTGGTTGGCCTGAACCTCGGAATCGTCGGATGTCGCTCGCATCTAGTTAGTACACCGAGTTGTACGGGAGGGCCTGAGTGATACGGTACGACTACATTCAGAAGTGGCAGGACTGTCCACTGTCACCGACGACCACATCGGTGAGGCCCGCGGGGTTCGCAACCCCGCTTGAAACGAAGCGGTCCAAGCTGTTTCGACACAGGATTTTTCTGTGTGCAAGTTTGAATACCTGGGTGCGACTGTGCGCGAGATAGTATTGCCTTTATTACGTACTGCGCGTCTATGTCACCTCGTGGATATTATGGTTGGTAGGCCCTATAGATATATATACGTATATATGTTTGCCTGCTGCTAACCCTCTACCTTGCTTCGGCTATTTATTCCTGTACTTTAGCCCGCCCCCGGGATATGGATTCGGGGAGGAAATGTGTTTTCTACTTAGCCATGTGACTAATGGTTATTCTTATAACCAATCACAGGAGATGGGACAGCGTGAATCCCCTGCACCACACGATGAGTTATCGGCCTTATAGATGGCCCGATCGGATACTCCAGCCTCGCCCCCTGTCTTCCGCGACGTGAGTCCTAGAGTATAGGACTAGCTTGGGAGTATTTTGTTATAGTTATGTGTAGCCCCCGAGGCAGATGTTGTAAACAATAGGCTTCAGCCTTTTCTCTTTATGTAAATATAAGTTGTGTGCTTTGTTTTCCTATTTTATTGCTTCCGCTATGTGATTCTGATGTGTTATTGTGATTCTTGTGCCTGACAAGGCGACTACTCAGTGCTTGAGAGGGTGGGCCATTGCCATCCGGGAAACACGAGTGGCCTTCCTTGGGCAGTAAGATCCCCCGTCCCTGAACCGGGCTCAGTTTTAGGGAGGGGGGGGGGGGGGGGGTCTTACAGGACGTCTCCTAACAATCGAGGAGGAAGTCGATAAACTCTTGAAGGCATGGTTCATTTGAGAGGTGAAATACCCAACATGGTTAGCCAACGTTGTCATGGTAAAGAAGGCCTCCGGGAAGTGGAGGATGTGTGTCGACTACAACAACTTGAATCAAGCTTGCCCAAAGGATAGCTTCCCGCTTCCCCGGATCGACAAACTTATGGATGCTACTGCCGGACACAAACTGCTGAGTTTCATGGACGCGTGCTCAGGGTACAATCAAATTCGTATGTATCCAGCAGATGAGGAGCACACAACTTTCCGCACAGACAAAGGCACCTACTGCAACCGGGTCATGCCTTTCAGACTCAAAAATGTCGGTGCAACATATCAAAGATTGATGAACAAAGTCTTCAAGGGGCTCATCGGAACAACCATGGAAGTATATGTGGATGGCATTCTAGTAAAGAGCACCAAACGCTGTTGGCACCTGGAGGACCTGGGGGAGTGTTTCCAAGTGTTGCTCTACTATAAGATGAGGCTAAACCCAGAAAAGTGCTCTTTCTGGGTAACAGGCGGAAAATTCTTGGGTTTCATGGTAACATTCCGCGGAATAGAGGCAAACCCGGAGAAGATCAAAGCATTGGAATGCCTGGCCCCTCCTTGCTCGATCAAGGAGGTCCAACGGCTGAGCGGAAGGATCACGAAGCACTCTTGATTCCTGGCCCGCATAGGAGAGAAGTACCTTCCTTTCTTCAAGGCCCTCTGAAAAGCCCGAAACTATGGATTTCAGTGGACAGATGAGTGCCAGGAGGCTTTCGACCTCCTCAATCAGCATCTGGCGGCTCCACCCCTGTTATCAAGATCAGAACCAGGGGAAGACTTACTCTTGTACTTGGTAGTGTTGTCCGCCGCACTCAGCTCGGTACTCGTAAGGGATGAAGGAGGCGTCTAGCGGCCCGTCTACTATCTCAGCAAGGTCCTCGCTGGGACAGAGATAAGGTATTCGGCGACCAAAAAAATAGCGCTGGCCTTGGTCTTCTCGGCAAGGAAACTTCGCCCATACTTCCAAGCTCACATCATAAAGGTCCTAACACAGCGAGAACTAAAGGTCTATGTCGACATAGCAAAATGCATGGGTGAGTTCATCATATCATAATCATTGCATTGCATTCATCCTTCATAATCATAGCATCGCACCGCATCAGGTCAATCTATAAATTAGTATGGGCTCATATATATGATGGGCCCCAAATTGGAAACCTTAACTTATAAGTTTGTATGGGCATTCATATAAGTTAAGGTACGATATGAACTGCTTGCTGCCTATACTTATCTCTACTTGCTAGTCTTGCTGCTTATACTTAGATCAACTTGTTAAATGTGCCGCTTATACATATCACTACTGTTACTCTTGCTGCTTAGACTTATCACTACTTGTTAGATGCACTTCTCTTACAGTTTATACGCTGCTAAGTTTATATCATTACATGCCACCTGTTTTTGCTACTACTGATTATATTGCAGCTCTTCTTTCTTCCCTTCCACCCGGTGCCTTGTGATGATTTTAAATTGACTATCAACCCGAAAAGGCAAGTGTACCTATCGAATTGTACTACCAAGGTTGTATTTAAACTCGGCGTTGTCAAGTACTACTACTCACGTTTCTAACTATTATCCTACCGTACGATTGGTTGGGTGATTTTGAACATTTTTAAGACAAAATTAAAGTTGATATTAAGATGATAAAACAGATTAAGCAAATAGAATCCGATCAATGATTTACCATGAAAAGAGATGAGAAGGATAAAAATATAGCTTTATAATTGCAAACCAAACTCGACCGTGACAGATCCGAAAATAAGAAATAATCTTGCTAGAGCATTAAATCTCCTAACTTCTAGACGATTTGACCGAAATCTCTTTGCAAATCAAAAAGGTCTAAAGTTGCATTATTGAAATGATCCGCACTATTGGATTTGATTCCAATCCGGAGGATTTACGTCGTCCTATCTCTAGGATTGCGTGTAACTCCTTCCTTCTTTGAGTGATCTTTCAAATCAACTAGTCTCTCGAATTCTATGAAATGAGATCAAATAGCCTACTACCGTATACCGGAAATACGGAGTCGACGCAAATAAAATCAAAGAAGGATCGAGCAAAGTTTAAGAATAATAAAACTAAGAAGAATAAAATCTCATCTCAAATCATGGATCCTCATGATCAAATGCTAACAGAAATTAGATACGCATATTAAAAATTGAGACAAAGATGGGAAGTAAAGCTTGCATTTTCATTAGTGAATAGAAGAGGAGTACAATAACAAAATTAAAATGACAATAATGTTCTCAAAAAGAAATACAAAGCATGGAAATAAAAGCTTGACAATGAAAAGAACTAACACTCTCTCTTGCTCTCTCTCTTGCAAAAGTTCTTTTTAAGCATGAGGCATGGGATCTGGAGGGGAAGGTTCTAGAGCATTGAAGAAATGGGGGGAGACCAAGGGGTGGCCGGCCATGCATGGTGGAGAGGGTGCATGAATGGGAGTAAATGAGGGGAGAGAGAGAAGGAAAGAGAGACCATTTCCAATGCACTCTTTTATTAAAAGAAAAAATAAAAATAAAGGGGGATGTATGAGAAATGAAAATGATGGGAATGAGAGTAAATGAGATTGAGAGAAGGAGATTTCTTTTAAGAGAAAGAGGAGAGAGGAGGGGGCCGGCCAAGAATTGAAAAGGGGGGAAATCCATGCAAAGGTGGTGGTTTTGACTTGTCTTGAGGGCTCGGGCTACATGTAGACAGCTAGGGGGTTGCTCGGGTTGGACCAAATGAAGGGGGTGGCTACTTGGCTTGAGCTCGGGTTGCATGTGGAGGCTGTACTAAGTGAAGGGCTGCATGTAGATAGCTAGGGGGCTGCTCGGTTTGCTTCATAACAAGGGCTCGGATTGCTTGGGTTATGCATGGGCTGCACCATGTCTTCTCTTTAAAATGATTTGTCTTGTCTTGAGATGAATTTGTGCATCTCTTGGTGGCCGGGCTGCATCACTTTTACTCCGTAAAAAAGTTACGATGATGCTTTGACGGCGGGCACCAATTATTTCCCCCAGGCCTGTCGAATAACACAAAAATATAATTTAGTTATGCGTGCTATGAATTTAAACAAAAATAAGATACGAGCATGAAATTAACACAAACTTAGGAGAATATTGTACTAATTTGGTTTCTAATATAATGAATAAAAACTAATTATCACCTTGGAGTCGCCGGGGGAGCGGATGTGAAGCCACTTAGTCATTATGACTAACGGTTGTTGCACCCCTCTTTTTAGGAGCAGACCCTGGGGCGGCAGCGTGCGGCACCGGAGGAGGTTAGTCAGGACAGGACGACAGGGCCGAAGGCTATGATACCCTCACTACCGTCGGTGACCGATGTGAGCACCATTTTTGTGATGTAGCCCTTGAGGCATCTAGTTTGTACTCTGATACTTTTGCAGGAGCTCTCGGAGCTTCTTGTCTTTTGTACTTGCTTGGACTCTTACTTATGTGAATATAGTTTTATGGCTTCTTATTTTTACTTGTTCATGGGTTGGCGCTATTCAGTTGGTTTGGCCGGCAGGATAGGCGTCTTGCGGGGGAGGCTAGCTCGTGCGCTGCGCTTCCGCAAGGCGGCTGTCCTGAGCATAAGACTCCCCTCGGTCGTGTCTTGTGTTCTGGGGGGGGGGGGGGGGCTTACAAATGGTATCAGCTTGCAACGATCCTGAGCTAAAGAAGTCCATTCCCGCATGGTGCACCCCTCTCACCTCTTCAGTTTGAGGACAAACTGATTGTGCGGAAGCAGTCGTGTGCCCATGAGGGATTCACATTAAGTATGTCCATTACCCTCCTTTAAGTAGCCAACCTAACCCAAAAATCTACCTTCCATGTAGATTCTGGTATGTTCAGAACCGGCGACGGCCACTCTCGTGCCTCCAATACCTACTCCTTTTCAACAATCAGAGCTCGGCCAGAACCTGACAACAATCCTGGATGCATTCAGGTCTCAGCAGATGCCGGTGCAGCCGCAGACTTTGAACTCAAATTGGTTAAGCACCTTCCGTGCTCTCTCCCCTCCCACCTATCATGGGACGGAGTCCGCAGTTCATACGGAGGAATGGTTGGACATAGTGCAGGAGTTACTGGCAGGGATTCGATGCCCGGGCAATATGACAGTCACGTTGGCGGTCACAGCTTTGGATCTACATGCGAAGAGGTGGTGGAAGTCTTTGATGGGCTCCACCTTTGAAGGGCGTAACCATCTTGACATAAGCTGGGACGAGTTTGGAGACGTATTCTTGGAGCATTTCGTCTCTTCCACGACCCGAGATGAGCTCGAGGAGAGGTTCCTGTAGCTGAAGCAGGGATCTAGGACAGTCGTGGAGTATCAATGGGAATGTCAGCACTTGGCTAGATTTACAGACTCTTATGATTTGGATGATCGTGGTTACGCAAAGTGGTTTTACAAGGGTCTGCGAGATTCCCTAAGGCAGGCTCTTCTGTTTGTCGCCGATTTGAGCCTCGCTCAGATTATAGAGATGACACAAAAGTTGGAGGCGGACCACTTGGGGGTCCAGGCCAGGAATAAGAGGCCCGCAGAGGGCGTGATGGAGGCAGGGCCCAACTTCAGGAGGAGGCAGAACACCCGGGGCAGAGGCGGAGAGCAGAGGAGAGATGGTGGGTGTTTTCGTCCAAATGTCAGGATAGACCAGCTGGCACGGCCGCTATCGTTTCCCCCACCGCATCAGGGCCAAGCCCCTCAGCCACAAAGAGGTGCCGGAGTTTGCTATCATTGCCAACAGCCCGTCCACATTCGGGCCTACTGCCCGCAGCTGCAAAGAGTTCTGAATCGCCCCATGGCTCCCCCGGGGGCGCAGAGAGGTAGAGGTCGAGGTCGAGGCCAAGGTCAGTAGGGTAGGAACCCAAGGCCTGCTCAGGAGCAGGTATATGCTTTGGATCTAACTCAGGAACGAGACCCGCAGGAGGTCATCACAGGTAATCAGGCTCGTAGTTTATTCTTTTCATAACAATATGCTTAATTTCGCATGATTTAAAACCCCAGGTACCGTGCTCATTTGCGGTAAACCCGCCCTTACTCTTTTCGACATAGTTGCTACTCATTCGTTCGTATCGGAAGAATTTGCGAGTGAACTGGATGCAGTGTAGTGCTTCAGGGGAGCCCCCAGGAGGGTGTGCTTTCCGGATGGCTCGGAGATACGATCTACCTCCATGTGCAGCTTGGTAATATCCATCGGTGGGAAGCAATTTAAGACACCGGCAACAGTGTTGTGGATGCCAGACCTTGATCTAATTTTGGGCATGACGTGGTTGCACTAGAATCACGCGAAGATCGACTGTGTGGCGAAGCGGGTCACGCTGAGGCATGATGACTCAGAGGTGGTAATTCAAGGTTTAAGACTCGTATCTCGGAACTTGTTGTCTTCTATTCAGGTTGTAATGTCTCACGAGCAAGGCGATGAGGTGTTCATGATCTGTTTTAAGATGAAGGAGTTGGGGGATGTTATGAAGGATGTACCGGTAGTTCGGGATTTTCCTGATATTTTCCCTGAGAAACTATCCGGATTACCCCTGCCTAGGGAGGTAGACTTCGGGATTAAGCTAGCACCGGGTGCTAAGGCTATTTCTCGGGCCCCGTACAGAATGGCACCTAAGGAGCTAGCGGAGTTCCGAGTGCAATTGCAAGAGTTGGTGGACTCAGGGTTCGTTCTCCCTAGTTCGTCACCATGGGTAGCCCCGGTTCTGTTCGTAAAGAAGAAGGACGGTTCGCTCCGCTTGTGTGTAGATTACCGGGAGCTTAACCGGCTGACGGTACAGAACACATATCCCCTACCACGAATTGATGAGCTCTTTGATCAGTTGTAATGAGCGCAGTGGTTCTCCAAGCTCTACTTGCGCTCTGGTTATTATCAGTTGAGGATTCAGGAGGAGGACATCCAGAAGACTGCTTTCAGCTCGAGGTACGGGTTATACGTGTTTACGGTTATGCCTTTTGGGCTCACTAATGCCCCCTCTGCCTTCATGAGCCTGATGAATAGGGTGTTTGAGCCTTTTCTGGACAACTTCGTGATTGTGTTTATCGACGACATCCTATTGTATTCAAAGTCGATGTCGGACCATCAGACGCATCTAGAGTCGGTGTTAGCGAAGCTGAGGGAGCATCAGTTGTTCGCCAAGTTCAGCAAGTGCAAGTTCTGTCTCCGGGAGGTTGCCTTTTTGGGCCATGTCATCAGTGGGGCAGGATTGGCCGTGGACCCCGCTAAGGTTCGTGCGGTGAAGGAATGGAAACCTTTAAAGTCAGCAGCAGATGTGTGCAGTTTTTTGGGACTTGTCGGGTATTACCGCAAGTTTGTCGAGGGGTTCTCGAAGATCGCTCTTCCACTCACTGCGCTGACCAGGAAGGAGGTGCCATTCGTGTGGTCGCCTAAGTGTGAGGCTGCATTTCAGGAGCTGAAGGATCACCTCACCTCGGCCCCGATCCTTGCTCTTCCATCTGTGAAGGAAGGATTCCAGGTTTACACAGATGCATCTTTTCAGGGGATGGGTGCTGTACTGATGCAGTACGGGCACGTGATTGCTTATGCTTCGAGGCAGCTGAAGAAGCATGAACTGAATTATCCGGTGCACGATCTGGAGCTGGGTGCAGTGATTTTTTCCTTGAAGATTTGGAGGCACTATTTATATGGTGTTCATTGCGAGATATTCACCGATCACAAAAACTTGAAATATATACAGACCCAGAAGGATTTAAATTTAAGGCAGCGGCGGTGGATTGAGTTTTTGTGCGACTATGATTACACGTTAAACTATCACCCAGGGAAGGCAAATTTGGTGGCCGATGCACTGAGCAGGAGGACATCCAGTCCTGAGTCACGAATGATGGCCATGGAGTTAGTAAGGATGCTCGAGGAGATGCAGATCACGCTCGTGTCTAGAGCTGATCCAGAGGTTTTCGTCGAGTACCTGGCCGCGATGAGCATAGTTTGTGATATTCGAGATTGCATCCGAGAGGAGCAGATAAAGGATGCTGCCGTTGAATCTGTACTTCAGGCAGTGGAGGTTGGATCCGCGGGGGAGTACACCATGCAAGAGGACCTTGTTCATTTCCGTGGCAGGTTATGCATACCCGCGGGAGGAGGAATACGAGAAGATATATTGAGGAAGGCACACTACACTAAATTTTCGGTGTATCCCGGGGTTGTCAAGATGTATACCGATTTGCGGAGGATGATGTTTTGGCCAGGGATGAAGCGGGATGTCACCTATTTTGTCACTCACTGCGAGGCGCGCCAGAAGGTAAAAGCAGAATGTAGGAGCCCGACTGGGATGTTGCAGCCGTTGTCCATTCCCGAGTGGAAGTTTGAAGATATATCCATGGATTTCGTTCACGGGCTGCCTCGTTCCCGCTCCGGGAATGACTCGGTATGGGTGGTTATGGATTGTCTGACGAAGGTCGCGAGGTTTATACCGATGAGGAAGGATACACATGTTGATGTATTGGTGAGACTCTTCGTCGAGCAGTTTGTTCACTATCATGGAGTGCCCAAAACTATCGTTTCGGACCGTGACGGTCGCTTCACATCCATGGAGTGGAAAGTAGTGCAAGCTTATTTGGGTTCCCGTTTGACCTTTAGCAAGGCCTTCCACCCTTAGACGGATGGCCAGTCAGAGCGGACGATCAGGACCCTAGAAGATTTGTTGCGCCTTTGTGTTTTGGATCGAGGTGAGCCGTGGGAGAGACTTCTGCCCTTGGTAGAGTTCTCTTATAATAACAGTTATCAGGAGAGCATCAGCATGGCTTCTTATGCGGCATTGTATGGAAGAAGGTGTAGGACACCTTTGTCTTGGGTCCAAGATGAGGACCCGAAGGGGTTAGGGGTGAAATTCATCGATGATACCGATGAAATGGTCAGACTTATTCGAGACCGCATGCTTGAAGCGCAGATCCGGCATGCAAAATATTATGACAAAAAGCACAGGGCAGTGGAATTCCATGTTGGAGACAAGGTGTTCTTGAAGATCAGGCCGATGCACGGTGTGTCTCGGGTTCAGGGAAGGAAGAAGCTCAGCCCTCGTTATATGGGGCTTTATACCATCCTGGAGCGGATTGGCCCCTTAGCTTATCGGTTGTTGTCACCGTTAGAGTTGGAGAATTTACATGACATTTTCCATGTGTCCTCCCTTCGGAGGGCCTTGCTTTGCCCTGATCAGCATGTTGTAACTACATCTGGTCTTGTGGACACCGACAGGTCTGTCCGGCTGGATCCTATGCAGATAGTAGACACCGAGACCAGTGTGCTGCGGAGAAATATTGTTCCATTGGTGAAGGTTATGTTGTCCAACCATGGACGGGAGGAACACACTTGGGAGCCGATGGACCTTATGCAGCAGCGTTACCCGAGATTGTTTTCCCCAGGTATGACCTAAACTAGTTGTCATACTTCATTTCAATACCGTAGACCCAAACTCAAATTTCGGGGACGAAATTAAATTTTTTGTTTATTGGATCTGTAACATCCCGATTTGCGCAGCTCTGTTCCCGTCTGCTGGTCGTTTGTCTTTGTTAATTCCTGTTCTTAACAATCTACAGCAGGTACGAATTTGGCGAGAAAACTCTTCTTTTCTCCCTTCTTCTCCTTAGTCCCCATTCCGCCTTGTGGTGTAGCTGTGGTTTAGAGTTATTGCTCCAGGAAATTAAATCAGGAAATTTTGTAGTAGCAAAGTTCCTGGATGGTTTTAGCAAATTCGTGGTTGAATATATAGGTATTGTTTGGCTAATAACCTGGTGAGTTTTTGCAAAAAAAAAATCTGGATTCATAGATTTAGTTGTTTAGTTTAGAATCCTGGCTAATTGTTAAATTCTGCGTTTTCTTATCAATACTGGTTAAATCGTCTAGGTCTCTATTACTGAATGAGCAAAAGTTAATGCATGAGTTAGTAGTTTTGTTTCAGTTATTATCTTTAAATTATTCATATTGGTTAATTATGCATTTGGGGTTAACTATATCTTGCTCTAAATCCTTAGTAAATCATTTATAGATACTTTGCTTCTAATAATTTTATCAACTTGTTTAACAATCACTACACAAAATAATCTGCATTAGAATAAAGTCAGAATAACAAAATAATTTCTGCTATTGGTTATTTGTTATTCGGGAAGCTTTCAGCTAAAGCTGCTCCCGTTCGTCGATCGACGAACGGGAAGCATTCAGCTAAAGCTGCTCCCATTCGTCGAACGACGAACGGGAAGCATTCAGCTAAAGCTGCTCCCATTCGTCGATCGACGAACGGGAAGCATTCCGCTAAAGCTGCTCCCGTTCGTCGATCGACGAATGGGAAACATTCAGCTAAAGCTGCTCCCGTTCGTCAATCGACAAATGGGAAACATTCCTCTAAAGCTGCTCCCGTTCGTCGATCGACGAACGGGAAGCATTCAGCTAAAGCTGCTCCCGTTCGTCGATCGACGAATGGGAAGCATTCCGCTAAAGCTGCTCCCATTTGTCGATTGACGAACGGAAAGCATTCTGCTAAAGCTGCTCCCGTTCGTCGATCGACGAACGAGAAGCATTCAGCTAAAGCTGCTCTCGTTCGTCGATCGACGAACGGGAAGAATTCCGCTAAAGCTGCACCCGTTCGTCGATCGACGAACGAGAAGCATTCAGCTAAAGATGCTTCCGTTCGTCGGTCGACGAACGGGAAGCGTTCATCTAAAGCTGCTCCCGTTCGTCGATCGTCGAACGGGAAGAGTTCGAAGAATGTATCCGTTCGACGAATTCTGGGCATTTTTCTCCCGTGACTTGAAAGCTTGTATGCTTAATTATTATTATTTTTAGGATAACAGTGGAATGGTTGTCCAATAGGAGGCTGACACCAAAGTTTGGGGTTCCAACACATTGCATTGGAAGTGGGGTTGACATTAATCCCTCTACTCCCTTTTTCTCTCTTGTCATCAGAGTATTTCTCCCGAGGGCTATAGGGGAATTTTCATCTTCATCTTCTTCCGCCTCTCCTTCTTTTTTTTCATCTGCTCCCTCTCACTTCAGGGAACTAGTTGGGGGAGATTCTTGGAAGAGCAAGTTAGGAGGGAGATTTGAGCGTGGCCGACTGCCGCCATGACGCGGAAGAGGAAATCGCAAACGCCGGCCGGAAATCAGGTGACTTCCGCCCCGTCTCCCTTGGTGCTAGTTCTTTAGATCTGAAATAGGAGAGACATCAGCTCAAAAGAGCTCGACCTTTGAGAGTTTAATGGAGTTTCCTAGGAAGAGAACACACTAGAACTTCTGTTCTAGGGCGTCGTCCGCCGAGAAAATATCTTCAATTAATTCATCTCTTCCATACGAAGTTGTAGGACTTGATTTCGT
Organism: Dactylorhiza incarnata; assembly: GCA_033032865.1. NCBI lineage: Eukaryota > Viridiplantae > Streptophyta > Magnoliopsida > Asparagales > Orchidaceae > Dactylorhiza > Dactylorhiza incarnata. The sequence goes on along the minus strand of JAWHQI010000430.1, from coordinate 336,905 downwards.
GAAGAATGGTGGTCTTTTGAGGGTGTATTGGGGTGAGAAGATGAAATATTATTTTGTATGTCCTGATTGAAGAAGATGAACAGAGGCTATTCCTCTGTCTTGAGATTTGGATTATTATTATAATTTGGGAAATCTGTTTTCTGCATTTACCGGTCTTCGAGCCTATTTCTCGGCTTGGTCCGGCTACATTCAGGTCTTGTGCTCAACACGAAAGTTATAGATCCCAGAAATACCTTTCCAGAATGGGGTGGCACATCAAGATTGGAGGAGCGTGGCTCCCGAAAATTTGGTTTTGGTAGACCATGTCGGGAAGGTTTATAATCTTATTATTGTTGAATGTTTTTCGTAGTGTGAATTGCTAGCACAAAGAGAATTGGTAAGTACGTGCTTGTTGATGTCGTAATCCCCTTAAACTAGATTTCATGCGATTACTTATTGCGATTGTTAGATGATGAAGCACTGTATAAAATGATTGCCGCACTGTATGCACGCCACCGCGCGAGAGTCTTGATAGCACGGGCTATGCAGGAAATTACATGAATGTGCATGGGTTACACTTGGAGGTGTGATGACATTGAGGCTGGGTGACTATGTGTGGTTGGGGAATTACTTGTTGCGGGTCTACGGGCTTGCTAGTCGTGACACCGACAGAAGTCGACAGTTAGACTCTAGACCGGTTGGGTTGGACTCTTGGTGCTCACCTACCCTAGTCCCCTTCCGTGTCTTTGAGGCTCGACTGTGTGTTCTTAGCGTCGAGCAGTACGCAGGGTCTCCGATGTGTGTCCTTAGCGTCGAGGCGTACAGAGGCCTAGGACTGGAAGTGTTCATACCCTCCTAGTAGTGGAGGAGCTCGTTCCACTGTCTCCGTCTGGACACGACGGGAGATGCCTGAGTGGTTAGCTACCTCTCGAAAAGCGAGAACTAAAGGTCTATGTCGACATAGCAAAATGCATGGGTGAGTTCATCATATCATAATCATTGCATTGCATTCATCCTTCATAATCATAGCATCGCACCGCATCGGGTCAATCATATAAATTAGTATGGGCTCATATATATGATGGGCCCCAAATTGGAAACCTTAACTTATAAGTTTGTATGGGCATTCATATAAGTTAAGGTACGATATGAACTGCTTGCTTCCTATACTTATCTCTACTTGCTAGTCTTGCTGATTATAATTAGCTCAACTTGTTAAATGTGCCGCTTATACATATCACTACTGTTACTCATGCTGCTTAGACTTATCACTACTTGTTAGATGCACTTCTCTTATAGTTTATACGCTGCTAAGTTTATATCATTACCTGTCACCTGTTTCTGCTACAACTGATTATATTGCAGCTCTTCTTTCTTCCCTTCCACCCGGTGCCTTGGAGTCGCCGGGGGAGCGGATGTGAAGCCACTTAGTCTTTATGACTAACGGTTGTTGCACCCCTCTTTTTAGGAGCGGACCCTGGGCGCCAGCGCGCGGCGTCAGAGGAGGTTAATCAGGACAGGACGACAGGGCCGGAGGCTACGATACCCTCACTACCGTTGGTGACCGATGTGAGCGCCATTTTTGTGATGTAGACTTTGAGGCATCTATTTTGTACTATGATACTTTTGCAGGAGCTCTCAGAGCTTCTTGTCTTTTGTACTTTCTTGGACTCTTACTTATGTGAATATAGTTTTATGGCTTCTTGTTTTTACTTGTTCATGGATTGGCGCTGTTCAGTTGGTTTGGCCGGCAGGATAGGCGTCTTGTGGGGGAGGCTAGCTCGTGCGCTGGCGCTTCCGCAAGTGAGCTGTCCTGGGCATAAGACTCCCCTCGGCCGTGTCTTGTGTTCCGGGGTGGGGGGGGGGGTCTTATAGTACGGCCTCAGGCTAAAGTTCCCTGCCACAAACTACATTGCAGAGTACGAGGCCCTGATCGTGGGCCTTCGACTCGCCCGGAGCTGTGGAGTTGAGAGTCTGACATTCTATACCGACTCCCAACTAGTCGTATCACAGGTCAATGGAGATTTCAAAGCTAAGCATGACCAGATGGCACAGTACCACGCCTACGCTCGGGATTGCATCCAAAGGATCCCATCATGGCAACTTCTCCACATCCCACAGGAGCAAAACATTTTAGCAGACTCACTTTCCAAGATCGCAGCCTCCCCGGCGTAGTACCAGTCTCGAACACGAAGGGTGGAAGATCTTAGGGTACCGAGCATCCAGGGACCGTGGGACATCACCACCCTTGAGGACTTCGGGGCATCTTGGATGCGCCCTGTAACGAACTACCTCGAGAAAGGATAGCTCCGCAGTGATCGAGCGTAGGCATGGTTGATCCACCTGTGAGCTGCGTTCATCACTAGCATCAACGGAGACCTGTACAAACGGGCGTTCTCCGGACCTCTCCTAATGTGTCTAACTGAAGCAGAAGCAGAATACTCTCTACGGGAGGTACATGGAGGGGTTTGCGTTGAGCACCTTAGAGGAAATAGCCTGACAAGGAAGATACTCCGTCAAGGGTTCTATTGGCCCACGCTATAAAATGATGCACATGAGTTTGTCCGCCAGTGCACTGCGTGCCAGCTCCACGCCAACACACCACGACAACTGCTGACCTCCCTCACAGCTATTCAGAGCCCGTGGCCCTTTGCAACTGGCAGAGAAATTTCATCATCATGGCGATCGATTACTTCATGAAATGGGTCGAGGCGGAGCCTCTCGCAAAAATTACTAAGGACAATGTAAAAAGTTCGTCTGGAAGACCATTTTTTCCGCTTCGGGATACCCTCCATCATCGTGGCCTACAACGGGACACAGTTCAGCGGGAAATCATTTACGAAGATGTGCGAAGATCTAAAGATCAAGCTCAGGCACACCTCTATTGTGCACCCCTAGTCGAATGGACAGATAGAGGTGACTAACAGAATCATCCTCAAAGGCTTGAAGACTCGCCTCCACGAGGCAGGGGGCAGTGGTTAGATGAGCTCCCAAGCTTGCTATGGGCATATCGCACGACGGAAAGAACCCCAACTGGAGAGATGTCGTTCAACCTGTGCTACGGGTCCGAGGCCGCCATTCCAATCGAGATCGGTATCCCTAGTTCCCGCATCCAGGCCTTCAACCCGGAGAAGAGTGAAGAATGGCTCCGTGAGAACCTGGACTTGATCGCAGAAGTAAGGGACATGGACGCGCAGTGAAACACCACTTATCAGAGGCAAGTGGCCCGCTACTACGACCACAGGGTCTAGCCCCGTCAAATCAACATCGGGGACTTGGTACAAAGGAATGTCCAGGCTGCGGGGAAGGGACCGCAAAAGAACAAGCTCTCCCCATCTTGGGAGGAACCATATGTCGTCACAACGGTCATCAAGCCCGGAGTATTCAGACTTCAGATGGCAGAAGGAAAGAATCTGCCTCGTGCTTGGAATGCTCAAAACTAACGACGCTTCAACCAGTAGCCGCACCCCTTCTACGGGGCGGCACACAAGATTGTCACTATAAAGACACAAGCTTATACCAGTGCACTCTTTTTCTTGTTGGGCCATTTGTCGCATGCCATGATTACTTCAGGACTACAACCGAATTGGAATGGAACATGCAGGGAGGACCCACGCAAGCCTAGCATCATCCCCCGATTTGCCCTAATAATTGTTATTGCAGTTTTGAAACAGGGATGAGAATAATGACTCACCACCGATTCTTCTTATCCTTCTCTTAAGATGATGAATGAGGATCAACTTGTCTTGACTTGATCAAGAACAATCTATCTCTCCTTGTAGCTTCAGGAAGCAGGAAGAGATCACTTGAGGGCATCCGTCATGGGAACAAATAATTTCCCTTTCTTTTGTGTTGATTTGAGTGAGAGCATTGACAAAGCCCTAATTCATTCTTTTATACTCATCCAGTCTTCAACGACAATCAGAAGTCCCCTGACACAACATGGAGAAGATTGGAGAATCATATCTTGCTTTTTAGACACTTGCGCTAAAAACAGAACCCGACAGTACTTTTAAATCAGTCTCAGCGGTTGGGTTGAGAAAACTTCCAGTCTCAGCAGTTGCATATGTCCTATCTCAGCGGATCCATTGAGACAGATAGTTATCTCAGCAGATTTTCCTTAACTGCAACTCAGCTGGCCTAGACTCCTTCTCAGCGGCTTCTGTCCTTATCTCAGCGGTTCAGCTGAGACATTGAGCTCGTCTCAATGGTTCAGTCAGTAAACCTACTGAACTTGCTCCACACCTTGAACTAATCTGACCCTGCATGATTATGAGATGAAATAGGGTTTATCAAATACAACTTGTACTTGGCATTAAGGTGAGGCTTCTTCAAATCAAGGGAATATTGAGGGTAATATTCCCAACAATCTCCCCTTATTTGAAGACGGCAGAATACCCTTAATGCTAAAGTACATAACACAAAAATACTTATCATGTAATTACGCAATATGATAATCATCATAACATACTCATGTAAACATTAATATGACATTTAGGATAATATTATAACATATGATATTCAAGCCAGGTATGTTATTGACAGAGTTTAACAACCCAAAAATATGACTAGATAAGCATGACACAGCATCACAGATTAACTTAATCATTAACATAGGGTAAAATTAAGCTATTGCACAGATTAGCTTATGACATAAGGTGATTAATTCAACAATTCATTCATTAACAATTTAGACAAGGTAATGAATCATAGTTCAATTTATATCCAGAAATCCATGAAACTTAAATACATTCATCTAATTTTCTTTTCTTGGAAGAAGAAGAGCACTCAGCAGAGTCATCAGCAACTTCTTTTCCTTTATCTTTAGGAGCCTCAATTTCTGATAATTTTCTTTTGTTCTCTTACCTTTTTAAGTATAGATATGGCTTTGGGATGTATCTTGAAGGCATTCTTCTTGGATTGTCTTTCTTTACCAGATTTGCTTTGAATACCCCATCCCTCTTGGTGTTTCTTTCCAAGTGCTTTATCCACTCTTCAGATGGATAAATTTTATCAATATCTTTACATACTTGTCCATGACTTACCCAGGCATTCAATATGATTTCCTTGGAGTCATCACTCCAGTGCTCATAGTCAGGATCTCTATTCTGCACATCCCTTTGCCTGGCCATGTATTCCTCTGCCAGCAATACCTTTTCCCTTTCTCTTCTCTTTTTTAGACTCTCATCTTGGGCAATGGCTTCTTGATTTGGGAAGTCCTAATCTTCTGCCCTATTTACATCCAGGAGAGGAAGGTGTAGGGCAAGCCATGTACCTTGCAAAACCTTAAGAGTTAGGTCAGAATTTATGATTGCATTTGTATCCTTCCCCTTTTTGGCTTCTTCAAACACTTGTTGATGGAGGTATTTTTTAGCTGTGGTTATAATGCCAGATAGGGTTTGGAAAACATTCTCAAAATCTGCTTGGAGCACCTCTTGGAGTTTGACTACCTTAGCATTGAGTTGGGTAGCAGTGGATGTTTCAGCAATTTATTGGTAGACATTTGCTATATCTGATTTCAGCTCTTCCTTATTCCTGTCAGCTTCCTCATTTAACTGCAAGGCAGTGGAGTAGACATACTCTTGAATGTGATTTGAGGATTTTTCTATCACCTCATCTATCTTGCTGACATAATTCTTTACATAAATCATATCTTGTTAAGAGAGTTGGAGATGTTTGTACATGGATCTGACAATAGTGTTCTGAGAGATCATTGTCTTTTCGGCCAGATCAAACCATTTTGTCATTTGCTTGTTTAGAATTCGAGTGTCTTCCTTTATCGCCTTGACCTCGGACATTACTTCAGTTTTCACATTTAGGATGGACTGATCTATATATGCTTTGATTGTTGAAGCTGACTGGTCTACATAGTTCTTAAGATGTTAGATGAGTCTCTAATATGAGTTGAATTGCATTTAGTATGTTTTCATTGGATTACTGAGCAGGTATTATTAGTTCTTGGATCCTTGGTGGACTTGGAGGAGGAACTACTTGAAGAATAATTTGCACTATAGCTGCAGGCATCACCTGATCTGGTTGTTGGTCAGGTTCATCCACCTTTACAGCAACAGAGGCAATGCCATCTATATGAGTAGGTTGGACTCCCTCATTATCCTCATCATCCATGTTAGCATCAGCATTGTCTGGTTCCTCCCCCTCAGATAGAGCATCTTGGTCAGATGATTCCAGGAAGGCTGGGACAATTATTTGGGGTTAGATTTAATTGATTTAGCAATTCTAAAGATGGGTTTGTAGGGCATACCAAGAACATCATCTTTATCTGTTGGTGGCTCTTGTGGCTTCTCCCCCTCAGATGGGGCATCAAGATGTCCTGGTGAAGATAAATTCCAGAGGACTGGATCATTATCAGGATTAAACCTAATTCTTCCTTCTAGATTGAAAATAAATCGGTCAATCTGACTTTGCAAGTCCAGAGGTGAAGGCACTCTATCCTTATCATTGTCAATGAGATTAGCAACATCCAAGGAGGATGGTTCTTGTTGTTGCTCCCCCTCAGATAGAGCACTCATCAGACCTTGAGGAGTTGTGGCCCACATTATTTAAGTGTCAGCAGTGGCTAACAAATTGATTGTTTGTGATCAAATAATAGTATGCATAATGTGGAGTTTTAAGGAGTAATTACCAGGAGAGCTACATATATCCATGTCCTGTGGATGGAAAACGTTAGTAGGCATTTCTTCTAGTGGAGCATCCTTGTTAGGAATGCTGTGAGATTCAATATCAGCACCAGGCTCTTCATTTCCATCTAAGTAGTCAGATTCAGAGCTTGTTATAATCAATTTGGACTTCTTTACAGATTTGGATTTCTTTTTGCCTTTTTCCTTTGCCAAAGTGGGCTGGCTCATGGGAAACACCCTTGTGAACCTATCTAATGTCTTTATATCCATTCTTTTTAAGTAATGAATATTAGAACCTTTTAATTCCTTAAATCTCTCAGGATATGTTTGGATCAGATATAGAGATAGAATTCTACCCATATTTGGTGATTGCAGACATTCCTTCAGTCTCTGAAAAATGATATCTCCCCAACAAGTTTTCTTTGTCAGAATGATCCTTGCCATGATATCAAACATGGATTGTGAGATGGTATCATGTGATCCAGGATTGCAGAGGAGTTCTTTGCCCACTATATCTGATAGTAACTTTCCTCTTTGATTGAAAAATTTCCTTTTTAATGAGCCAATCTTGGCATCACTATATTAAGTCAATTTTAAGGCTTTTAACTTATCCTGGTCAGAAATCTCTTCCTCCTCATCCTTGTGGAATGAGGGTATGTGTAAAGCTTGCTCAATTCTTGCTGAGAAAATTTTCACTCTTTCTCCTCCTATCTTAGACTTTAAGGTTGACTGGGAGGAGGATAACTTGGCATTACAGAACCATTCCAGAATTTCAGTTCTGAGAATGACTGCAGGTTTAGCTAGAGTGAAATCCAGCCCTTGGGCTTCTAGGAGTTGAATCACTCCTCTTATATCTTCTAGAGCATGGGCAAAGCCATTTCCGATGATCTCATAGCCTTCCAGAAGGTCCTTTGAGCTCTTGGGTGCCATTGTTGCTGTAGAAGTATACGTTGGGATGAAAGAGGATGTTATTCGTCTCGGAGGCTAGGAAGGAAGGGTTGTGTACCTTTCACTAATTAAGATTGTCTATTTATATGACCTAAATCTGTTTTATGATTAGCCCTTATAATTTGAGTTAGGAGAACTTATAGTTTGGAGGAGAATTAGGTTAATTAGGGTTGCATATAGACAAACTATAATAAGACCAGCCTGTCTCAGCTAAACCGCTGAGACGACTACCATGACCGCTAGGACAGATCATTGGCAACCGCTGGGATAGTTTTAGCAGTCTCAGCGGTTCAGCTAAGATGTTTCCTGTTGAAAATGTTGAAGTGGAAGTTAGTGGAAGTGGGCGGTCTAGGAGGTGGTCGCGCGGTCTGGTGTGACTGCACGACCTGGCGATGTGCTATGCGGTCTGACTGGTTTCGGTCTAGCCGCAGTCTCCTGGCATGACCGTTGTTTTGTGTCTAAGGTTGCTGAAGGTGAGTCCGCGTGGTCTGCCTGTGAGCGCGTGGTGGGTTGATGTCTTCAGGGTTGCGCAGCCTATCTGTGACCGCATGGCAGGCTGGCTACTTCAAGGTTGTGTCGGTCTGGTATGACCGCACAGGTTGGCCCAGGTTTCCAGGAATCCGGTCTGATGGCTATCCGGGGTTTCTGGTGGTGTTCGCGGACTAAGGCTCTTAGTCACGCGGTCTCTGTTCGCGGTCTCAGGAGGTGGCTGGTATGCGAACAGGCATTCAAAATCTAGTGGCGAACATGCAGTGTTTGCGGTCTCGTGCAAACACTGGTAGTGGGCGGCTTCTTGGCGATTTGGCGATCTACTGTGGGAGTGGCGATCTCCCGCGGTCTGTGTTGAAGCCGGCGAGCTCAACAAATGAAGCGGAATGAATTGTTGTTGATCGCGCGGGTTGACCGGTATGGTCGCACGATCTGGGGGTGGTGATCCCATCTCATAGGGTGGTTACTGGATCAGGTCTCACGCCTATAAATAGGAGCCATTAGCAGCAATAATCAGACACACCAAGTGTAAGCTGAGTTCACCTTAATTCCTGCGGTCTCTATTATTGTGACCGTGCGGTCTGCTGATTGAACTTTTCTTGTGCAGCTTCTGCGGATAGTGCATGCAGCAGCGTTCACCACTTCCTTTGAAAGTGTTTGAGCGGTCTGCTGCTTGCAGTGTGGGTTTCTGGAGTTCAGGAGAATCAGTGGAGTTTGGAAGAAGGGTGCAGAGGCTCAGCGGTCTGAGGTGTTGTTCGGTGATCGGCAGTAGTGTGCGGTCAGGTGGCTAGAAGAGGTCGGCAGGGAGACCGCGCAGTCTGGAGCGGTCTCAGTTATCTTTCCTTCAAGCATTGTAATTTTCTCTTTGGTTTTGTGTACTGGCGAAATCATCTCTCGCCATGTATACCCTGCCTTGTAATGAAGTTTATGCTATCAATAAAGACTACTTGTTTTCCTCCATGTGCTTCTGGTTGCTTGGCTTGTAATCTCTAAGTTGTTTGATATCTCCTGCTCACTTCATAAAAGTCTTCGGAAAATTTTTACATGGTATCAGAGGAGGTGGGGGCACGTGGCGAGGGAGGGTGTTGAGATGGCGCCATGTGGAATGGGTGCATCCCTAGCGTGTGTCGAATGCTCGGTAAAAGGGATGGTTTAGTCCCACACCGCCCATCGTGCCTTAGATCCTTAGTGTAAAAGCGGTGTGACCACTCCTCCCCTAACCGCGTGGTTTTGGGGAGTGACGCCACAATATTTCACATGGTATCAGAGCCAGGTTGGAGTGGATAGAGCAGTGAACAACTTAGAGTAGCCATCGCCTTTGTGAAGAAGGAACCAGTGGTAGAGCCATGGAAGGAGGTTTTGCAAGAGGTCTTGGAATTGAGATGCTTACATCGACTAACTTCAAGAAGTGGTAGTCGTGTATGCAGAGCTATCTTCTGGGTGAGGACCTTTTGGAGGTTGTTGGAGGAGATAGTACGCAGGAGGTTGTCCCGGAAGGGGATAATGTTCAGGAGGTGAGGAATTGGAGAAGAACTAATGCGAAGGCTGAGTTCACCCTGAAGAGGGCAATTTCACCTGACTTGTTCGATCACATCTTGGGGTGTGGATCGGCTGCGGAGATCTGGAGAGCCCTGGATGGGCTGTTTAACAAGAAGAATGTAGCGAGGCTACAGTTTCTGGAGAATGAGCTGGCAAGGTCGGCTCAGGGAGATCTTTCTATCTCAACGTTCTTCCTGAAGATGAAGAACCTCTGCGCTGAGATTTCAGCACTGGATCCTGATGAGCCAATCTCTGAGGCGAAGCTGAAGAGGCACATCATCCGTGGCTTGCGGAAGGAATAAGCGGCCTTTCTGACGTCGGTACAGGGTTGGGAAAATCAGCCGTCTCTATTGGAGCTGGAGAATCTGCTTGCGTCGCAGGAGAGTCTGGTAAGGCAGATGGCGGGGTTGTCAGTGACTGGGGGAGATGGCGAGGTGCTCTTCTCGGGGAAGAAGAAGAAATGGGATAAGAAGAAGAAGACCGTTGGAGGCAATGGGCCTTCAACTTCTAGACAGCAGGAGAGGGGGTATGCCCCCAAGTCTGATTGGAAGAAGAAGGGAGAAGGTCCCAAGTGCTTCAAATGCGGCAAGTTTGGCCACATCAGGAAGGATTGCAAGGTGGTTACTCAGTCCGGGCATGCTGCTGAGAAGGAGGAAGCGGAGGCCAGACATATTGATCGAGGATGGGGAGGAGCATTCTCGGCTTCTGTTGGAGCTTCATCTCCTATCAACTATCAGGAGGACTGGATCGTGGACTCGGGATGTGGTCATCACCTCACCGGGGACGAGTCAAAGCTTTCTTCTGTGCAGCCCTATACAGGTAATAATGCAATCATTACTGCTGATAATACTGTGCATGCAGTCGAGAAGGTGGGGGTTATTTCCTTGGGTAGTGATAGAGGGCCACTAAAGTTGAAGAGTGTCTATCATGTGCCCGGAATGAGGAAAAACCTCTTCTCCGTGACCAACGCTGTAGACACTGGGTATCACGTTCTGTTCGGCCCAATAGAAGTGAAGTTTCTACGTAACGTTGAGGCTGTGAAGGCCGAGGTCATTCATGTCGGTAGGAGGGCGAAAGACTTGTTCGTTTTATCGACAAGTTCTTATGTCGACAAGATGAAGACGAATGATGGTGCCGTGATATGGCACGAGAGGTTGGGGCACGTAGGGATGGACAAGCTGAAAGCTATGGCGGTGAGAGGTCTGTTCATTGGCCTGCCAAGTCTATCTTCCTATGGTGAGGGTCACGTTTGCGAGGGATGTCAGTTCGGCAAGTCTCATCGACTGCCGTTTGACAAGTCGCAGACGAGGAGTAGTGTGCTGTTGGAGTGCATCCACGATGACTTGATGGGACCGACTGCTACCCCAAGCCTCGGAGGCAGCAGGTATATGCTGGTGTTGATCGACGATCACACCAGATATGTCTCGGTTTATTTCCTGAAGGAGAAGGCGGAGGCATTTGCCAAGTTTGTGGAGTTCAAGGAGCTTGTGGAGGGTCGGATAGGCCTGCGGGTGAAGAAACTGAGGACTGACAACGGAGGGGAGTTCACCTCTGGTGAGTTCTCTAGTTTTTGCAGGAAGGCCGGCATCCGGAGGGAGCTCACTTGTGCACATACTCCACAACAGAACGGAGTTGCAGAGCGGATGATCCGTCATCTGACGGAGACCTGCAAGTGTTGGCTGCATGCTAAGAGTATCCCAAGGTCTTTTTGGGCAGAGGGAATGTCTTGTGCTGCCTACGTCATCAACGGGATGCCTCTCAGTCCCATCAACATGTTGACCCCGCATGAGATGATGTTCAAGGAGAAGCCAAGTGTGGCACACCTTCAGGTGTTTGGTTCCACCTGCTATGTGCATGTTCCAGATGCACTTCGGACGAAGCTAGAAGCAAAATCAAGGAAGCTAGTCTTCGTGGGATACGATGATCGCAAGAAGGGCTGGAAGTGCATGGACCCAGAGACGCGGAGATTTATTGTATCTCGCGACGTCGTGTTCGATGAGGTGACATCGTACAAGGGAAGTTCTGGTGTGGAGCTACCAGAAAGTAGGGTGGAGGAGCCGGAGAAAGCTGCGGAGAATCTTCAGGTGGATCTACCTGTGTCACCAGGTGGTCCATCAATTTCTAGTTCTGAGACGGAGGCTTCTGGATCAGGGAGCAGGGGAAGCAATGCTCCCAGCACATCTGGAAGGGGAGCTAGGGAAGAAGCAGCTGAAGAAAATGCGACTCAGGGGAAGGATCTAGGGAGGTCGAAGCGAGCGATCATTGCCCCTGATCGCTATACAGGAGGAACACATGGTGAGCTTTGTCTCTTGTTTCTTCGCTGGTCCCTTGGATGAGAGGGAGCCGTCGAGCTTTGAGAAGGCCAGAGGCATGAAGGAGTGGGACATTGCTATGCAAGAAGAGATGGCAGCTCTCGAGAAGAATGAGACCTTGTCTCTGGTGCCCAGGCCCAAGGGCACCACTCCTGTGACATGCAAGTGGGTCTTCAAGCTGAAGAAGAAAGCTGAAGGCAGTATCGAGCGGTACAAGGCTCGCCTTGTGGCTCGGGGATTCTTGCAGCAATACGGTGAAGACTATGAAGAGACATTCAGTCCGGTGGCAAAAATGACTTCAGTTCGATTCATCATTGCCTTGGCGGCGTTCAGTGGATGGGAGATTTGGAAGCTTGGCGTCAAGAATGCCTTCTTGTACGGCAAGATTGATAAGGATATCTTCATGGTCCAGCTGCCAGTCTTCGTGTCTGAATATTTTCCTGACTATGTCTGCAAGGTTAAGAAGGCCCTGTATGGGTTGAAGCAAGCGCCGAGGTCGTGCTATGGGAAGATCGCAAAATATCTTTTATTCTGTGGATTTGGTTCTTCAGACTCTGACTCGAGCTTGTTCGTCAAGAAGAGCGGGGAGCTTCAAGTCATCGTGCTACTTTACGTCAACGATATGATCGTGACGGGTAACTCAAAGGATGAGGTGGCAAAGCTTCAGGCTGAGCTATCTATCAGGTTCGAGATGAAGGACTTAGGTGAGCTCCACCATTTCCTTAGACTCGAGGTGCAGAGGAAGGAGAGTGGAGTGCTGGTATCCCAGGCTGGATATGCGGAGCGAATCATGGGGCGATTCGGCATGAAGGAAGGGAAGTGCATCTCTACACCTCTAGAGAAGGCCATGAAACTTCGAAAGGATAAGGGGAGGATTCTGCAAGATCCGATGGTGTTCTGAGCTCTGGTCGGGAGCTTGATCTATCTGACGATCACTAGGCCGGATATTGCATATGCAGTTGGCAGAGTGAGTCTGTATATAGCGGAGCCACGGATGCCTCATCTGCAAGCGGCCAAAAACACATGTCAAGGCGACCTCGGACATGGGTCTCCTGTACAGGAGGGATGCGGGCTTTGAGGTGCACGAGTACATGGATGCTAATTATGGGGGAGATTCAGATGATCGGAAGTCGACGTCTGGATTCGTCTTCATGGCGGGCCCCCCGGCTATATCATGGTGCAGCAAGAAGCAGGATTCCGTGTCGGTCTCCACCACGGAAGAGGAATACAAGGCTTCAGCCTTGGCAGCTCAGGAAGCCATATGGCTTAGGAGGTTGATGGGAGACGTCCATAAGGAGGTTCGGGAGCCGACTCTGCTCCGCGGTGACAATGAGAGTGCTCTCAAATTGGTGACTAATCCAGTTTGTCACACGAGGACCAAGCATATTGAAATCGAGCATCACTTCATTTGGGAGAAGGTGCTGGAGGGGTCTCTTTCGGTCGAGCATGTTAGGAGTTAGGACAACGTCGCTGACATTTTCACAAATGCGCTGGCGAAGGGGCCGTTTACACGGCTAAGGAGTTTACTGGGGATGTTTTCTACTTCCCACTTCAAGGGGGAGTGTTGAAAATGTTGAAGTGGAAGTTAGTGGAACTGGGCGGTCTGGGAGGTGGTTGTGCGGTCTGGTGTGACCGCACGACCTGGCGATCTGCTATGCGGTCTGACTGGTTTCGGTCTAGCCGCAGTCTCCTGGCATGACCGTTGTTCTGTGTCCAAGGTTGTTGAAGGTGAGTCCGCGCAGTCTGTCTGTGAGCGCGTGGCGGGTTGATTTCTTCAGGGTTGCGCGGTCTGTCTGTGACCGCGTGGCGGGCTAGCTAATTCAAGGCTGTGCCGGTCTGGTATGACAACACAGGTTGGTCCAGGTTTCTAGGAATCCGGTCTGATGGCTGTCCGGGGTTTCTGGTGCTGTTCGCGGAATAAGGCTCTTAGTCGCGCGGTCGATGTTCGCGGTCTCAGGAGGAGGCTGGTATGTGAACAGGTGTTCGCAGTCTAGTGGCGAACATGAAGTGTTTGCGGTCTCGTGCAAACACTAGTGGTGGGCGGCTTCTTGGCGATCTAATGATCTAATGTGGGAGTGGCGATCTCCCACGGTCTGTGTTGAAGCCGGCGAGCTCACCAAATGAAGCGGAATGAACTGTTGCTGATTGCGCGGGTTGACCAGTCTGGTCGCGCGATCTGGGGGTGGTGATCCTATCTCATAGGGTGGTGACTGGATCAGGTCTCACGCCTATAAATAGGAGCCATTAGCAGCAATAATCAGACACACCAAGTGTAAGCTGAGTTCACCTTAATTCCTGTGGTCTTTATTATTGTGACCGGGCGGTCTGCTGATTGAACTTTTCTTGTGCAGCTTCTGCGGATAGTGCGGGCAACAACGTTCACCTCTTCCTTTGAAAGTGATCGGGCGGTCTGCGGCTTGCAGTGTGGGTTGCTGGAGTTCAGGAGAATCAGTGGAGTTCAAAAGAAGGGTGCAGAGGCTCGACGGTCTTAGGTGTTGTTCGGTGATCGGAAGTAGTGTGCGGTCAGGCGGCTGGAAGAGGTCGGCATGGAGACCGCGCAGTCTGGAGCGGTCTCGCTTATCTTTCCTTCAAGCATTGTAATTTTCTCTTTGGTTTTGTGTACTGGCGAAATCATGTCTCGTCAAGTATACCCCGCCTTGTAATGAAGTTTATGCTATCAATAAAGACTACTTGTTTTCCTCCATGTGCTTCTAGTTGTTTGGCTTGTAATCTCTAAGATGTTTGATATCTCCTGCTCACTTCATAATGGTCTTCGGAAAAATTTCACATTTCCCAGCTGTCTTAGTGGCTCAGCTGAATCAATCCTGTCAATTTAGCTAATCTTACTACCAGAACATTAGTCCTTTTTAGATCTGCTAGTGTTATGTCCAAACCATGTCACTAGGATTATGGATGAGACAATATTATGAATCATTAACACAATACTTTAAATGCATAATTGTGACAATAGCATAACATCATAGATGATTGAAATAAGAAAAAATTTGACATTTATTCAACATTTAACATTCCTAGTTCAATCTTGAAAGCATTAAATTTGCCCTCATCCAATGGCTTTGTAAGGATATCAACAACTTGATTGTCAGTGGGGACAAATTCATGGCATATGTATTTGCATTCAACATGTTCTCTTATGAAATGATATCTTATCTCTCTGTGCTTAGTCCTGCTATGAGAGACAGGATTCTTAGCAATAAAGATAGCACTGGATGAGCCACAATAAAGAGGAGACTCACCTACCTTGAGGTTGTAGTCCTCTAACTGGTGTTGAATCCACAATAGTTGTGCACAACAACTTCCTGCAACAATGTATTCAGACTCAACAGTGAATATTGCCACACTTGTCTTCTTTTTACTGCTCCATGATATCAACCTTCATCCTAGGAATTGACAAGTGCCACTTGTGCTTTTCCCGTCTTCTTTGCAGCCTGCAAAATCTGCATCTAAAAATCCAGTTAGTTCAAAATCATTATTCTTAGGGTACCAAAGGCCAAGATGTAGGTTGCCTTTAAGGTATCTCAGAATCCTCTTTGCAGCTGAATAGTGAAATTCCTTAGGGCATGCCTGGTACCTAGCACACACACATGTAGCATACATAATGTTTGTTCTACTAGCAGTTAGATACATTAGGGATCCAATGATACACGTATACATGGATTCATCAAAGGCCTTGCCCTTCTCATCCTTGTCTAGGGAAGTGTTTGACGCCATGGATGTTTTCATGGTGGAAGCTGATTCCATCCAAAATTTCTTTATAAGCTCCCTAGTGTACTTGGTCTGAGAGATGAAGATTCCCTCATCAGACTGTTTCACTTGGAGACCTAAAAAGTACTTGAGCTCTCCCATACTGCTCATATCAAACTCCCCCTGCATAAGGTTGGCAAACCTTTTGCAATGGTTGTCATCAGTTGACCTAAATATTATGTCATCAACAAATATTTGGACTAGGAGACACTTGCCCCTTGTTTCCCTAAGAAACAATGTGCTATCTATCTTTCCCCTCAAGAATTTGTTCTTGATGAGAAAGCTAGACAATGTCTCATACCAAGCCCTGGGGGCTTGCATTAGACCATATAGAGCTTTCCTAAGTAAACACACATGAGAAGAGAGGGTTAGATGTACAAAACCTGATGGTTGTTCAACATATATATCTTCCTTCAAGTCACCATTGAGGAAGGCTGACTTGACATCCATTTGATACACTTTGAACCCCTTGTGGGCAGCATAAGCAAGGAATAACCTAAAAGCTTATAAGGTTTGAACAAAGTTATTCCCTCTTCTTGTCTATAGCCCTTGGCTACCAATCTAGCCTGGTTTTTGATGATTAGTCCATTTTCATCCTACTTGTTCCTGTAAATCCATTTGGTGCCAATAATGTTGTGTTCTTGAGGTTTAGGCACCAACTTCCATACCTTGCATCTTTTGAATTGAAGAAGTTCTTCTTCATTGCTTGAATCTAAAAGGTGTCTTGGTTGGCTTCTTCATACTTCTTGGGCTCCATTTGTGATAGGAAGCTCAAGAATATGGCTTCATTATGGGCCCTGCTTCTGGTTAATACACCTTGGTTCTGATCACTAATGATTTGTTCTCTTGGATGATCCCTTAGGTGTCTTGTAGCTATAGGAAACCTGACCTCAGTATACTTCTTCTACTGGTTCAACAACATCTTCAGTAGCCTGCACCTCTTCATCTTCAAGAATAGCAGCATCTGTGTTGGCTTTGCTGCTACCTGGAATGTATTGTATAGACATCTTTTCCATCTCCTTTTCATTTCCTGTCAAAACAGAAGATCTAGACCAGCCCTTATAGATTAAGATGGTCTCATCAAATACCACATGCATAGACTCTTCTACAATATGAGTTTTCTTATTATAAACTCTATAGGGGCTCTACTATGTGAGCTATATCCAACAAGAACCCCCACATTGCATTTCTCTGCAAACTTTGTTAATTGAGATTTTCGATTGTTTAAAATGTAGCATTTTGAGCCAAAGATTCTAAAATATGAAATTGTTGGTTGTTTGCCTTACAGAATCTCACAGGGGGTAATTCCATGAACCTTATTGATGGAAGCTCTATTGAGAACATGACATGCAGTATTGACTACCTCAGCCAAGGAATATTCTGGGAGTGAGGAGTAACTAAGAAATGTTCTCCCAGCTTCTATCAAGGTCCTATTCCTCCTCTCAGCCACACCATTTTGTTGCGGAGTCCTTGGGGAGGAAAATTCTTGGGTGATACCAAATTCTTGACAAAATCTTGTCATGACTTCAGATTGAAATTCTGTGCCATGGTCAGTCCTAGTCCTGACCACAATACATTGTAAGTCATTCTGAATTGCCTTGACATGGTTTATGAAGATATTTAAAGTATCAGACTTATTCTAAAGGAAGAATACCCATATATATTTTGAGCGATCATTAACAATCACCAAAGTATATAACTTCCCACCTAGGCTCTGAATTGGCAAAGGACCAAACAAGTCCATGCACAATAGATATAGACATCTTTCAGTGTCTTTGGAGCCAATACTTTTAAAAGTGGTCCTTGTTTGCTTACCCATTTAGCAGGCATGACAGAGACCATTTTTAATACATTTCAAGTTTGGACTATTCCTAACAAAGTTTTTAGAGAATAGTTTGAACATTGCCTTGTAGTTAATGTGGGCAAGTCTCTTGTGCCATTGAACATAAAGAGACTCATTTTCATTAGCCACCAAACATATAGATGAGAGATAATTACTGCATATAAAATCTAAACAGTACACATTGCCACTCCTAGTGCCTGAGAGAATAGTATCCAAGTCATTAGACTTTTTGATCAAGCACTTGTCATTGTGGAATTCAATGACATAGCCTAAATCACAAAGTTGACTTATGCTTACCAGGTTGTGTTGCAACCCTTCAACATAATCTACCCTTGTGATTGAAACTATGCCATTGGAGATCATACCATATCCTTTGGTAACTCCCTTTTCAGATCCACCAAATATTACTTTGGGTCCATTCTTCACAGCAGTGTAGTCTTGTAAAAGTCTTATGGTGCCTGTCATTTGCCTTGAGCACCCACTGTCCAAGTACCATATTTGTTTCAGACTGGTACTTGAACTCACCTGCAAGAAGAAGTTTAGTTACCCTTAGGAGCCCAAATAATTTTGGGTCATAGGTCCTTGTTAGCATGATAAATCGATCTCACACCTACATCAATCTTACCGGGAAGGTTCTTCTTTGCAAGAGGCACATTAGGATTGTGCCAATACTCAATGGAAAAGTGTACCATTTTACCACATCACCAACACTCATGAATGTTGTATCTCCTTTTATGAACATTTCTTGTGGGAAGAGCATCAATGTGCTTGTGTTCAGGAGGGGAGTAAGCAGCAGTGTTCTTATTTCTTTCAGCAAGGATCTGGCTGAAAGTTAAACTGTGGTAAGTCTTAGCAGCCTTTGTCTTAATAGAATCAGCTTGCTTTGGCTTGAGGGTTAGGCAAGATTTGATGGCATTAGACACTGAGCAGCTAGATTTGTCAACTGATTTGATAACAGTTATGTTCTTAGCTGGAATAAACTTGGAAGAACTGGCTTACTTACTCTTGAATGATGGGGCTGAAGTACCAAATACAAATGGTCCAGGTTGGGCCATTTGAATTTGCTCATAGGGATCCTTCATAGCACTCAAGACCATGCCCTTTCTTCTACTATGGTAAGGACTGTTTTCCTTCCTATAGGAGATTCCATTCTTCCAGTGACCATACATGCTTTCATGGTCATACCTGTTGGAGGGAAGTAACACCTTTTGAAAGGTGGTTTGAGGCTTAGCTACCCTTTTTCTTTTCTCCACTCCCTTCTCCTACATCCCTTTCATTGAATCCTAGTCCTCTCCTATTGGTTTGAGAGGAAAAAGTGTCAATAATAGGAAGCACAGATTTGGGCTTGGAGAATTGAGCCAGTAGGCTCTTTTCCTTCAGAAGCTTCACCTCAAGAACCTTGATGACCTTGTTCTTTTGGGATATGGTGCTCAAATGAACAATTATCATCCCATTTAGATGGCTAATTTCTCTACACATCTAAGCCATCATGGTAGGTGACTCAGTGCACTCTTTCTTATCCATCTTAAGGGAAGCAATCTCTTGGGCTTGCATCTTGGCCAGCTTTTTGCTCTTTTTCAGAGATTCCAAGAGAGCACCATATCTGTCAATCAATTGATTGACATCTTCCTCAGATTCTGAATCACTTCCACCAATTGATGAAGGTTCTTCAGATTCTAGGCTTGTCTCATAATCAGAGGAAGAGATGGGATGAATCAGTACTTGTTCACTATAAGAGTTGTTCTGACTTGCTTCCTCATCAGTGAGGGCCATGAGTCCAAATTTGACATTGTCCTCATCCTCCTCCTCTATGTCACTGTCTGAATGAGATAGAGGGGCCCTGATTCCTATCTTGGCAGCAGGAAAATCATCATCTTTTTCAGCTGCAAATAGCCCAATGTAGGCTTCCTCTTCATCATCTGAATCTAAAGTTGAGGATTCAGATTCACTCCAGCTCTTTCCTTTCTTTGCTAGGAAGGATTTTTCCCCCTTCCTATCTTTTTGGTGATGAGGCTTCTTGTCACCTTTTCCTTCCTCTTGACTGGACAGTCATCAATGACATGTCCAGGCCTGCTGCAACAATAACATATAATATTATTTGAAGGAAGTTTGCCAGGTTTAGATTCATACCTGTCACCCTTGGTGTGCTATCTTCTATGATCCCTTTTGGAGTGTAAGGAGGAGGAAGGCTTGTTCTTCCACCGCTTCCTCTTCATCATCTTCTTGAACTGCCTTGAGAAGATAACAAATTCCTCATTAGATGAGGAGCAGTCTGAGGATGATGTCTCAGAGTTTTCACTTTCAGCAGTCCTCCTTAGAGGAGACAGCATCCTGACTTTGCTTTTCTTGCAGCTGTCAGCTTTGAGAGCACCAGATCACTCCCTTGGGTGATCCTTTGTGGAGGTGTCCTCTTCCTTTCTTGTAGATATCTGCATCTCATAAGAGAGAAGCTTCCCAAACAGTGTATGAGTGGGAGTTTCACCTAGCTTGGCCACCTCCCTAATGGCACATATCTTTGTGTCCCAGTCTCTAGTTAGAGATCTCAGGAACTTGTCATTCAGCTCATAATCACTAAATACTCTCTCATAGGTTCTTAGCTCATTAACTATCCTAAAGAACCTTTCATAACAGACTGAGATGCTTTCTTGGCCCAGCTGCCTGAAAGCTTCATATTCTTGATTGAGTAGGGATTTTCTATCATCCCTCACCTCAGCTGTCCCATCCATATACACTACTAGTGTATCCCACATTTCCTTGGTTGTAGTGCAATGCACCAAGTTCTGAAACATGGAGTCATCAATTGCATTAACTATGATGTTTTGGGCTCTTTTGTCCATAGTGAAAATTGCAAGTTCATCCTTGGTCAATTCATTAAATGGCTTGACCACTCTCCTAGTTGGATCTATGGTGGAGGTAGTTTGAAAAGTGAAGGGACCTTGCTTAATAGTAATGTAGATCCTTGGGTCTGATTCATCCCTAAAAAATCTAACCCTTTGCTTCCATATGCCAAAGTTTTCTTTATTGCATATGGGCAAGTTCATGGTGCCCATCTCCTTCTGCAATCTAGTGGAGGCCATTGGATTCAGATAAGACTATTCCTTTATAGGATCTGGTCAGACAGTTATGTCATTCTCGACCAACCTCCCCCTGAAACCACTTGATAGTTTGTTAGGAAGTAGTCTTATTCACCTAGAGGGGGGGGGGGGGTGAATATGTCTCCTTTTATTTTAAGCATATAGCCTATTTGTTTTCAGGTTTTAGGTTAGTTATATATCAAGCACCCAAAAAACACACAATGGTTTATAGAGGTTCCTCAATACAGGTTGTCTTGAGTAGTCCGCTTTCCCCCTTCACCATTCTAACAATGAGTTAGATAAGGCCAACTCCTCCAAACTCAGCTCCAAGAGCTTACAACACAGATCCCTCAGGAACTCTCAGGTTTTCTCAAACCCTTCCTCGAGCTCAACAACCCTACCTCAGGCTCAACAACCCTACCTCAGATCAACCAAAGATCTTACACTCAAGCTGAACTCTCAGCTCTACTTCTCAGGACAGACTCAGGCAAATATTCCCTATAATCTCAGAACATAAAAGTTCCTACAGAAGTAATATTAATGATTATAACAAAAAATAGAAGAAATCAAGCCTTGGTCTTCTGTTGCAGAATAACTGATGTTGCAGTTTTGAAGCAGGGATGAGAATGATGACTCAACTCTGATTCTTCAAATCCTTCTTTTCAGATGATGAATGAGGATCAACTTGTCTTGACTTGATCAAGAACAATCAATCTCTCCTTGTAGCTTCAGGAAGCAGGAAGAGATCACTTGAGGGCAGCCGTCAATGGAACATTTAATTTCCCTTTCTTTTGTGTTGATTCGAGTGAGAGCTTTGAAAAATCCCTAATTCATCCTTTTATACTCCTCCAGTCTTCAACGACTATCAGAAGTCCCCCGACACAGCATGGAGAAGATTGGAGAATCATATCTTGCTTTTCAGCCACTTGCGCCAAAAGCAGAACCTGCCAGTACTTTTGAATCTGTCTCAGCGGTTGGGTTGAGACAGCTTCTAGTCTCAGCGGCTGCATGTGTCTCGTCTCAGAGGATCCATTAAAATAGACAGTTATCTCAGTGGATTTTCCTTATCTGCAGCTCAGCTGGCCAAGAATCCTTCTCAACGGCTCTTGGCCTTGTCTCAGCGGTTCAGCTGAGACATTGAGCTCGTCTCAGTGGTTCAGTCAGTAAACCTACTGAACTTGCTCCACACCTTGAACTAATCTGACCCTGCATGATTATGAGATGAAATAGGGTTTATCAAATACAACTTGTACTTAGCATTAAAGTGAGGCTTCTTCAAATCAAGAGAATATTGAGGGTAATATTCCCAACAAACACAATGGCAAACAAGATCAAATACAAGTAGGATTTGTTATTCTCAAATCAAAGGGATGCGGAAAACCATGTTCCAACATACTGAATTATGTAGGGGTACCGTGACGACGTGTGCGTTACACTAACGGAAAGACGTTCAACATAGAAGTTAAAATAACATGGGAGGGCTCCGACCAAAAGCGAACGAAAAGGGGTCGGTGGGATCTCCAAATATGATAGATAAAATATGCGGGACTCGATACAATGTCCTTAGGACCTACCTCTCCAACAAGCACACAACTCACCGTAAGCCGGACTCGATACAACGTCCTTAAGACCTACCTCTCCAACAAGCACACAACTCACCGCACCTCCACAAGCATCTATTCCATCAATCGATTCATTTCAAACGCAGCGGCAATATTTCGGAGCGACGATGAACATTCAAGCGGCGATAAAGCTTTAGTTGAGATTAACTCCCTTGTTAACGCCAAGTGCGCCAATCTTGGAGAGCAAACCAAGGCTAGGCTGAGTTTTGCTACCGCACCAGATCTACCTGATCCGAACAACAAGAGATTCAATAACAACACTTAGATTTCAGATTTTTGCGAGCGAGAAAATTAAAATCACGGATAAAACGATTCGACAAAACCTCCACAAACTAAAGCGTAGAAAGAATCACTAGCAAGGAGAGGGGATACCCAACCAAGAAGATGAACACACAAGATAAGGTGGGAGAATCTCTCTCTCCACGATTCCACCGGCGTCGCACCGAACGGAGAAGCACCCTTTCTTCCTTGGAGTCGCACCGCGGATGTCTCGCCGGAGTCACACCGAAGAGGATGGAGGGAGGCGGCCTTGGAATCACACCAAGAGAGGAGGGGGGGGGGGGGGGGGGGGGGGGCGGCAAGGAGGAAGTTCTTCCTTTGGCCGAAATTTCCAAGATGAGGTTTTAGGGTTTTAATCTTCAATCCCTTCATTCCTTCATAAAGACCCCTTTAAATAGGAGATTACACAAAATCACAACCATCCATGATGGAGATGAAATATCATCCATCCGCACGGTTAAATACACACCAAAATGAAAATAAAAGTTCAAAATTAAAATTACAACCATTTTAATAAATATAAAATTATCATCTAGCATGAAATAATTTTATATTTATATAATATAAAATAAAAGTCTAATTTTTCATGGCGGTTTTGGCACGCCGCGGGCGGAGATTATAACGCGGTCGTCCATCAGCATCATCATGGCACCTCAGATCTTTGTGGCGCAGCGCCTCGGCAGCCGGGTCATCATCATCAAGGAGTGTCGGAGGGGACGCGCCATCAATCCTCCCCCACTCAAAATCAAGCATCTCTGATGCGTGGTCCGAGAGGTAGAGGCGGAGAAGGTCAGCATCCAGTCGTTGAAGCTCCGTCGCGAGGACCCGAGAATCGTCTGACGGAGGGCGATCACGCCAACGGATGAGGAAGCGGTAAGTAGCGCCCTCCGAGGTAGTAAGTGGCTCCGCAGCAAGTATCATGTCCGGAGTGAGAAAAGTCTTCGGAAACCTGGGGAACATATCAGCAGTAGGAATAAAAGTATGCGACTTACCATCCAGTGAAATACCTGTGGGAACCGATCGAGAGAGGTCATCCGTACTACCACTCCCTGATGAGTCCCATTTATATATATATTTTTGGACTCATTTGGGCTGATATTCTAGTGTTTGCACCACATTTTAGGCACGTTTTCATTCATATGTACTATTCCATGCTAGGTGCACTATTAAGCCCATTTCAGTGTGCAATTGCATTCCTTGTCGTTGGGGGGTAAGCACATTGTGCTCCCCTTCCCTTCTTTTATGTGTTGTGATGCTGGACGTGTATTCCCAGCTGTTATATCTTGTATGCAGATGACCGGATCGTCCCGTTTTCCCCAGAAGTAATATATGTGCATATCGCACGGTCGTGCGTTTCCTTGACGCGCGGTCTGTGCGGTCATGCGTTTGTGTCTGGGAAGAAAATGGAGCGTTGGGGTTTACTCGTGCGTTTTAGCGCACGGGCGGATTCGCCTGTGCGTGAGTAAAACGCACGGTCGACCTGTATCTTTGTGATTTCAGAGCGTCGGATTTTACCCGTGCATTTGAACTCACGGACGGCGTTGGTCGTGTGTGTACAAATCGCACAGGCGGCGCAGCATCTTCTCCAAGCCATATTTTATCTGTTAATATCGCACGATCGTGCGTTCGACCGTGCGTGACCAATTTTTAGCCCGTTTCCTATAAAAAGTAGGAATCGAGGCAGTCAACGAGAGGACGACCGGGAGCGATTCAGAGGGAAGGAAATCTCTTCCTTCCCGCTGCTCTTGAGGGGTGAAGGCTTCTCCTTTATCTCCTCCACGATCAAGGCCATTTCCGGTGATTTCCACCTCCATCCTTCCATCCGGGAGCACTAGGAAGCTTCATCCACCATTAGTTCAAGCATTGCTTTCCAAGGAGACCAAGGAAGCGCTGCAGATCGTAGGAGCGGTGACAGCCTCCTTTGAGCCAAGCTCACCATCTGAGGGCCGAGTATGGAGAGAGCCCGACAACCTCTCATTCCGGCCGTGAACCCAAGACGTGACTTCTTCTTTGTGGTCCTCTCTAACCTTTAATGCTTGCACTTTGTTTTTGTGTTGTATGAATACTTGTTAAGTTAATCTTAAGGATTATTGCTTTTGTTCATATGCACTGTTGTTGTGGTGGCATGAATAGCCCCTTTGTTCCTAGTGATTTTCTGAGTTACGTTGTGGGTGAAGCCACTAGCAATTGCTAGTGGTGATGTTTTGAGAAGAGGTGTGTGCGACCCTCAACCGTCATAGTGATATTCCGTCCACGCGCCTTCCGAATCACGGCATCGCGGCCGTTGCATCCATCTCGCCGTGCGAAGCGGAGTTTTGACCCGCATCTTTCTTCATTCTGCAATAGCGTAGGAAACCAAATAAAACCCCCCGTTGTTACTCATTAATCCTTTTAACGTATTTCCTGGTTTGGGCAAATTGTACTACCTAACTTGCGGTCCTTTGAGAACGATATTCGGGGAGTCCCTCCCTATTTTATTACTTGAGCGACCGGTGCACTGCATTTGTATCGCATTTCGTGCCTACTAATTAGCAGTGCCGAAATAGCGCATCTAGTTTTTGGCGCCGTTGTCGGGGACTGTAAGCGTGTTTGATTTGTTTTTATTTGGAAATTTGTTTTAAGGTATTCTGTTTTTCTTCAGTATGTTATCTTTGTCTTCTGTATCATGTGGGCACATTTGAATATCCGATGTCGCTGGTGTAGGGACACATCCCACGCCAGTGATAGGTGTCCCAAAGAGTATGGGGTTGTTCAGAAACCGTACGGAGCCCATAAATCTTTCGGCTACTCTGCTGCACCTTCGTTATCGCAGCTTTACACGGCTGCCGCACCTTCGGTGCCGGCAATGCTGGTAAAGCACTGCCTATTTTGCAAAAGCAGAGAGCACGCCTTGAAGGACTGTGCTACTTATCTTCGTGAATTGGAGGATGACGATGAGCCGGATATCCGGATCGTCCCATCTTCAAATTCTGTGAGCACAGTTTCTTCCTCTGATTACGTGTCATTTCCACCTTCACCTTTTGAAGGCTTTGGAATAGACACGTACGTTAGTGTTCCTCATGACTCCGTTTCTGATGCGACCTCCCATATTTCTTCGGTTCATGCACCACTTTGCGTGGATTTGTGCCCTTGCGAGGAGAGTGAGCCCGAACACTTAAGCAGAACGTCCTCTCCCGCCGCGCACGAATTTACATCCGTTGCTGATATTCTCATTGAGGTCACTTTGCAGGATGTTGCAGACCTGCGCAATGTTGTGCCCACTCTCATGGAGGAGAACAGCCTTGATTGTGCTGAAGCAACCGCTTCGGTCCAGTGCGAGGAAGTCCAAGTTATAGAGGAGGCATTGCGTGCGCTGTGGATTCTAGTGAAATCTTCGATGGTATCACCAATTTGTTATTGTCGCACCCCATGGGGGATGAAGCCGGGATTGTCCCCTCAGATGAGATTTCTCTTAGTTTTTCATCAATTTTATTTCTTGACCCTGCTCTCGTCTCTTCTCCTCTGCAGGACCACATTGTGGAGCCAATTCTGTGGGTGTATGAGCCTGTAACGAGGCCTAGCATTGAAAAGAATCCATTGCAGGTGGAGCTAGATACGGGGAGCTTCACAACATTTACTGTGCCCTTGCCTGACATCCATGTCAGACATAATTTTCTCACTGGTATTTGGGCAACTGTTTCATCCCCACGCCGGTACAAACTACCGAAGCATGAGCATGAACGATTACCTGACCATTTTCTCTTTCATTCACCTATTAGTTATCCTACAATTCAAGTGCTTGAATAAGTACTGTCGGGGGGACATGTAGCCCAACAGTTATCTAGGTGTAGGAGTAGCTAATTTAGGTTTTATCATCTTTAGTTTTAACTTATGTTTGCTTTTAGCAATTGTTCTCTCCTGTTTGTGTAAGTTTGCGTGCACCGCGTGCCCTGAGGAGTTAGTAGTTAGGCAATTTTTGTCGGTGTGCTCTTATTTGTTCCCTCCGTCCTTGATTGTTTCGTGTGAAATTTTTCTGATTTCGCCGACTCGCAAAAATTGGAGAAATTTTGCTGAAATTTACAAACGCACGATCAGGTCGGCCGTGCGCATTGGTATCGCACGACAGTGCGATTTTCGGATTTCATAAGTCGGCCCTAGCCCCGTCAAAAATTGCACGCCGGCTTTTCTTCCTGAGCTCTCTTCTCCCGTGCGCCTCGCAAAACCCTTCCTCGCCCGTGCGTTCTCTTTCTTCCCTTCTCCATTGTATCCTACGTCTCCTCTTCCATTCATCTTTATCACCTTTCCGTAGCTTGCAAGTAGTGCTAAATGGGAATCAAGAAGGCTGTAAGCATGTTCCGCCGCGGTGGAGGAGCCTCTTCTTCGTCGAGACCTGCTGAAACCAGTGTTGAGGCGATGCTGCAGTTTGGGAGGCCTGAGTTTCTGGAAAGGTACAACTTGCTGCGTCAAAAGTCTTTCCTTGATCATCGCATCGTCTCTATATCGGAACTCCAAAAGATCGAGTTAGTGGCGGCGGTGAATAGGCTTCTCCATGTGGGTTCATGGGGAACCCTCTTCTCCATCATGGAGCTGGGTTACATTGAACTCACACTTGAGTTCCTTTCCACCTTCCGCATCATTGACTACCTCGATGAGGAAACTGGAGAGACCACGTCGGTTTCGTTCCGGATGAAAGGCCGCTCCTATACCATGGGTGTTGGCCAACTGGCGGTTTGCGCCGAGATTTACACCAAAGATGAACTCCTCCAGACGGACATTGTTAGCCGTCCGAATGAGTTCCCGGATGGGGTATCTCCTAGCGAGTTATGGCAGTCCATCACGGGACGGAATCAGTCGTATGTGGGTCGTGCTGCAAAGTCGACCCACATCATCTCTCCTGAGCTCCGCTTCGTCCAGCATCTGATCGGGCACAACATCAATGCTCGTGCCATGAGTCAAAATGTAGCAGGATGGCAGGATCTTCTTTATCTTTACAGCATGCGTCAGGGAGTGCCCCTCCATCTGGGGCTAGTGCTCGCTCAGTACCTTCTTCAGCAAGCCACATACCTTCCCTTGAAGGCTATCGGAGGTTCTCAGTACATCACCAGAATTGCCAAGGGGCTTGGGATTTGGGATACACTTCCCCCTATGACACAAATTTCCGAGGGTTCCAGCATCACCATAGCCATGATGATAGCTTTTAAACTTGTCAAAAGAGTGAAGGTAGGCCACAATTGGCGTTTCGAACTCTATGGAGCCGGGCCTGAACGTGAGGAGAGACGCGATCATACTGACACTGCCGGACCTAGTACTACGGCAGGGATGCGTGAGCAGCCTTCTACTACTCCCCACTTCGCGCACCCGGATGCTCAATGGCAAGCCCCGTGGCCCAACATCGAGCAGCACTATCCGGAGTTTTATGAGAGATTTTTACGCATGGAAGATACCATGGCCATGCAGTACGAGCTCTCGTCGCGGATTGGTGCGCATCTGGGAGTCGTACCTCCGGATGTCCCTGCCCGAGCTTCTGTTTTTGGATCTAGGCGGCAGCGTACTCCTCCTCCTCCTCCTCCTCCTCCTCCTTCACATTCGTCTCCACAATCGCCGTCGTGATGATTTCATTGCAGCTTCCTTGGAGATGTGTCTTCTTAGTTAGTTTTGTTTATGTTAAACTAGTTTGTGTTGTGCTTTGATTGTGTTCTGACATTATTCAGCTAGGGCATCGCCCATAAGGTGTGAATCTGATATCGTGTCTTGTTGTTATATCATGCGTCTTTGCTGTTTTGTTTTATTTTATGTGTTGTGGAAGAATCTTTTTTACTACTACCGCTTAAACAATGATTAATATAGGTATTTGGTCCACCTTAAAGGATGTTAAACAAAAGGGCTTCTTGGGAGACAACCGATGGGAACCACCCGGTTCCGCCTATATTTTTAATCCTTTTGCGTATTGTTATTTCAGTTTTGCTGACATTGTAGGTGAAGCTATGCTCTCGCGTGGAAGGAGATTTATTTTTAAAGAAATTGGGATTACCGCACATCTGACATGCTCCTTTGTGAGCATAGGTCAACTCTTCCCCTCTCTTACTTATGTTTGAATTGCTTATTTTAGATGTTCTCAATCAAGTCTGGGGGAGAGAGCGAGCTGTGCACGTGCACACACGTTGCATGATATGCTAGAATGTGCTGAGTTAGGATTTATATTTTGTTGCATACACTTGCACCTAGTTCACGCGCACTTGATCACACGTGCTTATTGGGTATCGCTGCAAGGTTTTCCCGCTCATAAGAATTGAATTATTAGTGTTTGAGTGAGGAGTAGAGAAAAATGTTGACTCGAGTAGTGCTCTAGTCATGTGCTCCCGTCACGGCTAGAAATTCGATTAGGGTAGAATAAAATTCAGAGTTATTATGTAATTATTTCTGTTATAGTAGATGAAATTTATTTTACTTTAGTGGTGAATCCGGTGAATCCAACGGTAGCAATAGGTCGAGTGTAGCTGACTAGTAGTAGCTTATTACTAGGGTCGAAAGGAAGGACAACCTTTCTCGGTGGCTAGAACTTGCACTAGGCGACTCTCGACACAATTGTGTTGAAGTACTCGTCATGAAATGTGATATATGCCATCTCTTGATCCATTTGTGCTTTTGAAATCCTTACCTATGTAATCACCATTGCAAGCCCATTTGAGCCTACCCTTCCTCCTTTTTTAGCTCCACTAATAATTTAACCAAAGCCATACGGCCGAACCTATGTTCGCACCAACCGTTGAGCTAAAAAAAATTTCTTTCTCGATCGCATTTGGTGTCATCTATGTTATGTATGGCAGCTTTGATTTAGCTAAATGAGCCATTTTATTGTGCTTAAAAATGTTCCTTTGCCGAAATGAGGAAAGAAAAGAAAAGAAAAAAAAATAAAAGAGTTGTGCAAAAATAATTTTCTCTCGACAAATTGTATTTATATCTGGCTCAACACGCACCTTGTGTTCTGTTGAAGTCTGGGGGTGCTGCGTAACTTCTGAAAATGTTGTGGTGGTGATTGTACTTCTCTTGAGTGCTCAGGTTGTGTTGAGTGCGATGCCCATCGTCCTTCTACTTACTTAGCCTATACTCAACCTAAGCCCAATAATTGCCTATAAGTCCTATTGATTTTAGACACGAGTCGTCTCATACAGTAGAGATAGTGCGGACGTGCAAGCCTATGGACACTGACTTTGATGGATTTCTTAGGAGATTGTCCCTAGCTTCGATTTGAGTAATACTTTACTCATAAGTCACACTATTTTCCCTTCTTGCGCGACCGAAAGATTCACCAGGATTCACCATCCAAGTAAAGTAAATTCCAAACTACTGTATTAGAAATAATTAGATATAATCTTGAGTTTAGTTCTGTTCTAATGCATTTCTATGCACGAGAGCATGAGACTTCGCATTGTTCTCTACCGCTCAAACTCATGCTAACATCCAATTGTTACGACAGGAGAGCTGAGTAGTTTGCCTGAGACTGCAAATGGTTAAGTCTGGGTGTGTGATGAGTCCCATATATATATATATAAATATATATATTTTTGGACTCATTTGGGCTGATATTCTAGTGTTTGCACCACATTTTAGGCACGTTTTCATTCATATATACTATTCCATGCTAGGTGCACTATTAAGCCCATTTCGGTGTGCAATTCATTCCTTGTCGTTGGGGGGTAAGCACATTGTGCTCCCCTTCCCTTCTTTTATTTGTTGTGATGCTGGACGTGTATTCCCAGCTGTTATATCTCGTATGCAGGTGACCGGATCATCCAGTTTTCCCCAGAAGTAATATCTGTCCATATCGCACAGTCGTGCGTTTCCTTGACGCACGGTCTGTGCGGTCGTGTGTTTGTGTCTGGGAAGAAAATGGAGCGTCGAGGTTTACTCGTACGTTTTAACGCACTGGCGGATTCGCCCGTGCGTGAGTAAAACGCACGGTCGACCTGTATCTTTGTGATTTCAGAGCGTCAGATTTTACCCGTGCGTTTGAACACACGGGCGGCATTGGTCGTGCGTGTATAAATCGCACGGGCGGCGCAGCGTCTTCTCCTAGCCATATTTTATCCGTTAATATCGCACGGTCTGCGCACGATCGTGCATTCGACCGTGCGTGACCAATTTTCAGCCTGTTTCCTATAAAAAGCAGGAATCAAGGCAGTTAACGATAGGACGACCGGGAGCGATTCAGAGGGCGGGAAATCTTTTCCTTCCCGCTGCTCTTGAGGGCTGAAGGCTTCTCCTTCATCTCCTCCACAATCAAGGCCATTTCCGGTGATTTCCACCTCCATCCTTCCATCCGGGAGCACTAGGAAGCTTCATCCACCATTAGTTCAAGCATTCCTCGCCAAGCAGACCAAGGAAGCGCTGCAGATCGTAGGAGCGGGGACAACCTCCTTTGAGCCAAGCTCACCATCTGAGGGCCGAGTCCGGAGAGAGCCCGACAACCTCTCATTCCAGCCGTGAACCCAAGACATGACTTCATCTTTGTGGTCCTCTCTAACCTTTAATGCTTGTACTTCGTTTTTGTGTTGTATGAATACTTGTTAAGTTAATCTTAAGGATTATTGCTTTTGTTCATATGCACTGTTGTTGTGGTGGCATGAATAGCCCTTTGTTCCTAGTGATTTTCTGAGTTACGTTGTGGGTGAAGCCACTAGCAATTGCTAGTGGTGATGTTTTGAGAAGAGGTGTGTGCGACCCTCAACCGTCATAGTGATATTCCGTCCACGCGCCTTCCGAAGCACGGCATCGCGGCCGTTGCACCCATCTTGCCGTGCGAAGCGGAGTTTTGACCCGCATCTTTCTTCATTCTGCAATAGCGTAGGAAACCAAATCAAACCCCCCATTTTTACTCATTAATCCTTTTAACGTATTTCCTGGTTTGAGCAAATCGTACTACATAATTTGCGGTCCTTTGAGAACGATATTCAGGGAGTCCCACCCTATTTTATTACTTGAGCGGCCGGTGCACTGCCGTCGTATCGCATTTCGTGCCTGCTAATTAGCAGTGCCAAAATAGCGCATCACTCCCCAACCCATTAGAAGATTTGGTGGAAGGAGAAGACGTCAAGGAACTCAACTCATGTGGAGGCGATACGAACATCGTTAAATCCGAGACGTTAAAAATAGGGAGATTCCCCATTCGACAGGCAAATCCAAAACAAAAGCGTTGTCACCTATTTTCTTGATGATCCGAAAAGGGCCGGCGCGCTTAGGTGCTAACTTTTTAACGGTGCCAGATGGCAAACGTTCGGGAACTAATCGTACTAAGACCAAATCGCCAACCTTGAAGTGTGACACTCTGATGAGTCCTGATTATATACACCTTCATGGACTCATCCGGGCCATTATTTAGTCAATATCACGCACTTTAGCCTTATTATAGTTTATAATTGATAACCCATGCTAGGTGCACATTTTGGCCCACTTTGGTGTGTTTTCGTGTTTATTTCCTTTCATAGTACTCATATGTTGTTAAGTGCCACTTTCGGTGGCTAGATCTGTGTTTGTGCTGGAATAGGAGGCGTGCAAGTGTTTCCGGTGCAATTCTGCACAGGAACACTGCGCACGATCACTTGTTCTAGTGCGCACGACCACTGGTCGTGCGCCACTGATCGTGCGCACTTAGCCCCTTTTTACGAGTTCTGTCTGGTGCAGTGCGCACGCCCATCAACTCCAGTGCGCACGACCACCGGTCGTGCGCCACTGTCCGTGCGCACTTAATAGTAATTTTATGAGTTCTGTCTCACCTATTGCGCACGACCACCGACGCTAGTGCGCACGATCAACGGTCGTGCGCCACTGGTCGTGCGAGCATTTTATTTTATAATTTCATCTCTTGCAGGTTCTGTCCAGGCAGTGCGCACGATCGCAGGATTCCAGTGCGCACGACCACTGGTCGTGCGCCAATGATCGTGCGCAGTGTTTAATCCAGCGCCTATTTATTGACCTGTTCGCGAATTAGGTCGGGGACACGCAACTCTGCTCCGTTCAGTCCGCCGTTTTCGCCGTTTTCAGGGGATTTTCACCCCCTAGGCCTCCTCCATCATCCAAAGGCTTAAAGGAAGGGTTCCTACACTCACTTTGACCGCTAAGGAAGAGGTTCTCCGCAATAGATGTGGCCGGATTGTAAATCGCTGGAGAAGACGGGTCCATTGGGAGGTGTGACAGCCCTCTTCTACCCCGGACGCAGTTGGGACCGAGCTAGGACGCGGATTGACAACCCGGTGCTTCCTACCGTAAATCTACAACGAGACTCCAGATTCGGTCGTATCTCCTGCCTTTTTCCTCTATTTTTGTGGTTATGTGTGATGTATTCTCTTTATCTTGATGATGAACACTATGAATCATGCCTAATATTGCTTATTTCATGTTTATGAAATTATTTTGTTCATTTGTGTCATTAAGGTGCGCCTTATTTCATTTTCCATTCCACCGCCACGATCGGTGCCGCACTAGCAATTGCTAGTGGCGTGCTTGACGAAGAGGTGCTCGCGACCCTCACTCCGCTTGCCTTCTCGTCCATCCGCTCTTTCGACGCAGCGCGCTCAAGGCCTGCCTAGTCTCCATCTCACCAATCGAAGCATTGCATAGCAGCATTGCATAGGAGTAGTGGTAATATTTATTTTAAGTATTCACAAACCCCCAAAGCCCTTTCATTTGCATTCCGCCTTTCGCAGGACTTCAATCTCAAGTCCTTCCTCGATAATAAACTCCACCTTACTGTGTTCCTTGAGAGATTCGATACTCGGGGATTACTCCTCGTTTTATATTACTTGAACGATCGGTACACTGCCGTTTCGTGCTGTAGTCGAGCTACCGCCTATAGCGGTGTGTGAGATTTGCGCCATCAAGTTTTTGGCGCCGTTGCCGGGGAACACAGTCGTGTGAGTTTTCTGGAGAGGGAGAATCTGAGAGAGAAGCCCTTTTCATTTGTAAATTGCATCTTTTATTTTTATTTCTGTCTTTTTATTCCTTTTTCTTGATTTTATCAGGTTGCTTTAGTAATTTTTGTTAGGAGAAGTATTTTGCACATTTTGTTTGAAGCGTTTTATCTTCATATTATGTGGGCACAATTCAATTTCCGTTGCCGTTGGTGTGGAGCTACCTCCCACTCTAGTGATGAATGCCCTACGGAGAATAGTAGGCATAATTCTTCTCGCCCAGCATATGGAGCACCGACTTCGTCTGGTACCTCTTATGGTGCGCGTAAGTCTTATGGCTACTCTGCTGAGCCTTTACCGTCGTACTTCTTTTCGGCTCCAGCCCCCGCTGTGCCAAAGAAGCCCGCTAGGCAGTGCCAGTTTTGTCGGAGCACAGATCATGCCCTGAAGGATTGTGCTGCTTTTCGTCGCCAATTGGATGAGGATGACGAGCCGGATATCCGGATCGTCCCAACTCCTAACTCTTGCGGCACACCTTCAACATCCGGTTTTGTGTCTTTGCCACCTTCACATCTTGAAGGGTATGGCGTTGACACAGTCACCAGATGTGTGGCTGATTTGGGCACCGACATGGCTGAATCTATTCTCCCAGTGCATCCACCACTTCTTGTGGAACCGATTCTTCCCGCTGTTGTGCATTCTACGCTCGTCTCCGACGACATTGTCGATGAGGTGTCACAAGAGGAGGCGGTTGATCTTAGTGTTGTGCCTATTCCTATGGAGGAGGACAACCTTCTAGGTGAAGAGGAGTTTTCCTCAACACCGGTGGAGGAAGTCCAAATCCTAAGCCTGGCCACCGTTGATCCCACCGACTCTTGTAGCATTGATGACAATGCTAACATTATTTTACTTCCCCAACCTGATGGGAGTGAGACCGGGACCACTCCCCCGATTGATGTTTATTTATGTCCTTCGTCTTCTTTAGTTCTTGATCCCCCTTCTTCATTCGAGCCGGTGCAGGTTGAGTCCGTACAGGTGCCCCAGGAGGACTTGGAGCTTTGTGCTCAAGTCAATGATGAGTGTATCCTTTCATGTGAGGAGGTTGATCCTTCCTCCATAGAGGAAGCCTCACTCATTGCCTTCTCCTCCTGCGGACCTGCTGTGGACGATACCTTGCTGTGCAAGGATAGTTTTGGTGAGATGAGTGAGGACCAGGCCTCCTCCTCTTCTTACTTTCTTTTCCCTCTACTTGTGTTTAGCAGGTATTATTATTTAGGTAGAGGGGTGACTGTTCTGTCTCCGTATCGGTACCCGCTACCGATGCGCATATTAGAACAGTTACCTGTGCACTTTTCTTTCCATAAACCCATTAGCTAGAACTTTTATATATTCGAATAAGTCGTGCTGGGATGACATAAACCCCAGTAGTTATCCTTATTTTTCCTGAAACTTTATTTTGTTTGATTTAGTTGAGTTTTTGTTAAGGCTATGAATGTCTCGCTGCGTGTGCTGACTCTTGTTTGTGCGTAAACTGCATGGTGATTGGCGTTTTCACTAAAAATTTTGGCCGCTGAAAAAATTCCTATTGCGCACGATCACTGGTCGTGCGCACTACTTATCGCGCACGATCACTGGTCGTGCGATCGGCCCAGATTTTTTTTTTAAAAACCCGTCCGCCCGAGCCTTTCACGCACGACCTAGGGTTCTTCTTCGCGATCGCCCGTGCGCCGTTCTTCCCCTTCGCCGCCGATCGTGCGCCTCCTTCCCTTCCTTCCGGTGAGTCCATTTCCTTCCTCTTCCTTTCTTTGCTCTCCTTTGCCCGCCTTCCGCCATGAGCTCTAGGGATCGCCAAAATGTCTACCAACGCTCCGGCCGCACTTCCGCCTCTCCCGCTCAGATCCTTGCTAGGATGGCTACCTTTTCCAAAGATTCGCACACAAGGCGATTCAATTCTCTCAAGGAGAAGCCGTTCCTATCGCAACGTCTAGTGGATTGGAACGAATTGAACTCTATCGGCGACAATGGGGAGTTGGGGGCGGCCGTCCTCCAACGTTATTCTTTCGATCATTGGAGTGGGGCGCTCGGGTGCGATGATCTCGGCTACCGGGAGCTCACCTTGGAATTTCTTTCTACATTTGAGTGGGAAGTTTTGCCCTCCGGTCAACGTCCGGGAAAGTG
Organism: Dactylorhiza incarnata; assembly: GCA_033032865.1. NCBI lineage: Eukaryota > Viridiplantae > Streptophyta > Magnoliopsida > Asparagales > Orchidaceae > Dactylorhiza > Dactylorhiza incarnata. The sequence goes on along the minus strand of JAWHQI010000430.1, from coordinate 301,353 downwards.
TTCTTTTCGGATTTTGGGCAAGGTTTTCACTCTCTCTTTATCCGAGTTGGCGGTGTGCGCTGGATTCTACACTGAAGCCGAGGCCGCGACGATCCCGTTTCTGGACTTGGACGTCTCCTTCCCTGATGGGGTTACTCCGCGTGCCGCGTGGTGTGCCCTCACGGGTCGTGATGAGGAATATGTGGCCAGAAAAAGCAAATCCACATGGATCGTCGCACCTGCTCTCCGTTACCTGCAGCACGTCCTCAGCCATTCTCTTGTTGCCCGTGCGCTTAGTCAGAATGTAGTGGGGTGGCAAGATCTTATCGCCCTCTATAGTATGGAATTTCGGCAACCTTTGCATCTCGGCTACATGTTGGCTTTCTTCTTCCACCACGAGGCCACCTACGGTCTCACTGGTGCCATTGGCGGTGCTTACTACATCACCCGCATTGCCAAAAGCTTGGGGGTTTGGAGTCATCTGCCTCCGATGGTGCAGGTGACAGCACCCTCCTCTATCACGCGGGCCACCATGGTGAGTTTCCACTTGTTGCGGGTCGTGGGGAAGAAGAATAGCAAACGTTTTGTGGTTGTGATGCCTGGAGATACGCCTAGGGAGAGGCAGGGTGACGAGGAGCAGGGAGAGCCGGCTGAGCCGCCGAATACTCACCGAGAGGTAGTTCTTCCGCAGCCGCGGAGTCATTCATCTCAGCATGGGCGGAGAGCCAAGGAGGAAGGCAGTTCTTCAAGAGCACCGGAAGTGCCCAGTTTTGATCGACGCCTCTCCGATCTGGAGGCAAACCAGTACTGGCTCACGGACTTCGTTTATCAGCAAGCGCTGCGGGGCGGACTAAATATTCCTCCACCTCCGGGTCGTGCCGCTTCATCTTCCCGCCGGTCGCCGCCTGTTGTGGTTATTGACAGCGATAGCGACGACGAGTGATCTTTTCCCCCGCATGCGAGCTATTCTTGGCTATGTTGTCTGTTTTTCCCTTGTTGTTTTTTCTTTTCTTTTAGGTCTTTTGTCAAGACATTTGAACTCTTGCTCTTGTTATGTTTGTAATAATAACACTTTGTTTATGGAATGCTCCTCTGGGCATAGTTTTATTTATTCAGCTTTTTCTGTTCGCTTATTTTGTGTGCGAGTGGTCAATATTAATTGCAGGAATAGGTTTACCCCATGGGTGATAACCCAGATTTCTTGATTTGTTGTGCTCTCACTTGTTTTAATCCAGTTTTTACTATTTTTGTTGTTCTAGTATCTAATTTCCAGGTGGCCTTGGTTCCTTGAGATGGCGGATGTTGCGGACTATTTTTGATCTTATCGCCAATCGTCTGGTATGCTCATTTTTGAGCATTGGGTAACACTTCCTTCCCTCTTTTAGCTTCAACTTCTAGATATATTGCTTAGCTTAAGTCTGGGGGAGCGAGTGTTGTTATCCACTGTGCACGAGTTGCATTGCATGCTAGATGGTTGATTTTTGTTTATCATTCTCATTATCATTGTTTTCTTGCTTCACATACCATTTCACCCACTTGAGTGTGTGCTTATCTTGTTGTGTTGTTCCGTTTAAGCTAGTCTGGTTGGAAGGTGAAATAGGCTATTAACACAGGAATTATTATTTGGAGCGCAGTGTCGACTCATGTAGTGTTCTAGTCGCTTCGCATGCTATAGTAGAATTTGCGTAGAATTAGATTTTCTTTATGCATTTAATTTATGTGCAGTATCTCTGCGTAAATTTAGATTTAATGTACTCAAGTGGTGAATTCGAATGAAATTGATGATAACCCGGTGTTGTGTGTGTGCGGTCGCTAAACGTGTGTTGCTCGAGTCAGGAGGAAGGTTTATCTTTCTCGTGGGCTAAGAACTTGCCCCAAGCGACTCTTGAAGCATGGGTGAGAGCTACTTGTTGAGTCAAGCATGATGTAGGCCACCATTTGGCTAGTTTGAGCTTTGTTATTCCATGCCCCTTTCATTCGCCTTTGCAAGCCAAATTTGTGCCTACCATTTTTTTTGTTCAGCTCCTCCTCATCCACCAAAGCCTGAAGCCTATCCTACGCCCGCAACCAAAAAAATGTTTTAACTGTGCTCATAATTTCCAACTTGTGTGGTGTGTGGTGTCATTGTGTTTTGAAGAGAAAATAATGTCTATCCGCTGATTTTGAACCAACTGGAGGTTGCTTGAAAGAAGAAAAATATATAAAAAAAAAAAAAAAAAAGAGTATCCTGAAAATAATCCTCCCAAGCTAAAGAGAAAAATCTGTTGGTATTTGTAAAGTAGGCTGTGTGCACACCTGGTTTTCATGATAGGTCTGGGGGTGTGTCACACGAGCATAGTTGTTTGGTTTTGTAAGGTGCAGTGTGCCGTTGGCTCATTTGGGTTGCGTAGCCGTCATGTTTATCTTTGCATATCATTCCGTAACCTAAGCCCCGTTTTAATCCTATAAGTCCTACTGATTTGATTTGCGAGTTTGCTAGCGCCGTGGAGAGAGTGTGACCGGGCAAGCGTATGGTTCACGACGTTGATGGATTTCAGCGGAGTTATTCCTAAGCCCCGATCTTTTGCAACACCCGCCTCAGCGTCTCGTCACTTCCATACCGGGCATGATCGTTAAATTCTTCATAATTCACCCACTGAGTACAATTAAATCTTTGAGTACGCTTTAGTACTTACGTAAATTAGTTAGCATAGCTAGAATCTTCTTCTACTAGAATTCCTACTCGCATGCGTATGTTACTTCGCACTGTACTCCCCTGCGTAATTCGCTATTTTAATTATCTTTTTCAACTTCCGCCGGATTCGTTTGCTCGGGACGCGCAAACAGTTAAGTCTGGGGGTGTGATGAGTCCTGATTATATACACCTTCGTGGACTCATCCGGGCCATTATTTAGTCAATATCACGCACTTTAGCCTTATTATAGTTTATAATTGATAACCCATGCTAGGTGCACATTTTGGCCCACTTTGGTGTGTTTTCGTGTTTATTTCCTTTCATAGTACTCATATGTTGTTAAGTGCCACTTTCGGTGGCTAGATCTGTGTTTGTGCTGGAATAGGAGGCGTGCAAGTGTTTCCGGTGCAATTCTGCACAGGAACACTGCGCACGATCACTTGTTCTAGTGCGCACGACCACTGGTCGTGCGCCACTGATCGTGCGCACTTAGCCCCTTTTTACGAGTTCTGTCTGGTGCAGTGCGCACGCCCATCAACTCCAGTGCGCACGACCACCGGTCGTGCGCCACTGTCCGTGCGCACTTAATAGTAATTTTATGAGTTCTGTCTCACCTATTGCGCACGACCACCGACGCTAGTGCGCACGATCAACGGTCGTGCGCCACTGGTCGTGCGAGCATTTTATTTTATAATTTCATCTCTTGCAGGTTCTGTCCAGGCAGTGCGCACGATCGCAGGATTCCAGTGCGCACGACCACTGGTCGTGCGCCAATGATCGTGCGCAGTGTTTAATCCAGCGCCTATTTATTGACCTGTTCGCGAATTAGGTCGGCGACACGCAACTCTGCTCCGTTCAGTCCGCCGTTTTCGCCGTTTTCAGGGGATTTTCACCCCCTAGGCCTCCTCCATCATCCAAAGGCTTAAAGGAAGGGTTCCTACACTCACTTTGACCGCTAAGGAAGAGGTTCTCTGCAATAGACGTGGTCGGATTGTAAATCGCTGGAGAAGACGGGTCCATTGGGAGGTGTGACAGCCCTCTTCTACCCCGGACACAGTTGGGACCGAGCTAGGACGCGGATTGACAACCCGGTGCTTCCTACCGTAAATCTACAACGAGACTCCAGATTCAGTCGTATCTCCTGCCTTTTTCCTCTATTTTTGTGGTTATGTGTGATGTATTCTCTTTATCTTGATGATGAACACTATGAATCATGCCTAATATTGCTTATTTCATGTTTATGAAATTATTTTGTTCATTTGTGTCATTGAGGTGCGCCTTATTTCATTTTCCATTCCACCGCCACGATCGGTGCCGCACTAGCAATTGCTAGTGGCGTGCTTGACGAAGAGGTGCTCGCGACCCTCACTCCGCTTGCCTTCTCGTCCATCCGCTCTTTCGACGCAGCGCGCTCAAGGCCTGCCTAGTCTCCATCTCACCAATCGAAGCATTGCATAGCAGCATTGCATAGGAGTAGTGGTAATATTTATTTTAAGTATTCACAAACCCCCAAAGCCCTTTCATTTGCATTCCGCCTTTCGCAGGACTTCAATCTCAAGTCCTTCCTCGATAATAAACTCCACCTTACTGTGTTCCTTGAGAGATTCGATACTCGGGGATTACTCCTCGTTTTATATTACTTGAACGATCGGTACACTGCCGTTTCGTGCTGCAGTCGAGCTACCGCCTATAGCGGTGTGTGAGATTTGCGCCATCACACTCTCCGATGTATATTGGCGTGTGCCTGATAAGAATCATACTGAGCAGTCAATGTAGCTCGTATACGTGCATGAAGGTCGTAAATATGTTGGGCGAAGGATTGTGCAAATTGACTTGCCTTGTATGTTGGGGGCAAGGGAACCAAGTCAAGAGGCACAGGGGCCTTGTACCCGTGGACAATCTCATTTGGCGACAAATCGGTGGACTGATTTTTGGAATTGTTGTAGGCTAACTGAGCGTGGGGAAGAAGAAGATCCCATGTGCCTTTATGATCACTCACGAGACATCTAAGAAGGTTCCCTAGGCTCCGGTTACCCACCTCATTTTTCCCATCGGTTTGAGGATGATAGGCGGATGAAAACAATAGTTTGGTACCCATTAGGATCCAAAGTGTCTTCCAGAAGTAGCTCGTATACTTAACATCACTATCCGAGACAATTGTCTTCGGCACTCCTCGGTGACTAACAACTTCCTTAAAATATAGCTTTGCGATATGAGATGCGTCGTCGGTTCTAGTACACGGTATAAAATATGCCATTTTGGAGAACCTATCCACAACTACGAAGATAGAATCGTGACGACGAAAAGTGGTGGGTAGGCCTAAGACAAAGTCCATGCTCACATCCTCCCAAGGTACGGATGGTATATGGAACGAAGTATATAACCCGACGTTGGTTTTGGTGCCCTTGGAAACTTGGCAAGTACGACAACTACTCACTACCCGACCTACCATTGCCTTCAACTTTGGCCAATAAAACTTTTCCTCAACCAGGGTGATAGTCTTATCTCTACCAAAATGGCCACTCAACCCGCCACTATGAAGTTCCCAGATGATATGGAGACGTAGAGAGGACTACGGAATACATAATTTCCCATGCCTAAAGAGGTAACCATCCTTGATAACGAACGCAGTAATAGTGGTGGGGGAACTATCCTGGGCACATAGGTAAGAATCTTGAAAATCCGGGCATGTAGCGTACTCATCTTTGATTCGCTCAAACCCGACAACGTTAACCTCCATAGTGGTGACTAAGAGGGCTAGGCGACTAAGAGCGTCCGCAACCCGATTGTCCGCTCCCTTAAGGTGTTTGAGATTAAAAGTGTAACCCTGTAGGAAGGATACCCACTTGGCGTGACGCGGGCTGATTTTATGTTGGCCATTGATAAATCGTAAAGCTTCGTGATCGGAGAGGATCACGAACTCCTTAGAGAGGAGATAATGCCACCAGTGGTGCAAGCATCTAATGACCGCATAAAATTCCCTATCATAGTTGGAATATTTCAATTTAGCGCCCGCCAACTTTTCACTAAAAAAACTCACAGGGTGCCCTTCCTGACTCAAGACACCCCCTATTCCCACGCCCGAAGCGTCACAAGTAAGCTCAAAGACTTTTGAGAAGTCTGGTAGACGTAAGACGGGTGCCTCAGTCATAAGCTCTTTGATGCGTTGGAATTCGAAGGTGGCGGACTTCGTCCAAGTAAACTCACCTTTTTTCATGCAGTCACAAATGGGGGCCATGATGCTGCTAAAGTCTTTGATGAAATGGCGGTAGAAAGTTGCCAACCCATGTAAGCTCCTCACCGCACGTATCATGGTCGGCACGGGCCAGTCCTTAATCACCTTAACCTTGCTAGGGTCGACTCTAATGCCCTCCGTCCCAACGATGTAGCCTAAAAACTCCACCTCCGTAACATGGAAAGTGCATTTCTTGAGATTCAGAAATAAAATTTCCTTCCGTAGGGTGGAAAGAACCACTCTCATGTGGGAGATGTGCTCGGTGGTAGTAGTGCTGTAAACCAAGATGTCATCGAAGTAGACAACTACAAACTGTTGGAACATGGTCTTCCGCATCTCCTAGGTTTGAGAATAACAAATCCTATCCTACGTGTATTTGATCTTGTGTGTTTAAGTGTGCAGGTTAACATAGTCCATATGACTCCAGGAGTACTCATGATGACTGCCCCCAAAATTGAGGCCAAAACTCCAACATGCTCACTAGCGCCGGCGGTAGCGATAACGCCCGGCGCTAGCGATGATTAGCGCGATCCCGGAAGCTGTTATAGAAGGAAGCTAGCGCCTGGCGGTAGCGGATAGCGCTTGCGGTAGTACGAAGCACAGAAGGCATAAAAGCAATGTTGCCGCGGATGGGAGATTCTGCCGTGCAAAATCATTCCTAATCCGGGCTAGCGCTGGCGGTAGCGGGAAGGCTATAAATTGGACCCCTTGGCTCCGACTTCATCATCTTCTTGAGATCCTAAACTCCAGAGCTTCGTGCCACAGCAGAGAGAGGAAGGTTTAGAGAGATACTCCCACAAATCCTTAAAGCATTAAAGAGATCCGTGGAGAAGATTTCATCACGCGTCATCATCGTGGCGAAAGACCGCATCGACTACGATCATACTCTGCGGGCCTTCGTCCAATTCTCCAGGAGATCCTCATAGGGAGTTTTTATATTGTCGTTATTTTATTTGTTTCACATCTTTTATTCTTGTGAACGTGTAGTAAATTCACATCGTGTTGGCGACTAGGTCTGGGGTAGACTTAGGGCTGAAATTTGCCTCGTGTTGGCGACTAGGTCTAGGGAGTAGATCTAGGGGGTGCTCGAGGCATTTCTGGGGATAGATTGGCTATAGCGTCTTGAGGCCGTATCTGGGGAGAGATCGGCTAAAGCCAACCGGTTCGTGGGGATACGAGTCGGTATAGAAAATGAAAAACGTCTTTATTATTATTCGCCTCTGATTTCTAGCGTCATAGAGATCAAGTTTTGTAAAATCTGATTTGATATTAATAAAGCATGTCTCTACTTTTATTTTTACTTAACTCCGTATTGTTTTAATATTGCAATATTTCAAAGTTTTCTAAATATAAACTAAAGTTTTTGAAAACCCTTATTCACCCCCCCCCCCCTCTAAGGGCGCCTACCGATCCAACAAGTGGTATCAGAGCGATTTTATTCCAATCAGCTTAACAACCGGGAATAATGGCATCTCATGATCTCGCTTCTACTAGTGGGGAAATTTTGTGAAGAAGAAAAATCACTTGCACCACCTTTATTTGAAGGGACAAATTATAAAGGATGGAAAATCTTAATTGAAAAATTTATTAAAACCTTAGACATCGAAGTTTGGAATTTAGCAATAGCAAGACCTGCAAATGAATTAAATAAAAAAGAACATCAATTAAATGCAAAAGCTAAACAATATTTATTTTGCGGTCTATCAAATGAAAATTTTAAATTAGTATATTGTTTTTCTAGTGCTTACAAAGTATGGAATTTTCTTGAAGAAATGTATGATTCTCTTCCTACAAGTATGGAACAATCCCAAGAACCGGAGAATATGCAACCATGCACTAGTCTTCAAGAAAGCTCCTCTCAGGACGAATCAATGGAGCACACTTCAAATGAAAAAGAAGAAGAAAAATCATCTATGGAAGGAGGGCTAGAAGACGATAAAGAAACTTCATGCTCTCATCTTACCCCTTCCGATAGCGTTGTAAAAATGTCTAACCCTTCTTCTTATTTCCATATACTAAAAATTGCAAAAAGAAAAATGAAGAATTTAAAGATTGAAAATAAGAAATTACATTTAGAAAATAAAAACTTAAAAGCTAAAATTAATGATGAAACAAAGATTGATGTGTTTGATTATTCTCCACCTTGCACTTTAATTGAAAATATAAAACCATGTTTTGATATTAATGAAAAATTCAAGGATTTAGAAAAAGAACTTTTAATTTCAAAAGAACATAACGAAAAATTGATAAACGAAAATAATATTCTCTCTCATAAACTAGAATCTTTAAAAGCACTCTTTCAAAAAGGTTTAAATAATTTTAAATATCTTATTTCTAGTTTATCATCAAACATATGTATTACTTCTACTAATATGTTAAAACATATTAAACATACACCTAGTAGAATGTTAAATCACACAAACATAATGAATTCCAACCCACATTATGTATCTCCAAAATTAAATTCTAATGTGCACAAATTTCCTATGAAATATAATTTCAAAAGTGATTATTATTTTAAACCTAAGTTTAATGAATATGGAAATTTGACGCATAATATTAAATCAAAATATGAATGGAGACCCAAAATTAAAAATGAAACATCAACTCCACTTAAAAGAATTCATTCATTTTTGTCTCCTCAAAAACAAACACATACTATTTGGGTACCCAAAGGAACCGTCACACCCGGTCCTCTTTGGATACCTAAATCTCTCATTCATTAGTATCCCATCATTTGCATGAAGTAGAAACCAACTAAAAATGAAATATCATTATTCTACTTCATGATAAACTAAAACTTTTTGTTTAGTCTTCTTTTTATTTTCTTTTAATCCATCATGATATGATCACTTTATATATCTTGTGATATGACTTTCATAAATTAAACCATAATTCTTAAATGAATAAAATTGAATAAAATTCATATCATTTTCAAGTGATCTACTTATCCTTTTTATTGTTTTTACCTTCTAAATCCATTACCTTTAAAATGTCTTGAATTATCATTATTAATTGAATATTGAAATTATTATCAAGACTAATGAAATTATTTTAGAAAATGGATTTAAATGGTCTATTAAAGGGCTTAGGCTAAAAATAAAAATGCGAAATGTGTTGATCTTGTTTTGTTGATTATGATAGCCCTTATAATGAAGAAAAATATTTTTCAAAAAATGCATGATGCATCCAAACTCATCATCCTAGCATCACTCTTTGGTCAATGCTTATTTGTCTATGCTAGGTATAACATTTACAATGTTATACAAATTTTATGATAACTATGTGATTTGAAATCATAATAGAATACTAAAATTCCATCAATCACATAGTTTATGGATTAATCATTAGAAAATATATCTTGAAATTATACATTATCATGCAAGACCAAAGATCAATAAACTCAACTACTAAATGCAATTTTATTTTTCAAAATGTTATTTATGTGATCTTTGTCTTTGACATGATTGCTTGATCATTATTTCTCTAGACCTACAAATCATACTTTCATAAGTCTAGAAAAATTTGAATTCATATACAGTATGATGATCTATCTTATATCTCATGCAAGATCTCGTTTGTTACAACTTGAGTTAGGTGTCCTAGATCTTTCAAGTTAAAACATGCTTACAAATGCAATCTATTCAACTTTTAACCATCAATAACATCTCCTAAAATTCTGCAAATTCAGCATGAAACTACTAATGGGACACCTAATCAAGATCAAAAATCAAAAATTTCAAATCCTAAAAAATCATTCTCTGTCTCCCGCGCTAGCGCTAGCGTCCATGATAAAATTTCTGTGATTTTAAAATTTCTAAAAATATTTTAATCTATATGTACTATTTAGTTTTGCACATTTGATTTTCTATTATATTTGAAAAATCAAATACAAAAATAGAAAATCCAAATTACAAAAAATATGTTTTGCTTTCTGTTTTTCGTCATTTGCTTAAAGTCTATTTTTTTCAAAAATCAAATACAAAAATATAAATCTTTAAAACTATCAAAAAAAACTGTATGAATTTTTCTGTAAAAATCAAGCATGATTTAATCTATTATTTAGAATTTCTATCATGCTACAATTTATTCTTTCAAACTACTTTGAACATTGTCTTTATCATGCTTTGATATATCTATTACTATGTGTATCAATTATATTGTAAAGGTTGTGTAGAATCAAGCTTAGCATGCCTCTAAGTATGAGTAAATGTTTTATGCTTGATAATGATATTAATTCACTCACTTTTTGACATTGTCTACATATGGTTTAATATAAGATTGCTTGTATATGTTTTGTATTAGTACAATAAATTAAAATTGCACAAGTGTCTTACCTACACTCCTTTATTTGCACTTTTAAAAGATAAGAAAAGTGGTTATGTTTTTCATAAATTCTATTGGTTTGCAAAATAAGTGTATTCGGAGAACTTTGTACTAAACAAAAAACATAAAATAAATAACAAAGATAACTCCACCAAGCCCTACTTGAACCTCCTGATAAGTCTTAATAAGCGTTGTGAGGTTGAGCACCTTGGAAAGAATTGTAAAGTGTCTTGTGCAAACCATATCTTTCTTTCAAAATAAGAAAAACCACTTTCTCTTACGTACACCGGATCACTAGTCTCAAACATTAAAAATAAAATTTGTGATCCCCCAAGCACTACTTTGCACCCTGATAAGTCTTAATGAGCATTGTGTGTGCAAAGCACCTTGGTAGTTGTACATTTTTTGTTGTGCATTAAAGTGTGTGGAAGTAAAATTATTTGTGTTTTATTATGCTCTTACTTTACATATTTCTTATATTCTTGATTAAAACATCTGTTTACTCTATTCAAAAATACACTTATGTGCACATCATTATCTTCCATAACACTTCTTCTCATGAGTATTGGATCCTAATGCAAGTTCTATACTACTCTTTATTTATGAAATGCACTAGATAACCAAGCATGCTTTCTACAATGTTTGGTATGTTTTGAACTTGTGAATTAAAGTAACATTGTAGTAATTTCTTTTTGATAACATTACTTCATGCTTGGTTACTCTCTTGTCAACTTTACTTGATAAATGATTTACAAAAACATCTTCTTTTTGAAAGATAACTCATATATTTTTATAGATCATCATTTCCAATAAGATGTTTTGTGTATTTCTATAAATCTTCCGCATCATTACCGTATAATTTTTACCTTGCGCTTTCATGCTTATATCAAGTCTTAAATCTCAATTTTTCCTAAAAACAAGTCGTAGACTTGCTTGGTAGAATTTATATTGGTTGTTCTAACACGCATATCATTTTTATAGTACAAACTCTGATTTATTTCAATGTAAACTTGTATGCTACACGCTCCTCCAACAAATAAAATATTGCTTATAAAAACATCCTCTTATTATTGAATTTCAAATCAAATTTTACCTTTGTATTTAATTGCTAAAAGGATGTTGAAAAATGCTTTAACTCCTATCTTCATAAAGTTAGTTTTGAAATTCAAAAACATCTCCTTCTTGAACTTAACTCTTATTTTATGATGTTTCTTTTTCGAAATCTTCCGCAATGCTCAAACTCTAATTCATTCATTTCAATATAGCTAAGTGAGTTTTATTTCAAAAATTCAACCTATATGCTATGAAACTTCCCATGAGATTTTAATGCTTAAATGTTTCAAATAATTATTATTCATGACTTCAAATCTCACCATAGCGGGGGCGTAGGGTTGTAAATATTAGATAACCTTATCTCTAGTCATGTCTTGTCCTTAACCGGGGAGGGTTCCAGTGGGGCCTTGCGAGGCACTGGGGGGAATGATTTCTAGGTTGAGTTTTGTCTAGTGTTTGCATATGGGACTAACACCCCAACCTACGGCTGTTTGCAGCTCCTCATGCCCATCCGTCACTTAATACGGGGCTAGGGTGTAGACATATTGTCTGGGTAGATCTGTTATTTGGAAATCATTACATCTTAATACTTAAAAACGCTTATATAAAGGGGAAGAACTAAACATGAAAATATTACTTGGCGAATGTTATAAGCTAAAATCTCTCATCTATTTAAAACGTATTCTAACACTCCTTATCATTTCCTTCTCACCAAGAAGATCGATCATGCTTTATCTTTTTATCAAAATTTATGTGGTGCCTCCTAACCCACTTTTGCTAATAACAAAAGGGGGAGAACTAACATGATAAATATAATCCACTATCAAAATAACAATGATCACATGATTACTTAGGATGATAACATACATATTAGGGGAGCATTCACATAGGGGGAGCATATATTTAGGGGGAGCAATTCTAAATGCTAAAATTGATAATTATCCTAAGTCATCACTCACACACACACACAAGTAGGATTTCATCATGCTTATATATTAATGCTTTGATTTATCATTAATGGATTTGTTATTATTAAAAGGGGGAGTTTGTTGGAACATGGTCTTCCGTATCTCCTAGGTTTGAGAATAACAAATCCTATGTGTATTTGATCTTGTGTGTTTAAGTGTGCAGGTTAACATAGTCCATATGTCTCCAGGAGTACTCATGATGACTGCCCCCCAAATTGAGGCCAAAACTCCAACATGCTCACTAGCGCCGGCGGTAGCGATAGCGCCCGGCGCTAGCGATGATTAGCGCGATTCCGGAAGCTGTTATAGAAGGAAGCTAGCGCTTGGCGGTAGCGGATAGCGCTGGCGGTAGCGCGGAGAACAGAAGGCATAAGAGCAATGTTGCCGCGGATGGGAGATTCTGCCACGCAAAATCATTCCTAATCTGGGCTAGCGCTGGCGGTAGCGCTAGCGCCGACGGTAGCGAGAAGGCTATAAATTGGACCCCTTGGCTCTGACTTCATCATCTTCTTGAGATCCTAAACTCCAGAGCTTCGTGCCACAGCAGAGAGAGGAAGGTTTAGAGAGATACTCCCACACCATAAAGCATTAAGGAGATCCGTGGAGAAGATTTCAACACATGTCATCATCGTGACGAAAGACCGCATCGACTACGATCATACTCTGCGGGCCTTCGTCCACTTCTCGAGGAGATCCTCATAGGGAGTTTTTATATTGTCGTTATTTTATTTGTTTCACATCTTTTATTCTTGTGAACGTGTAGTAAATTTGCCTCGTGTTGGCGACTAGGTCTGGGGTAAACTTTGGGCTGAAATTCGCCTCGTGTTGACGACTAGGTCTAGGGAGTAGATCTAGGGGGTGCTCGAGGCTTTTCTGGGGATATATTCGCTAGAGCGGTGATAAAGTAGTTTTTATATAAGTTTTTAATAGAAAATTTTGTAATTATTTAATTTGAATTTTCCTTTTTATGTCAATTTTAGGTTATAAGTAGTTCTTTTTGTAATTTTGATTCTAACTTAGCCTAATTTTAATATTTGCAGATTTCTGGGACAAATCGGGAAAAATCACATGTCACGCCCTCGGTCACGCCCGTGACCAAGGGCGTGTAACCTGAAGATCAGTCCAGAGTCGCAGCCATGCTGTTGAGCTAGTCCACACCCAGTCACGCCCCAGGTCACGCCCGTGACCCAAAGTCACGCCCGTGACCGGGGGCGTGTAATTTCAGCATCTGCCACGTGGAGCCGCCGTCGAGACGAGAAGCTGCCGTTGAGAAGTCAACTTGAGTCACCCCCGTGACCCAAAGTCACGCCCGTGACCTTCCCGCGTGATCCAAGCACGCCGCCGCGGCGTCTGGCTAGCCCATGCCGCATTAAATGAAGCCTTCCTGAGTCACGCCCGTGACCCAATTGTCACGCCCGTGACATGTGCGATTTTCTCCCGCCGTCACGCCAAGCCCACGCCGCGACCGGATCCGATGCTGCAGAGATTACACGCCCTAGGTCACGCCCGTGACCGAGGGCGTGTAACATGAAATTTTTGCCTATAAATTCAGAGGCTCTCCTTGAGTTCAAAGTTCAGAATTTTGGAGTGGGGAAGGTGCTGCTGGAGCCAATCTTGAGTAGTTTTCCTTTTTCATGTTCATGTTCATGTCTCTTTATTTTCATGCTCTCTTCCTTTTCTAATGCAATGTATTAGCTTTCCTTTAGTGCAATAGTCTAGTTTAAGCTTGTAATCTTGTTTTTCCTAGCTTGCAATTTCCTTTCTTAAGTCTTGTAATAGTTTTTCATTTAAATAAAAAATAGTTTGTTCTCTTTATTTTGTCTCCTCCTTAGCTAAAGTTTCTTAATATGCATTTTTATTTTTTTTCCTCTTCCCCCTCCACCATGATTAACTAATCCTCATTAGTACTCGATCAAAATGATCCGAGGATGAGTTAGACAAGTTATGATTTTCTAAAGTTTTCTTTTTCCGTTTTTATAAACACTTGAATTATCCTTGATTTTTAATTAGTGAGGCCATACTTTCGATATATGGTTTTCGCTTAAGTTTTCATATTTAGTTAGCCGAGAGGCTCAAAGTATGAATCGATCACTCAAGGGTAAAGAGAGTTGCACGCACCCCTCGAGAGAGGATGACGTAAATCTCCCGGATTGGAGTCAAATCCAATAGTGGGGTTCACCTCGTAAAGCAAGTTTTAGGTAATCGATTATAGGACGAGAGTCCGGTTGATTTTTCCTAATCTTAGTTGGGCATTAACCTCGAGAGAGGCATGTTCGAGCTTCGGGAACCTCCACGGTCAAGTAGTTCAATTTAAACGGAATTAGATTTAATTTCTTTTTACTTGTCTTTTCTCACTCCAAGGTGACTTTTGATTGAGTACTAGCCTCTTTTATCATCATCTAAACCCTTAATTTAGCTTGCAATTTCTCTTTTTTAGCTAAGAACCAAAACCCCAAAATATCATTAGATAAGATAATAGTGACTTTCCTCAAAGTAGAAGTATTCAACGCGCCCCGTGGAATACGACCTTGGTATTTCTTAATATCCTATACTATAGACGATAAGGTACACTTGCCTTTATCAGATATAGTTTTGGAGAAAATCTCAACCCTTCACTAAAATTTCAAAACCGTAAAAATCTATATCAAGTTTTTGGCGCCGTTGCCGGGGAATTTTGCGTAGATATTTTGAAACAAGGATAGCTATTAATTTTATCATGTTGTTTTTATTTTAGTTTTTCTATTTTTGAAAATCTTAAGGGTGAAATTAAAATTCTTGGAAAGGACGCTTTGGGCTTGAATTCCCATCACAGCCTCTAGTACCTTGCAAACCCTTCACCGGGTAGATCTTGGGAAGTCCAAGACTAACTTAATCCGCCTAAAAAAGAACAAAAAAATATTCTCTCTTTTTTTTTTCTTCTTCTTTCCTTCTCTTTTTAGTGTATGACCCGTGGTAGCACTTCGATTCTTCCTTTTGATCCGGAAATCGAGCGAACCCTTTTGAGGCACCGCCGTTCTCGTGATCAAGGAAATCAAGTAGAATCTGAAGAGTCAATCGGGGACACTAACGCAGCAAATATGGATCATAATCTTAATCCTCCTAATCTTAACGAGCCAAACCCTAATGAGGACGCGCAACGGACCATGTCCTATTATGCGCGGCCGAATTTGGAAGGCACACAATCGAGTATTGTTCGCCCCGCGGTGGCGAACAATAATTTTGAGATCAAGTCCAGCATCATACAAATGGTGCAACAATCGGTGACCTTTGATGGTCAACCGGACGAGGATCCAAATTCACATATCTCTTACTTTCTTGAAATTTGCGACACTTTTAAGATCAATGGCGTCACCGATGATGCCATTCGATTACGTCTTTTTCCTTTCTCTCTGCGGTCTAAGGCCAAGCAGTGGCTGGGCTCCCTACCAAGGGGATCCATCACTACATGGGCCGAAATGGCGGAAAAATTTCTTAATAAATATTTCCCGCCTTCAAAGACCGCTAAATTACGCACGGATATTGCATCGTTCATGCAAATCGACTCGGAGACTCTCTATGATACATGGGAGCGCTTCAAGGAGCTTTTGCGTCGATGCCCTCACCACGCACTTGCCACTTGGCAACAAGTGCAAATATTTTATAATGGCTTAAATCTCCAAACGAGGCAAATGATTGATGCGGCCGCCGGGGGGACATTAAATAACAAAACCCCGATCGCCGCTCAAGAGCTTTTCGAAGAGATGGCCACAAATGCGTATCAATGGAACATGCCCCGAGCGCGGCCTAATAAGCCGGCCGGAATTTTTGAAATAGACGCTAACGCAAATTTGGCTTTACAAGTTGAGCGCTTAACAAAGCAAGTGGCGGAGATGTCTGCTTCCTCCGCCACTCCTCCTTGGGCTAATAATATTTTACTTGAAGAGCAAGTTGATTACATGGGAAATCCACCTCGGCCTTCCTATAACCCGAACACCGCTCCGTATAATAACACCTACAACGCGGGTTATAGGAATCATCCGAACTTCTCATGGAGCAATCAAGGAAATGCTCAGCGTCCCTTAAATTTAAATCAACCTCCAAATCAACTTCTCAATTTAACTCCCCCTCAAAATTTTAATCCACCCGGTTTTCCACCGCAACAGCAAAAACCCTCTCCGCTTGAAGAGGTTTTTGCAAAATATGTTGCTACAACTGAAGCGAACATCCGGAACCTCACCGGATCGATCAAAAATTTAGAGAACCAAGTGGGCCAGCTAGCAAAGATAATCTCCGAGCGACCGCAAGGAGCCCTTCCGGGAAACACGGAGCCCAACCCAAGGGAGAGCGCAAATGCGATTACACTCCGAAGCGGGAAGGAGGTGGCTTCTAAGCAGGACGAACCCATGGTAACTTCCTCTCCTCCTCTTCCTCCTATTTTATCTTCAATTTTACCTACTACGTTAGCTCCGCGCGCTTCTACTTCTAATGTTCCGTATCCATCTAAGTTTAAAAGCGAGAGCGCCGAAAAGAATTATAAAAAGTTTTTAGATATTTTAAAGCAAATCCACATTAATGTACCCTTCTGCGAGGCTATCTCTCAAATGCCTAAATATGCGAAATATCTTAAGGAGTTGCTCTCCAATAAGAAAAAATTAGAAGATATTTCGCATATTTCTTTGAACGCAGAATGCTCCGCGGTTGTACTCAACAAATTGCCTACAAAAGTGAATGACCCGGGACGGTTTTCCATCCCGTGTTTATTTGGCAATTCGTTAGTAAAACACGCTTTAGCGGATCTGGGAGCAAGTATCAATCTCATGCCTTTTTCATTATTTAAGAAACTAGGTCTAGGAAATCCAAGCCCCACTCGAATGAGTATTCAATTAGCGGATCGCTCTTTAAAATATCCGGTAGGAATAGTGGAGGACGTGCTCGTCAAGGTCGACAAGTTCATCTTCCCGGTGGACTTTGTCATTCTTGACATCGAAGAGGATGCCGAAGTACCCCTCATACTCGGCCGCCCCTTCCTTGCCACCTCCCACGCCATTATTGACGTAAGTAACGGAAAGCTCCTCCTTCGGGTTGGAGATGATGAAGTTTCTTTCGGCATAAATTCCTCGATGTGGAACACATTAGAAAACGACGATTCATGTTTTTACCTGGAAGAGTGTTGGGAATTCGATTCCCCTCCCGAGTTAGTCTCCACCTCGAGTCACGAGTCCGAGTTCGCCGAGCTCTTTTGTCTGGAAGAAGAAGAAGTCACTCGTTTCACACCACCCGAACCACTATTTTTAGAAAAATTAAAAATCAAAACATCTTATGAAGAGCCACCCGTTTTGGAACTAAAGCAACTTCCCCCTCACCTTAAGTATTTATTTTTAGAAAAAGAGTCGAAGCTACCCGTCATCGTTTCATCCGAACTTAGCAACTCAGAAATTTCCGAGTTGGCTATTGTCTTAAGAAAGCACCGCCACGCAATTGCGTGGCAAATTTCGGATATAAAGGGTATAAACCCTTCCTTCTGCACTCATAAAATCTTCCTCGAAGATAATTCCCGAAATTCGGTCCAGCCTCAACGACGGCTAAACCCTAACATGAAAGAAGTCGTTAAGGCCGAAGTGATCAAACTATTGGACGCGGGAATTATCTACCCGATATCGGATAGTACTTGGGTTAGCCCAGTACAAGTCGTACCAAAGAAAGGTGGCATTACGGTAGTAGCTAATGAGAATAATGAGTTGATCCCAACCCGTACTGTTACGGGTTGGCGGATGTGCATCGATTACCGAAAACTAAATGATGCCACCCATAAGGATCACTTCCCCCTACCATTCATCGATCAAATTTTAGAGCGCCTTTCAGGTCACTCCTACTACTGTTTTCTCGATGGTTTGTCGGGATATTTTCAAATACCGATTTCGCCCGAGGACCAAGAGAAAACCACTTTCACTTGTCCCTTTGGCACCTTCGCTTATCGAAGGATGCCATTTGGTCTTTGTAATGCGCCAGCTACATTCCAAAGATGTATGCTGGCAATATTTGACGAGTTAGTAGAGGAGGTGATGGAAGTGTTTATGGACGACTTTTCCGTGTTCGGAAATTCATTTAAAAATTGTTTAAAAAATCTTGAGCGCGTGTTGCAGCGATGCGAGGAAACGAATTTAGCACTTAATAGGGAGAAATGCCATTTTATGGTCAAGGAAGGGCTAGTCCTTGGTCATAAAATTTCGGGCATGGGGATCGAGGTCGATAAGGCCAAGATCGAAGTGATTGAAAAACTTCCCCCTCCAACAAACGTAAAAGCTATTCGTAGTTTCCTAGGCCACGCGGGGTTTTATCGGCGCTTTATACAGAATTTTTCAAAAATCACAAAGCCGTTAACCCACCTTCTTGAAAAAGAATCCTCGTTTATTTTTAGCGATGAATGCCATTTGGCTTTTAAACTCATCAAAGAGAAACTTATAAACTCCCCGATTCTAGTCGCGCCGGATTGGTCGCTTCCTTTTGAAATCATGTGCGACGCGAGTGACATTGCGGTTGGTGCCGTTTTAGGCCAACGGGTGAGTAAGTATTTCCACCCTATTTATTATGCGAGCAAAACACTCATGTCGGCACAAGCGAATTACACCACAACCGAAAAGGAGCTTCTAGCGATCGTTTTTGCCTTCGATAAGTTTAGGTCATATATCACCCTCTCAAAAGTTATTGTCTTCACGGATCACTCTGCACTTAGGTATCTTTTAAGCAAATCGGACGCCAAGCCTCGTCTTTTGCGATGGATCCTCCTCTTGCAGGAGTTTGACTTAGAGATCCGGGACAAAAGAGGAGCCGAAAACTTGGCGGCCGATCATCTCTCCCGTTTAGAAAACCCCGCCTCGGAAGTTTTGATAGAATCTGACATCGATGATAAATTTCCCGAAGAGCGCCTCCTCGCTCTCGAAGATATTAATACGTCGTCTACCCCCTGGTTTGCAGATCTGGCTAACTATTTAGTAGCCCGGGTCTTGCCAAAAGAATTCTCGAGTCAGAAAAAGAAGAAATTCTTTTCTGATTTAAAGAATTACTTTTGGGAGGATCCCTTTTTATTCCGTGTATGCGCAGACCAAGTGGTGAGACGATGCGTCTCGAGTAAGGAGGGTCTTAAAATTTTACGACATTGTCACGAGGGACCATCCGGTGGTCATTATCATTCGAACCGAACCGCGAGGAAGGCGCTGGAGGCAGGCTTTTATTGGCCCACGCTCTTCAAAGATGCTCACACCCTTGTGAGTACTTGCGACAGCTGCCAGCGGTCGGGCAACATCTCTCGCCGGGATGAGATGCCCCAAAATATTTTCTTAGAATGCGAGATTTTCGATCTTTGGGGCATTGATTTCGTTGGTCCTCTCCCTCCTTCATTTTCAAATAAGTATATTCTAGTGGCGGTCGACTACGTGTCAAGGTGGGCGGAAGCGCAAGCTCTCCCCACCAACAATGCGCGAGTCGTCGTTAACTTTTTAAAAAAATTATTTTCTCGATTTGGCACTCCGCGCGCTATTGTGAGTGATCGGGGCACCCATTTTTGCAATACTCAATTCACAAAAACTTTAGCAAAATATGGTGTCACGCACAAACTATCCACTGCATATCACCCACAAACGAGCGGCCAAGTCGAAGTGGTTAATCGAGAATTAAAGCGAATTTTAGAGAAAACGGTTTCTATTAATCGAAAGGATTGGGCAATAAAGCTCGATGACGCGCTTTGGGCCTATCGTACGGCGTACAAGACCGCTATCGGTTGTACACCATATCGAATGATCTATGGCAAGGCTTGCCACCTTCCGGTCGAATTAGAACACCGCGCATTTTGGGCGCTTAAATTTTTAAATCTCGATTCCACTTTAGCGGGTGAACAAAGGAAGTTTCAAATAAACGAGTTAGATGAATGGCGAGCGAATGCGTATGAGAGCAATAAATTATATAAGGAGCGAACAAAGTTTTATCACGATAAACATATAAAATTTCCGAAAACTTTTTCGCCGGGCGATCTCGTCCTCCTTTATAATTCTCGCCTTCGCCTTTTTCCGGGAAAATTAAAATCCCGATGGTCCGGACCCTTTATTGTTAAAGAGGTTTGGTCCTATGGGACAATCCTAATTTCCCACCCGGAAAAAGGCTCCTTCAAAGTTAACGGGCACCGCCTTAAATTGTATCTTCCGGGAGACGTACCTAATGACAAGAGTGATGCGATTTTTCTTCATCATATAACATAATCGGCAAGTGGGTCAAGCTACGCGACCTTAAACAAAGCGCTTTTGGGAGGCACCCCAAAGTTATCTTTTGTTATTTTCTCTTGTCTCTTCTTTTCTGCTTTAACAACTTTTGCAGGTAATCGCGGCTTCCCCACAAAAGCTTCAAAAAAATCAGGGAAGCCCTTTTTCCTTCTCTTCTTTCGTTTTTGCATTTTTTTTTTATTATCTTTTCCTACTTCATACTTATTTTTAAACATTGGGGACAATGTTTAACTTTAAGTATGGGGGTGTGAATAGCCCTTTGTAAATTCTTGTAAATAGTTGTTAAATTAGAAAATTTTCAAAAAAAAAAAAAAATATATATATATATTTTCTTATGTTTTTCTTCTATTTTAGCACTTGTAAAACCCAAAACTCAAAAAAAAAAAAAAAATAGAAAACAGAAAAATTTAAATCTTGGAAAGGGACGTTTGGGATTTTATCCCATCACACCTCCTAGTACCTTGCGAACCCTTCACCGGGTAGCCCTTGGGAAGTCCAAGACTTGCAAAAAAATTTGTTAAGTTTTAAATCTAGTTTCCTTTCTTTGTAAATAGTTTTTAATGAGAAAAATTCAAAAAAAAGATAATATCAAAAATTCAAAAAATTCTTATTTCCCTCCTTGTTGTTTTTGTGATTTCTTAGAAATCTAGTTGAGAATGTTTATAAGCATGTTTAAGTTTTTAATTGGCTAAAATTTTGCTTATCATAGTTTGTTAATTTTAAATTTGAGGTAATCTTGATTTAAGAATCATCTTATGATTTTAAATTGATTAGAGAATTTTGTTAGCATGACTTCTCTTTTTATTTTTAAATGGCTTCATTTTGTAGTAAATTTCCTAAACCTCTTTAGATTTCAATTATACTTTCTTCTAACTTCTTAGATCTTAGGAATTTTAATTTTACTAGAATTTGCTCTCAATATGATTTAAAACTAGCTAGATTTATTTTTCCCCTACCCTACTCCCTTTGATGGCATAAAAAAATGTGTATTAAAAGATCATATGTCATGGGAATAAGAGGATAAAATTCATTATTCCCTAAAACATATGCACCCAAAATATTTGAAAAGATTATATGGCATGGAGTAAGAGGATAAAATTCATTACTCCTAAACCATATACATTTTGGGTTTTTATTAGAAGAGAAAAAAAAGAGAAAAGAAAAAAAAAAGGGAAATTTCATGATAAATTCCATTTCCTCCATTCAAAAATTTCTCTTCTTATGCCAAATTCTATGAAATCACCCTTAGCCAATTATCATTGTTCTAGTTTTAGTTGAAAATTATGGAGAGAGCAATATTTAGTAATTTACTTTTCCTTAAGATTCTTTTAAGATAGAGTTCTTATAATTTTAATTTAATTTAGTTTTATAATTTCTACAATTTTGTCAAACTACTTAATTTTCTTGAGAAGTTATTGCCTAAACATTTTTTCCCTCTTTTCAAATCATCATCATAATTTAGGACTTAACTCCCCCTTGAATTTACTCTTAACTTAACTTTTGGTTAAATGAAATTTTAGTTTTAAATTAAAAATTTTTTTAAGGATGTCTTATAAATTATGTCTCACACTTTTGCTCTGGAATAGCAAAACCTCAAGTATGGGGGTATTTGATAAAGTAGTTTTTATATAAGTTTTTAATAGAAAATTTTGTAATTATTTAATTTGAATTTTCCTTTTTATGTCAATTTTAGGTTATAAGTAGTTCTTTTTGTAATTTTGATTCTAACTTAGCCTAATTTTAATATTTGCAGATTTCTGGGACAAATCGGGAAAAATCACATGTCACGCCCTCGGTCACGCCCGTGACCAAGGGCGTGTAACCTGAAGATCAGTCCAGAGTCGCAGCCGTGCTGTTGAGCTAGTCCACACCCAGTCACGCCCCAGGTCACGCCCGTGACCCAAAGTCACGCCCGTGACCGGGGGCGTGTAATTTCAGCATCTGCCACGTGGAGCCGCCGTCGAGACGAGAAGCTGCCGTTGAGAAGTCAACTTGAGTCACGCCCGTGACCCAAAGTCACGCCCGTGACCTTCCCGCGTGATCCAAGCACGCCGCCGCGGCGTCTGGCTAGCCCATGCCGCATTAAATGAAGCCTTCCTGAGTCACGCCCGTGACCCAATTGTCACGCCCGTGACATGTGCGATTTTCTCCCGCCGTCACGCCAAGCCCACGCCGCGACCGGATCCGATGCTGCAGAGATTACACGCCCTAGGTCACGCCCGTGACCGAGGGCGTGTAACATGAAATTTTTGCCTATAAATTCAGAGGCTCTCCTTGAGTTCAAAGTTCAGAATTTTGGAGTGGGGAAGGTGCTGCTGGAGCCAATCTTGAGTAGTTTTCCTTTTTCATGTTCATGTTCATGTCTCTTTATTTTCATGCTCTCTTCCTTTTCTAATGCAATGTATTAGCTTTCCTTTAGTGCAATAGTCTAGTTTAAGCTTGTAATCTTGTTTTTCCTAGCTTGCAATTTCCTTTCTTAAGTCTTGTAATAGTTTTTCATTTAAATAAAAAATAGTTTGTTCTCTTTATTTTGTCTCCTCCTTAGCTAAAGTTTCTTAATATGCATTTTTATTTTTTTTCCTCTTCCCCCTCCACCATGATTAACTAATCCTCATTAGTACTCGATCAAAATGATCCGAGGATGAGTTAGACAAGTTATGATTTTCTAAAGTTTTCTTTTTCCGTTTTTATAAACACTTGAATTATCCTTGATTTTTAATTAGTGAGGCCATACTTTCGATATATGGTTTTCGCTTAAGTTTTCATATTTAGTTAGCCGAGAGGCTCAAAGTATGAATCGATCACTCAAGGGTAAAGAGAGTTGCACGCACCCCTCGAGAGAGGATGACGTAAATCTCCCGGATTGGAGTCAAATCCAATAGTGGGGTTCACCTCGTAAAGCAAGTTTTAGGTAATCGATTATAGGACGAGAGTCCGGTTGATTTTTCCTAATCTTAGTTGGGCATTAACCTCGAGAGAGGCATGTTCGAGCTTCGGGAACCTCCACGGTCAAGTAGTTCAATTTAAACGGAATTAGATTTAATTTCTTTTTACTTGTCTTTTCTCACTCCAAGGTGACTTTTGATTGAGTACTAGCCTCTTTTATCATCATCTAAACCCTTAATTTAGCTTGCAATTTCTCTTTTTTAGCTAAGAACCAAAACCCCAAAATATCATTAGATAAGATAATAGTGACTTTCCTCAAAGTAGAAGTATTCAACGCGCCCCGTGGAATACGACCTTGGTATTTCTTAATATCCTATACTATAGACGATAAGGTACACTTGCCTTTATCAGATATAGTTTTGGAGAAAATCTCAACCCTTCACTAAAATTTCAAAACCGTAAAAATCTATATCAAGCGGCTTGAGACCGTATCTGGGGAGAGATCGGCTAAAGCCAACCAGTTCGTGGGGATACGAGTCGGTATAGAAAATGAAAAACGTCTTTATTATTATTCGCCTCTGATTTCTAGCGTCATAAAGATCAAGTTTTGTAAAATCTGATTTGATATTAATAAAGCATGTCTCTACTTTTGTTTTTACTTAACTCTGTATTGCTTTAATATTGCAATATTTCAAAGTTTTCTAAATATAAACTAAAGTTTCGGAAAACCCTTATTCACCCCCCCCCCCCCCCCCTCTAAGGGCACCTACCGATCCAAGACAAACTTCCCCAAGAATGGCTGAAAGACATGCGTCATCATCCGGGAGAATGTTTTGGGGGCATTGGATAGCCCGAAGGGCAACACAAGCCACTCGTATAACCCATCCTTAGACTTAAACACACTTTTTTGATGCAGAACGCCCAGGGCCGACCCACCCTGGCTCAGCCAGATGGAACACAATCCAGTCGCGCTGCCGGGCTACAACCCAAACACCCCAACCCTTCTCTGCGCCTGTTCTCAGCGCAGCGGGTTGTTGAGGCTGGGGCTCGATCCCCAGACCTCCTTGATAAGAACCTCTTCTAACAGGCCTTATCACCAACTGAGCTGCAGGTCAGTTGGTGATAAGGCCTGTTAGAAGAGGTTCTTATCAAGGAGGTCTGGGGATCGAGCCCCAGCCTCAACAACCCGCTGCGCTGAGAACAGGCGCAGAGAAGTGTTGGGGTGTTTGGGCTGCAGCCCGGCAGCGCGACTGGATCGTGTTCCATCTGGCTGAGCCAGGGTGGGTCGGCCCTGGGCGTTCTGCATCACTGAAGTTGCTGATATGTGTCCTGATATTATGAGTATTATTTATATCATTCCAGACTTAATGATATATTGGTCACAGCTTGTATCTTTCCAAACTTGATGGTATAACACAATTGTGAAATGTTTAGTAATAATCCTAATAATTGAAAAAATGGTTTGATTCTATGTAATCAATTTTCTAATTTTTGTAAATTAGATAAAGATGTTGATTTGTGATTCTTTCTTCCTAGTTAGAGTATTACGTTCTTTTACAGCTAGAACTAATCACTTTACTTTTGATTAGAAAATGTTAGAATTCATAGAGATTTGTCTCATGACATTCTTATTGTGTTTGTTTGCCGATCACATGGAGACTGGAGGAGAGAAAGTTGATTTCGACCTAGATGATGATGAATTGATGTTTGCATAGATCAGTGATCAGTTATCTATTTTTTGAGTTCTTCAGTTTTTGCTAACTATTTTGTTTGGATCCATTCATTTGAGTTTAGATTTATCGGTATTCTAGAACTCATATCTGTGTTTCTGAAAACTCATGTGTTGTCATTATTAACTCTTGTTTAAGTAATCTGTTATGTGATACCATTGTATACAATATAGGAGGAGATTGTTAAGGTGTATTGATATAATAGGTTAACAAGTCTTAACGGGTTGGTTTGGATCTGTTAGGCATCCATTAATCTGTCGTCGGGGATTTAGGGTTTCACCTATAAATACTCCAGCTGGGGGCAACGTGGAGGTCGTTCCAAACTTGACGGCCACACGGGATGCTTCGAGCGCACTAACATATGTTACTAAATGGACACATATATTATAGGTATTATTCTTTTGATTGCTTAAATCCGTGTATGTTTCAATAGATTTTAAATATTTTGTATGTTCACTTATTATATGGGTATAATTGTAGAATAACTGAGCTAGTATGTACCAGAGGAATAAGAAACTTGGCTTTGCAGATTATATATTCCATTTTTTGCATGAGATGCGGGTCTTTCTCTACTTCATTGCAAAATATACATTATATCTATTCTCTTTTCTTAGGTGCATTCTTAGATATGCTGGACATCAAGTATTTAGTATGGAATAAACTTTATCCCATCTTAAATAGAAGCAATAGTTCTTTGCTCTACTTCTTGAACACATTTCTTTATGACATAAATTAAAGATCATTGTTGTATAAGGTTTTGACTTCAGTGATGCATATCACAATCCTTTAGTTTGTACTCTTTTCAACATTGACCTTTTGTCTTATGATAGAAATTCAGAGAATGCAGCATCTCGCCCAGGCTCATTTTTAGAGGATTTTTGATGAGAATGTAAAATTAAGGGTTGTGCTGGATTCTAAAGGAAATGAACTTGTATTGAGATCAAGGAAACTGAATACTTTGGTTGCTCAAAGTGATTCTGACATAAGGACACTTGAAGCTGAGAAAGAGAAGGTGCAAATGTTCTAATGCTTAATCTGCATTATAGCTCTTAGTCTGTGAATTTCTTAGTTTAGTTATTTCTGTAGTAATTGTGCCTTACTGTGTATTGCTAGACCACACTTCAATATACATCTCTTAGAATTTTATGATTTTCATCTATTTATTTACCAAATCCACTAGCTGATTACTAACTATGATGTGAAAACTGCCCACCAATTTTAGTACATCTGTAAGTTTAGTTGATTAATTTATCTTGTATTCTTAACTATAATAGTCTTAAAGTAATCGTTGAATTTTCTTCATATGGTAGTAGAGCAGGACGGCCAAGACCTTGCACTTTTTTCTCCTACAAGACTTCCACCCTTTCCCCCACCTGCCATCACCATCACTTACCACAAACACCGCCACAAGACTACTTTCTACTGGACTACACATAACACACCTTTGACTTTGAGCAATTTCTTTTACTAAAATCCCCACTGGTCCGCATCTGTCTCAATAGAGGGTTAAATCTTAGCTGATGGTTGATTCCACAATGGGCAACTTCTCCGTCACAGTCTCGAGTCATTCACATTATTGAACTCTCCTCTTCTGGGCTTCAGAATACTGACTACTATTTTTGATGATTGTACATCAAGATGGGCAATGTGTTCGTGGATGTGATGGATGATCCGGTGGTTGATAACCATTGATGTAGTGATCTTATACCCTAAAACATTGTAATAAAATATCATGCTAATTGAATCAAATACATTCATGATATGTACTTTCTACATGTGAATGATCGCGCTCGCCTAGTGGAGATCCATACCAGGTCATTCAGGAGAATTTAGTATTAATGTATAATGTATTGATGACATTTTGGTATTTAAGAGAACTTTACTCTCCTATATAGGGAGGGGTGTGGAGTCTTAGTGGTTACCTTGGAATTCTATACTAGGAATCTGTTACGAGCCCTTACACCACTTTGGCCCGCTCTGTAGCAGGATTGTAGTTCGTACACCCCAACTAGCTCTCCTCACCGGATCTGTACAATGCGGTAGGTTGTTGAGGCTGGGATTCAAACCCAGTCGCTCCTTGAAGAGAGTCCTTATGTTAGCTCAGTTGGTGAAGGGAGTTAACATTCAGACTCTCTTCAAGGAGGCACTAGGTTTGAATCTCGGCCTCAACAACCTACCGCACTGTAGAGATCCAGTGGAGAGAGTTGGTTGGGGTGTACAGGATGCAGTCTAGCTACAGAGCGGGCCAAAGTGGCGTAAGGGCTCATAACAGAATCTCTCTTGGAGAGGACTTCTTGGGGAAACCAGTCCTTGAGAGCCTGGTGTTAGCATATCTTGGTTGATTTCTGATTCCACAACGGCCAACTTCTCAATCACACTATCTTGAGTACTTCACCTCATAAAACTCTCCCATTCTCGACCTTAGGCTATTGATCAATCTTATTGACTATTGCCCATCAAGGTCGCCGTTGTGTTCGTGTATATGATGGATGATTTTGTAGTGGATGGTCGTGGATGTAGCGATCTTATATCTTGCAACATTGTAATCGAATGAGTAACCCTTCTGAGCATTACTAAATCAAATACTTTCATGGTAGGTATATACTAGACGTGGATGGACGCACTCACTTAGTGGAGATAAAATAAGTTATCCTGGAAGTCTAGACTAGGAATCTCCATATATTGGAGAGGACTCTTTAGGGGAACCAACCCTCAGCTGAATGGCGTCAGCATATCTCACGTCTGTTTCTTGATTGACTATTAGTGAAATCTATTTGAGCGAACCAACTATGTCCAACCTACCTCCTTCACCTAGGTCATAGGATTCCATCAATCTATCAGTTGGCCATTCTCGCATGTTTGATTCTGCTGCATTACTCAGAATTCCAATCGAATCGATACCACACTAGATCCAAACCTTGTTTCCACCCTCTGTGTCGACGGACGCGGAATCTAGTCGACTGCGTTCACCTCTAGATGGATCGACACAATCGCTCTAGCACATTGCCCCGTGCAACTAATGAAAGCTGACCTCCTCCGCGCTTCACCTGCTTGACTCAATAGTGTCATTAGACAGTGACTGTGCATCCTAGGGACTTCACACCCCTATGAAACATCTCTCGTCAACCAACATTTGATCTGGTGCACGCTAATAACTCTCTAGTTATTCAAGTTGTGAACGGCGGGTAACCTACTTTTGGTCATTATTTTTAGACCATTTGCTATTTCTCTAGATGCTTCTTCTAGGATATCGCTCTGGCTTTCCATCACTACCAGTGGTCAATTATGTGGGAAGTCACTGAATTCCTTCTTGACGCAGCTTTCTTCTCGTGTTGCAACCCACAACCATGGTTCTTTCCATGGTGAATGCCTTTGATGAGCACCATGGGGGACCCCCTCAATGAGGAGAAGCATTTGATGAGTGTTCTCTATTTCCACATGGATGTCGTCGAATCTACACTTACAAACATCCTACAACTTCCCCTCCAACTCTCTAAGGTTAATAGAACACCACCAAAGCTCCCCCATCTCTAGCAAACCATTCAACACTCGTCGATCTAACTATTCTTGGTGTTAGAATATGGAGCCTGACTGCGTGGGGTGTACTGGACACTCAACACGATTTCGTCGGTCGAGGTGTTATATTGTGAGTATAAAAGGACTTTTTTTCGGCCGAGGGTTTAAGCGAGTTAAAAAACCTGAGGAGAAGTGGCGGAAGAGGAGATCTGTAATTCTTCTTTGATCATTCTTCATAGTGGATTTTTTGGGCGCGGGTGGTTGTGTTTTTTTTCCCCGATCTTTGGGGTTTTCCACGTTAAAATCCTTGTGTGTTTTTGCTTGTTTTTCTATGATTCTTGTGTGTTCTGTGGCGTCATTTCTTCCCTAACACTTGGTATCTCGACTGATCCTTATATGGGAGTTTCCCTGCATCTGAACCCGCACTGCACATATCATCTCAATGGATAAAGATGTCATATCCACTCTACTGGATCATCCGCATGTAACAATCACTCAAATTATAAATCATTTCACATGTATGCACTTTAATTGTTATCTTGATGACATACTCAGAAGAGTAGAAGAGTTGCAATTTTGCTAAATCAACAAATTTCATATCAAATCTCCAATAAATCGAGCAACAATATTTTTCCTGGTTCAGCCATGTTTCGCTTCGACATTATGATCTCGAATCTCCAGACATATTCTTCTGCGCAAAAGCTATACTACTTAACCCAATGTAACTTAATGTATAAATCTTGCGGATTTTTGGAAAAAAGTCTTTAGTTATAAAACACTTCTCCTTGGTCTTGTTTGTTGTTGATTCATCTATAGTTGAGCCATTTTCTCTCTTAATCAACAACTCAATTTCTTGTGTATTCTTGATAAACCAGCGTTTAAATATAGATGTAGGAGGAAATGTCAAAGGGGCTTTTATCATTAATGGATTTGTTATTATCAAAAGGGGGAGTTTGTTGGAACATGGTCATTCGCATCTCCTAGGTTTGAGAATAACAAATCCTATGCATTTTATCTTGTGTGCTTAAGTGTGCAGGAAACAAAGTCCATATGACTCAAGGATAACACATGAAGGTTTCCCCCAATTTTGAAGCCAAAATTCCAACATGTGAACTAGCGCTGATGGTAGCACCTAGCACACACGCTAGCTCTGATTAGAGGAATTTTGGGAGCTGTTTTAGAAGGCGCTAGCGCCAGGAGGTAGCGGCTAGCGCAGGCGATAGCGCAGAGCACAAGAGGCAATGCAGCAGGGTTTCCTTGGAATGAAGATACGCACGCGGAGAATATTTCCTAAAGGGGAATAGCGTCGGAGGTAGCGTTAGCGCAGGCGCTAGAGCTAAAGCTATAAACTGGACCCCTCTACTCTCGTTTTATTGTTACACATGTTAAGAGAGGTTGAGTGCCAATTTTCAGAGCCCTATTCTGCCGAATTCTGATCTCCCACCAAAGTTCCATGAATTTCTGAAGGATAATTCCATCACGCCGGATCTGAACGATGATCGCTTCAACCATGCATAATTCTACAGCGGTCCTTCGTCTTCAACAACAGAAGTTCTCAAGAGGGAGTTTTAATATTGTTGTATTACTTTTGTTTCTTGTACGTGTATCAAATTTGCCTCGTGTTGGCGACTAGGTCTGGGTAGGACTTAGGGAGAAATTTGCCTCGTGTTGATGCGCGTTCGGCAAGTGCACCGGTCGCTGTCAAGTATTAAAATTGGGAATAGCTTCCCCGAATATCGTCTCTCAAGGAATGCAGGTTCTGGTTAACGAAACGCGTGGTGAATCGATCGTTATACGAGCGAATAAAGTAAAAAACAAGGGCATTGTGATTTGGTTTCCTAAGCTAGTGCAGAAAAGAGAGATGCGGGTCAAAACTTCGCTTCGCAAGGCGGGATGGATGCAACGGCCGCGATGTCGTGCTTCGGGAGGCGCGTGGACGGAAAGTAACTGTGACGGGTGAGGGTCGCACACACCTCTTCTCCAAGCATCACCACTAGCAATTGCTAGGGCTTCACACACAACGAACTCAGAAAATCACAACAAGGAAAATGCTATTCTCACACCACCGCATCATTGCACATGAACATCATAAAAGTTATATAACATTAAGCTAATCAAAAGTTCATTACAATAACACAAAGAAACACAAGCATTATGTTTAGAGAGGACCAATAGGAAGGTGTCACCGAATCTTGGGTTCTCGGCCGGAATAAGAGGTTGTCGGGCTCTCTCCGGGCTCGACCCTCAGATGGTGTGCGGACTCGATGGAGGCTGTCACCGCTCCAACGAACAACAACACTTCTATGGCTTCCCACGACGAGGATTGCTTGAACACTTGGTGGAGAATGCTTGCTAACGCTCCCAAATGGAAGAATGGTGGTGGAAATCGCCGGAAAATGGTCTCCATGGTGGTGGAGAAGGAGAAGCCTTCAGACCTCAGAAATGGCGGGAAGGACCTGATTTCCCGCTCCCACGGAGCACACCTACGTTGACTGCAGCGAATCCTCCGTTTTATACTAAACAGACAGAAAAATGGTCACGCACGGTCGAACGCACGACTGTGCGTGGACCGTGTATTATTAAATGATAAAGTCAGGCTTGGGGAAGACACTGCGCCGCCCGTGCGTTTTGCTCACACACGACCAATTCTGCCCATGCGTCAAAATGCACGGGTAAACTCCGACGGTCTAAAATCAAGAAGACACAGGTCGACCGTGCATTTTACTCACGTACAGGCAAATTTGCCCGTGCGTTAAAACGCACGAGTAAACTCTGATGGTCCATTTTCTGCCCAGATACATACGCACGATTGTAACCATCCGTGCGTCAAGGAAACACATGACTGTGCGATATGCACAGACATGAATTCTGGGGGAAAACGGGACGATCCGGCAACCTGCATACAAGGGGAACCAGCTGGGAATACCTCCAGCACTAAATAAACACAGAAAATGGATTGGGGAGCACCATGTTCTTACCCCCAATAACAAGGAGCGCAAATGCACACCGAAACGACCTAAAAGTGCACCTAGCAGGGAATAACAAATATGTTCGTAAATATGCCTAAAGTGTGGTGAATCGACTAGAAATACGGCCCAGATGAGTCCATAAATGTGTATATAAATGGGACTCATCATAGATCTAGGGGGTGCTCGAGGCCTTTCTGGTGATAGAAAGGCTAGAGCGGCTTGAGGCCGTATCTGGGGAGGGATAGGCTAAAGCCAACTGGTTTGTGGGGATACGAGTCGGTATAGAAAATGAAAATTTTTATTATTACTCGCCTTCGATTTCTAGTGTTATAAGAAATCAAATTTTGTAATCTTATATTTCATATTAATAAAATCATGTCTCTATTTGATTTCACTTGATTTGTTTGAATTCTCTCTATTTTAATCTCTCATTATTTCAAGAATATTAAAATATATTAAAAGTTTGTACAACCCTTATTCACCCCCCCCTTTAAGGGCGCCTACATATCCAACAGATAAGGTTTTCCAATCACCTCCGAACTGTGTCAGGGCGCCGTCTGACAGCCATTGAAGACTGAAGGTGTATAAAAGACCACTTAGGGCTTTGAAAAATTGCTCTCACTTACTGAAGAAACAAATTGAACTACTGTTCCATTGACGGCTACCCAGAAGGTTTCTCTTCCTGCTTCCTGAAGCTACAAGGAGAGAAAAGTTGTTCTTCTTTATTGACTTAAGATAGAACAAGTAGATCCCTATTCATCCTCTGAAGAAAAGGATCAGAAAGAGTCAGGTTTGAGGCCAATGGACTCTTCCCTGTTTCAAGACTACAACAACAGATATTCAGCAACAGAAGTCTAAAGGCTTGATATCTATTTTATCTTTTGTTGTAATCATCTCTTATTACTTCTGTAGGAACATCTCTGTTCTGAGTTTGTAGGGCATCTTTGCCCGTGTGTGTAGGGCTGTCAGGCCTGAATTTAGAGCTAAGAGTTCAGCTTGAGTGTAGGATCCCTGTGAGATCTGAGGTACGACTTCTTGATAGGTCTGAGCTGGTAGGGCTATTGAGCCTGAGGTAGGGTTTGGAGAAAACCTGAGAGATCCTGAGGGATCTGAGTTGTAAGCTCTTGGAGATGAGATTGCTGGAGTTGTCCTTATCTAACTCATTGTAAGAAATGTGGAGGGGGAAAGAGGACTACTCAAGACACCCTGTCTTGAGGAACCTCTATATATGCTTGTGCGTTTTCTGTGTGCTTGATTTATAACTAACATAAACTCTGAAAACAGTTAGGCTTTTGCATGGAAACAAAAAGATACATATTCACCCCCCTCTAGGTGATTAAGACTACATCCTAATAAACTATCAATAATGATATTTTTGTGAATGCTAATTAGTAATAGCTCTCTTTTCTATTGCCTGTGATAACCCCTAATTAATTGGAAGCCTAATAATAGTCTATATGAGGTGTTGAAATTAGCTAAACTAATTCCACATCTATTAATATCCACTATACAGTGGTGAATATAATAATGTTATTTTTAAAACAAATCACGTTATATATAACAACATAATGAACTTTCTATTTTTAAAAATGAACGACTCATAACCGCATAATGAATGACGTTAAAACAACATAATGAATGGTGCAACTTTCCCATGTTATTTTAAAAATAAATATGCTATTTTTAAAATAAATTTAACTTCTAACCTATTGTTGCAATAAAAGAGGAGTACTTATGAAAACAAATAGAAAGTTGTACCATTTTCCTCAAAGTAAGTTAACGACAATGGATGGTAGGGACTGATTTTAGGAATTTAGAGAACTAGAGGGACTGAAAATCTATACAAAATAATGGAGGCACTGAAATCTTAAGGTGATGAAAGTTTGGGGACTGATTTCTCATTTTTTCCTAAAGGCGAATGTTATGTGCAAACCCTTTTTGGCTCTGTGCAACCCTTAATTTTAAATAAAAAATATTAAATAATTCCAAATCCAGTTCCCTCAAATAAGATAGGTGCAAACTGAAATCCACCTGGCCTTTTCATCTGCTCATCTCGTCTAAGTTTGCCGTGGATATGGTCAGTGACAATTGTGGATGAGTTCGTAGATGAGAAGTAGCTCACGGCTTCTTAGGGATATGACAAGGGTTTTCATGGTGGAGGTGGGAAAGGATGACTACCTAATTGCTCTACTCTCCTATAGGTTTTTCCGTCCCCCAAAATGACGGTCCAACTTGGTATTCTGGGATCCGTGTCGCCGAATTGCAAGGAGAAGTTTGGGCTCACTCTCATCCCGCAGCTGCCGAAGGGCTGCGCTTCCGGTGCCAAAAGAGGGTTTTCCCATGTTATTGATGGAGTACAGAATTGGGGTTTCTCCTTCAGCGGTGGATTTGATACGGAAATGGAGAAATATGACTCTGCCCCCAAGACCCCGCCAGAGGAGCGGCTCCTTGGAACTCCGCCAGGAACACTTGTGATTGTGTTGCGATTTTCATGTTTCTGAAATTATTTCTCCTTTGCAGTAACCGTCCTTCGAAATGGGCTGTGAAACCAAATGTCTTAGATTTTGAATTTGACATTGAGAGAGGAGCTTGTCTACTGCATAAGTGAAGTTGTTCATGTATCCAATGCATGTAAATCTGGAGATTTAGAAGGGTTATAAATGCTCAGATTTAGCCTTTTATCAAAGTGTTGATATTTTTATTTTGTGCACAACTGGCATGTATTTTGATTGTGAATGTTGTATTTTATTTTGTGCACATTGATTAAATCTTAATCGATTATCATAAAATCCATTATCCAATATTAAGTATACGGATGTCATCCGATGGATGACACTCTCCCTTCCTCGATCAATGAAGTGCGGGCTTGCCAAAGCAAGGTGCATTAATCTATCTTGGTATGGGTGCGAGTGGATAATTGTGATATCCCACTATCAACATCGGGTCCAACTTAACTAGGTGACCTCAAAGGTTGAGTGCCTTGAGTCATTGGGTTAGCATGCACCATATGATGGATGCAAATAAAGAGTTATTCACTAACCATACAGGAGTTGCATGATGATGCAATTGGAAAAAGTTGCCTACCTAAATAGCCACATTATGGGTGATCAGCCAAAGTTGACTTATCATGGCGGTGAAATATGGATCTTGTCCACTAGAGAGTAGCTCGCATAAACTCTTCGAATTGATATTAAGGGTTATCAATTTAAATAAAATAGTGGGATTATTTAATAATAGTCCTTACTAAATAAAATGTATTTTGAAATATAGTACTAAAATTTATTTTGCATAATTCTTATAGAACTTCCATGGCATGTGGATCTCACTACACCTTGTCCCTGAGAGCCATCCTTGAGAAGAACAAGCTCAACGGCACTAACTTCCAAGACTGGTACAAAAACCTGAGAATTGTTCTCAGGCAAGAGCGCAACCTCTATGTCTTGGAAGAGGATCCCCCCAAAGTGTCGACCGGGAATTCATCCCGGGCCGACAAATATGCTTACAAGAAGTATGAAGATGAATCCCTAGATGTCGAATGCTTCATGCTCGCTACCATGAACTCTGAGCTTTAGAACAACATGAGACCATGTGTGGTTTTGAAATTATCGAGCACCTGAAGAAAATGTTCCAAGCGCAGGCTCGACAAGAGAGTTTCGACATCTCTAAGGCATTCTTTCAGTGCAAAATGGGAGATCAAGACCTAGTGGGAACTCATGTACTTAAGATGATTGGGTACATCGAGAACCTTCAGATACTGGGGTTTGCATTAAGCCAAGAGTTGGCTACTGATTTGATTTTGCAATCGTTGTCGGACAGTTACGAGTAGTTCGTCTTGAACTACAATAAGAATGAGAATGATAAAACGCTGTCGGAGCTCCTTGGCATCTTAAGAACTGCCGAGAACAACATGAAGAAGACCAAGCCTGCTAGCCCCATATTGATGGTCCATAAAAGCAAGGGCAAGGGATTTTGGAAAACAAAGGTAGGACCTAAGTCTTGCCTTGATCCCAAATCTTCTGCACTGAAAAAGAAGGGATTAGCTAAGGAAAAAAATTGCCACCATTGTGGTAAAGCAGGGCATTGGAGTAGGAAATGTCCCCTCTACATTGGGGATCTGAAGAACAAGGGAAGTATGACTTCTGCTTCAGGTATTTTTGTTATAGAAATAAACATGTCTGCTCCTTCATCTTGGGTATTGGATACCAGATATGGTTCTCACATTTGTACAAATGTGCAGGAACTGGAAAGGAGAAGAATACTGCATAAAGGAGTGGTGGACCTGCGCATTGGAAATAGAGCAAAGGTTGCTGCCATTACCGTAGTAGTGTACAGTCTTTCCTTGCCCACTGGACTTATTATTGAATTTGATAACTGTTATTTTATGCTATAACTAGAAACATCATTTCTATTTCATGTTTGGACATGAATGTGTTGAAACCGATATCTCGGTCTCTTGTGAAGCTCGGGGCCCTCAACAAGTTGAGCGGCAGCTAGACCTTACTGGTCCCTCGGATGAGGCAGACTGAAAACTAAGAAGAGGACTAAGACCTTAGTCGCAGCGAGGAGGTCCCTCCACTAACCCGGAAGATCGTTGAGCGCTTCCCCTCCCAAGCCAAAACTGAGACTCGGGCACCTTGGAGAGCTAGAGAGCAAAACCAAAGTAGCCAAGGGAGAAGGAAGGTCAAGGACTGAGATCCGGATCCTCTCCCAAGGTGCCCTTGAAGGTCTATTTATAGTTTTTGTTTTTATGGTCTACTAATAGCCAAACACCGCCTTCTACTTTTACTATCTGCACCCCAACCTGGTCTACTAACAGCCAAACTCCGCTGTCCGGAGGTGCTAGCCGCAGACCACCAGGGGCCTCCTGGTAAAAGTCCATCCCTGGGCCCCAGCGAGTCAGGGGCTCTTGGCCCGTTCGTTGAACGCAGGGATATCGCGAGTTCGTCGAACGTAGGGATATCGCGAGTTCGTCGAACGGGGATCGGATATACTTCGTCGAACGCAGGGCGATTTCGCCGAACCCAAATCAGATGCACTTCGTCGAGCGCAGGGCGAGTTCGTCGAACCCAAAAACCTCCCTTGGCCTTTACTGGGCGAGCCAGCCTACTTCGGCACCTCTCCTGCGAGTGGGGCTCGCGAGATTCGGCTGGGCTCACGAATACTTGACTTGGCCGAGCCCAGAAGGCTCTAAATGCACCCCAACGTGTCAGGCTCGCGAATACTTAACTTGGCCGAGCCAAAAAGGCTCTAAATGCACCCCAACGAGCCGGGCTCGGGAATACTTAACTTGGCCGAGCCCAAAAGGCTCTAAATGCACCCCAATGAGCCGGGCTCGCGAATACTTAACTTAGCCGAGCCCAAAAGGCTCTAAATGCACCCCTAACGTGTCGGGCTCGCGAATACTTAACTTGGTCGAGCCTAAAAGGCTCTAAATGAACCCTAACGAGCCGGGCTCGCGAATACTTAACTTGGCCGAGCCCAAAAGGCTCTAAATGCACCCCAACAAGCCGGGCTCACGAATATGGCCGGCTTGCCCACCTTTGGCTCGCCTCCTTGGGCGCGAACTACCTGATGCCTCCTGGCGAACATCAGGGTTATACACAATCCCCGCTCTTCGCGAGGTTTTTCTAAGCTCGCGAAGAAACATCCAACCCATGGTGTTCGCCGATTTTTGCTGACTTGGCAGGAATCTTCTGGTGGGTCCCATGCCCAAAGCTATAAATACCATCCCCCCTAGCTAGTGCCCGAACCTTTTCTTCACCTCCCTTCTTTCGCTTCTAATACTCTTAACTTCAAAATGTCCACCAAAAAGAACGTGCTGGCTCTTTTTAAGGCCTATCGGGCGATACAAAGGGCCAAAGCTGCTGAACTCACCCCCTGGATGTTCAAGCAACCCGCTCCCCTCTCTCCTCAAACCAAGAATGCCCAAACCGTCTGGCGGTCGCTAGGAGAGGATGGATCATCGCCTCCGCTCTCGCCCTTGCCGCCTCCGCTCTCGCCCTCGCTGCCTCATGCGGGGCTCGCTTCGTAGGTACCCTTGTTGAAAACCCGCATTTTTTGAGTTCATCTGTTTAACTTATGTTTCCCGCTCGCAGAACCCCCTTCTTGGGGAAGTCGCGGTTGACCTAACACTGGCTTCCTCGTGCGCTCGTACACCTGTGAGGTCGGGCTCGGCATCTCCGAGAGCGGGGACCATAACACTGCAGACGCCTCCCTCGCAACCTGACAAGCTGAAGAGCTCTTTTTGCTTCCACCTTTCACAAATCTTCCCTCGCAACCTTAACTTAACTACTCTCGTGCAGACACCCACTTGAAGAATCCTGAGATACAGAACCCCACTCCAGCGCGCTCGCCGACCCCGCCTACGGTGACTCTGTCTACACCTGGCTTCGGCCTCTTAGGTCAGAGAAGCCCTGGTGGAGAAGGTGGTGCATGTTCCCGGCCTGGGAAAGGCCCTTACTCCCGCCTTCCATAAAGCCTTCAAGGGTCAGCTGGGCTGCTCTCACTAGCAACCCCGCGCGCTCTCGGTCTCGCCAGGTCAGTTAGTTCCTGCGAGCTTACCTTTTGCTCGCCCTCTGACCCTGTTAACTTTATCTTTCGTAGGGGTTCCCGAATCCACCCCTGAGTCAGAACATGGGAGGGAGGAGATGCCGCCTCCGCCTTCGCCAAGCCAGATCGCCGATTTTCTAGGTGATCCTGGCGACCCCGCCCAGATGAAGAGGCGGATGACGGAGGTGCTCCAGAAGTATGGGATGATGCTGCGCGAGCTGGAAGAGCAGTATGAGGCAGACCGGGCGATCTATGAAGAGAAGTTTGCCACCTTGGAGGAGGCGAATGCGCAATTTCTCGCGGAAGCGAGACCGGTGGCTCATGGAGATGCTACCTCGCTTGGGGTACACCTTTCTCGAATCGAGGACCAGGTGCGCCTGATCCTGCACGAGGTTAAGTCGGTTCGCGACTACCACTACCTGAAGGTGCCGCCGCGCGCGGGGGCGCGAGGTCGTGGTCGCTAGAGGTGGTCCCGCTATTAATTTGTTTTCTGCTACTTGTTACTATTTTTCCTTATGCTCGCATCGAACACTGGCTGTGATGCCTATAACATTTGCGAATTCCGTGCGAATCGCCTATTATCACTATTCTTTTATCTGCGCTCGCCCATCCCGTGTGGTTCTTTATTCCGCTATTCATTTATTTATGATGCACATGTGAATTTCTTTATATGTTTGTCTTATTTGCGATGATTTCTGTTGTTGTGTGCTCGCGAACCACTAGACGATGCTGCGTCCATGCTACTATCTTTCGCTGACCTGCCCCTAGCGAGGTCAGGGTGCCGTGCAAGGGCGAACTAGCTCTCGCAGGGTTGTGGCTCGCCGGGTGAAAATCTGCTTTATTTCTGCTATCTGCACCCCACGGCGCTTCGTATTCTCCCCGCCTTTTCCGCTTTCTTATAAATAGTTCCAAGATTCTCTTTTTAACCCTCGCATTTACTCTCCGAGTCTTCTCGCCTCTCTTGTTTTTTCCATTCTCAAGACCGTGCCCGCACTCGCAATTCCCAATTCGCAAAGAAAGACTCCATAATGGTGGCAGATGGCGACTGCGAGGGGCGAGCCAAATGCGCCTGGGCTTTCGGTGACCACACTTTCTTCTGTTCCAACATAACTGCCAAGGAGTACAAGCACACCGTGGATCGCTACATCCCAGAGGGGTATACGACTCGCTGTCCCAAAGACACAGCCGCGCTTAATGGACTGAGCCAGACGAGCTCGCCATCTCCATTGCTCATTTCAGGAATGGGCTGCGGCTCCCTCTGTGTCCGGAGATCGCTAGGTATTCCACTCAACCCCCTTGCTGCTCCTTCTTCGTGCTCGCGAGCATGCACTAGCTTCTTAGAGTTTTTGTTTGTACTCCGATATTACGGGGTTCTGCCGAGCCAGCTGACTCCGAACGCCATCGCGGTCGTGGTCGCGTTCGCTAGCTACATGCGGGAGGAGAGGATAGAATTCAGCCTCCTCTTCTTCCGCAAGGTCTTCTTCTTCCGCACCTACAAGGATGGAATGACCTATTTCGCGAGCCAACATGTTACCATCTGCGAGACGGTGAACAAGAGCCATTATTGGCATCAAAAGTTCATCCTTGTCAAGGGACCCTTCGGCAACATCCAATTTACCCCCCTTCAGCGGGATGATGCTACTTATCGCCCTCCAGGCTCGCTAGACGGCGACGACACCAAGCTTTTCCAATACCTCTCGGGGCAGTATTAAAATTTTTTGAAAGACCGTTTAGGAGTAAGCAAGAGTTGTATCAACAAGAGTTATAGCCAAAACAACCACAATGCCAAAACATCAACACAAGAAATCTTTATTGAAACAAAACTGATTTACACTTCGAGGTATACAGGGCGAGACATGATTCATAAGAATCACAGAGATGAGAAGAACAAAACACACCAAAACTGAAACTGGCGGTCTGCCAAAGCAGAGACCGCACAGACCGCAAAAAGGCTCAGGTCGCCCAGCTTGCTCTGCTGTACTCCCAGACCGCTTGCACAGTCAGACCGCAGAAACACCTTGACACCGCGCGAACAGAAACAAACAACCTGCACTGCCAGACCGCAATCCCAGACCGCACGAACTGAAGCTTATTGAATTGAACACAG
Source organism: Dactylorhiza incarnata (assembly GCA_033032865.1). Taxonomy (NCBI): domain Eukaryota; kingdom Viridiplantae; phylum Streptophyta; class Magnoliopsida; order Asparagales; family Orchidaceae; genus Dactylorhiza; species Dactylorhiza incarnata. The sequence goes on along the minus strand of JAWHQI010000430.1, from coordinate 261,109 downwards.
AACTGAAGTTGTCGCCAGACCGCAACTCTGATCGCCTAACCGCTGAAGGTCGCCTGATCGCCGAGCTCGCTGCGAACAACACAAGAACAATATAAACCAGTTCGCTGACAAACCGCAGACGAACTATTTATTCAAGCCACCAGAAATCACCAAGGAAGGAGACCGAAATCTGCTGACCGCAAACCTGCGAACACAACAACCGGTTAGCTCACTTCCGAGACCGCGCGACTTCAAACTTGAGGCCGCAAGAAATAATCCGAGCTCTTGTTCTTACAATTCTTGTTAAGAATGATGAGACCTACACCCCTATTTATTGACGGAGAGACGGATGTCGTCACCGCACAAACCGGGGTACAATAACCGCCCATCAGATCGCGAGCGGTCACACAAGACAGATCGCGCGGAACCAGCACTTGGACAAGATCCAGTCCAAGTCTGCAAGTCAGCAGCAACCCGCGCACAAGCCGCGCGGACACAGTGATCATCCTTCCTGAGATCGCCAAGGAAAAACCAGAACATCTGGCCGACTTGAGACAAGTCACCAGAACAACCTGAAGAAGCCGCCCGGTCTCAGCCGTCAACCAAGAATAGCCCGTCTAGAACAAGATCGGAAGAACTCACAGTAGGTCTCCAGAACCAGCGACCAGACCGAGAAGCAACCTGGCCGATCACAGCAGATCGCCAGACCAGCAGGGAGAGATCACAAAACCAAACCGCCAGAGCACCAGCGCAGACCGCGCGGTCTCTGCGGTCTCCAGCCTTCAGACCGGCCGGACTCCCTTCCACTTCACTTCAACAATTTCAACACTCCCCCTTGAAGTGGGAAGTGGAAACTAGACCGAGCAACCCCCTTAACCGAGTAAACGGTCCCTTCGCCAGCGGCTTTGTGAAGATGTCAGCGACATTGTCCGCACTCCGAACATGCTCGACCATAAGAGATCCTCCCAACACCTTTTCACGAATGAAATGATGCTCAATCTCAATATGTTTAGTCTTTGCGTGACAGATTGGATTGTTAACCAGTTTGAGAGTACTCTCATTGTCCCCGCGTAGCATAGTGGGACCTCGAACCTCTTGATGAATGTCCTCTACCAACCTCCTGAGCCAAACGGCTTCCTGAGCTGTCAAGGCCGAAGCCTTGTACTCCGCTTCCGTGGTAGATACAGACACAGAGTCTTGCTTCTTGCTGCACCAAGAGATAGCTGTGGGGCCCAACATAAAGACATAACTAGACGTTGATCTCCGATCATCCACGTCTCCTCCATAATCAGCATTCATGTATCCATGCAACTCCAAGCTTGACCCTCTCCTATATAGGAGACCCAAATCAGAGGTCGACTTCACATACTTCAAGATGCCTTTCGCCGCCAGAAGATGAGGCTTTCGTGGTTCCGCCATGTACCGACTAACCTTGCCAACTGCATAAGCAATATCTGGCCTTGTGATCGTCAAGTAGATCAAGCTCCCAACCAGAGCTTGGAAAACCAACGGTTCAGATAGAACTCTCCCCTCATCCTTCCAAAGATTTTGATGTTGCTCATGAGGTATAGAGCTTCTCTTCCCTTCTTCCATGCTGAATCGAGACACGATCCGCTCTGCATAGCCAGCTTAAGAAATGAGCACTCCGCTCTCCCGCCTCTGCACTTTGAGTCCAAGGAAATGGTGAAGCTCCCCCAGATCCTTCATCTCAAATCTGATGGCAAGCTCAGCCCTGAGCCTTGCAACAGCTTCCTTCGAGTTCCCGGTGACAATCATGTCATCCACATACAGCAGCACAATAACCCGAAGCACCCCCTCCTTCTTGATGAACAAGCTAGAATCAGAGTCTGAAGCAAATAACCCGCAGAATAAGAGGTATTCTGCAATCTTTCCGTACCACGCCCGAGGCGCTTGCTTCAACCCATATAGGGCCTTCTTCAATTTACAGATGAAGTCCGGATCCTCCTTCGAGATGAAGCCTTGCGGTTGGATCATGAAGATATCCTTGTCAATCTCGCCGTATAAGAAAGCATTCTTCACGTCGAGTTGCCAAATCTCCCAACCTCTCGAAGCCGCCAAGGCAATAACAAATCGAACCGAAGTCATCTTTGCCACTGGACTGAACGTCTCATCATAATCTTATCCGTACTGCTGTGAGAACCCTCGAGCCACAAGGCGAGCCTTGTAACGCTCGATACTACCGTTAGCTTTCTTCTTGAGTTTATAGACCCATTTGCATGTGACAGGGGTGATGTCCTTGGGCCTGGGCACCAGAGTCCAAGTCTCATTCTTCTTTATAGCATCCATCTCCTCCTGCATTGCAATATCCCATTGCTTCACGCCTGTGGCCTTCTCGAAGCTTGACAGCTCCCTTTCATCCAAGGGACCAGCAAAGAAACAAGAAACAAAGATCACCATGTTTCCTCCTGTGTATCGATCCGGTGGTTTGATAGTCCTCTTCTACCTCCTAAGAGGTTGCTCCTGACTAACCACCTCTTCAGCTGCTTCTTCAGAACTAGCTCCTCTTCCAGGCAAATTTGGAGCACTGCTCCCCCTGCTTCCAGAACCTGAAGCCTCCGCCTCTGAACTAGACACATCTGGAGCTCCTGGTGAAACAGGCAACTCCACATGAAGATTTCCTACAGCCTTCCCTCTTTCATCAACCCTGCTCTCCGGTAGTTCAACTCCTGAACTCCCCTTGTAGGAAGTTACTTCATCGAACACCACATCGCGAGATACCACCGATCTCCGTGTCTCAGGATCCACGCACCTCCAACCCTTCTTCCGCTCATCATACCCGACAAAGACAAGCTTCCTTGCTTTCACATCTATCTTTGTCGGAAGAGCATCAGGGATGTGCACATAGCAGGTTGATCCGAACACCCGAAGGTGAGCAACACTCGGCTTCTCTTTGAACATCAGTTCATGAGGGGTCTTTATGTTGATAGGACTCAAAGGCAACCTGTTGATGACATAAGCTGCACAAGACATTCCCTCCGCCCAGAAGGACTTTGGGATATTCTTGGCATGAAGCCAGCATTTGCAAGTTTCCGTTAGATGACGGATCTTCCTCTCGGCAACGCCATTCTGTTGTGGAGTATGGGCGCAAGTTAGCTCTCTCCGGACACCATGCTTCCTGCAAAAACTTGAGAACTCACCAGAGGTGAACTCCCCACCATTGTCAGCTCTTAGTTTTTTTAACCGCAGGCCTAGCCGGCCTTCCACCAGCTCCTTGAACTCCACAAACATTGCAAATGCTTCCGACTTCTCCTTCAGAAAGTACACCCAGACATATCTGGTGTAATCGTCAATCAACACCAACATGTATTTGTTGCCTCCAAGGCTTGGAGTGGCAGTCGGTCCCATCAAATCACCGTGGATGCACTCCAACTGCGCTTTGCTCCTTATTTGCGATTTATCAAATGGAAGTCGATGAGACTTACCAAACTGACATCCCTCGCAGACATGACCGTCTCCATAGGAGGAACATCTAGGCAAGCCATGGACAAGGCCCTTTACCGCCATAGCCTTCAATTTGTCCATACCTACATGCCCCAACCTTTCATGCCAGATGGTCGCGCCATCATTGGTCCTCATCTTATCAACATAGGTACTTGTCGACAAAACGAACAAGTCCTTCACCCGCTTGCCGACGTGAATTACATCTCCCTTTATCTCCGGTTGAGTTTTGCGAAACTTCACTTCTGTTGGGCCAAACAGAACGTGATAACCGGCATCGACCGCATTGGTCACAGAGAAGAGATTCTTCTTCATACCATGCACGTGATAAACACTCCTCAACGTGAGTGGACCCTTATCACTGCTCAGAGAGACAACACCTTTGTGTTCTACTGGATGAATAGAATTATCAGCCGTGATAATAGCATTGTTACCTGAGTAAGGCGCCAAAGAAGAGAACTTTGATCCATCCCCGGTGAGGTGATGCCCACACCCTGAATCAACAATCCATTCCTCATCATAGTTGATGCAAGGCCTTAACGAGCATCGCCGTTATATTAGACGTAAAGGCTCCTCCCCATCCAACTTCATCAGACTTTGGCATCTCCTTCTCCACTGCATGTCCTGGCTGAAGATTCACCCAGCAATCTTTCTTGAAGTGCCCGGTCTTGTTGCATCTAAAGAACCTTGGTCCCTTTCCCTTCTTCTTCCCATCGGACTTAGGAGCATAACCCCTATCTTGCTGACCTGAAGTGGAGGGTCCATCATGACCCGGCTTCTTCTTCTCCCATTTCTTCTTCTTCTTCCCAGAGAACATTACATCACTTTCTCACCCGGAGATAGAAACCCCCGCCATCTGTCTTGCTAAACTTTCTTGCAAAGCAAGAAGGTTCTCCAGCTCCAACAACGACGGTTGATTTGCCCAACCCTGAACTGAAGTCACAAAAGCAAGATACTCCTTCCGCAACCCGCGGATGATATGCCTCTTCAGTTTTGCCTCAGAGATTGGCTCATCAGGGTCCAACGTAGAAATCTCTGCCGTGAGGTTCTTCATTTTGAGAAAGAAGGTGGAGATAGAAAGATCACCTTGAGAGGCTTTCGCCAACTCATTTTCAAGATACTGTAGCCTCGCTACATTCTTCTTATTGAACAACCCATCCAAGGATGTCCAGATCTCAGCAGCAGGCTTACATCCTATGATGTGATCGAATAGCTCTGGTGAGATAGCCCTCTTGAGTGTGAACTCTGCCTTAGCATTAGTCCTCCTCCAAAGTCTCACCTATGTCATATTAGCTCCTGCTAGAACGACTTCTTGTGTGTCTTCTCCTCCAACTATGTCCCATAAATCCTCGCCAAGCAAGTAACTCTCCATACACGACTTCCACTTTTTAAAGTTAGTCGATGTGAGGAGTTCAATACCAAGACCTCTTGCGTATCCAGCTTCCATGGAAAACTAAGTGCTCTCTTCTTCACAAAGACGATGGCAACTCTAGTTGATCACTGCTTATCCACTCCAGAAACCTAGCTCTGATACCATGTTAAATTTTTTTGAAAGACCGTTTAGGAGTAAGCAGGAGTTGTATCAACAAGTGTTATAGCCAAAACAACCACAATGCCAAAATAACAACACAAGAAATCTTTATTGAAATAAAACTTCTTTACACTTTGAGGTATACAGGGCGGGACTTGATTCATAAGAACCACAGAGATGAGAAGAACAAAACACACCAAAACGGAAACTGGCGGTCTGCCAAAGCAGAGACCGCACAGACCGCAAAAAGGCTCAGGTCGCCCGGCTTGCTCTGCTGTACTCCCAGAACGCTTGCACAGTCAGACCACAGAAACACCTTGAGACCGCGCAAACAGAAACAGACAACCTGCACTGCAAGACCGCAATCCCAGACCGCACGAACTGAAGCTTACTGAATTGAACACAGAACTGAAGTTGTCGTCAGACCACAACTCTGATCGCCTAACCGCTAAAGGTCGCCTGATCGTCGAGCTCGCTGCGAACAGCATAAGAACAACATAAACAAGTTCTCTGACAAACCATAGACGAATTGTTTATTCAAGCCACCGGAAATCACCAAGGAAGGAGACCGAAATCTGCTGACCGCAAACCTGCGAACACAACAACCGGTTAGCTCACTTCCGAGACCGCGCGACTTCAAACTTGAGGCCGCAAGAAACAATCCGGGCTCTTGTTCTTACAATTCTTGTTAGGAATGAAGAGCCCTGCACCCCTATTTATAGACGGAGAGACTGATCTTGTCACCGTACAAACCGGGGTACAATAACCGCCCATCAGATCGAGAGAGGCCTCACAAGACAGATCACGCGGATACAACACTTGGACAAGATCCAGTCCAAGTCCGCAAGTCAGCAGAAACCCGTGCACAAGCCGCGCGGACACAGTGACCATCCTTCCTGAGATCGCCAAGGCAAAACCAGAACATCTGGCCGACTTGAGACAAGTCACCAGAACAACCCGAACAAGCCGCCCGGTCTCAGCCGTCAACCAAGAACAGGCCGTCCAGAACAAGACCGGAAGAACTCGCAGCAGGTCGCCAGCACCAGCGACCAGACCAAGAAGCAACCTGGCCGATCACAGCAGATTGCCAGACCAGCAGGGAGAGATCGCAGAACCAAACCGCCAGAGCACCAGCGCAGACCGCGCAGTCTCTGCGGTCTCCAGCTTTCAGACCGGTCGGACTCCCTTCCACTTCACTTCAACAATTTCAACAGGCAGGACTTCGAGGTCACCTATCTAAGGCGAAACGTCGATTCACTGCCCGTCGTGCCACATGGGGAAGGTAGGGCTCGCTTTCTCCTTACACCCTCTTCTTTCCTTTCCTTCTTCGGTTAACCTCTAACATTTTCGTGTAGGCGAGCGCGACCTACCACTCAATACCCCGCACACGCGAAGCACCGCTCTTACAGCGGGTTCCCTCACTGCGGCGGGGGCTGAGGCATGCCGGGATCCCCCCAACACAGGGTCTAGTAAGAAGCGACCCGCATTCACGAGCCAGCCCGGCTCGCAAACTTCTGTGAAGAAGGCGAAAGTGGTCCCGGACGTTACCAAGGGTAAGGGGGCGGTAGTCGATCTGAGGGAGTCTGATGGCTCACCCCCTTCTCCTTCGAAACAACAGGCCGCCCTAGCGAGCTAGGGTGCCATGAGCTCCTCGGGAGGGCCCACATCGGATAGCCACAGGAACTTCGGCATCGGCATGAAGTTGCCTGATGCGCTTGGCGAGCCTCTGCTCGTCTGGGACCCTAAGTCCAATAGGATTTCTTACTCCACGCTCCTCCCCCTTGGTTGGAGCGCGGTAAGGCGGGGGGGGGGGGGGGGGGGGGCGAGGCGTTCTCCATCGCCTTTGGCCATTATGGCCGCGAGGACGCTGTCGCCTTCGATGTAATGAAATCGAGGTCGCTGGTTTATGAGGCCATGCGAGCTCACTTCCGCTCGATGGAGCTCTCGCACATGGTGGGGCGTCAGTACCTGCAGACAGACAGGGATATCCGCGAGTATAAAGAAGATCTCAAGAAAGCTGCAGAGGAGATCCAGGGCCTCAAGGAGAGGGAAGAGGTCTCTGAGGGTCTTCTCACAGGCCTCCAGGGTCAGATGGTAAGTGGTTCTCAGCTATCCCACCTTGTTTCGTCCGCGACCTCTTAAGTCTGGCTCGGCTCATTTTGTATATATTCCTACAGGATGCCGAGACCGCGACCAAGCTACTCGCTCGCAATGCCCAGCTGGAGATCGAGGTCGCGGTGCTGAAGACTCAAGTACGTGAGCTGACTCGGGCCGAACTTCCTCCGTCGCCTCCGCGGGCTGGGTCTAGCCGAAGGGTGCGAGAGCGAGAGGAGGTGAGGCGAAGGGACGCGAAGGATGTAGCCAACATCGTCTTCGATACCCTTAAGGGGGGCGGGTCTTCTTGCTGAGGATGTGATGGAATTCACCGCCGAGGACGTCTGCCCCAACCTATTCGATCTCGTCCCCGAGTTGGGAGTTCGCTGAGAGCGAGAAGGAATCTTTCGGAGGAACCCCTTAGATCCCACCTTTCTCTTCTTCCCCTTCTTCCTCAATGTATATTTATTTTTTGGCTGGCGAGAACGCCACTATCTGTAAGGAACTTTGTCTATGGAATGGAAATGATTCTTTTGTTAACTTTCACTGTTTTGCTCGCGTTCGCCCTTTCTATCTTTGATCTTTATTTATGTCACGGAACCAGTTGTTACTTAGGAACGTTCTTGAAGTTGTTTGCGAGCCGGGAACTCATCGGCTGAGAACTTTATAACTTGCCGAAGTGGCCACTCTGTTCCTGTCAAAAACCCTTAGTTTCACGAGGGCGAGCATCTGGGGCTCGCACAACTAGGTATCCTCTTTTGTAAGTTCTTGCGAAATAGGCCTATCGGCACAGGTCTTTTCCAGCCTCAACATATACCACCTTGCCAGCCTCTCCAGAGATCCACCTGAACCCCCCGTCTAGTGCGATCCCGAGAGCGGAATCGATCTGGGGCATTCCAGCACCAAACGTACATCGCCTTGCCAGCCTCTCCAGAGATCAACCTGAACCCCCCCCCCCCCCCCCCCCCCCCCCCCCCGCCGTCTAGTAAGAGCCCGGGAGCGGAATCGATCTAGGGCATTCCAGCACCAAACATACATCGCCTTGCCAGCCTCTCCAGAGATCAACCTAAACCACCCGTCTAGTGAGAGCCCGGGAGTGGAATCGATCTGGGGCATTCCAGCACCATACCTACATCGCCTTGCCGGCCTCTCCAGAGATCAACCTGAACCCCCCATCTAGTGACCGCCCGGGAGCGGAATCGATCTGGGGCATTCCAGCACCAAACACACATCGCCTTGCCAGCCTCTCCAGAGATCAACCTGAACCCCCCGTCTAGTGAGAGCCCGAAAGCGGAATCGATCTGGGGCATTCCAGCACCAAACACACATCGCCTTGCCAGCCTCTCCAGAGATCAACCTGAACCCCCCGTCTAGTGAAAGCCCGGGAGCGGAATCGATCTGGGGCATTCCAGCACCACCATTTGTCACACTTGTATATTAGGTACAACTTATCAAGCAAGAGTAAGATACTCACTAAAATATAATGAATAAAACTTTCAAGGGTAGAATAGTTTTAAGTCATCTCCACTCCTGGCTCGGCCGAGAGGTATCCCTTCTACATCCCGGAGGTGATATCCTCCCGACCTGAGCACCTCACTTACAATGTAAGGACCTTCCCAGCTGGGTTCAAGCTTGCCTATTGCAGCTCCCCTCCCTACCGCATCTACCTTTTTCTGGACCAAGTCCCCTTTCTCGAACTGCTTGATTCGGACATGGTGATCAAAGTACCTGGACATTCGCCTCTTGATTTCCTCCTGTCGAACAGTAGTGAGATCGCGGAGTTCTTCTACCAGGTCCAAGGACAACCTTTGCTCCGTTTCATTTGCCACTAGACATTCTTCGTCCCCCTCGCCCGCGGCGATCACCCTGGGGTTTTTTACCTCGAACTCTACTAGAAGCACATCCTCTTATCCATGGGAGAGTTTGAATGGGGTCTCCCTGGTGGCAGTGTTCAAAGTAGTCCTTAAGGCCCAAAGGACCGAGGGTAGTTGTTCCACCCAGTTCCCCCAGAGATTTTCCACTTTCTTCTTGAGCAGGTTGACGATTATCTTGTTGGCCGCTTGCACCTGACCATTGCTTCTCGGGTGGTGGACCAACGCGAACCTGAGGTCGATGCCGAGTTGGGTGCAAAAGCTGACAAACTCCTCGCTTGCGAATTGTGGCCCATTGTCTGTTACTATAGCCAGCGGGAGTCCGTGCCTGCAAATTATCTCACCCCACACAAAATTTCTCACAACTTGGGACATTACCTTGGCTAGCGCCTTGACTTCTATCCACTTGGAGAAGTAATCGATCATCACCAGCAGGAATCTCCTCTGGACACTAGCTTGTGGGAAACGGCCAACCAGGTCCAACACCCATATAGCTAAGGGCTATGGGGCTGTGATGGTCCGGAGCCTCTGAACTGGGAGAGTTGGAGCGGAGCATAGAGCTGACACTTTCGAACACTTTTTTGCGAACTCCGCCGCATCCTTTCTGAGGGTAGGCCAAAAGTAGCCCTGCCTCAACACTCTCCCTTCCAGGGTCCGGCTCCCGGAGTGACTGCCACACTCCCCGGAGTGAATTTCTTCTAGGACTCTCGGGACCTCCTCCTCGGAAACACAACGGGTCAGGAGTCCCAAGAGTGTCTTCCTATATAGTCCTCCTGCATGCAAGGAATAGTAGGCTGACTTATACCTGAAGCGTCGTCGGTCTACGTCCTCTTCAGGGAACTTCCCTGATGATAGTAAGGTGATGAAGGGATCCATCCACGAGGCCCGCTGATGTACCTCCATCAGCTGTCCTTCCTCGATGGTGGGTCGGAAGAGTTCCAAAACCGCCCCCCCTGCTCGGGGACCGAACCTGGCTAGGAGGTCCACCGGGGTGCTCTCCTCCCTTGGCACATGCTTGATGGAAAAGTGCGAAATAGCCCGATGACCCCCTTGACCTTCTCCAGGTAACGTTGGAGGGTCGGGTCCTTTGCTTCAAACTCTTCCCTAACCTGGCATGCCACCACCATGGAGTCTGTCGAGACTTCCACGTCTTGTACTCCCAGTTCTCGGGCCAGCCGTAGGCCCGCTATCACTGCCTCGTACTCGGCTTGGTTGTTGGTAACTGGAAAAGGAATGCTTAGGGCTTGCTCGATCATTGTCCCCTGGGGCTCATCAGGATGATTCCCCCTCCATAGGAGTGCTTTCTCGATGCGCCATCCACCAACACCTTACATGCCTCCGGAGGAGGCGATTCATGTTCCCCCACTTCGGCTGCATAGTCGGCCATGAAGTCTGCCACTGCTTGTGCCTTGATCGATGTCCTAGGCACGAACGTGATTTCAAACTCACTCAGCTCCACGGACCACTTTGCCAACCTTCCTGAGTGTTCCACCCCTTCCTTGACTTTGCGAAGCGGGTGATCAGTCACTACTTTGATTGAATGTGCCTGAAAGTAGGGTCGGAGCCTCCGGGCCGCTACTACCAGCGCGAATGCCAACTTCTCCAAAATTGGGTATCGGAGTTCCGCCTTCCTCAGCACTCGTCTGACATAGTAAATGGGGAATTGCCTCCTCTTTTCCTCCCGGACCAACACAGAACTTACCGCTTCGGATCCTACCCCCAGGTATAGGGATAAATCCTCTCCCAGTCTCGACCCTTGGAGTAGAGGAGTTCGGGTGAGTTGCTCTTTCAAAGCCCGGAAGGCTTCCTCACACTCTGGGGTCCATTCAAATTATTTGTTCCCCCTTAGTACCTTGAAGAAGGGTGCACACTACTCCCCCCCCCCCCCCCCCCCCCCCTTGGAGAGGAACCTACTGAGTCCGGCCAATTTTCTAGTAAGGCTTTGAACCTCCTTTGAGTTCTTCGGTGACCCCAACTCCATGATCGCTTTGACCTTGTCCGGGTTAGGCTCCACCCCTGCCGGGGTGAGCAAGTGGCCAAGAAATTTTCCTCGGTTAGCCCCAAAGACACACTTCAGGGGGTTGAGCTTCATCTTATACTTCCGCAAGGTCCCAAAAGTCTCTTCAAGGTCTCGAAGGTGAGAGCCAAGGTCCCAACTCTTCACCATGAGATCATCGACATAGACCTCTAAGCTTCTTCCCTTTTTCTCTCGAAAGACCCTATCCATCATTCTTTGGTATGTGGCACCTGCATTCTTGAGACCGAAGGGCATCATCTTATAACAATGACATCCATCCCCTGTGATAAAGGAGACATCTTTGATGTTCGGGGGTGCATACGAATTTGGTGATAACCTGAAAAAGCATCTAAGAAAGACATTACAGAGAAACCGACGACTGAGTCAACCAGTGCGTCGATAGCAATCTTTCGGGCATGATTTATTAAGCAAGGAAAAATCGATACACATTCTCCACTTACCTCCTCCCTTTTTAACCATGACCACGTTGGAGACCCAACCTGGATACTGGATCTCCGATACAAAATCTGCCTGCAGGAGCTTACCCACCTCCTCTCAGATGGGCCCTTACAGCTTGTCTGATATGGCTCTCCTCTTTTGGCGGATGGGGCGGGTACCGGGGTCGATATTGAGGCGGTGGCAAGCCACGTCGGCATCGATCCCGGGCATCTCCACGGCGCTCCAAGCGAAGACATCCACATTCTTCTGCACGCAGGCTAGGGTCTCAGCCCGCTCCTCCGAAATGAGCTCTCCGCTGACTCGGACCTTCTCCACCTCCCCAAGCCGAGTGGTGACCTCAAGCTCCAAGACCTCATCCACGGCCTCTAGCCTCGATTTCTCTCCCCGAGCGCTTTCCTCCTCTCCGCCACAAGCGAGCACTTGAGCTCCTTCCTCCATCTCCTCCTCGCCTACCATCATCGACTCCTCCGCCCCTCCTTACTGGTCCCCCTCTTCTTTTTTCTCCTCTTCCCCTCTCTCCGCCCTGGGTCCCTCCGCGACCCCTTCCTGGGCATGAACTTCCCCTTCACCTGTCCTCCCTTCCAGTCTCTCCTCCTCTCTGGCCCCGGCCGCCTCCTCCATTACCTTATCCCACTCTTCTGCTTCCCCCATCCAGGAAATGGTGTTGATAGCCATCACATAACACTGTCTCGCCACCTTGGGATCTCCTCGGACCCAATCTGGTATTCCACCAATGATGAACTTTAGGCATTGGTGGAAAGTGGACGGGACGCATCGAAACGCGCTGATGAGTGGCCGTCCAAAGATGGCGATTGTAGCTTCTTGGGGAATCCACTATCACGAAGCGACAATTCCGGGACTGCCCTCCCAGGGTCACATGGAGTCCCACTCCACCTTCTGCTTCTTTCCTCTCTCCTGAGAATCCAAACAGAGGACCATCCAACGCCAACACTCTCCTAGATTCCACCTTCATCTCATCGAACGCCTTCTTGAAGATGACGTTGATGGAGCTCCCATTATCCACCAGGATCCGTGAGACAGGTGAAGTTCTCAACGACAGTCTGGATGACCAGCTCATCGCAGAAAGGGTCCTCATGACCCGGCATGTCCTTCTGGGAGAAAATAATTTTTTCTGCCGGGGGTGGAGCAGTGGATGTTGAAGCCACGCTCCGGAGGTAGATGGCATGGAGGCTCGCCTTGCAGGTTGCCTATACCCCTACCCCCCCCCCCCCCCCCCCATGGATCACTTTGATCCCTCCTCTAGTTACCATGTCGGCCCTGTCCTCGCATCTTTCCTCCTCCTCCTCCCTAGGCACGATCTCCTCAATTCTCACTGGTTGCTGCTGTCGCGGCGCGGGCATCCTGGCCCTCTTTGTTTCCAGGAACTCCGGGCAGGTGGCTGTCGAGTGACCTTCCTCGTCGTGGAAGTCACAGTAAGGCAGCGTCACCTCTCCCGCCTCGGCCTCTGCCATCCTATTCCTCCTTCTCCTTCCCGCTCCTGCTTCTTCTCTCCTTCCTCTTCCACCCCTTCCTCGCCCGATCGCCATGGCTTGCTAGGGTGGGGGAGGCATCTGCCTCGGACCCTGTCTCCATCCCAACTGATGGGGCCTTCCTTGACCCCCACATAAGTTACCCACTCCTGGGGCATAACCCCTTCCCTAGCCTTGCATCCCTCCGCCATGTTGCCTCCATCCCCCCTTCGGGGCCCTGTGCTCTTCTCTTCTCCTCAGCTCCTGCTGTCTGACCTCCGGCTCACTGAGCTTTTATAGCCTCTTGGTGAGGTCCGGGTTGGCCTCCTCACTCTCAATTTCCTCTGCAACCCTCTCCATCAGCTCCTCGTAGGAGACGGGGGCCTTCCTCTTTAAAGACATCTCGAAGAAACTCTCCCTCAGCCCGACCGTGAGGGCGAGCTGGAGAGCAAACCTTGGCATCTCCTGCGTGAGCAGCACCTCCTACTGGAATCGATCCGCGTAGCGGGCCAGTGACTCCCTAGGCACTTGCTTCACCTTGAAAAGGGACTCAGCGTCCTTCTTCCTCTTCTTCGAAGTTGAGAACCGCAGCAGAAAGCTTCAGCGCAAGTCTTCGAAAGCGTAGATTGATCCCGCAGGAAGTTGGTGGAACCAGTCCCTGGCCTTCTCTTTGAGGGTGACGGCAAAGAGCCGACACTTGAAAGCATCTTACATCGGCCTGATTGAGACCGAGTCCTCAAAAGACTGCAAGTGTTGGACAGGGTCATCTCTGTCGTTGTAGTATACCCTATCCCATTCCCGGAACCCAACCGGGACGGACACGGATAGCACCAACTCACAAAAGGGGCTTCCCCCTCCTACCACCCTTTCTTGCTCCACTCGCCCCCCGAGCTCCTTCGCCAAACTTGATTTCCCGGGGATTTTTCTAGCGGGAGCAGCGCTCGCATGGACCACCCCCATGGTTACTGCGACCTCCGGGAGCACGGTCGCATGCGCCTCTCCTGCTTGCATTGCGCTCGCTGGCACCGCGCTCGCTGGCACCAAGCTTGCCGGGATGGCAAACAACACTCGCCCCTCCAGGTCCTGCACTGACCCTCCGACCACTTCCTTTCCTGCCCTTCCCCCTGGGGCGTTCTTGCCAGCCGCTGCCGGGGGAGAGATCGCCTGCTGGGTCGGGGTCGCGAACCCACCTCGCAGCGCCGTGACAGTAAGCTCGAAGGTGTCGATCCCCTCTCTCCTAAAGTCCGCGAACATCCTCGGGGTCACCACTCAGGGTGACCCGCTGAACTCCTCGCCTTGTTCTTCGTCTCCTGCCATGTCTCCTCCTTGGAATGTTCTTGAACCAGCCACGCTCCACGCTCACCGCACCAAAATGTTGAAACCGATATATCGGTCTCTTGTGAAGCTCAGGTCCCTCAACAAGTTGAGGGGCAGCTAGCCCTTACTTTTCACTAGGAAGAGGCAGACTGAAAACTAAGAAGAGGACTAAGACCTTAGTCGCAGCGAGGAGGTCCCTCCACTAACCCGGAAGATCGTTGATCGATTCCCCTCCCAAGCGAAAACTTAGACTCGGGCACCTTGGAGAGCTAGAGAGCAAAACTAAAGTAGCCAAGGGAGAAGGAAGCTCAAGGACTGAGATCCGGATCCTCTCCAATGGTGCCCTTGAAGGTCTATTTATAGTATTTGTTTTTGTGGTCTGTTAATAGCCAAAACCCTCCTTCCACTTTTACTATCTGCATCCCAACCTGGTCTGCTAACAACCAAACTCTACTGTCCGAAGGGGCTAGCCGCAGACCACCAGGGGCCTCCTGGTAAAAGTCCATCCCAGGGCCCCAGCGAGTCGGGGGCTCTTGGCCCGTTCGTCGAACGCAGGGATATCGCGAGTTCGTCGAACGCAAGGATATCACATGAGTTCGTTGAACCGAGGATCGGATACACTTCGTCGAACGCAGGGTGAGTTCTCCGAACCCGAATCGGATGCACTTCGTCGAGCGCAGGGCGAGTTCGTCGTACCCGAAAACCTCCCTGGGCATTTACTGGGCGAGCCAGCCTGCTACGGCACCTCTCCTGCGAGTGGGGATCGCAATATTCGGCCGGGCTCGCGAATACTTGACTTGGCCGAGCCCAAAAGGCTCTAAATGCACCCCAACGAGTCGGGCTCGCGAATACTTAACTTGGCCGAGCCAAAAAGGATCTAAATGCACCCCAACGAGCCCGGCTCGTGAATACTTAACTTGGCCGAGCCCAAAAGGCTCTAAATGCACCCCAACGAGTCGGGCTCGCGAATACTTAACTTGGCCGAGCCCAAAATGCTCTAAATGCACCCCAACGAGTCAGGCTCGCGAATACTTAACTTGGTCGAGCCCAAAAGGCTCTAAATGCACCCCAACAATACGGGCTCGCGAATACTTAACTTGGCCGAGCCCAAAAGGCTCTAAATGCACCCCAAAGAGTCGGGCTCGCAAATATGGCCAGCTTGCCCACCTTTCTCTCGCCTCCTTGGGTGCGAACTACCGGATGACTCCTGTCGAACATCGGGGTTGTACAGAATGGTTTTGTTTTATGATTAAGAACAATTGTTGTTCTATTTTTAGGAATGATATTTGTTATGGCGTTGCTCAAATGTTTAATGGTTTGTATGTTTTGAACATAAATCATCCAATCTATAACATAGAAAATACCAAAAGACTAAAAACTAATGACTCTTATCCTACATATCTCTGGCATTGTTGTTTAGGCCATATAAATGAGAAACACATATCCAAGCTCCATAAAGATGGACTATTAGACTCATTTGATTATGAATCATTTGAGAGATGTGAGTCATGTTTATTAGGCAAGATAACAAAGGATCCTTTCACTTGTTGTAGTGAGAGGGTTGATGATCTCTTGGGTGTAATACATAGTGATGTATGCGGACCCATAAGTTCTATGGATAGAGGTGGCTACTTCTACTTCATTACATTTACTGATGATTTCAGTAGATACGGATATATATATCTTGTGAAGTGTAAATCTGAAACCTTTGAAAAGTTTAAAGAGTTTAAGAATAAAGTAATGAACCAACTAGGAAAAAGGATTAAGGCACTCTGATCTGATCGAGGTGGCGAATATCTAAGTCATGAGTTTCGTGATCATCTGAAAGAGTGTGGTATTGTATCATAAATCACTTCACCTAGAACACCACAACATAATGGTGTTTCTGAGAGGAGGAATTGTACTTTGTTAGACATGGTACGGTCGATGATGAGTCATGTAGATTTGCCCGTTTCCTTTTGGGGATTTGCTCTAGAGACTGCTACTTTCACTTTAAATCGTGTTCCAAAGAAAACGGTTTTAAAGACACCATATGAGATATGGACTGGATGCGTCCTAGTATGTCTTTTATTAAGATTTGGGGCTGTGAGGCATACGTGCGACGTCAAATTCCTGACAAGCTGGAACCCAAGTCGGATAAGTGTTATCTAGTGGGGTATCCTAGGGAAACCAAAGGGTACTACTTCTACGTGCCTCTGAGGGCAAAGTGTTTGTCGCAAATACTGGTGTATTTTTGGAGAAAGAGTTCTTATCCAGAAAGACTGCAAAGGTGGAACTTAAGGATGCCCAAGAACCACAAACTGAAAATGAACCTGAATTGGAACTTCAGCGAGGACTACAAGTAGTTGTATCTGGAGAGCCTGCTCAAGAAACACAAGTGATACATACAACTGGTTGACCATTATTTGAGCCTAAGAGATGTGGATTTCTCGCGTCACAGATAGGTAATGTGTTGCTTATAGATCATGATGATGAGCCTAAAACCTACCAAGAAGCTATGAATGGACCAAAATCCAAGAAATGGCTTGAGGCCATGAAATCTGAAATGGACTCCATGTACGCAAACCAAGTACGGACCTTGGTGGAACCATCCTAAAGGGGTATGATCCATAGCGTGCAAGTGGGTCTTCAATAAGAAGACCGACATGGATGGGAATGTAAAGACATTCAAAGGGCGATTAGTGGCTAATGGTTTCAAGCAAATTCAAGGTGTTGACTATGATGAGACCTTTTCCCTGTTGTTATGGTTAAGTCCATCAGAATTCTGATTGCTATTGCTGCGTATTATGACTACGAGATCTGGCAAATGGATTTCAAAATGGCTTTCCTAAATGGAAACCTCCTTGAGGAAGTGTATATGACACAACCCGAGAGTTTTGTGTCTCCAAATGAAGCCACTAAAATATGCAAGCTACTGAGATCCATTTACTATCTTTCCACTATCATCTTGCATCGTAAGATCAGTTAGTACTGTAATAACACAATCAAACATGTCTTCATCAATAGAATTCATATAGAGTTTTATTCTAAATTTCCATAAAGAAATTTTTTGAAAATTACGAACTAGAGAATATTCTCTATTTTGTGAGGTACTTTTGTTTAAAGTCAAAAATTCTCATTACCCTTTGGATCTTGATCAATGTGAGCTCTGATACCAATTGAAAGATAAGGTGAACTATTTAGATTTACTCTAAAGGGGGGTTGAATAGAGTATTAAAATTTTCTTTTGAATTTTATCATTAATTAAACTAATCACAAAATATCTATTTGTTAAGTTATGCACAACAGAGATATAAATAAGATAGAAAACAAATCACAAAATACAGATTCACAGAAATTGCGATCTGGAAGACACAAAGATTTTATAAAGGTTCCCCAAACTTGGGCACATCCCCTCTGCTACCCCTTTGGTAGGAATTTCACTATGACAATATTTGAGTCTTTTGAAAAGGAGACTCTTAAACCAATATAACTGAATCTTTTGCGAAGGATATTCTTAGAACAACAATAGAATCTTTTGAGAAGATTCTTAGAACCACAATATCTATTGAATCTTTTGTTAAGGAGATTCTTAGAACCAAAAATCACTAAATCTATTGTTAAAGAGATTCATAGAACCAAATGAGATTTTGATCAGGTGTTTCAAACCAACAACCTTTTGATACGGAGGATGAACCTGTGTAGATCCTTTTGCTAAGGAGGATCGACCAACACTGATAATCTTTTGATGAGAGATTTCAAGAACTCTTTGTAAAGCTTGATGAAGAATGTTTGCCGAGAGAAGTGCAGTTATTTTCCCCTTAAAATTTAGATTCAATCGAGAGAAGAGATGAATCCATAGAGGATTGTATTCTATTGAGACCCTTGTTCTCTTCTTCCAAATGAACAGTCGCCAGATTCGAGAGAAGAGATCCTTTCTTTCTGCTATTATTCTTCAAAACCTCCAGAGAAGAGAAGAGAGGTGAGGAAGAAGATTGTAGCCCTTTTCACTAAACTCTATAAGATGATTGTTAGTCCTCAAGAGTTTTTGAATCTATTCATTACCTTTTCTGAAGGAGTAGATATCCTTTTATAATATATAGCTTTCCATAATAAGATCATAAGGGGTATGAATTTATTCCATAAATCTTGCAAATGAATTGAATGATTCTTGAACTTTGACTTCATATCATAGTAAGTCGATAGAGGCAAACAAAAAACTCTGATTACTTAGTAAGAAAACATCAAGAAAGAAAAGCGACTCCTCAACATTTACAATAAGCTCTAACTTCTGCATTCATGCAATCCCAACTCTTAGCTCAATGTCGAAGCTTAAATTATAAGCATATCGACAAACTCTGACATTTCTCATGACTCCACTGCATGTACATCAACAGTAAGAATAAATCATGTCGACGTGATTTGATAGCTTTTTACCACACGCTTTGTTATTTAACCCGAGCTTGATCTTGAATATAACATAAACAAAAACCATTTGCAAATATCCACCTTGATAACCAGATATATTACATCAAGAAGAGATTTTTCCCAATAGTTACTCTGAGTATGAAGTTTCCTTCATGGAGGGAATCAGAGCAAGCTCAGTTGTATGCATTTGTGGTCTCTAATGTGATGTTTAGTCCTGGGGACTTGGCAGAGATGAGGAAATGTCATGTTGGAGACCTCTCAAAGAAAGCTGCTACAACGAACCTCAGGGTGGTCACCTATAATTGCGCCACATGGAGCATTTTGGATGACGTTCGAGCCGCAAACTCCCACCTGCACAAGAAGTTGAAGTCAATGCTTAGTTCATTTGACTGTGTTTATTTTCCCTTCAGGATAGCTTGATGGCAGATTACTCAAAGTTTGGGAAGATGGTTCTCTGACTATCCAAATGATCGACTGAGATCACACCCTTGATATTTTAAGGAAAAGGGGGCGTTGAAGGACGAGTCTACTGGCATTGACTATGTGACCTTGTTCGGGGCGGTACCCGGACGCCACGGTTTCTGATTCTTAATAGGAGGTTCCCGAAGAAGGCACAAAAACTACCGAGGATGATATTGTTCTTGAAGAAGAAGGGAACTAACCCTCCGTGTGGTCAGGAACCTTACAGAGCGGGTCCATCCATTCCACGAATTCTCGTTTGAGGAAAAAATACATTGAGGGAGAGAATGGGTCCAGAGACAAGGAGGATTAATGAGTTTCAACTTACTGGAGTGACCATGAGATTCCATTTTTGTAACTGCGGCCTCATATTATAATTACCAGAAATTATTGAAACTTTCCCGCATTCTGGGTGTACCCTACAAATTTATGAAGATTGTACATTGTTGTATTTAATAACTCATTGTGTACCTTATTCGGACTGTGATCCGCGAATGCCCACATATAAATGTTTCCTTGGATTGATAACCATCATGATAGTTAGTATATGTGGTTACAAACTTATGATCATGATTCATCAGCATAAGGA
Organism: Dactylorhiza incarnata; assembly: GCA_033032865.1. Taxonomy (NCBI): domain Eukaryota; kingdom Viridiplantae; phylum Streptophyta; class Magnoliopsida; order Asparagales; family Orchidaceae; genus Dactylorhiza; species Dactylorhiza incarnata. The sequence continues at coordinate 241,458 of JAWHQI010000430.1, read as the reverse complement.
CGTGTTTATCGGACTAAAATGTAACAAAGGGTGATGTGGCTGATGTCGTATGTATTCGCACAATTCTACTTGTAGAATCGAGGTGTCTGCTGAGGAATGAACGTTTCATTGATATATTTATCCGTCTGCCTTCAATAGCTAATTTGCTACCTAAGAGATTGTGACGTGTGAGCCCAATACTGAGGGAAACTGCAATTTAATCAGTAGGGAACAATTCCTTCTGTGCCTGAGATGAAGTTATTTGGATAACATTGACTCTTTCTCGAGGTTCCCGAGCTAAATAATCATTAGTGTTGCGAAGATTGTGAGGTCAATTCTCTGCTTTATTATACGATATCCACATGAGTGCCTGCAGGATATGGAATGATTTCATCGAATTGTTACATGAATCCCCAATGCATGATGCCTCATGCGGCCTCCATACGAGTATGCGCGTTGAATATGGCTTGACTTAGTGGAGGAATTCCCTGAATGAATGCCAACTGGCACGGCTGCTCACAATGTAACCGCCTATTTCATGATTAACAGATAGAATGCCGATTTGATATGGTTGTTAATAATGCAACTGCCTATTTTTCTAAAATCTAGATAATGCACCAAGACATCCCAGACCTGGAGTATGTCTTATTGACAATTTTGGCAATACAAGCCTTTGGAATTTTAGAGACTGGAGTCTTTTTAGATTAATAAGTTGAAAAGATTGCTTGTGATTCTTCCCACTACTGGGATCGACTGGTGGTGTTATGGGTGTCCGAAGATAGAGTGCTCCTTCGAAGAGACGTCCCGGGGGGGGGGGGGCATATTGTCCACCACTCGTGCCGAGGGGTATATCGTCAGAGGTTACGGTGACCAGTTGGGCATATGGCTTCTGTGGGGAACTCCTCCACAATTAAAATCTAGACAAGTTCTCAGGGGATGAGGAAGCCATTACTTTGAGCTTATCCTCAGAAAGGCGCAAATGATGATAGCATGGTCAGCTGTCATGTTCTCTCAAATCCATCTGACCTGCCACGTTTACCATTCACGAAGAGGGTAATTTGTAATGGAATTATGGAAGTGATTAGGAGGACGTATCTCGTATTGACGGAGAGGCTCGAAGACTTGATGGAATCCATAAGAGACATTCAGATACGCTAAAGAGGGCCCATGCAAGTTCCAGTGACTACCCAAAGGGAGTGAAAAGGGGTGAGGCTAAATTGTCCTCCACTTGACCAGATGAAAGGATAATGGTTCAAGTGGACAATAGGTAGGTGATAATTCCAGGGCTGTCGTATGGGGAGGTTCAGGAATCCCTTTTCACATAAAAAAGTATTAGCATCGTGTTGGAAATTCATGAAAACATTATCGTAAGGAAATAAACATGAAATCAAAGTAATAAAGAGCATAAATTTAAAGCATTGGTAATAACATTGCGAGAACCATGCCTCGTTACCTTGTTACTCCATGTCAAGGAGATAACCCTCTATAGCTTCCTTGTGGGCTCGAGGAGGGACATACTCGCCGATCATATTGACCGAATGGATGTAACACTCACTGGCCATCCAAGTGTCACTTTGGACCCTAAACTGTCTGCCCCCTAAGGAAAATTTCAATGTCTGGTGGAAGGTGGATACTATGGCCTAACAATCATCAAGGAGAGGTCTTTCAAAGATCGCATTGTAGCTGTTGGGGGTGTCGATCACTAGGAAAGACTCTTTTCGGGCTATCCTACATAAGACTATAAAGAGATCCACACTCCCTTCAACTTCCTTCTTCTCCCCTAAGAAACGAATAATGGCCCATCACGGGATCTCAAGGGCTCGTTGGTCTTCATAACATCGAACATGGGTTTTAATAGTACATTGAACGAACCGCTGGTGTTGATGAGGATCCTTGCCACTGTGAAATTGTCCAACACTGCTCTGATCACCACTGCATCATGGAAGGGAGTGATTGTTCTTAGGAGGTCTTCTTCCTTGAAGGTGACTACTCCTCGAAGTGGTGCTGTGAGAGACACAAGGGCAACTTCTCTCTCTTAGAGATGGTTCATGCTGGCCTTCTTAGAGGATTCAAGACCAGCTCCTCTGTGGATGCAGTTGATGTAGCCGAGCTGGCATATATCTTCTATCTCTATTCATTCTTCCTCTCTAACACCTCAATAGATGATGACACTGACCTGCTCCATGTTTTTGCATCTCGACACATTTGGGCACGTTGCTTCTTTTCCCTTCCCTTTCGAGGTGGAGGCTTATCCTGCGTTATTATCTAGCATATTTTTCAATTTTCCTTCCCTTAAGAGCTTTTCCACTAGGTCACTGAGAAATCTGCAGTTCTCTGTGTGTGTCTATGGTCACGGCGGAACTTGTAGTAAAGATTTTGATTCTTGCTTCCATACCCCGCCCTTAAAGGCTGGTGAGATTTGAACCCTTGCTGCTTCTGCAGTATCTCCACTATTTCATCCAGGAGTACACAAATGTCAGTGTATTCTTCTTGGTGTTATCCCATTGAGTGGGAGAAGTCGTCAAGAGAGGGGGAGCATTTCCCCCTAGTGAGGAAACTGAGGTTGAGTTGGCCTCATCTGCTGGATCTGTCGGGGATGATGTGGAGCTCGACTAGATGGGTTTGAGATTGTTGGGTTGCCAAGTTGGAGAGGGAGGATACAAACTCCTCGTTGTTGACCTCCCCCCTCAATGAAGCGATTGGCACACTCTATCGACTCCTTGTATGTTTTGGGCTTTCTTTCTCTTATGGAGAACTTGATGAGCCCCAACCTCAGGCTTTTGATGAATGCGACTCGGTAGACAAATGAATCCAAATCAAGAACATCCATGATCAACTCTTGAAACTGATCCACATACTGGCTTAGTGTTTCCTTGGGACCTTATCAAATCAGGAAGAGAACATCTAGGTCGCTCTTTCTCTTCTTTGAGGTTGCGAACCTTTGCAGCAACTCATTCCTTAGCTCCCTAAAGGAGCCCATAGAACTGGGGGGAGGTTGTGGAACCATTCCCTGGTTGTACCATTGATCATGGTGGCTATGATATTGTAGCGGAGTCCCTCTGAAAGGTGTTGGATGGATATTGTCACTTCAAAAGCATGAAGATGATACATAGTTCTTCTCTCTTAGAGGACCTGGAACCACTGAACCCTAAAGGAGTGGACTCTTCCATGATGGCGGCGGTGAACGGGGAGTATGACTCCATCCTCTCTGAATAGTCGGGCTCTTCAAAATCTAAGGTTCGCCCATGATAGGCAGCTGCGGTCTCCTTAAAGAACTCTCGGCGAGCCCACACATCATTACCGCGCGGTTACAACAGAGATGGATTCAACGATTGGTGTGTGTAATAATCCCAAGTTGCCGCCACCCGCAGGAGTTTGGGGGCTTGAGGTGGGGGCCCTTGCTCCACCAGATGAGTGACCATTGCGAATAGGCTGTTGAATTCCTTGCGGGTAACCGCACCTTAATCCATGGTCTCACTGCCAGAGGAGAGTTACCGAATGTTCGACAGTCATGGAGCGAGTTTGCCGATTGCTTGTAATTTGAAGGTTGCGTGTTTGAACAATTGGGGCTAAATTTGTCACCAACTTCCACACTCAACGAATAGACTCAAGAGTAGAGAGGGAATAGGGAACCCTAAATAATCGATTACTGGCACATTGGGACCGAGCAAATAGAGCACATAAAATGTTAAGTTGTCGCTAGCAGCAGAGGACACCAAACTTACCTACAACGATGAATAACACTTGCTCTAGGCAATGATATTCCACAAAGAGAGCTGTTATTACCAGGCACAAAAATCAGAGAGTAATCGATGTAATGAACTTGTAACTACATCTACTACGAGGCATATTCTGGTTTCCAGTTCCATTCCTCTATCAAGCACCCCTCCATGGCCTCCTATATATACTGGAGGGTAGGTTGCTCGAACAGTCGGAGCAAATAATGTTGAATTAAATGCTCAACTACTTGTGAAACATGAGAAATTTGGTAGATAGAGAGAGAGAAAGAGGTTGCACGATTACAATAGATTGTAACCGCACAAGACTTTACTTACTAAGAGGACGGGAGGCCATGCAGATTCTGGCAGTATCTGTTGGAACACGGTTTTTTTGCATCCGTTTGATTTGAGAATAACAAATCCTACTTGTATTTGATCTAGTTTGACATTGTATTTTTAGCATGCAGGTTTGGACAAATATGACACTAGATTGCTATTGTTGTTCTAGACTTGCTCTCAAGCTAAAAAGAAGGAAGAAGTATAACGCTAGGCATTAGGGCTAACACCAACATTAAATTTCACTCCGACCAAGATGAAAATGATGTGGAGGGAAGCTGCCGTGATTGCATGAGCATTTTGGGAATTATTTAACTTAATGCCTAATGTTAGCATCAACGCCAGCGTTAAGGTTGCCTAAAATGAATGTTTCCAGAAATGCAATAACTTCTTCCTAGATTGAAGATTCAAGCCATCAAGAGATTTCTATACAGAGTCAACGCCTGGCGTTATCCTTAACGCTGGCGTTAGCTTCCTGTCCTATAAAAAGGTGGCATTCATTCTCTTCAATCATTCATGCCAAGGAGCCCTATTCCAGTTCTCATAATTATTTGTGAGAGCCGTATTTCGACACCACAAAGGATCTCCCATTCAATCTCAATAGAAGGAATCAAAGGAGGCTTGGATCAATGCTAACTCAACGCGAAGAACACACGCTTCTACTTAAATGATCTTCAGCGATTCTTCATCGTCATCCTTTAGATTACCACATAGGGAGTTGTATATTTTGTATTTTATATTTATAACACCTTTATCTTTGTAATCGGTTTGTGAATTCGCCATGGCTGTTGGCGACGAGGTCCATGTGCGACATAGGGGGAATTCGTCGCGGCTGTTGGCGACTAGGTCCTTGCGTGGCTTAGGGGGAATTCACCGCAGTTGTTGGAGACTAGGTCTAGGGCTTAGATCTAGGGGGTGCTTGAGGCCTTTCTGGTGATAGAAAGGCTAGAGCGGCTTGAGGTTGTATCTGGGGATAGATTGGCTAAAGCCAACCAGTTCTTAGTGAGAAGAGTCGGTATAAAAAATCAAAAGAGTCTTTCATATTCGCCTTGATTTCTAGCATCATAGAAATCAGATTTTGTAATCAATTTTATAAATGATTATCATGTCTTTTCTTGTTTAATAAAATTGATTTCATTTCTAATTTCTAGTTTTTTACTTTTGATTCAATCTACTTCTTATAAAATATCAAAAGTTTTCCTTAAAATATTAATGTTTTCTAAAACCCTTATTCACCCCCCCCCCTCCCTCAAAGGGCGCCTAAAGATCCAACAAGTGGTATCAGAGGGAGATTATTCCAAAATGGTTTCACCACCGGGAATAATGGCGCTTCTTGATCAAGATCTCGCTTCTACCAGTGGGGAATTTTTTTATATAAATGAAAAATCACTAGCACCACCTTTATTTGAAGGGAAAAAATATAAAGGGTGGAAAAGTCTAATGAAAAATTTTCTCTAAGTCCATAGGCATAGATGTTTGGAATATTACTATTAAAGAACACCCCTAAGTATTCTAAATAAAAATGAAATGGTTTTAAATGTGAAGGATATGAATAGTTAATTTTGCGCAATGTCAAGAGATATTTTAAAATTAGTTTATTGTTTTTCTAATGCGTACAAATTTTGGAAATTTCTTGAAGAGATTTATATTCTTCCTCATAAAGGTATGGAACAATCACAAGAACCGGAAAATATGCAAGATTGCATAGACCTTCAACAAGACTCCTCTCTTGATGGATCCATGGAATGCACATCAAGCGGAAGGGAAGATGACAACTCATCCATGGAAGAGGAATGCAAAAAGGATGACAAAGGAACATTTTGTTCAAATCTTGCCTCTTCCGAAATCTTTGTAAGAAAATCAAACTCCCTTCTTATCTCAAATTCAATTTCTACATTGCATATGATAGATATTGCTAAATGTAAAATAAAGAACTTGGAAAAAGTTATTTCAAAATTACGTTTAGAAAATAAAAGATTAAAAGCTATATCTAATGTAGAAACAAAAATTGATGTGCTTGATGACTCTCACTCTTGCTCTTTAATTAAAACTACTACACCTTGTATCAAATATAACAAATTTAAAGAAAATTACAAGGAACATGAAGAGGAGCTTATTTTTTAAAAAGAACAAAATGAACGATTATGCTTAGAAAATCCATCTTTTAAAAGTGATTGGGCTAGTTGTAAATGTTATAAAATTGAGATTAATGAGATGGATGAAACATTTGAAGAGTTAAGAAATAATTACAAAACTCATATTGATTCTATTATTTCCACTCTTAAAAATAGCAAAACTGCTTATGATAAAGCTAGACATAATCTCAAAGTTAAGAATTATGAATTAGAAACTAAAGTTAACATGCTTAAGGAAATTACAAAGAAAAATTCTCAACACATAAATCAAAAATATCAAGAAAAATCTAAAAGCAAGTTAAATATGAATTTTCATAATTTATCTAAGCAAAACATAGGAAATCAAAAACAAAAAAAACTTATAAATGAAATTCCAAAACATTGTCATCATTTAGAATATAATTGTTTTCCCAATGTAAAATTAAACGCAAACACATTTCCTTTAAATAATAAATTCAAAAGTCATTTTTATCCAAATATTGAAGTAAATGACTATAGAAATTTAAAAAATAAAAATAATGTTTTTCCAAGGTATGAATGGAGACCCATACATAAGAATGATGCACTAATGTCAAATGAAAGGGTCCACTCATCCTTGTCTCCCCAAAAGCCTACTCGATGTATTTGGGTACCCAAAGGAACCATCCCTCTTGGTCCTATTTGGATAACTAAATCACAATCATAAGCAAGGGTTCATCATCAACAGATCCAGTGAAGGAAAAACAGAACCTGAAAGCTTCTAAATAATTTTGAGAACAAAATTCTTTTCTCCAACTTCTTTCTTTTTCATCTCCTTCTTCTTCAAACTGTAAAAGAGTTTTATTAATCCCTATTCCAAAGGATTCAGTGGTTCTAAGAGTCTCCCTATCAAAAGACTCAACGGTTCTAAGAGTCTCCTTATCAAAAGACTCAGTGATTCTAAGAGTCTCCTTATCAAAAGACTCAGGCATAGGTTGTGCATTCCTACCAGGGAGGTAGAAGAGTGGAAGTACCCACATTTTGGGGAACCACTATAAAATCTTGTGTCTTCTGTGCTTTGCATTTTCTATGATGTCTCATTTATAGCTTACAGTTGTTTTTCTATTTTATATTTACTGCTCTTACTTTATTCTCTCTTTAGTTTGCTGAGTGCATAATACTTAGTATTATTTTTATTGTAGACACAGTTAGGGTAAAAATCTTTAAATCTTTATTCACCCCGCCCCCCCTCGTCTAGAGAATACTCAGAGGCACACTGTGCACTTTCATAAGGCAATGAATGCTTCATATTGTGCATTAAATAGAACTGAATTTAATAGAATTTCTGCATGTGTTGCTTATGATATTTGGAACCGATTGGAAGTTACTCATGAAGGTACATCGCAGGTGAAAGATGCAAAGCTATTCCAACTGGAGTCGGAATATGAAAAGTTCAGGATGGATGCTGAAGAAGACATCAACTCAATGTACACACGATTCACCAAGATTGTCAACACTTCAAAAGCTCTTGGAAAGACCTTCTCCGATGGCGACTTGGTCAGAAAGATTCTTCGCCCTCTACCTTCGAGGTACAATCCAAAGGTGACGGCCATTTCGAAGTCGCACAACCTGAGAATGTTCCAGATTGAGAACCTTATTGGGAATCTCAAAACTCATGAGGTAGAACTCCAGATTCAACATGATGAATACAATAAGGAGCCAAAGAAAAAGGTACTAGCACTGAAGTCAAAGAAGAAGAGAAATGTAAATGATGATGAAGATGAAAAAGGTCTCCTGGTAAGGAACTTCAGAAAATTCATTAGAGATCCGAAAAGAAAGAACACCTTCCGGAAATACTTCTAGAAGGATGCATGACAAAAAGGGTCTTCCTCTTCTTCAAAGAGAAAAGGAAAGTGATGATGAAGAAGAAAGACCACCACCGGAGTGCTTTCACTACAGGAAGACTGCGCACATTCGGAGCCAATGCCCAAAGTATCTAAAGGAGCAAAAGGAAAAATGATTCAAAGGGAAGGAGAAAAGGCAGGTGTTGAAAGCTGCAAAATGGGATGATTCTTCCTCTGAAGAATCAAGCGGATCTGAGTCAAGTGACGAGGAGGAAACAAATGTATGCTTCATGGCAAAAGACAACGATGACGACATCAGTGTTTTTAGTGACACTGAGGTAAATCCTCCCACCTTCGAAGAACTTTATGATGAATTTGTTCGAACCTGTAAAGCCTGTGATAAAAGTATAGAAGATAATATTATCTTAAATCATGAAAATGAATCTCTTATCAAACAAAATGATAAGCTTACAAAAAATTAATTTCTTTAGAAAAGTGAAAGGTTTCATGCCAAGTGTGTGAACACTACTTATGTAAGGCAAAAGATCTTGAAGTTTCTCTTTCTCAGGCCCTATCTCAAATCAAAACTCTTACAAGAGAAAATGGGGACTTAGTGAGAAAACTAAAAACCTCTCTCTTACAAACTAAAAATAACAAAAAAGATTTTGAAAATAAACGTGTCATGCTTGTAAAAGAAAACTCATCTCTTAAAAAACAAACTCATGACCTCAATATGGCCATCAAAAAAATTGGAATCGGTCAAATCTCCCTGGACATGATTTTGGGGAACCGGTGTTATGGTTCTGGAAAATTTGGACTCGAATATCAAAGTGACAGCTACCGCCCGGCTCTAGCCACTAACACCGGCGGTAGCCCCTCATATAAAAAAATCTCATGTTTACTCTGAAAAACAAACTTCTTCAAGTGAGAGCGATGTAAAATTCCAGAAAAGGGTCTCAATTCACTTTATATTGTGTGCAAACTGCCATAGGTTTGGACACACGTCTAGCTCTTGCAGGAAAATAAAATAGGGATCTATAAGGAAAATCTGGGTACCTAAGGAATCCACTTACTCTATGGGTGGTACCTCTTGGGTATCCGGATCTTTTCTCTCATCTTCTTTCTAGATTTGTATGCAGACTAAGGACAAGGAGGATGTGAGGTACTTGGACTTGGGATGCTCCAAGCACATGACGGGCAACAAAGCAAAGTTCCTTAGCCTAAAAAATAAGAAGGGAGGGATCGTTACTTTTGGTGTAACGGTAAAGGAAGGATCATGGGAGTCGGTAAAGTGGGTAACGAATCCTTTACTATTTCTAATGTTCTTTATGTAAAAGGTTTAAAACATAACTTGATATCTATTAGTCAATTGTGTGATAAAGGATTAGACGTTTTATTTGAGTCAACTACGAATCTTTGCAAAATATTTAATCCTAACACAATAGATGTTTTACTAACTGCACCTAGAACTCAGAACGTATATGTAGTTTCCTTTCATGTTCATTCCAATTCATCTATAAAATGTTTTATAACAAAAAATGATGGGTTAGAACTATGTAAGAGACGTTTAGGTCACACTAGTACAAAGCTCATTTTAAAACTAGCCAAAAAGGAATTGATTAGAGGATTGCCTAGATTAAATGGAAATTTATCTTCACTATGTTCTCCATGCCAAAAAGGAAAATTTAAAAAATCCTCTTTTAAAAGTAAAAACAAAATTTCTACTACAAGACCTTTGCAATTACTTCATATGGATCTCCTTGGTCCCGTTAGCACCGCAAGTCTTGGTGGTAGAATATATACTTATGTTCTAATAGATGATTTCTCTAGATATTGTTGGACTTTATTTCTCTCCTCTAAATCTGATGCGTTTTGCGAATTTTCAAAATTATGTACTCGCCTTCAAAATGAACTAGATTTAAAAATAAAATGCATTTACTCAGATTATGGAAGAGAATTTGAAATTGGGAATCTCAAAACTCATGAGGTAGAACTTCATATTCAACACTGATGAAAAAAATAAGGAGCCATAGAAAAAGGCACTGACACTAAGTCCAAGAAGGAGAGCAACATAAATGATGATGAAGATGAAGAAGGTCTCCTGGTAAAATACTTCAGAATATTCATTAGAGATCCGGAAAGAAGGAACACCTTCTAGAAATACTTCCAGAAGGATGCACGACGAAAAGGGTCTTCCTCTTCTTCAAAGGAAGAAAAGGAAAGTGACGATGAAGAAGAAAGACCACCACCTGAGTGCTTTCACTACAGGAAAACCGGGCACATTCGGAGCCAGTGCCCAAAGTATCTAAAGGAGCAAAAGAAAAATGATTCAAAGGGAAGGAGAAAAAGAAGGTGTTGAAAGCCACAACATGGGATGATTCTTCCACTGAAGAATCAAGCGGATTTGAGACAAGCGACGAGGAGGAAGCAAACGTATGCTTCATGGCAAAAACAACGATGACGACACCAATGTTCTTAATGACACTGAGGTAAATCCTCCCACCTTCGAAGAACTTTATGATGAGTTTGTTCAAACCTGTTAAGCCTATGATAAAAGTATAAAAGATAGTATTATCTCAAATCATGAAAATGAATCTCTTATCAAAGAAAATCATAATCTTACAAAAAAATTAATTTCTTTAGAAAAGAGAAAGGTTTCATGCCAAGAGTGTGAACACTACTTATGTATGGCAAAAGATCATGAAGTTTCTCTTTCTAAGGTCCTCTCTCAAATCAAAACTCTTACAAGAGAAAATGGGGACTTAGAGATAAAATTAAAAACCTCTCTCTTACAAATTGAAAATAACAAAAAAGGTTTTGAAAATAAATGTGTCATGCTTGTAAAGGAAAACTCATCTCTTAAAAAGCAAACTCATGGCCTCAATATGGCCATCAAAAAGTTTGGAATAGGTCAAAAATTCCTGGACATGAGTTTAGGGAACCAGTATTTTGGTTCTGAAAAATTTGGACTCGGATATCAAAGTGACAGCTACCGCACGACGCTAGCGGTAGCTCCTCATATAAAAAATCTCATATTTATTTTGAAAAACAATTCTTCCAGTGAGAGCAATGTAAAATTTTAGAAAAGGGTCTCAACCCCCTTTATATTGGGTGCAAACTATCATAGGTTTGGATACACCTCTAGCTCTTGCAGGAAAATAAAACAGGGATCTCTAAAGAAAATCTGGGTACATAAGGCATCCACTTATTCTATGGGTGTACCTCTTGGGTATCCAGATCTTTACTCTCATCTTCTTTCTAGATTTGTAGGCAGGTTAAGGATAAGGAGGACGTGTGGTACTTGGACAAGGGCTGCTCCAAGCACATGACATGCAACAAAGAAAAGTTCCTTAGCCAAGAAAAGAAGAAGGGAGGGATCGTTACTTTTGGTGATAACGGTAAAGGAAGGATCATGGGAGTCGGTACAGTGGGTAACGAATCCTTTACTATTTCTAATGTTCTTTATTAAAATGTTTAAAACATAACTAAATATCTATTAGTCAATTATGTGATAAAGGATTAGACATTTTATTTGCAAAATATTTAATCCTAACACAAAAGATGTTTTACTAAATGCACCTAGAACTCACAACGTATATGTAGTTTCCTTTCATGATCTTCCCAATTCATCTATAAAATGTTTTATAACAAAAAATAATGAGTTAGAACTATGGCATAGACGTTTAGGTAACGTTAGTACAAAGCTAATTTTAAAACTAGCCAAAAAGGAATTGATAAGAGGATTTCCTAGATTAAACGGAAATTTATCTTCACAATGTTCTCCTTGCCAAAAAGGAAAATTTACAAAATCCTCTTTTAAAAGTAAAAATGAAGTTTCTACTACAAGACCTTTGTAATTACTTTATATGGATCTCTTTGGTCCCGTTAGCACCGCAAGTCTTGGTGGTAGAATATATACTTATGTTCTAATAGATGATTTCTCTAGATATTGTTGGACTTGATTTCTCTCCTCTAAATATGATGCGTTTTATAAATTTTCAAAATTATGTACTCGTATTCAAAATGAACTAGATTTAAAAATAAAATGAATTCACTCAAATCATGGAGGAGAATTTGAAAATGAAAATTTTAATTCTTTTTGCAAAATGTCAAGTATTAAGCATGAATTCTCTGCTCCTCGCACACCTAAACAAAATGGTATTGTAGAAAGAATGAATAGGATAATTTAAGAACTAGCACGTACTATGCTATCTGAGTATAAATTACCTAAGTCTTTTTAGGCCGAAGTCGTAAGCACATCATGTTATGTAATGAATAGAGTCATGCTTCGTCCAATTTTAAATCTCACACCGTATGAACTATATTTTCAAAAGAATCCTAACGTATCATATTTTAAAGTCTTCGGTTGTAAATGTTTTATTCTAAATACAAAAGATGTCTTATGGAAGTTTGATGAAAAATGTGATGAAGGAATATTTCTTAGATACTCTTCAACTAGTAAATCTTATAGAATATTTAACAAAAGAACTAGTAAGGTTGAAGAACCTATTAATGTAAAATTTGATGAATTTATTCCTTGTGTAGAAAAATTTCCTGCAGATACCAATGATGAACCCTTACCATCTCTGGAGCACGATGAAGAGGAACCTTCCAAAGAGGAGGAGGAGGAGGCCAAGGAAGATGAATATGTGCCTCCAAGCATCTAAAGATTCTCAAAGAATCATCCAAAGCAGCTAGTCATTGGGGAACCATCTATTGGGGGTAAGAACTCGATCTTCTCTTCATGAAACTTATTCGAATATTTGCTTTGTTTCTGAAATTGAACCAAAAAAGTTTCAACTACTTTAAATGATAAATTTTGGTTTTTGACTATGAATGAAGAGTTAGAATAATTTGAAAGAAATAAAGTCTGGAAACTAGTAGAACGTCCATCTAATCATCCCGTTGTTGGCATAAAATGGTTTTTTAAAAATAAATTAGATGGTGAATCAAAAATTACATGGAATAAAGCTAGCTTAGTCGCTCAAGGTTTTTCTCAAATCGAGGGGGTAGATGTTGATGAAACTTTTGCACCCATTGCTCGCTTAGAATCTATACAAATTTTCCTGGCCTTTGCAAGTTTTAAAAGAATAAAATCATTTCAAATGGATGTTAAAAGTGCTTTTCTAAATGAGATTATAATAGAAGAAGTTTATGTTGAACAACCCCCCGGTTTTATAAATGAAAAATTTCCAAACCATGTTTATTAATTAGAAAAAGAGCTTTATGGTTTAAAACAAGCGCACCATGCATGGTATGAAAGACTTACATCATTTTTTTTATAGCACGGTTATGTCGTGGGAAGTGTCGACAACACACTCTTCATTAAGCACAATAATTACGATTTAATTATTTTATAAATATATGTTGATGATATAATTTTTTGAGCCACTAATGAAGAGTTGTGTAATGAAGTAGTCTTAGAAATGAAAAATGAATTTAAAATGAGCCTAGCAGGAGAACTCTCTTATTTTCTTGGTTTTCAAATTTCACAACGAAATGATGGTATCTTTATTTGCCAAACAAAATATGTTCATGATATGCTTAAACGGTTTGGATTTGAAAATCTTAAATAAGCTTCTACACCTATGAGTGCTTCATTAAAACTAGGAAAAGATGAATCGGGAATTTCTATCGATCAAACTTTATATAGAGGTATGATCGGATCTCTTCTTTACTTAAGTGCATCTAAGCCAGATATAATGTTTGCCGTATATTTATGTGATCGCTTTCAAGCCAATCCAAAAGAATCTCATTTAAAAGCGGTAAAACGTATTTTTTGATATCTACTTGGGTCATCTAGATTAGGATTATGGTACCCGCATAATGATTCATTTACACTACACGGTTATTCTGATTCGGATTACACTGGATGTTCACTAGATCGTAAAAGCACTAGCGGTACTTGCCACTTTGTAGGGCCCTCATTAGTTTCATGGTCTAGTAGGAAACAAACTTCGGTTGCACTCTCCACCACGGAGGCCGAATACATCGCTCTTGTGAGTTGTTGTGCACAAGCTTTATGGATGAGCCAATCTCTAGAGGATTTTGGGTTTCATCTCAAAAATATTGATCTAAAATATGACAAAAAAGTGCCATTGATCTCACAAATAATCTGGTACACTACTCTAGATCCAAATACATAGATGTTCGCCATCACTTCATTAGGGATCATATTAAGAAAGAGCATGTAAAAGTAAGTTTCATTGGTACGGACTCCCAACTTGCTGAAATTTTCACTAAACTTCTTCCCTGTGCAAGATTTCAATTACCAAGACAAGAATTGGGTGTCCTAGACCTCTCGGGTTAAGTCACATATGAAAATGCAATCATTTCATGCAATTTTTTTACTATTTAGAAATCTCCCAAAATTCTGCAATTTCTGCATGAAACTACTCTTTGGACACTTAATCAAGATCAAAAAAACAAAATTTTCAAAACCTCAATATTTTGCTCACTGTTTGCCGCGCTAGCGCTAGCTCAACTCTCTGATTTTCTATGTTTTTAAAATTTTGTACAATCACTAAAAATATCTTCTTTTACATTGCACTACTTATTTTTGCATTTCTGCCATTAATTATATTTTGAAAAATTAAAATACAAAAAATTACAAAAGCCAATTGTAAAAAATATTTTATTCACTTCTTTTCTTCGTTTATTTGTTTTATATCTACCTTGATATGCAGAAAATTCAATACAAAATTATAAAACAAAAAAAACTTACCTAATTTTTTTTTAACTTAACTTTTTCTATTTGCATGTATCTTGCGAAAAAGAGATTTGGGATGTCACCCCATAACATCTCCTAGTACCGGTGCGAACTCCTCACAGGGTAGACCTCGGGAAGTCCATGATCAATTATATAAGTTCAACATTCACTCATTTTTCAAAACAAAATTCATTAAAAATATAAAAAAAAAACCGTATGAAATTTCTGGTTAATATCAAGCATGATTTAATCTATCATTTAGACCTTCTACAATGTTTTCATTCATCTTTTCAAACTACTTTGAACATTGTTTTGCTTCTTATCATGCTTTGATATATCTAAACACATGTGCATCAATTATATTGAAAAAGTATGTGTAGAACCAAGCTTAACATGCCTCTAAGTATGAGTAAATGTTGTATGGCTGATAATAATATTTCTTCACTCACTTATTTTGGCAAGTCTACATGTGATTTTAATCTAAGAATGCTTGCTTGTGTATTGTAATTGTACAATGAATTAAAATTGCACAAGTATCTTACCTACATGAAAGTGAGGTTAGATCTTAAATTAACTCTAGAGGGGGGGGGGGGGAATAGAGTATTACAACTTTTAATTAGTTTAATTGCGGAATTAAAAATACTGATATATATATGTGTATAGCAGAGTGGTTAATAAAAACTGAAAATAAAAATTAGCACAGCACAATCACAGAAAAGTAAGCAAATCACAGAATACACAAGGAACTATAGTGGTTCCCCTCTCAATAAGGTATGTCCACTCTTCTATCACCCTTGTTAGGAATCCACTAGGATTTTTGATCAGGTGCCCTAACACCAATAAGCTTTTGATAAGATGCCTAAAAACCAAACAGGATTTTTTGATCAGGTGTCTTGCCACCAATGGGTAAACTTTTGAAGGGAGTTAAAACCCTGTACAAGAGGGGATAAAGAGAGTTTAGATGTTCTTCTTTGTCAATAATCTGAGAGAAGACTCTAGTGGATTTGATGATGAACAATTCCCTGTCTGATTGAAATTTGTTGACAGTTGAGGAAGGAGCTTTCTTTTGAAAGTAGATCTAGCTGTAGCTGATTGATCTGAGAGAATAAATTCCTCAGATTGTTTATTGCTCTTTTGAAGATCTAAACTTGCAGTAGATGACTGAGAGAGGAATGTAGATGTTCTCAGAAAATGAATGTTGCTTGAGGAAGAAGAAGACTGAAAATGTTTATTCTTTCTCTGTGCTTCTTCTTCTTCTTCTTCTCTGTTCTATTCTTGTTGTTCTGTACTCTTGTGTTGTTCTGTACTGAGTCGTGTGTGAAGAACTCTCTTCTGTACTCTTCAAATCGCGAGTAAAAAAAAACCTTTGTATTTGTTATCCTGCCTCTTTGATAATATAATATTATATTTAAAATCAAATCATCTGATTCTCGGAATTGCACACGCCATAAAACTCTTTTGGCAGTGTACTTTATTTCTTTTGCGTGAAAGATGCTTTTTCATTTAATGTCAACGGCTCTTCTCCTTCGAATACGACAAAATAAAGGAATATAATAAAGAAATATAATATCCTTACTTGTCTGAAAGAATACGTCCAAAGATTTGAATAGTTCCGTTAAAGTCGTCGATCTGAGTTCAGAGAACTTTAATATAACTAATCTGAAGGTTGATTTCGTCGACTTGCACTTCTAATAAAGATTCGTCGAACTGCAGACTGGAGTTCGTCGATCTCAGAATAAAGTTAGTCGAACTGAGCATAGAAATCTTAATCTGGCTGGAAGAATAGATTTTAGTCGATCTGAACCACTTTCGTCGAATGCAGAATATAATTCTTCAAGTGCTAAGACTTGACAAAATCTTCGACCGCTGAGACTGGTTCTTCAACCGCTGAGATGGGTTCGACGACTACTGAGATGGGTTCGTCAACCGCTGAGACGAGCTTTCTTCGACCACTGAGATCATTTCATCGACCACGGAAAAGAGTTCGTTGAACGCAGGGTTGAGTTCGTCGAATGCAGAAAACTTATCTTTTCTTTAGATTTATCAGCTTAACACTATGACCCTTAAGACTATTCATTTGGGGTCAACTTAGTCCTAATTAGCAGATAGTGATCCTAGCCCAAATCAGTAATTGGGTTGTTCCAACAACCTCCCCCTATTTGGGTTAGGACACTATTTGACAAAAAAAATTGAATAATAAAACAACAACAAAACAACAGAGCATATATATCTGATAGATTTTGAATAATTTAGCAGATATAAAATATGATACTCTGAGTTTTGAAATTACATTGAAAACAAAAATAATAAAAACAAATAATTAGAACCTTTTGATTTTCTGAATTCTGCTTTCTGAATTTTGATATTGTCTTTCTCTGATTTTTCTGAATTCTGATTAGCTGAGTTGTAGCAATAACTGATACTGAATCTGCTTTGAATCTGTTGCTTGTTCTATATCAAAAGCTGTATCTGAATCTGAACTTTATCAGAGAACTTTATCTGAATTTTTCTTCATACAACATCTCCTCTTGAAACAAAGTGTTGTGAGCTTTTTCAGCTTCTCCCCCTGCCTAGTTCTTAGAAAATCTCCCCCTGAGCAATTGCATCATATGGAGCTTCTTCATAGAGCTTCTCAGGAGTTTCTGCAGAACAACTCCCCCTGTCAAAAGGAAAGTGTTTCCCCTTAACAAAAAGGAGCTTCTTCAAGACATCTCCCCCTGCCTAGTTTCAGGAAGGACTGAAGCTAGGACCCTAGAAGAAGGGACATTTGAGGAGGTAGGGAGGTATGCAATCTTTATATTTCTATTGTTCCTGCAAAATGAAATAGAGATCAATTGCAAAGTGAACTAGAAAGAGAAGCAATCCTGTAGGCATTCAGATAAACAGAAAAATGAAAACTTAGTTTGATATTATAATGAAGGAGGGGATAAGTAGAAGATTTAGATTTTTTTTAATTGATTGAATCTCCATCTATCATTCCTAGTAGATTTATAAAGAAGATATATTTCTTTTCATACAAGGGTTTGGTGAAAATATCAGCCCTTTGCAAATCAGTAGAGATGAATTGTAGGCAAATTTTATTTTTATCCACATTATCCCTAAGGAAGTGGTGCCTAATTTCTATATGTTTAGTCCTACTATGGAGAACTGGATTTTGTGTTATAGATATTGCACTAGTATTGTCACAAAATATAATTGAATTATTTTGATTGATACAATAGTCTAGGAGCTGATTTTGTATCCACAACATCTGTGAGCAGCAACTATCTGCAGCTATGTTTTCAGCTTCAACTGTTGATGTAGACACAAATGTTTGTTTCTTACAAAACCAAGACACAAGCTTATCACCAAGAAACTGACAAGTTCCTGATGTGCTTTTCCTGTCTACTCTGCATCCAGCATAATCTGAATCTGAGAATCCAATTAATTCAAATTCAGATGCTGTTGGATACCAAAGTCCTAGATTTGGACAACCCTTTATATATCTCAAAATTCTTTTTAATAAAATTTGGTGAGATTCTTTGGGGTTTACTTGAAACCTAGCACAAATGCATGTAGCAAACATTATATCAGGCCTACTTGCTGTTAAATAAAGTAATGAGCCAACAATTGCTCTATATACTTTTTGATCAACAGGTTTCCCTGATTCATCATTATCAACAACAGCATTAGAGGGCATGGGTGTTTTCATGGTAGAAGAATCAGACATACCAAATCTTTTCACTAATTCCTTAGCATACTTAGATTGGAATACTGAAGATTCCATTTGGAGTTTGCTTCACTTGAAGACCAAGGAAGTATGATAACTCACCCATAGTACTCATTTCAAATTTAGATTGCATTAGGTTAGAGAACCTTTTCATAGATTTGAATTAGTAGAGCCAACTATGATATCATCTACATATATTTGAACTAGTAAAGTTTGATTTTTATGTATCCTGAAAAATAAGGTTTTATCAACTATGCCTCTATAGAAATTGTTCTCTAAAAGAAAACTAGCTAAGGTCTCATACCATGCTCTGGGAGCTTGTTTGAGACCATATAGAGCTTTATTAAGCTTAAATACATAAGAGGAGTGTGTTGGAGAGATGAAACCTGATGGTTGTTCCACATAGACTTCTTCTTTGATTTCTCCATTCAAGAATGCACTCTTCACATCCATTTGATAAACCTTGAACTTCTTGTATGCAGCAAATGCAAGGAAGATCCTTATTGCTTCTAACCTGGCAACGGGTGCAAAAGTTTGATCATAATCTATTCCTTCTTCCTGTGAATATCCTTGAGCTACTAGTCTAGCTTTGTTTCTCACAATATTCCCATCTGCATCTAGCTTGTTCCTGTAGACCCATTTAGTTCCAATGATTGGATGATTCTTTGGTCTAGGAACCAATTCCCAAACTTTGTTTGTCTCAAACTGATTGAGCTCCTCTTGCATAGCAATGATCCAGTTGAGATCTTGTTCTGCATCTTATAGGGATTGAGGTTCAATCTGAGAGAGAAAACAAGTGTGCATCAGATTTTGATTAGCTTGATGCCTTGTTTGGACACCAGTTGATATGTCTCCAATTATTTGAGATCTGGGGTGATCTCTATTGTTGACATAATCAACAGGTAGTGTGGGAACAACATTATTTGTAATTAATTCCTCTTGTGGAATGTTACTGAATGCTTCCTTTTCAGGTATAATTTCACTGATCTCTCCATAACTTTCTTCACCATCCTGTTGTACAGGATTTAGAGAGCTTTCTTTCTGTAGAGCTAATTGATCTAGCTACTCACAGAGTGTAGGTACCTGCAAGTTTTCTTTGGTAGAAGAATTCTTCTCCTTATAAGACATGTTAGTTTCATCAAAGGAAACATGCATAGATTCTTCAATTTTAAAAGAGGATTTGTTAAATATCATATATGCCTTGCTGATTAATGAATAGCCTAAGAAAATTTCTTCTTTAGATTTTGGTTCAAATTTCCTAAGGTATTTTTTATCATTATTATGAACAAAACATTTACAACCAAATATTCTAAAATAGTTAACTTTAGGTTTCTTCCCTTTAAGTACTCATAGGGAGTCTTACCCTTAAGTTTATGTATCAAACTCCTATTCAACACATAGTTTGCTGTGCTAACAGCCTTTGCCCAAAAATATAGGGGCAAATTAACATCTGCAAGTAATGTTGTTGCTGATTCAATTAGGGTTCTGTTTTTCCTTTCAACTACCCCATTTTGTTGAGGAGTTCTAGGAGCTGAGAAGCTATGCCTGATACCTTCTTTCTTACAGAATTTTTGCATGAGAAGAGACACAAACTCAGTGCCATGATCACTTCTGATCAATGCAATCTGAGTAGAATACTCAATCTGAATGCTCTTAAGAAAGTATGTGAGAACTTTAAAGTTATCTGACTTTTCTCTAAAAAGAACACCCAAGTGAATCTAGAGAAGTCATCTACATTAACTAGAGTGTATGACTTCCCCCCTAAACTCTTTGTTGTTATTGGTCAAAAAAGGTCCATATGTAGCAAGTATAAGATTCTAGGTGAATCACTTTTAGATAATGATTTAAAACTATTTTTAGTTTGCTTGCCTAGTTGACATGCCCTGTAAAAGGTTTCCTTCTTGTATGAACCAGAAGGTAATCCTCTAACAAGATTGTCCTTAGATAATTTAGCAATGGTCCTAAGATTTATATGTCCTAATCTCTTGTGCCAAAGTTCACTGGGTTTGCTTAATTGATTAAATAAACAGATTTCTGATTTTGATGAGTTGAAATTTACTAAATAGATATTTACTTGCCTAATACCTGATAGAATAGTAATATTATCAGGAGACTTAATAAGGCTTTTTGATTTATTAAAAGTTACCTGATACCCTTCATCACATAATTGGCTTATGCTGATAAGGTTATTCTTTAGACCTTTGACATAAGCTACCTTTTTGAAGGTAACTTCTCCAACCTTGACTTTTCCATATCCTTTTGTTTGTCCACAGTTGGAGTCTCCAAATATCAATTTTGGTCCAAGCTTTGCCTTGTAGTTGTTCAGATTGGCCTTGTTTCCTGTCATATGCTTTGAGCATCCACTATCCAAGTACAATTGTTCCATTATTCTTGGATAGCTATGTACCTGCAAAGACAGAAAAACAATCTAGTTGTTCTTGACCCAGACTACCTTGGGTCTTTTTGAGTTCCCACAAAAATCAGAAATAAAGGATATTTCAGGCTGATCCTTATAACCTCGTAGATGATATCTCCTTGGAGGAATTATCCATTCAGTGAAAGGATTCTTAGTATGTTTAGATAAGAATTCTTCAGATTTTCTGTATAGCTGTACAGAATATCTGTCCTCAGAGTTCGTCGATCTACGTTCGACGAATTCGAGTGATTTCGTTGAGCTCCGTTCGACGAATTCTGCTGAATTCCTTTATTCTTAACAGCTTTGCTTGAAATATCTTTATTTACTTCAACAGCCTCTTTGCCCTTAGCAGAAATGAATTTCACAGGTGTAGATAGTATGTTTTTCTTAATCAGATGTGGCTCACTTGATGAAGCACCCAAGCCCTGTTTGCTATTAAGTCTAGCATTAACAGTGCTTGTGATGTCCATCAGTTTGATGCTTCTCCCATTGAGGGATTCTTCAAACTTCTTAGCTTCAGACAACTTGTTCTCAATGAGAACAATGTGTTCCCTGGAGGCAGCCAAATCTTTCTTAAGATTGACATTTTCTTCACTTATTTGATTCATTTCAGCCAACTTATATCTGAGAGAGTTTATTTCCTTCTCAGATTTTAGTAAGTCTAAGCAAAGAAATTTGAATTCATCTTTGAATTCAATTGAATTGAAATCAAAATTAGATATTACCTGATCACTGTCAGCTTCAGTTTTTGATTCTGATTCATCAGAATTTTGTCCTGAGGCATTGATAGCCATCATGCAGAAACTTCTTTCTTCTTCATCATCCTCATCATCACTAGAACTGGATGATGATGCATTTCTTGACTCACTACTTGAGTCATAAATGGACATCAAGCATTGGTCCTTTTCTTTTGATTCTTCTTCATCTTCAGAAGAACTGGATGAAGATTCAGATTCTGTTTCACTCCAGGTTTCAGCTACAAAGCCTCTTCCCTTGTGTTTGTGTTTGTGGGAGGAAGGCTTGCTGGAGTGTCTTCTTTCTTCCTTTTCTTTTCACTTTTCCTTCTTGTCCTTCTTGTTTTGATTCTCTGGAAAGTCAGGTACAATGTGTCCTGATTTCCTGCAACCAAAACATATAACTTCTTTAGATGGAGCTTTGTTATACCTTGGTTTTTCATAGCTCCTGGATGACTTTCTCCTGAAGTCTTTTCTTGACATCTTGTAGAATCTTTTGGCAAGCAGACTCATCAACTCCTCGTTGTCAGGAGTCTTTCCTTCTTCTTCTGTAGCTTTGAAGGCAATGTTCTTTTCCTTCTTTGTTGTTGGAGATGATGTGGACTGTTCAGCTTCTCTGGATTTGACAAGCTGCTCATAGGATTTGAGATTTCCTAGTAGTTTCTCAGTAGTAATCTCATAGAGGCTTCTGGCTTCCTTGATAGGCCAGATCCTAGAGTCCCATGTGCTGGGGAAGCACATTAGGATCTTGTCATTTATCTCAGTGATAGAGATCACCTTGTCCAAAGACTTCAGCTCATTGATGATGAGGCTAAGCCTATTATACATATCAGCCACTGTCTCAACTTCTCCTTTCTTGAAATTCTCATACTGAGAGATGAGATGTGATCTTCTGTCCTTTCTTTCATCAGCAGATCCTTCAACCATATTGTTGAGAGAGGTCCATATCTCTCTTGCTGAAGTGCATTCCACCACTTTCTGAAAAATGTCATCAGACATTGTTTGAGCCAGAATATTCATGGCTTTTGCATCAGCACTCCTTTTCTTCTTTTGTGCATCTGTCCACTCAGGAGGTGGAACAACATTGTTGTTTGTTGCTGGATCAGTACTTGTTGATGTCGAGGAAGTAGGAGGTCCTGTCAAAATAACATTGAAAATTTCTTCATCAATAGAGTTCATATATAACCTAATCCTTGCTTTCCATAGTGCAAACTTATTCAGATTGCACATAGGAGGTCTTGTGCTTCAATACTCTTTGTTTTGTGCCATGAGTTTTTAAACAAAAATAAAATGAAATAAAAACTCTAGAAGAATTTAAGATCTAATTGATCTTTGTGATTCAGGTGTTTGCATGTAAAGAATCAACTACCCTCTGATACCAATTGAAAGTGAGGTTAGATCTTAAATTAACTCTAGAGGGGGGTGAATAGAGTATTAAAACTTTTTATTAGTTTTATTGCGGAATTAAAAATACTGATATATATATATATGTGTGTGTATAGCAGAGTGGTTTATAAAAACTGAAAATAAAAATCAGCACAGCACAATCACAGAAAAGTAAGCAAATCACAGAAGACACAAGGAACTATAGTGGTTCCCCTCTCAATTGGGTACATCCACTCTTCTACCACACTTGGTAGGAATACACTAGGATTTTTGATCAGGTGCTCTAACACCAATAAGCTTTTGATAAGGTGCCTAAAAACCAAACAAGATTTTTTGATCAGGTGTCTTGCCACCAATGGGTAAACTTTTGAAGGGAGTTAAAACCCTGTACAAGAGGGGATAAAGAGAGTTAAGATGTTCTTCTCTGTCAATAATCTGAGAGAAGACTCTAGTGGATTTGATGATGAACAGCTCCCTGTCTGATTGAAATTTGTTGACAGTTGAGGAAGGAGCTTTCTTTTGAAAGTAGATCTAGCTGTAGCTGATTGATCTGAGAGAATAAATTCCTCAGATTGTTTGTTGTTCTTTTGAAGATCTAAACTTGTAGCAGATGACTGAGAGAGGAATATAGATGTTCTCAGAAAAGGAATGCTGCTAGAGGAAGAAGAAGACTGAAATTTTTTGTTCTGTCTCTGTGCTTCTTCTTCTTCTTCTTCTCTGTTCTGTTCTTGTTGTTCTGTACTCTTGTGTTGTTCTGTACTGAGCCGTGTGTGAAGAACTCTCTTCTGTACTCTTGAAATTGTGAGTAAAAAAAACCTCTGTATTTGTTATCCTGACTCTTTGATAATATAATATAATATTTAAAATCAAATCATCTGATTCTCGGAACTGCACACGCCACAAAACTCTTTTGGCAGTGTACTTTATTTCTTTTGCCGTGAAAGATGCTTTTTCATTTAATGTCAACGGCTCTTCTCCTTGGAATACGACAAAATAAAGGAATATAATAAAGAAATATAATATCCTTACTTGTATGAAAGAATACGTCCACAGATTTGAATAGTCCCGCATAGAAATCTTAATCTGGATGGAAGAATAGATTTTAGTAGATCTGAACCACTTTCGTCGAACGCAGAATATAATTCTATGAGCGCTAAGACTTGACAAAATCTTTGACCGCTGAGACTGGTTCGTCGACCACTGAGACGGGTTCGATGACCGCTGAGATGGGTTCGTCAACCGCTGAGATGAGATTTCTTCGACCACTAAGAGCATTTTGTCGACCACAGAGAAGAGTTCGTCGAACGCAGGGTTGAGTTCGTCGAACGCAGAAAACTTATCTTTTCTTTAGATTTATCGGCCTAAAACTATGACCCTTAAGACTATACAGTTGGGGTCAACTTAGTCCTAATCAACAGATAGTGATCCTAGCCCAAATCAGTAATAGGGTTGTTCCAACACTACACTATATTGATTTGCGCTCTTAAAAATTAAGAAAAGTGGTTGTGCTTTCAAAATTTCAATGGTTTGCAAAACAAGTGTATTCGGAGAACTTTGTCCAAAATAAAAAATCATAAAATAAACTGACAAAGATAACTCCACCAAGCACTACTTGAACCTCCTGATAAGTCTTAATAAGCATTGTGAGGTTGAGCATCTTGGAAAGAATTGTAAAGTGTCTTGTGCAAACCTTAAGTTTTCTACACCACTTATTCTTAAGTACACCGTGTAGGTTATATAACGATCACCTAAAGAGGGGGGTTGTTCATCTGAAAGATCGCGATACCAAATTTTTTGTAAGCGAGGTCGCGCGGTCAGCTTAGGAGATCGCTCGATCCTGAGTTCGCGCGGTCTGAATCATTTTCTTCACATAACTATCGTTTTTTTTCTCTTCTTTGCCTAAAGACTCCGGGCAGCCCGTATTTTTCGAAAGCTACCCGTTCGGGCAGCTCTCGCGTCTATAAATAGGGGGGGTGGAGTTCCCTAGAAGGGGTACCATGTGGAGGCCTTCCAGAGCAGATTGAAGAACCAAGCAGTCTCAATTTCAGCTCGAATCTTTTCCGCTTAGTCCGGTCTGTTCCCTAACCTCTCTTTGAATTCTAACCATTTATTTCGCTAGAATACTCTTGCAGCCAAGCGTCAAAGCAGACCAATCAACAAGAATCCTATAACAATAGTCTTCTCTGATCGTTCGATAACATCACTCCCGATGTTCACAGGGACCCAGTAGCTGGAAGTACACAGTTCGCTCACCTTCATAACCCAACTAACGAAGAGGGCATTTTTTGCATCAACAGAACGAAACACACGACCTTCAGATTTGGATTTACCAGTGAAGTCTAGCGGTCAAATATGTCAGACCGGGAGTTGCGAAATAAACCCGGGGAAAGTCATCCTGATGCAGGCCATGCGGCATCAAAAGACCTAGAAATACGCTTTGAACGAGCCCTCGAACAAACCCGTCAAGAGTTCGCTCGAGCGCAGCACGAGACTGCTCAGCAGATGGAGGCAATGGGAAAAGCTCTGGAGATAATTTCCCAGCGTTTAGCTCCTCGAGCCGTTGAGATCGCCACACCAACAGTTGCCCAAGCAACTTGCGAACAGGTTTTAGACCGCGCGGTCCCCAAACTTACCGCACCTCTGCGATCACAAGGGGTCGAGCTTGCTGCTCGACAGGAGTTTTTTCAAGCTGCTGCCCGGGGAAGTCCGGCCCGAGCCTTGAATTTCCAGGAAGGTGTCACTTCCCGCCCTGTTGATTTGTTGGAAGAACCATCCCCATTCATAGAACAAGTTAGGTGGGAACCTGTTCCGATGGGTTTTCGAGAGCCTAGACTCCCGGTATATATTGGAAGGGATGATTCGATTTCTCATTTGCAAGCTTTTGAAGCTGCAGTCTCAATGAGAACCTTGTCGAAGGCTCTTCGCTGTAAATTGTTTGTGACCTCCCTCGGAGGAGAGGCTAGAGAATGGTCTTTCAGCCTCCCTTCAAGATCTATTGCTAACTTTGCAGACCTGAGGAGAGAATTTCTCCTAAGGTTTGCTACCTCGAGAAAACGGAAGAGTGGGCCCGCAGCTCTCTTCAAGATCAAACAAGGGGAAAATGAAACGATAGCTCATTTCGTTGCCCGATTTCAAGAGGAAATCTTAAATATCCGGGAAGTCGGTCCCATCCTCCATCAAGTCGCATTCATAAATGCCTTACGAGAAGGCCCTCTGAAATTAAAAGTTAACACCAAGGAACCTAATTCCTATCAAGAGCTCATCACGATTGTGAACATGTTTATTGAGGGTGAAATTTGTAATCCAGAATATGTCTCATATCTCTCTATTATGGCCTACCAGGGTGCAAATAACTCTTCCTCTTCGAACCCGCAATATCATCAAAAGATAACCCGCCAAGAATATCAACCTCCTGTCTCCCGAGGAAGAAATTTCTGTCAGCATCGCCCAAACAACAACCATCAACAATTCACCCAATGGCAGCAACCAGCTCAGACTCAACCATTAACTTGTTTTCCCCTCTTACCCCTTCCCACTAACCCACCTAAACAATCTTTTAACAATTCACAAGAGTGTTTTGCAGATCTCCCCCTTCCAATTTCAGAGATTTTAGAAATCATTGAAAGGCAGCCCTTCTTCAAGAGGCCAGCCCCAATGAAATCTGACATTAAATTCAGACATCAAAGCCTCTATTGTGAGTTCCACAAAGAAAGAGGAAAACAAACTGAAAACTGCAGGGCGCTTAGATTTTTAATTGAAAAACTCCTCAAGGAAGGGAAGCTTCAAGATCTAATCAACAAAAATGTTGAAGATCAGGCAAAGAAGGCAAAAACCGTCACTGAGGTCAGTTGGGAATGCCAGGAGGTGGAAGATGCTGGCCTCTTTGGTAGCATCCATATCGGTTGTGAATGCGTAGAGGCAGATGACGAAGGAGAAAATGGTATGCTTTTCTGCATCCATGGAGGTGCTGGACTTGAATCCTCCAAAAAGTCTAAAATGGCTAGAATCTTCAGGGAAGAAGTCTCTGTTGCCACTACCTCCACTCCAGTTCCAGAAGTGGTCATCTTCAGCAAAGAAGATCTTCCACCCCATGGGAATCCTTTTAATGATGCTCTCGTTATCAAGGCTGTGATAGAGAATTTCACAGTCGAGAGGGTTCTGGTAGATACTGGCAGCTCAGTGAACTTACTATTCAAGTCAACCTTTGAGGCTCTAAAAACTGGAAAGAAGATGCTTCCTACTGAAGGGCCTCTTTATGGTTTCTAGGGGGAGAAAAAAGAGGTCGAAGGAAGAGTATCACTGACCGTGATGATGGGAGGAATTATCAAACAAGCTGAATTCGTCGTAGTAGACGCTCCTAGCAGCTATTACGCCATTTTGGCAGACCCCTCCTTAATCAATACAGGGCGATAGTTTCTACCTTCCACCTCGCGCTAAAATTCTCTGCCCAGGGGAAGCAATTCAGGGTTAGGAGTGACCCTAAGCTGGCCCGAGAATGTTACGTCAGAACAGTCAGCTTCATCGACATAAGTGCCCAACTGGGAATCAAAGAGAAAGTGTTGGTGCCTCTGAGTTCTGAATGAGGGGATTACGATGCTTAATTCTGAATTCGCTTGTTAGCAAATGATGGTTCTATTTCTTTTGTTTTCAGCAAATAAACTCTCTCAAACTTCTTCAAAACTTTAAGTTTGTAAACAAATGTGCTCTAATAAAATAAATCTTTTTCTTCATTTCATTCATTCACTATTATCTCATTTTAACCTAAACTGATTTCTAGTCCACTATTGTTTATCTTAGTACTGTTTCAAAAAGTACTGGCTACTCTCTTTTTTTCTGCCATACAAATACCCTCAGGATAGAAATGGCAGCTTCGGAAGAATTCATTCTAGAAGATCATGAAGATGAGATCAAAAGTAGAGCCGAGGGAACTCATTTAGAACCTGCTCAAGGTATCCAGCTTATTCCGCTTAAAGGAGATAAGGATAAGGGACTCTCAATTAATGCAGAACTTTTCGAAATAGAAAAAGAAGAATTGATAACTTGTCTATTTAGAAATCTTGATATATTCGCTTGGTCCGCAAATGATATGCCAGGGATGGACCCTGATATAGCCTGTCATCATTTAAAAATAGATCCAGCTTTTAAGCCGATTGTGCAGAAAAAACGAGCAGTAGCTGATACTCTAGCTGAACCAATTAGAGAAGATGTTCAAAAGATTCTCAAAGCTGGTTTCATCCAGGAAGTACAATACCCAGATTGGGTTTCAAACGTAGTTATGGTAAAAAAAGCCTGGCGGTAAGTGGAGGATGTGTGTAGATTTCACCAAGCTAAATAAATCCTGCCCAAAGGATTGTTATCCTCTACCTCGAATAGATTCTTTGGTTGATTCAGCAGTTGGATTTTCCTACATGAGTTTCCTGGATGCTTTCTCGGGATATCATCAAATCAGAATGCATAAGGCAGATATTCCTCATACCTCTTTTATAACGAACGACGGGTGTTTTTGTTATAAGGTAATGCCTTTTGGTTTAAATAATGCAGGAGCAAGCTATCAGAGAATGATGGATTTTGTATTCAAAAAGCAAAAAGGCAGAAATCTTGAAGTGTTTGTAGATGACCTTCTCATCAAAAGTAAACAGTTTTTGTCTCATTTAAAAGATCTTGAAGAAACTTTCTCAACAATCTGAATGTTCAATATGAGGTTAAACCTGTTAAAATGCGTATTTGGGGCTAACATGGGAAATTTCTTAGGCCATCTTCTAACCCCAGATGGACTTGAGCCTAATCCAGATAAGGTCAAAGCAATTCTTAATATGGCACCTCCGAGGACACCAAAAGAGGTTCAACAGTTGGGAGGCAGAATGACATGATTAAGCCGATTTATATCTCGGTCAGGAGATAAAAGTGCTCCTTTCTTCAGAATTCTCAGGAAAGCCTCTAAGTTTGAATGGACAGAAGAATGTGACATAGCATTCAGCAAATTAAAGAACCAATTAACATCAATCCCTCTTCTCCAGAGCCCTCACGAGGGCAAAAACTTGTTTTTATATTTAGGTGTCGGAGCCGATGCAATTAGCTCAGTCTTGGTCAGGGAAGAAAAGAAGAAGCAATTTCCAGTCTACTATGTTAGTAGAGTCCTGAAAAACGCAGAAACCAGATATCCGATACTAGAAAAGCTTGTTCTAGCACTCATCATTTCAGCCAGGAAGCTCAGACCATATTTTCAAGCCCATTCAATTCAAGTAATAACAAATCTACCCCTGAAAAATGTGCTAGAAAGGCCAGAACACTCAGGCAGGTTGGCTAAATGGGCTATCGAGTTAAGTGAATTCAATATCTCATATGTCCCGCGAACGGCCATCAAAGCACAAGTATTAGTTGATTTCTTAGTAGATACAGCGGGCGATGAACCTAAAAATGATGTCAGAGAAATTATACCTTGGACGATTTATGTTGACGGAGCTTCAGGGAAAAATTCTTCAGGGGCAGGAGTCATCTTGATTAATCCGAACGGAGTTAAATTAAATCAAACTTTGAAATTTCATTTTTCGGTCACCAATAACCAGGCAGAATATGAAGCTCTCTTAGCAGGACTACGTTTTGCCAGAGAATTAGGCATTGAAGATGTTGAGGTCAAAATAGACTCATTAGTCATGGCGTCCCAAGTAAAAAGCACCTACGAGACTAAAGATCCAATCCTGAAGAAATATCTAAAGGTAGTAAAACAAGAGATTGGGAAATTCAAAAGTTTCACTATCCAACATATCCCTCGATCGGAAAATTCAGATGCAGATCACCTAGCTAAATTTGGGTTATTATCAGGAGGAACCACTTCAGATCTTTTCCATTCAGCAATTAAGGAAGATTCACTAATGCAGATTGATCATAAAAGTTCCTGGATGGATCCTTTTATCTTATGTCTTTCGTCAGGGGAATTTCACGATAGTATAAAAGACAAGAAGAGATTCAAATTAAAGGTAGCTTACTATTATCTGATTTCAGGTATCCTATATCGAAAAAACCTGTTTGGCTCCTTTATCTAGATGCATTTCAGAAGAAGAAGTCCCGATTATTCTCCGAGAAGTACACTCATGAGAGTGTGGCAGTCATTCAGGCGCACGAACTCTAGAAAAGAGGATTCTAAGGCAGGGATACTTTTGGCCTAGAATAAGGAAAGATGCGGCTGACTATGCTAAGAAATGTATCCAGTGTCAAAAATTTGCTCCGCTTCAGCATCAGCCCGCCCAACAACTAAGATCCATCATGACCCCCTGGCCGTTTGCAGTATGGGGAATGGATCTTCTTGCGCCTTTTCCTACGGCAAGTGAACAAAGGCGTTTCATCATGGTTATGATAGATTATTTTAGCAAATGGATTAAAGCTAAAGCTTTAGCCAAAACAACTACCCAGATAGTGAAAAATTTTATCTGGGGAGAAATTATCTGTAGGCATGGAATTCCCATGGCCATAATCACAGACAATGGGCCTCAATTTAACAACTCAGAAATGATTAACTTCTGCGACGAAATAGGAATAGAGCTTCAATTTGCATCAGTTCATCATCCAAGGAGTAATGGGCAGGTGGAAGCGGCTAATAAATGTATCCTAAATCTTCTTAAGAAAAAAGTAGAGAATATCAGGGGCAATTGGGCAGAACAGCTTCCAGCAGTTCTCTGGGCTCTCAGAACTACCCCAACAGGTGCAACTGGTGAAACCCCCTTCAAACTATCTCATGGGTCAGAAGCCTTAATTCCAATCGAGTTTGAGGTAAAGAGTCCCAGGGTTTTGTTAGCTCAACAAAATCAAGATACTTGGATAGAAGATAATAATGAAGATCTCAAACTTAGTCTCGACTTAATTGAAGAATTAAGAGACGAAGCCCTTATAGGACAAGAAGAAGTAAAAAGAAGAATGGCCAGATATTTCGATAAAAATATAAGGATCAAAGAATTCACTATTGGAGACCTGGTTCAAAAAATGTCGAAACAGCATCTAGGTCCAGCTCATTCGGAAAATTGAATCCAAATTGGGCAGGTCCCTATATAATAAAAGAAGTTTTGAAGAATGGAGCCTATCGTCTCAGCACTAATGACGGAAATGAGATAGCAAATACTTGGAGTGGAGATGACTTAAAACGTTTTTTCTCTTAAAAACAGGCTTCTCATTATTCTCCTCTTTCTCTTCTTTTCTTAGCAATGTATTCATGCCAACAAAACATTTACTAATAGAATTATTGACGTTCCATATTCTTATTTCAAAAGCTCCTTTCTCTTGAAAGTTTAAAACAAATAAACTCAATAAAACACCAAAGCAGATATCGTCGGATCATACATGAACCCCCATGAATTGAAGCTGAGCGTAACACCTACATCGACCACGGACTGCGGGGAGATTTCGCTTCTGTGTAGCAGTAGCTCACCAATCTCATTTGAGAGGGTTCAATATGATATCCCGGATCTTGGACGATATGTGAGCACACCACTGCATCAAGGGAGGTCTTGGTGAATGCCACCTATGTCGTGCCTTCAAATAGTGGCATCAGGCCATCACAGCCTGCTACACTCGAATACTATTTGGTTGTTCTTTCTTAAAAACCACTTAAAATAAATAAATAAAAGAAGGTGCGGTGAGCGTGGATAGCTCTCTCTTTAACCCTGATTAAAAGGTCATTTCACATATATACATATATATCATGCTTATGATCGTACTAAGATCATCTCGTCTATTTATCTTCTTTGAAACCATAAGGTCATCTCATCTTCCTCCCTCTATTATCATCTATCAAAAACATCATAACTTATAATGCATATGATTATTTTTCCTGTGATTACTTTTTTGAAACCAGGTCGAGCGATCTCAGAATTCAGACCGCTTCAGAAGAATTTTGATATAATTTTGAAAAATCTCAAACAAGTCCTGGAACACTCCAGGCCCCAGTATCCAGAACAATTATCGTCTAAAAAATATTGATCCATAGTGCGGTCTACAATATGAAGATCGCTACATCTCATTCAGTAATCAATAAAACTTAGCGATAAAAAAGATGGAAACAGCATCAAGACCGTTCACTCATAATACAAGATCGACTAAACACTGAAGAGATAGCTTGAAAAATTATTTTCTATCCCTCATACCACAGCAGAAGACGGAAAAAGAAAATACACAAAGACAAAATGCTACAACCAGATAAAGGTATGAATGAGAAAAATTATCTTCTATTTTACTGCTACTCATTTAAAGTTTTCATATGCTAGAATTCAGACCGCCATATCAGCGGTCAGATACATTGAAAAAAAAAAGTAAAGAATATTTTCTTTTCTCTATTTCTTCTTCTTCTTGGAGGGTAGGTCTTCATCTTCAGATGAATCAGAGTCAGCACTGAGTCCGCTCGAACTGGAAGATCTCTCTAGAGAGCCAACATCAGATTTTGCCGCCGAGCTCAGCTCATCATTATGATCGAACTGGATCCCACTCTTCTCATCGTCATCTCTTATCAACGGCTTGCTAAAATCAGCATTCAAAAAATCTTCTAAATTCTCGAAGTTGAGTTCATCAAACTTTTCTTGCGTGACCGCTCGACCTCCTAAAAAATTATCCTCCTTATCCTCATTCATCCCATCATTCTCAGCTCCAGGCTCATTTCTGATTTCCTCTACCCCTTCTTTCTCTACTTCTTCTCCTTCACCCAAAATTTCCACTCTTTCCTCTTCCTATTCTTTTCCTTCCCATTCCTCTACCTCCATCTCTTCATCCAGCTTTTCTTCTTGTTCCATCATATTATCTTCCTCCACCTGAGAAGCAGCGGCCTCGGGGAACAAAGACGAAAAACTGGTGTCTTCAGGGATCTGAACACCATTATCTCGCAATTACAATGAGTCATTTTGACTGCTTCATTTATTTCTTCCAGCATCACCATTCGATAAGCAGGGTTATTCCGTCATACATTTCCTTTTTTGTTTTCTACAAAAACAAAATACAATAAGATCAATATCATTCAAGGCAAAACAAAACAATAAAAAAGAAATCAGATCGCGCAGTCTTGATTACCTGTAGTTCGGCCTTAATAGCCTTATTCTCCTGCATGTATCTCCGAAGCAGCCTTCCCATATGATGACAGTAGACCTGATGCCTGAGATCGGTCTGGGCACACATATCAAGAATAAGACAATCCTCCCAGCTATAAACTTCCTTAAAATTTTCTTCACCGTATAGGGCAGCCGAGACCGTGCTAGCATGGCGATAAAGCCCACCACCCCAGTTCGGAAGGGACGTAGAAACTCCCACACGCTTTCCTTTAGCATCCCATTTTAAAAGCGGTCTCCCTTGCAGGTCGGTCATCGAACTCCTATAACCATATAAATTGAAGGATTTGTCAGAATACTCCGAGGGACCGGCAGTCTGACAATGGTATCGATCCTGATCCCTCTTCAGTCTTTTTTCTCTCTGAGTAAGTTCACCCTCGGGAGCATAAGGTAAGGAAGAAGGAACTTGCAAAGTGGCTGCAAAAAAGAAATTCTAATGAGATCGAGATTTTAGGTCGGGCGGTCAAAAAAACGAGATCGCGAGAACTCACTATCTCTTCTTCTGATGGAGGAAACCTGAGGCCAAAGTCCCAAATAGTGGTCTAGATCGGCCCTGTGATCCATCAGCATATCCTTTATCTACTTCTCCACCTCGGATAAACCTTTTGGTTTTCGGAAGAATGATTCATCTCGAAACTTTGGGCGAGTTCACAGACCGCCCAGCCTCCCTTGAAAAATCAGATACCTTTCTGCCCAATTCAGGACCTTGTTGGGAAGATTAATAACCTTCAGACCGCTGCAGGTAAAATATAGCAGCCCTTTGAAGTCTTCCTTTCTCGAACCCTCCTTTAAAATTTTTAGGGTAAAAAGCGATCTGAATAGATCCAGGGTGAACTTGACCTTAACTGACCGCAAATAAACTATATAAGTAAAAATTAATGCAATAGAATTTGGGGGAAGCTGCCCAGGAACAACGCCATAGTGTCTGAGAATTTGTTTCATCTCCCACGGAAGAGGGAGGCAAAAACCATGCAAGAAATGGTCTATAGGCACCGCGATCTCATTCTCTTCACACAAATTAAGACGTTCACCTGCGGCGGGAAAGCGAATCATTATTTGCGAACTCATCGGATAATTTCTCAGGAAATCCAAATATTCAGCTTGAGAAAGACGGCAAGGACGATGCTCGTACTGGAGAAAAATCTTACAAGTACCAGCTCGCGCGGACACCATCCTTCAGAAAATTCTAGACCGCATAAATGAAAAACTTTGGGAAAGTGTATTTAATAAGACCACCGACCGGGTATATATAGCTATGGAGGCAATCAAGATATAATCATTACCAAAATCCTGAACTATGGAGACCACTGGTCTAGACCGTATTAACTCAAGCAAACATTTTATGATCATCACAAGCAAATTATATAACATTAAAATTCCATATCGCGCGATCTCAGAGTATATCAAAATATCTAAGAGAAAATTTATAAAATAGCAAAGCTAAAAAAGTTAAAGAGTAATCCAAAGTCAAAACACAACATACGCACATTCCATCTTAAAAGTATCCCAAAGTAACCTGGCCATATCTCTCAATACTAAAACCATAAAAATCAAATAAAAATCATTTCGGAAGATCCTTCTTCTTTCCAAGGAAGGCCACTCTATTCTGAAGTTTATTGACCACCGTGAGCGTCATGCAAATACCGGTATTAGCATCAACAACATATCGTTGAAGATCGTCGGCATCTCATTTCAGCTCTTCCCAAGTAACATTTTCCTCTTGGTTCGCGTGATCATCAGTGGCGATGTTTGAAGAGCCCGCAGGCAAAGAAAAAGGAAAGCTCGCTCTTAGTTGAGAAAACGCGGTGTGTAGAGCCTCAGCTTTTCCCTTAAAGAAAATTGTTTCTTCCTTAGATTCGCGAAGTCTTTTTCGTAAATCAACCACCTCCTCCTCCAGCTTTCTTTTACCATCTTTTTCTCGCTGCTCAAATAACTTCCGCTGATCAGTTAGTTTCTGCTCATTTTTTACCAAGGCCGCGCGAAGTGATTTTATAACATCTCCCTCGGCCAACAAAATCTCATCCTTCTCCAGCAGTTTTTTCTCAAGATCTCTCTCTCGATACTGAAAGGCATGGACCACTTGCATAAAAGGAGATGCAAGTGTTGGAGGGGGAGGTAGATCGGTCTGGTCAGCGGTCAGCTTACTCTTTTTTAACAGCCTTTGCGCCTCCATATCTTCTCCTTCAGACAGAAAAGAAATTCAATCATCTACAATCAAAAAAGAAAAGTTGATAAGCATAATATTCATACTTGGAGAAATAGAAACAGGATGGGCAGAAAGGTCATCCCGAGCGGTCTCAGAGACCGCAGGAGCAGGGTTTAAAATCAAGCGAAGAGGGCGCTTTCGGCGTTCAAGATCTATCTTTTCTAACTGTCTTTTTTGAGATCGATCTCCTTCTTTCCTTCGTCGTTTTAACTCTGAGAAGCTAAGGAGAATTTTGTCGGTCTCAATAAGGACGAGCTCACGACGCTGAGTCGGAGATTGCGGCCTAATGTAGATTGGCAGAGAGATATCAAGTGGAGTGGTCTGAAAAGGCTTACAAGCCCGAATTGAGGAGATAGCAGTCGCGCGGTCTTCGGCCTGTTTCATCACCATGGCATCATCCTGAGGAGGTAGAGGTTTTTCAGTAGAAGGAATTCCTTATTTCTTTAATTATCTGAGCTTCAGAGGTAAGCCGGTCCTCTTGCTCCTCTTCATTGTTTTCATATTTTCTCCATCATTTTCCGGGATAACATCCAAGACCGTTTCGATCTCTTTCGAGACTACGTCAGCCTTCTCAAGATCATCTTTTCTTTTCTTTCTTGTTCTCTCAGATCCATTCCCCTTGCTCATCTTCTCTTCTCTTCCCCTCTTCCTGCTCTT
Source organism: Dactylorhiza incarnata (assembly GCA_033032865.1). Lineage (NCBI taxonomy): Eukaryota > Viridiplantae > Streptophyta > Magnoliopsida > Asparagales > Orchidaceae > Dactylorhiza > Dactylorhiza incarnata. The sequence goes on along the minus strand of JAWHQI010000430.1, from coordinate 205,588 downwards.
TTTCTTTTTCTCTACTTTTTCTTCTTCCTTTTCTCCATCTTTCTTCTCCCCTCCGCCATCTTTCTTCTCCCCCTCTCCATCTTCATCTTCAAGATATCGCGCGGTCTCGGTATCAGATGTCTCGACCACGTTTTCAGAAACAACAGATTCTTTTTTAGCAGCCGCAAGATCTTTCTCCGAATCTCTCTCCAAGTTTTCCTTTAAGTCTTTCTTCTCTGTCTCTCCTTCACACTTTTTCTTTCTCTCCTCATCTTTCTCTTCATCTTCTTTTCTTCTCCTTTCTGTTTCCTCCTTTTGACATTGCATATCTGCATCCAAGGAAGCCCTGTGCTGTTTTGATACCAGCTCCATCCGCTTTTTCTCCAAAGCAGCTTTACCCAGTTGGTCCTTAGTCTTGACAACAACAAGGGCATCTGGTGTATAACTCCCAGTATTTAGTAAAGCTCGAGTCCAGCTCGTTCTCAAAAGGATCAAGTGACTGCAAAAGAAAAAGAAAGAAAAAGAATCGTTAACGAAAAGTGCCAAAAGAAAGTCTTGAGACCGCAGCTACCTGTAGAGGAGCGATCTCAAGCGGGCCAATAGGACGAGCACCGACAGATTTATTCACAAGGGTCTTGACAAGAAGCTTCGATTTGTCCTTTTTTATCTCAGATCCCTGGTCTATGATTTGTTGTCTCATCTTTTTAGCTAAAGATACCTTTTCCATGAGACCGACCGAGACATCTTTGGGATGTTTTTCAGCAGAGGGGTCTAAAGCTTCTGATTCCTTTTGAGAGGCAGAAGATAAATTCGCAGACCAATCGGTCTCATTAGATTTTATAGGAGAATCTGTAATGATCAAAACATCTGAAGCCGACGAAGCAGAGGACTTTCTTGGCACATTTCCTGATGAATTCTTCAAAGGTGATGCAACCATTTTTCCCTTTTTAAGAGTTGGTTTTTTCGAAGGTATAGGAGAAATGACTCCCTTCTCAGCCACAATATTTTTCAACAAACCCATGATCGATCGAAATAAAAAGCGAACTCAAATTTCAGACCGCCTGGTAAATTTCTACCTCAAAGATTTTGGTTTTTGCAAAAATAAAGGATCCTCCAGGTCTATTTATAGTTTGGTAAAAAAGATTTAAATATTCCAAGCCATCGCGATCTTCGCGGTCTGAAGATTAACATTTTCGAAGCACCTCAGAGCTTAAAAATGTGCGGGGATTATGTTCATCCGAAAGATCGCGATACCGAATTTTTTGTAAGCTAGGTCGCGCGGTCAGCTTAATTAGGAGATCGCTCGATCCCGAGTTCGAGCGGTCTGAATCCTTTTCTTCACATAACTATCATTTTTTCTCTTCTTTGATTAAAGACTCCGGGCAGCCTGTATTTTTCGAAAGCTACCTGTTCGGGTAGCTCTCGCGTCTATAAATAGGGGGGTGGAGTTCCCCAGAATGGGTACCGTGTGGAGGCCTATCAGAGCAAATTGAAGAACCAAGCAGTCTCAATTTCAGCTCGAATCTTTTCCCCTTAGTCCAGTCTGTTCCCTAACCTCTCTTTGAATTCTAACCATTTCTTTCGCTAGAATACTCTTGCAGCCAAGCGTCAAAGCAGACCAATCAACAAGAATCCTATAACAACAGTCTTCTCTGATCGTTCAATAACATCACTCCCGATGTTCACAGGGACCAAGTAGCTGGAAGTCCACAGTTCGCTCAACTTCATAACCCAACTAACGAAGAGGGCATTTTTTGCATCAACAGGGGGGGTTAGGTGATTTTGGCTATTTTGATATATTGTTGCAGGAGACGTATTTAATGTAAGCACAACACATAATAATCAGACAGAAAATCTCAGCACACAACACAAGATGTATAGAGGTTCCTTAAGACATCGTGTCTTAAGTTGTCCTCTTTCCCTCTGCGCCTATCTAGCAGTGAGCTAGACTTGGCAAACTCTGCCAATGTCTACGGCCCATAAGCTTTACAACTCGGACCCGCAAGTCCTACAACCTAGGCCAGCAAGCCCCTACTACACTCAATCCTGCAAGCTCGACCCTCAGACCCTCAAGCCCTACACAGCACATACCCACAATTCTTGCCCCTTGTACCTACAAGTCCTGCAGCCTAGGCCCGTAAGCCCCTACTGCACTCAAGCCTACAATCTCGACATGGTTGGACCCGCAAGTCCTCTGCCCTGGCCCTCAAGCCTCACAGATATCAAGTTCGCAGACTCGACACTTAGATCTAAAACCAGATATTACAAGTTCTTGGCCCCCAAGCCTTACACGAGATTGCAGTAAACAATGAAACCTTTAGCCAGATGGAGATCGGCGACTTGACTTGAAGAAGATACTTCTTAATTTTCTTTTTCATCACTAGATCTTCTCCAGTCTTTCTTATTTTGCTCTATGTAGTATGGCTTCTTATCAATCAATGGAGATGACTGGATCTCTGAGAACAATGGATGATGATCAATTTGTTCTCCGTTCTTCTTTCTTTCTTCAGCTTTTACGCCGCTTCACTGTGTTATTAGTTCTTACGTAAAATTCTTTCTCGTATCTCTTGTATCTTCTTAGGGCAGACACTTATCCCTTTTATAAGACTGGGCCGCTTAACGGTCTTCAATGATGTCCTCCATTGACAGATGTCCATTCCTTAAGAGCATGCGCTGATTGGACAATCAGGAGACAACATTAAATGCTGATAGCGCGTCTGGCAACTTTTGAATCTGTCTCGATGATATTTCCATTGTTACGACGATATGGATAATATCTCGATGGCAGAGTTTTGTCGTTGTCTTGGACTTGGATAGATCTTCAAGTCTTCTTTCTTCTTCTTTAGACAAGAGCATCTCGACGATAGGAGGCATCCTGGCTGCACTAGCATTTACGATGATGGACTATCTTCTAGACATGTCATCATAATCTTCTTGATTGCTTGATATCGTTGTGATCAACTTATCTTATCGATGATATCATCATTACGTCGATAAGCTATTCTTCAGCATCTGATGTCTTCATAGTATCTTCCTTAGCCTTCTCGACATCAAGCCTTATTATCCTTCTCGACGTCAAGGCTTCTTCTCAATGATATTTCTTGCTTAGCCTTCTCGACGTCAAGCCATCTTAGCCTTCTCGACGTCAAGGCTTCTTCTCGACGATATTGTCTACATTCTGCTTTGCATTTGTGCTTGAGTCTCCTTCTTCATCTCAGCTTTCTGATATCGTTGTAAGGTGTTGTAGAGTTGATGTCACAACAATATCTTACTTAGAAGGATTCTTCTTCTCTCACGAAGATATCATCATGTGTGCTTTGTCACAACGATATCGTCGTAGGGGCATGTTATTTCGACGATAAATAACATGATCCTTCCGCTTTGCACTGCACATCATTTCAATGACATGCATACTTTGTCGATGATATATGTCAGCTCCACATTCTTAGTACTTCTCTTCTACAGAGATGATAAAGCTAAGAAGGTAATCAAATACATAATGAATTTCTCTTGAATTGGTGACTTCTCCAAATCAGGAATCATGAGGGAAAGCTTCCCAACAATCTCCCCCTATTTGAAGAAGTCAGAACTCCAATTCAAAATTACTTTCACTTACCAATAAATGTGAGTTTATAATATTAACATAGTTACCATTCCCTTAGCTTTTGCATCTTCTTGAGCAGTTAGCTCCCCCTTGACTCATGCATCTAGCTCCCCCTTGACTCGTGCATCTTCTTGAGCAGTTAGCTCCCACTTGACTCATGCATCTAGCTCCCCCTTGACTTGTGCATCTTCTCTTCTCTTCCCGGGTTATTCTTTTCTCCCCCTTTCTAACTTTTTCATTATAAGCCCTGTAGATTCTGTGTTCATGTGCTTGATCCTTTGTCGATGGTCCTTCTGTTGTCGTCATAAGTATGGTTCATGTCGTTGAGACAATTATTCGATATTTGCCTGAATTTTATACTTGGTAGGCTTTTATTACCAGATTGTTCCAGCACATGTCCTGCAAGTTCTTCTTCCTATCATATGTATGGTGATTAGTGATCAACAAGTTGAAAATTACTCTAAGTTTAACATCCCCAATTGGAATTTGAAGAAGTTAAACTTAGCTTCATCTAGGGGCTTTGTGAATATATCAGCCACTTGTTTGTCTGTGGGAACAAACTCAAGGGTGATATCTTCATTCTCCACATGCTCCCTGATGAAGTGATACCTGATCTCAATATGCTTAGTCCTGCTGTGTGAAACATGGTTATTAGCAATTGAGATTGCACTGGAAGAGTCACAAAATAAGGGTGTTTTGAACATCTTTAGATTGTAGTCTTCAAGTTGATGATGAATCCATAGCAGTTGAGCACAACAGCTCCCAATAGAGATTTATTCTGATTCTACTGTGGAGATTACTACACTTGTCTGCTTCTTGTTGCACCAAGAAATCAGTCTTCCTCCAAGGAATTGGCATGTTCCTGAGGTACTTTTCCTTTATTCTTTACACCCTGCATAATCTGCATCTGAGTAGCCTGTCAGTTCACACCCATTGTTCCAAGGGTACCATAGGCCAAGATTTGATGTACCCTTTAGGTATCTTAGGATTCTCTTTACAGAGACATGATGAGATTCCTTAGCATTCACCTGATATCTAGCACAGACACATGTGGCAAACATTATGTCAGGCCTACTTACAGTTAGGTATAACAAAGATCCAATCATGCATCTGTACTTGGTTTCATCAAAGGGTATTCCCTTCTCATCCTTGTCCAAGGACACATTGGTTCCCATTGGAGTCTTCATAGAAGAAGCACTCTCCAATCCAAACTTCTTAACTATCTCTCTAGTGAACTTGGTCTGAGAGATGAATATACCATCTTAAGATTATTTCACTTGGAGACCTAGGAAGTATTTGAGCTCACCCATGCTGCTCATCTCAAATTTTCCCTGCATCAAGCTGGCAAACTTTTTGTAGAGATTGTTATCTGTAGAGCCAAAGATAATGTCATCTACATAAATCTGTACTAGTAAAATCTTCCCCTTAACTTCCCTTAGGAAAAATGTCTTATCAATCTTTCTGTTGGGAAAAACCCTTGATTTAACTTAACAAATTAATTAAAAGTGATTTTATCCCCTAGGATTTAAGTTACCCATTTTATAATAAGGGTAATCTGGTCATTATATGTCTTAGGATGTCACAATCAACCTAGAGTGTCAAGACCAGTTCAAGGGGTGCAAATTTGGGCAAAGTTAATTATTTCATCGAATGGAATTCGACGCAACATCGAGTTCATATCGACGCTACTTTGACTAGAAGTCCAAGTAGTTCAACCCTTCTGTCGAAGTAACTCAAGTCGACGTTACGTCGAATAGATATCGACGTAAAGGTCAAGGGACTTATCAAAGTAACTTCAGAAGTCGACGCTGCTTCTACTTCAACTCGACGCGGAAGGGGATATCTGTCGAAGCCATCTAATGTCGACGCAATGTCGACTTCATCTCGATGCAAATAATGAAAGTCAGAGCAATGTTGTTCAACTCGATAGGTGCATTGATAAGTTATAAACGCAACGCTGACTAGCTTAGTTCAATCAAAGCACAGATGAAATCAAAGTTGCTCCTACATGAACTCGAAGCTGCGTCGATAAGAGAGAAAGTTAATTCGATGCTACGAAGAATACAGTCTGTAAAAGTTCAACCTTTTCAGTTGTCATTCTGATGCTTCTCTCATGGCCCACATCTTTCATGACCGTTCTCCAACGACCTAATAATTTCCTAAAGTAGAAGGAAGCATTAAAGAAGGAGATAAAGACTTTCTTGGATGTATATACCTCTTGGGTGGGCGGGTCGAGAAGTAATAAGGGAATGAAAGAGAATGTTTATCAATAATACCTTTTCAGGTCCTACCTAAAAGGTAAACAAATTCAAATTAGACACAGGCTATAAAAGGATAGAGAAGACAGAGAAGGATACAAGATTGATCACTATCAGCCATCTTCCTTTCAGATTAGGGTTTCTCTTCTTCTTCCTCCCCTCTCAGAAACCCTAACCAAGAACAGAAAAGAAAAGAGAATACAATTGTTCTTCATCTGATAGAATATTAGATCTAATAGCTGCTCCTCATCACCATCACACAACATCCAGATCTGAATCAGCAGAAGTTCTAAGGCATCTAACAAACAAAGCCACTACAGTTCATCACCATCTAAAGCAGGGGCTAATCAAGTGCAGATTCTATGGGACTTACATTGGTTGTTCTTCAAACAACCATCTCAATAATTCTGAGAACAGAATTCATTCAACACTCCTTCTTCTCCCTCTCATTCTTATTTCTATAATGGAGTTTTATTAATCCCTCTTCAATGGATTCAGTGGTTCAAGATCTCCTTATTAAAAGATGAGGTGGTTCATGATCTCCTTATCAAAAGATCAAAGGTTCTAAGAGTCTCCTGATCAAAAGACTCAGGCACAGGTGGTGCATTCCTACCAGTTGGTAGAAGAGAGGAGTACCCATAGTTTGGGAAACCTCAATAAAATTCTGTGTGTATGTGCTGAGATTTTCTGTGTTATCCCAATCTTTTATTCTGCACTTTATTTCTTGAAATCTATTATTCTGCCTATGTTGTGATGAGTCCCATTTATATACACATTTATGGACTCATCTGGGCCGTATTTCTAGTCGATGCACCACACTTTAGGCATGTTTACGATCATATTTGTTATTCCCTGCTAGGTGCACTCTTAGGCCGTTTCAGTGTGCATTTGTGCTCCTTGTTATTGGGGGTAAGCACATGGTGCTACCCAATCCATTTTCTGTGTGTATTTGGTGCTGGAGGTATTCCCAGCTGGTTCGCCTTGTATGCAAGTGGCCGGATCGTCCCGTTTTCCCCCAGAATTCATATTTGTGCATATCGCACGATCGTGCGTTTTCTTGACGCATGGACGGTTGCGTTCGTGCGTCTGTATCTGGGAAGAAAATGGACCATCGGAATTTACTCGTGCATTTTAACGCACGGGCGGATTTGCCCGTGCGTGAGTAAAACGCACGGTCGACCTGTGTCCTCTTGATTTTAGACCATCGGAGTTTACCCGTGCGTTTTCATGCACGGGCGGATTTGGTCATGCGTGAGCAAAATGCACGGGCGGCGCAGCGTCTTCCCCAAGCCAGATTTTATCATTTAATGCACGGGCGGCGCAGCGTCACCCCCAGACTTACCTGTTTGCGCGTCCCGAGCAAACAAATTCTAAGCGAACGGGGGAAAGAAAAGTAGATGGCTTAAAACTACAATACAGAGTACCATGCGAAGTCGCATGCTCACGTGCATAAGAAAAATAGTATAAAAGATTTCTGATTATAAAAACAGTTTATATATTTCTAAAAGAGTAAAAGCATATTACAACTACTCAAAATGGTGAACAACGGTGAATCGTTCGGTCATGCATACGGAGAAAGTAAACTATGCGCTGAGACGAGCATTGCTCAAGATCGGGATGCGGGAAAAACTCCACTGAAATCCATCAGTGTCGGTGACCATAAGCTTGCCCGTTCGCACTCTCTCCGCGGCACTGGTTTGACTCAAATGCGTGAATCAATAGGACTTTAGGTTTTAAATGGGGCTTGGGTTTAGGTGAGGTATACAATGATAAAGATGATGGCTCAAACACTAAACCCAAATGAGCTAATGTAGAAATTCTCCTCATTCACCACACAAATATGCGGGTACACAACACCCCCAGACTTGGATTTTACTACATGGGTGTGTGCACTGCCTACTCTCAAACATACATTTATACACAGATTTTTCATTACAGCTCATATCCTTTTTTTTTCTTCTTTTCACTTCTTTTCTTTCTCTCAAAATTTTTTTTTTCTTTTCCTTTCTTATCATTTTCAGCATCTAATCAATAAAACACATCCACATCATCACAAACATATCACCAAATCAACAACCCAACTCATGACAGTAATAAACAGCTGAAGCTCAGATTTGGGTGTGCGACTAGGATTGGCATTTAGGCCTTGGTGAAATAAAAGTGGGGCTGAATCAAAGGAAGGGTAGGCACAAATGGGCTAACGAGGATATAGCGATAGGAAAAGGCACAAAGCTCAAACGGGCCAAAATGATGGCCTATATCACATTCATACAAATGACTAACCGTATACCCATGCTTCAAGAATCGCTTGGGGCAAGTTCTAGCCACCGAGAAAGATTCTCCTTTCTCCCGACTCAAGCAATATGAATCTAGCGATCGTGTACACACATCCCTATGCTACCGTTTGATTCCATCGGATTCACCATTTGAGTAAAGTAAACAACATTTACACTAATAAGAAAAATATAAAACCATGGTATAAAGAGAAATCTACTCTACACAAATTTCTATGCAACCGAGCACTCGACTAGGAGCACTACTAGAGTCAACATTTTACTCTGCTACATAGTCCTAAGCCATCACCTAGACTTTCCCAAATAAGCAAAAGAATTAAATTCACAACGGAGCAAGCAAACAGATGAGTACGCGCTCAAATGGGTGATGTGGTGTGCAATGAAAATAAACAAAACATTTTAAATGAAATCTTCTAGCATGCAGTGCAATGGTGCACGTGAGCGGGTAAACAAAACTACTCTCCCCCAGACTTAAACTAAACAATCCGCATAATATATGACATGAAAATTAGAATAGGGCTAAGGGAAGAGAGTACCCAATGCTCAGCAAGTGAGCATACCAGAAGATTTGCGTTTAAACCCAGACTAAGCTGCAGCATCCGCCATCCAGAAGAAGTACCTGCAGGGGTCAGCTCCGCAAAAACAAAAGATAGAAGAAAACTGAAATGAAAATACTACTAACTAAACAGGATGGACTAAAAATAAAATGCATGAAAAGTAAGATAACTACTGGGGTTATTGTCATCCCAACACGACTTATTCAAGCTTTAAGAGTTCTAGCTAATGGGCCTATGGAAGGAGAAGTGGACAGGTAACTGGCCTAATATCCGTGTCGGTAGCGGGTACCGATACGGCGAAAGAACAGTCACGCCTCTACCCGAATATAAATAATACCTGCTTGACACAGGTAGAGGGAAAAGAAGGTAAGAAGAGGAGGAGGCCTGGTCCTCACTCATCTCACAAAACACCTCCTTGCCAAGCAAGGTATCGTCCACAGGGAGGCAGCAGGGGGAAAAGGCAATGAGTGGAGCTTCCTCAACGGAGGGGGAATAAACCTCCTCACATGAGAGGATACTCTCATCATTGACTTGAGCAAAAAGCTCCAAGTCCTCCTGGGGCACCTGTAAAGACTCAACCTGCACAGGCTCGGAAGAAGGAAGGGGATCTGGAAATAAAAGAGAAGAATGACATAAATAATCAAAAATCAGGGGAGTGGTCCCGGTCTCACTCCCATTAGGTTGGGGAAGTAAAATAATGCTTGCATTGTCATCAATGCCGCAAGATTCAGCGGGATCAACGGTGGCCACGCTAGAGATTTGGACTTCCTCCACCGGTGCTGAGGAAAACTCCTCTTCACCTAGAAGGTTGTCCTCCTCCATAGGGGTAGGCTCAACACTCAGATCACCCACCTCGTCCTGCTGACACATCATCAACAATGTCGTCGGAGATGAGTGTAGTATGCACAACAGGAAGAGGAATAGTGCTCGGATAAAAGTCGAGCACCGATTCCTCACAAAGAATCGAATCCACTAGAAGTGGTGGATGCACTGGGAGAATGGGCTCAGCAATGTCGGTGCCAAGATCAGCCACACATCCGGTGACCGTGTCCATGCCATACCCTTCAAAATGTGAAGGTGACAAAGACACATAACCGGATGTTGAAGGTGTGCCGCCAGAGTTAGGAGTTGGGACGATCCGGATATCCGGCTCGTCATCCTCGTCCAATTGGCGAAGAAAAGCAGCACAATCCTTCAGGGCATGATCTGTGCTCCGACAAAACTGGCACTGCCTAGCGGGCTTCTTTGGCACAGCGGGGGCTAGAGCCGAAAAGAAGTATGATGGTAAAGGCTAAGCAGAGTAGCCATAAGACTTACGCGCACCATATGGAGTACCAGACGAAGTCGGTGCTCCATATGCTGGGCTATAAGAATTATGCCTACTATTCTCCGTAGGGCATTCATCACTATAGTGGGAGGTAGCTCCACACCAACGGCAACGGAAATTCAGATGTGCCCACATAGTGTAAAGATAAAACGATTCAAAATAGAAATGCTATTGTGCAAAACACTACACCTAACAAGAATTACTAAAGCAACCTACTTAAAACAGGAAAATAGAATAAAAAGGAAATAAAATAAAGAAATGCAATTTACAAATGGAAGGGCTTCTCTCTCAGGTTCTCCCTCTCCAGAAAACTCACACGACTGTGTTCCCCGGCAACGGCGCCAAAAACTTGATGGCGCAAATCTCACACACCGCTATAGGCGGTAGCTCGACTGCGACACGAAACGGCAGTGTACCGATCGTTCAAGTAATATAAAATGTGGGAAGTGAATCCCCAAGTATCGAATCTCTCAAGGAACACAGTAAGGTGGAGTTAACGTTCAAGGAAGGACTTGAGATCGAAGTCCTTTGGGTTGGATGGATTGCGGAAACGGGGGTTGGTTTGGTTTGTGGAAAATAAAGTAAAAATGCTACAACTACTCCTATGCAATGCCGCTATGCAATGCTTCGCTTGGCGGGATGGATACTAGGCAGGCCTTGAGCGCGCTGCGTCGCAAGGGCGGATGGACGAGTAGGCTAACGGATTGAACTATGCAGGCCTTGAGCGCGCTGCTTCGTTAGGCGGGATGGAGTACGGGCCGCGATGCCACGCTTCGGTAGGCGGATGGGCGAGAAGGCTAGCGGAATGAGAGTCGCAAGCACCTCTTCGACAAGCACGCCACTAGCAATTGCTAGTGCGGCACCGGACACGGTGGTGGAGTGGAAAAGGGATGGTGGCGCACCTCATAAACACATAAACCACAAAAGCATTTCACAACAACATGAAATATATATAAATAAAAGCAAGTTTAAGTGCTCTTCATCAAAATACACAAGATCTAGCTATTACAACAATCAATAAGAGAAGAATAAGGCAAGAAATCGACCGAATCCGAAGGCTCGTTGTAGATTCACGGTTGGAATCGCCGGGTTGTCAATCCGCGTCCAAGCTCGGTCCGCGACTACGTCCGGGGTAGAGAGAGCTGTCACGACTCTCCAATGGACCCGTCTTCTTCGTGTCACGATCCGGTGGAGGTTGCCAACTTCCTCTTGCTTGACGGTAATGGCGGCTAGGTCTTCCTTTGGAGCTCTTGGATGATGGAGGAGGCCGAGAGGAGACTCCGGCTCAAGATCGGCGTGAAGAACAAGCCCAGAGCACCTCTATATGGTGGGCGACGGTGGAGGGGCGAATCTGGGCGGAACCGGGCGGAGAACGGCGGCTGAAATTCGGGATCTAACCTAAAATCGCGAGCAGGTCGTTTTATAGGCGCTGGAATAAACAGTGCGCACGGTAGTTGGCGCACGACCAGTGGTCGTGCGCACTAGCATTCGGTGATCGTGCGCTCTGCCTGGACGGAACCTGCAAAGACAGAAATTATAAAATAACATGTTCGCACGACCAGTGGCGCACGACCGGTGGTCGTGCGCACTATCGTCAATGGTCGTGCGCATTAGTCGAAACAGAACTCAGAAAATTAATGATAAGTGCGCACGAACAGTGGCGCACGACCGGTGGTCGTGCGCACTGGCGTTGGTGGTCGTGCGCACTGCACCAAACAGAACTCATAAAAAAGGGTTAAGTGCACACGATCAGTGGCGCACGACCAGTGGTCGTGCGTAATAGAACCAGTGATCGTGCGCAGTGTTCCTGTGCAGAATTGCACCGGGAACACCTGCACGACTCCAATTCCAGCACAACCACGAATCCAGCCACTGAAAGTGGCACCTAACAGCGCATGAAAACTACTAATGAAGAAAAGCAGTGAAATCACACCAAAATGGGCCTAGAAGTGCACCTAGCAAGGAATAACAAATATAAACTAAAACAGGGCTAAAGTGCGGTGAAATGACTAAATAAATGGCCCAGATGAGTCCATAAAGTGTATATGATCAGGACTCATCAGAGGTATTCCCAGCTGGTTCGCCTTGTATGCAAGTGGCCGGATCGTCCCGTTTTCCCCCAGAATTCATATTTGTGCATATCGCACGGTCGTGCGTTTTCTTGACGCATGGACGGTTGCGTTCGTGCGTCTGTATCTGGGCAGAAAATGGACCATCGGAGTTTACTCGTGCATTTTAACGCACGGGCGGATTTGCCCGTGCGTGAGTAAAACGCACGGTCGACCTGTGTCCTCTTGATTTTAGACCATCAGAGTTTACCCGTGCGTTTTCATGCACGGGCGGATTTGGTCATGCGTGAGCAAAATGCACGGGCGGCGCAGCGTCTTCCCCAAGCCAGATTTTATCATTTAATAACACACGGTCTACGCACGGTCGTGCGTTCGACCGTGCGTGACCATTTTTCTGCCTGTTTAGTATAAAATGCAGGATTCGCTGCAGTCAATGGAGAGCTCGACTGTGGAGCGGGAATTTAGGACCTTCCCGCTGTTTCTGAGGTCTGAAGGCTTCCCCTTCACCTCCACCACCAAGAATGTTGGATCGGTAGGCGCCCTTAGAGGGGGGGGGGGGGTGAATAAGGGTTTTAAAAAGTTATATTATATTTTGAAAACCTTTGAAATAATGCAAGATTAAGACAATGAGAAATCAAGTAAAACAATAATGAAGAGACATGCTTTATTAATATCAAATAATGTTTTACAAAAGTTGATTTCTATAATGCTAGAAATCGGAGGCGAAGAATAGTAAACTCCTTTTGTTTTCTATCCCGACTCGCCTCCCCACGAACCGGTGGACCTAGCCTATCCTCCCTGGATTCGGCCTCAAGACGCTTTAGCCAATTCTTCCCCGGATATGGCCTCGAGCACCCCCTAGACCTAGCCTAGATCTAGTCGCAAACACGAGGTGAATTTCTGCCCTAAGTCTAACCAAGACCTAGTCGCCAACACGAGGCGATTTCACTAACTGTTTACAAGAAATAAGAAATGAAAATAATTAATACTCCCTATTGATGAACATCTGAAGTTGGAGACGAAGATCCGTTGTAGAATAAGCGTTGTCGAAGCGGACTTCGTTTGGATCCGGCATGAAGAGATTCTCCTTCAGAAGTTTGCAGAACTTTGGTAGGACATCAAATTTCGGCCAAGGAAGCCTTTGGAATTCTAGCACTCAATCTCTCTCTCTGATGTGTGCCTAAAACGAGAGGTGAGTGGTCCTTTTTATAATCTCAGCGCTAGCGCCCGCGCTATCACTACCGTCGGCGCTATCCCTGATTAGGCATTATTCTGGGCGGGAGAATCTTCATTCCGCGACAACATTTCTCTCATTGCCTTCTGTGCTCCGCACTATCGCGTGCGCTATCGGCTACCACCAGGCGCAATCTCCTTCTATATGTGCTCCCGGAATTACGCAAATCATCGCTAGCGCCGGGTGCTAGGTGCTACCGCCGGCGCTAGTGGGAGTCTTGGAATTGCTGGCTCAAATTTGGGGGCAACCATCCTTTAGTCAAGTGAACTTAGTTATCCTGCACACTTAAACACACAAGATCAAATACACATAGGATTTGTTATTCTCAAACCTAGGAGATGCGGAAGACCATGTTCCAACAAACTCCCCCTTTTGATAATAACAAATCCATTAATGATAAATCAGAGCATTAATAAATAAGCATGATGAAACTATACTTGTGTGTGTGAGAGTGATGACTTAGGATAATTATCAATTTTAGCATTTAGAATTGCTCCCCCTAAATACATGCTCCCCCTAAGTGAATGCTCCCCTAATATGTAAGCTATCATCTTAATTAATCATGTTGGATTTTTATTTTGATAGCGGATTAATTAGAGTATTTATCATGTTAATTCTCCCCCTTTTGTTATTAGCAAAAGTCGGTAAGGAGGCACCACCAAAAAGTTTAATAGTAAGATAAAAGCATGATCGAGCTTTTTAGTGAGAAGGAAATGATAAGGAGTTTTAGAACACTTTTCATTGAAATAGATCAGAGTTACAAGCATTACAATACTTTCATAGTAATAAATCAGAGTTTGTAGCATAAAAAATTTTCATGATTAAAGTTACCAAGATAAAGGTTACCAAGCAAGTCTATCACTTAATGAAAGATAGGAATTTTAAGAGTCAAGTGATGATGTACAAAATACAGGACTTTAAGTAAGCATGAAAGCGCCAGGTAAAACAATTATATGGTTATGAAGCGGAAGACTTATAGAAAGACAAGAAACATCTTAATGTAATCAATTATGATCCATAAAAAATATATGAGTTAAATTTCAAACAGAAGATGTTTCTGTAACTCTTTTTTCAATTAAAATCTTTTAAATTCGACAATAAGGTAACCAAGCATGAAATAATGTTATCAAAAAGATATTACTACAATGTTACTTTAATTCACAATTTCAAAACATACAAAACATTGTAGAAAGCATGCTAGGTTATCTAGTGCATTTCATAAAAAAAGAGTAGTATATAATTAGCATTAGGATCCAATACTCATGAGAAGAAGTGTTATGGAAGATAATGATGTGCACATAAGTGTATTTTTGAATAGAGTAAACAAATGTTTTAATCAAAAATACGAGAAATATGTAAAGTAAGAGCACAATAAAACACAAATAATTTTACTTCCACACACTTTAATGCACACAAAAAAAGTACAACTACCAAGGTGCTTTGCACACGCAATGCTCATTAAGACTTATCAGGTTGCAAAGTAGTGCTTGGGGGATCACATATTTTATTTTTAGTGTTGAGACTAGTGATCCGGTGTACTTAAGAGTAAGTGGTTTTTATTTTGAAAGAAAGATTTGATTTGCACAAGATACTTTACTATTCTTTCTAAGGTGCTCAACCTCACAACGCATATTATGACTTATCCGGAGGTTCAAGTAGTGCTTGATGGAGTTATCTTTGTTTTTATGATTTTTGTTTTGTACAAAGTTCTCGGAATACACTTGTTTTGCAAACCAATATAATTTATAAAAAACATAACCACTTTTCTTAACTTTTAAAGGTGCAAATAAAGGAGTGTAGGTAAGATACCTGTGCAGTTTTAATTCATTGTACTAATACAAAACATACACAAGCGTTCTAAGATTAAAGACATATGTAGACAATGCCAAAAAAAGTGAGTGAATAAATAACATTATCAAACATAAAACACTTACTCATACTTAGAGGCATGCTAAGCTTGATCCTACACAACTTTTAAAATATAATTGATGCACATTTGAATAGATATATCAAAGCATGATGAAAACAATGTTCAAAGTAGTTTGAAAAGATAAATTGCAACATTATAGAAGTTCTAACTAATAGATTAAATCATGCTTGATTTTCACAGGAAAAACCATACAGTTTTTTTTTGTTAATGCTTTATATTTTTGTATTTGATTTTTGCAAACAAATAAACTTTAAATTTATGGCAAAAACAAAAAAGGCAAAGCATATTTTTTTTTTGTAATTTTGGCTTTTGTATTTTTGTATTTGATTTTTGCATAAAAATAAACTTTAAACAAATGACAGAAAACAAAAAGGAAAAACATATTTTTTGTAATTTGATTTTTGTTGTTTTGTATTTGATTTTTCAAAAATTAAAGAAAAACAGAAGTGCAAAACTAAATAGTAAATATAGATTAATATATTTTTAAGAATTTTTCAAAATTTTAAAATTACAGAAAAACGAATAAGTACGCTAGCGCCTGCGGTAGTGCTAGCGCGGGAAACAGTAAACGATTTTTTATGATTTTGAAATTTTTGATTGTTGATCTTGATTAAGTGTCCCAAAATTAGTTTTATGCTGAAAATTCATATTTTTAGGAGATGTTTTTTATTGTTAAAAATTACAAAATTGAGTTTGTGAATGTGTTTTAACTTGAAAGATCTAGGACACCTAACTCAAGTCGTAATAAACGAAATCTTGCATAGGGAAGAGGTTTAGTAAATATGTCAGCGAGTTGAGAGTCCGTGCCAATGAAATTTACTTTTACATGTTCTTTCTTAATGTGATCCCTAATGAAATGATGACGAACATCGATGTATTTGGATCTAGAGTGGTGTACGGGATTATATGTGAGGTCAATTGCACTTTTGTTGTCACATTTAAGATCAATGTTTTTGAGATGAAATCCAAAATCTTCTAGTGTTTGGCTCATCCATAACGCTTGTGCAAACGTACTACCAAGTGTAATATATTCGGCCTCCGTGGTGGAGACTGCAACCGAAGATTGTTTCCTACTAGACCAAGCAACTAAAGAGGGTCCTAAAAAGTGATAAGTACCGCTAGTGCTTTTTCGATCTAGTGAACACCCGGCGTAGTCCGAATCGGAATATCCATGGAGTGTGAATGAATCATTATGTGGGTACCATAGTCCTAATTTTGATGACCCTAATAGATAACGAAAAATACCTTTTACCGCTTTTAAATGAGATTCTTTTGGATTTGCTTGAAAGCGAGCACATAAACATACGACAAACATTATATCTGGTCTAGATGCACTTAAGTAAAGAAGAGATCCTATCATTCCTCTATATAACGTTTGATCAATGAAAATTCCAGATTCATCTTTTCCTAGTTTTAAAGAAGCACTCATAGGAGTAGAAGCTTGTTTAAGATTTTCAAATCCAAATTGTTTAAGCATATCGTGAACATATTTTGTTTGGCAAATAAAAATACCATCAGTTCATTTTGAGATTTGAAAACCAAGAAAATATGATAGTTATCCTACAAGACTCATTTCAAATTCATTTTTCATTATTAAAACTACGTCATTACACAACTCTTCATTAGTGGCTCCAAAAATGATATCATTAACATATATTTGTAAAATTATTCGATCGTTATTATTATGCTTAATGAAGAGTGTGTTGTCGGCACTTCCCATACCATAATCGTGCTCTAACAAAAACGATGTAAGTCGATCATACCATGCACGGGGCGATTGTTTTAAACCATAAAGCGCTTTTTCTAATTTGAAAACGTGATTATGGAATTTTTCATTTATGAAACCGGGGGGTTGTTCTACATAAACTTCTTCTTTTATAAACCCGTTTAAAAAGGCACTTTTAACATCCATTTGAAAAAAAATTATTCTTTTAAAACTCGCAAATGCCAAAAATATTCGTATAGATTCTAAGCGAGCAACGAGTGCAAAAGTTTCTTCAAAATCTACCACCTCGATTTGAGAATAACCTTGAGCAACTAAGCGTGCTTTATTTCTTATAATCCTAGATTCACCATCTAATTTATTTTTAAAGATCCATTTTACGCCGATAATTGGATGATTAGATGGTCTTTCTACTATATTCCAAACTTTATTTCTTTCAAATTGACCTAACTCTTCATTCATAGCCAAAAACCAAAATTCGTCATTTAAAGCGGTGGAAACATTTTTAAGTTCGATTTCGGAAACAAAGAAAATATTTGAAAACGTTTCATGAAGAGAGGATCGAGTTCTCACCCCGATAGAAGGTTCCCCAATGACTAGCTCGTTTGGATGATTTTTTGAGAAGTTCAAAATGCTTGGAGGTGCATATTCATCTTCCTTGGAATTCTTCTCCTCTTCTTTGGAAAGTTCTTCTTCGTCGTGCTCCAACGATGACAAAGGTTCATCATTTGTACTTGAAGGGAGCTTCTCTGCACATGAAATAAACTCATCAAATCTAACATTAATCGATTCTTCAACCTTACTCGATCTTTTGTTAAATATTCTATAGGATTTACTTGTTGAAGAATATCCAAGAAATATTCCCTCATCACATTTTTCGTCAAATTTTCCTAAGGAATCTTTTGTATTAAGAATAAAGCATTTACATCCAAATACTTTAAAATATGATACGTTAGGTTTCTTTTGATAATATAGTTCATACAGTGTGAGATTTAGTGATGGGCGAAGCATAGCTCTATTCATTACATAGCATGCTGTGCTTACGGCTTCTGCCCAAAAGGACTTAGGTAATTTATATTCAGATAGCATGGTGCGTGCTAGTTCTTGTATTGTCCTATTTTTCTGTTCTACAACACCGTTTTGTTGAGGTGTGCATGGAGCGGAGAACTCATGCTTAATACCTAACATTTCACAAAAAGATTTAATGTTTCCATTTTCAAATTCACCTCCATGATCTGAGCGAATGCATTTTATTTTTAAATCTAGTTCATTTTGAATGCGGGTACATAATTTTGAGAATTCGCAAAACGCATCAGATTTGGAGGAGAGAAATAAAGTCCAGCAATATCTTGAGAAGTCATCTATTAGAACGAAAGTGTATATTTTACCACCAACACTTGCGGTGTTAACAGTACCAAAGAGATCCATATGAATTAATTGCAATGGTTTTGAAGTGTAAATTTCGTTTTTTTCTTTTAAAAGATGATTTTGTAAATTTACCTTTTTGGCATGGTGAACATAGTGAAGATAAATTTTCATTCAACTTAGGCAATCCTCTAATCAATTCTCTTTTTGCTAGTTTTAAAATGAGCTTTGTACTAGCGTGACCTAAACGTCTATGCCATAGTTCTAATTCATCATTCTTGGTAATAAAACATTTTATAGATGATTTGGAAAGATCATGAAACGAAACTATGAAAACATTGTGAATTCTAGGTGCAGTTAGTAACACATTTTTTGTTTTAGGATTAACAATTTTGCAAAGATTTGTGGATGATTCAAATAATACGTCTAATCCTTTATCACACAGTTGACTTATAGATATTAAGTTATGTTTTAATCCTTTTACATAGAGTACATTTGAGATAAGAAAAGATTTGTTACCCACTATACCTACTCCCATGATCCTTCCTTTACCGTTATCACCAAACATTACGATCTCTCATTTCTTCTTTTCTAGGCTAAGGAATTTTGCTTTGTTGCCCGTCATGTGCTTGGAGCAGCCTGAGTCCAAGTACCACACGTCCTCCGTTTCCTTAGCCTTCCTGCAAATCTAGAGAGAAGATGAGAGTAAAGACCCAGATACCCAAGAGGTACCACCCATAGAGTAAGTGGATTTCTTAGATACCCAGATTTGTTTTAATGATTGTTGTTTTATATTTCTGCAAGAGCTAGACGTGTGTCCAAACTTAAGACAATTAGCACATGAAATAATGGGGGTTGAGACCCTTTTCTGAGTTTCTACGTTGCTCTTGCTGGATGATGTTTGGACATTAGAAAAGACAGAAGATTTTTTAACATTTGAGCTACCGCCAGCGTTAGTAGCTAGCGTCGAGCGGTAGGGTTCACTTTTATATCCGACCCCAAATTTTCTAGAACCATAACATTGG
The DNA here is from genome assembly GCA_033032865.1 of Dactylorhiza incarnata. NCBI lineage: Eukaryota > Viridiplantae > Streptophyta > Magnoliopsida > Asparagales > Orchidaceae > Dactylorhiza > Dactylorhiza incarnata. The sequence goes on along the minus strand of JAWHQI010000430.1, from coordinate 186,223 downwards.
TTTCCCAAAAGCATATCCAGGGATTTTTGACCAATCCCGAATTTGTTTATGGTTATATTGAGGTAATGATTTTGTTTTTTGAGAAATGTATTTTCTTGTACAATCATAACACATTTATTTTCAAATCCCTTATTGTTATTTTCAATTTGTAAAAGAGAGGTTTTCAGTTTTCTCTCTAAGTCCCCCTTTTCTTTTGCAAGAGTTTTGTTTTGTGAGAGGGCCTTAGAAAGAGAAGCTTCAAGTTCTTTTGTCTTAAGTAAAGAGTGCTCACACTCTTGACATGAAACCTTTCTCTTTTCAAGGGAAATCAATTTTTTTGTGAGCTTATGATTTTCTTTGATAATAGATTCATTTTCACGATTTAATAAAATATTATCTTTTATACATTGATCATAGGATTTGCAAGTTAGAACAAATTCATCATAGAGTTCCTCAAAAGTAGGAGGAGATACCTAAGTGTCGCTAAGAACACTGGTGTCATCATCGTTGCTTTTTGCCATTAAGCATAGGTTTGCTTCCTCCTCGCTACTTAATTCAGACTCAGTTGACTCTTCAGAGGAAGAATCATCCCAAGTTGCGGCTTTCAGAACTTTCTTTTTCTCTTTTGCTTTGTTTTGTTCTTTTTGCTCCTTTTGATACTTTGGGCACTGGCTCCGAATGTGCCCCGTCTTCCTGCAGTGGTAGCATTCTGGTGGTGGTCTCTCTTCTTCATCTTCGCTTCCTTTTTCTTTCCTTGATGAAGAGGAAGATCCCTTTCGTCGAGTATCCTTTTGGAAGTATTTTCGGAATGTGTTCCTTTTTTCTGGATTCCTGATGAACTTCCTGAAGTTCTTCACCAGGAGACCTTCTTCATCTTCATCATCCTCTTCGATGCTCTCCTTCTTTGATTTTAGCGCTAGCGCCTTTTTCTTCGGCTCCTTGTTGTATTCGTCGTGTTGTATCTGGAGTTCTACCTCATGGGTTTTGAGATTCCCAATATGGTTCTCAATCTGGAGCATTCTTAAGTTGTGCGACTCCGAGATGGCTGTCACCTTTGGATTGAACCTTGGAGGTAAGGAGAGAAGAATTTTCCTCACCAAGTCCCCGGCTGAGTAGGACTTTCCAAGTGCCTTTGAAGCGTTGACTATCTTGGTGAAGCGAGTGTACATCGAGTTGATGTCCTCTGCGGTGTCCATCCTGAATTTTTCGTATTCAGATTCCAGTTGGAATAACTTTGTATCTTTCACCTGCGATGTACCTTCATGAGTTACTTCCAATTGATTCCAAATATCATAAGCAGTTGTGCATGCAGAAATTCTATTAAACTCGGTCCTATTTAGAGCACAATATAAAGCGTTCATTGCTTTTGCATTATTTTTACACCTTAGTTTATCGTTATCATCCCATTTTTCTTTAGGGTTTAATAATGTCGCCTCTCCCACTACAATTGTAGGAGGAGAGTACCGAACTTCTACCATGTTCCAGACTTCTACATCCATGGTCATAAGAAAACACATCATTCGATTTTTCCAGTAGTTAAAATCTGACCCAGTAAAGAGAGGTGGTCGACTAACCCCTTGACCCTCCAGAAAAGCGAGATCATGAGACGCCATTATTCCCGGTTGTTAAGCTGATTGGAATAAAACCGCTCTGATACCAATTGTTGGATCGGTAGGCGCCCTTAGAGGGGGGGTGAATAAGGGTTTTAAGAAGTTATATTATATTTTGAAAACCTTTGAAATAATGCAAGATTAAGACAATGAAAAATCAAGTAAAACAATAATGAAGAGACATGTTTTATTAATATCAATTAATGTTTTACAAAAGTTGATTTCTATAACGCTAGAAATCGGAGGCGAAGAATAGTAAACTCCTTTTGTTTTCTATCCCGATTCGCCTCCCCACAAACCGGTGGCCCTAGCCTATCCTCCCTGGATTCGGCCTCAAGCCTCTCTAGCCAATCCTTCCCCGGATATGGCCTAGAGCACCCCCTAGACCTAGCCTAGATCTAGTCGCCAACACGAGACGAATTTCTGGCCTAAGTCTAACCCAGACCTAGTCGCCAACACGAGGCGATTTCACAAACTGTTTACAAGAAATAAGAAATGAAAATAATTAAAACTCCCTATTGATGAACTTCTGAAGTTGGAGACGAAGATCCGCTGTAGAATAAGCGTTGTCAAAGAGGACTTTGTTTGGATCCGGCGTGAAGAGATTCTCCTTCAGAAGTTTGCAGAACTTTGGTAGGACGTCAAATTTCGGCCAAGGCAGCCTTTGGAATTCTAGCACTCAATCTCTCTCTCTCTCTCTGATGTGTGCCTAAAACGAGAGGTGAGGGGTCCTTTTTATAATCTCAGCGCTAGCGCCTGCGCTATCGCTACAGCCGGCGCTATCCCTGATTAGGCCTTATTCTATGCGGGAGAATCTTTATTCCGCGGCAACATTTCTCTCTTTGTCTTCTGTGCTCCGCGCTACCGCCTGCGCAATCGGCTACCGCCAGGCACTATCTCCTTGTATATGTGCTCCAGGAATTGCGCAGATCATCGCTAGCACCGGGCGCTAGGTGCTACCACCAGCGCTAGTGGGAGTCTTGGAATTGTTGGCTCAAATTTGGGGGCAACCATCCTTGAGTCAAGTGAACTTTTTTATCATGCACACTTAAACACACAAGATCAAATACACATAGGATTTGTTATTCTCAAACCTAGGAGATGCGGAAGACCATGTTCCAACAAAGGAGAAGATTTTCCGGCGATTTCCACCACCATTCTTCCATTCGGGAGCGTTAGCAAGCATCCTCCACCAAGTGTTCAAGCATTCCTTGTCGTGGGAAGCCATATAAGTGATGTAGGTCATTGGAGCGGTGACAGCCTCCATCGAGTCCGCACACCATCTGAGGGACGAGCCTGGAGAGAGCTCGACAACCTCTCATTTTGGCTGAGAACCCAAGATTCGGTGACATCTTCCTATTGGTCCTCTCTAAACTTAATGCTTGTGTTTTCTTTGTGTTGTTGTAATGAACAATTGGTTAGCTTAATGTTATAGATCTTTTATGATGTTCATGTGCAATGATGCGGTGGTGTGAGAATAGCATTTTCCTTGTTGTGATTTTCTGAGTCCGTTGTGTGTGAAGCCCTAGCAATTGCTAGTGGTGATGCTCGGAGAAGAGGTGTATGCGACCCTCACCTATCACAGTTACTTTCCATCCACGCGCCTCCCGAAGCACGGCATCGCGGCCGTTGCATCCATCCCGCCTTGCGAAGCGGAGTTTTGACCCGCATCTCTTTCTTTTCTGCATTAGCTTAGGAACCAAATCACAATGCCCTTGTTTTTTACTTTATTCGCTCGTGTAACGATCGATTCACCACGTGTTTCGTTCACCAGAACCTGCATTCCTTGAGAGACGATATTCGGGGAAGCTATTCCCAATTTTATTACTTGACAGCGACCGGTGCACTTGCCGTTAGTGCATCATGTTGTTAAGCATAATTCTATAGAATAATTTATTGTTAAACAGAGTTAGGATAGAAATATTTTTAAATCTCTATTCACCCCCCCCCCCCCCTCCCTCTAGAGGATTCTCAGAGGCACACTTTGCACTTTCAATTTCCCCTGGAGAATTTATTCTCAATGAAAAAGCTTGACAGAGTCTCATACCAGGCTCTAGGTGTCTATTTTAAGCCATATAGGGCTTTTCTAAGAAAGTAGACATAGTCAGGATAAGTAGGATCAACAAAACCTGAAGGCTGGTCTATGTAGACTTCTTATTTGAGGTCCCTATTGAGGAGGGCTGACTTCACATCTGATAGTGCATTATTTATAGTTATTTTTATATAATATTTCAGTAGTAATTAATTAGTTATTATATAGTTTTAGTTTAATATATGTCTAATTTACTTTGTTTTGTGTTTTCAGGGCTTTTGAGAGGTCCTAGAGCATTTTTTGCATTTTGGTCTACGAATAGTAAAAATTCAGAATTTCGATCTACGAATAGTAAAATTCAGAATTTTAAAATTACACGCCCTAGATCATGCCCATGACCAAGGGGCGTGTAATAAAGTCATGGGTGTGACCCAAGGTCGTGTACTCTCCAGAAACAGTGAAAAAGACTGCTAATTGCATAATTTCAAATGGTCATAACTTTAAATCCGAGAAGAGTTACTAGACCTGCAACCAGTCATCGGAAAGAGGACGACATCATCTACAATCTGGAGAAGTTTCCCAAGTACACTCCCTCATGTCACAGGCATGACATGGGTGTGAACACGGGCATGTACATAGAAAAATTAAAATTTTCTCCTGAATGCTTCCCGGTGTAATTTTGGAAGTTTTTCTCTGTACACGCCCTATGTCAGGGCGTGACCAGGGGGTGTTGTCACAGCCCGCATTTTCTCCGTATTAAATAATACGTCAGAGTAAGAGAAAATACGCGTCGTGATGCCACGTCGTGCAGGGGACAACTGCAGATGCTCAGGCGGCTCTAACTTCACACTTTTCTTTAGAAAGTCATGAACTTTATGTTTTAAAACATAACTTAAGTTTAAGATTTTCAATTACCGTGTCCCTCGGTTTAATGGATCAACTAGTCCATAAATAAGAAAGTATAAGTTTACGCAGCGAAAAATACATAATTTACTTTAATTCAACCTACAGGAGCATGATGAACTAACCAGCATTCTAATGATATGCAGCTACTATATTTAGTATAAGTAAAAATGATTTCTTTTACGGGCTTCAAAAATAGAGTGATAGTGGTTTTTAAAAGAGATGCCATGTCGAAGAAATTATGCAGTTTTGTATTTAAAATAACTACTATGCACCCTAACATAAAACCTTCCCAGAGAGTAATTGCATAAATAGCAAACAACGGTAGTAACATAAAAACAGCAAGATAAGTCTAACATAAAAGATCTCAGGCTATGGGCGTCAACAACCTGACACGAACCCATAACCCTAACAAGTCTCAAAAGAAATCTAAAGTCTACCTCTCCAAAAAGGAGTAAGAAAACGTCTGCCACAAGTCTGAAGAAACAGGACTCGGTCAGCTCCACCTACTATTGGTCCGAACCTGAGGCATTCAAAAGAAAAGAATGTCTCAGCACAAAGGCATAATAATCAATGAGTAAGAGAAAACTCAACAAAGGAGGGTTACCAACCCACCAGGAGCAGCTGTAAACATCAGCAAATCCAATAAATATCCACAAGTAAGGGAAAAACTGGCACGAAGTGCGGTTAAAGTTGAACTACAATGATATCCTAAGAAGGAAAAGTGTCGAATTGCCCAAGGGGTGAATCACTATCCCAGCCAAAAACAGTACTGAGGCGGAGGCATTCTTTCCAACCAACCATCAGTCTAAAACCCCCGAGGAACAAAAAAACACTGCGGCAGTGGTTTACAGTCCACCAACCAACAGTCTACCCGTCCACGGAAAAACAACCCGGTACTGGTGGTGGCCATTCCGACCATCCACCGTCCAAAACAACCAACTGGGAAATAGAGACTCACCTAACCCTGACCAAGACAGACACCATAGGAAAAACCCGGAAACAATTCCAAGAGGAAACCCGATCTTATCGGCGAATTCGTCGAAATACCGTCGACGAATTACCAAGACTATCGGTGAAAATCATTACCTAAGGCCTAAGACGACGTCGGCGAAATCCTAGAACTATCGGCGAATCAGTCGAAATGATAACGACGAATTTAACTATACGAAATCGGCGAATCAACCTTAAGGGTATTTTTTTCATGATTTTTGACAAAACACGCGACTACTCGGTTGGATACACGTTTCCTTAGCAGAAAATGATATATACGTATAGTATAATCGGTCTAAATTAGATGACGGCACTAACGGTAAAGGAAATAAAGAACAATAATGTGGCAAGGGGGAAGAGTCCACCACTTGCCTCAAACCTTTCGAAGAAAACGACCTCCGACTCGCTCCTCGTCGCAGATCGACCGCTAGAAATCCTCGAGGAACGATTTCTAAAACTTTTGGGGCGAAAAAGAGGGTTAGGGCTACCAGATCTAACCTCAAAAATCTACGAAACTCGAAATAATTACCGCACACGCGAAGGGCTCGGCGAGAGCTTTCCAGATCTATGCTCCGACGAAGATTTCGTGGTCCGGAGCTCCGGTGGCGGCGATCCAAAGTTCCACGAAAAAAGTCTCCGCACTGGTTCGCGAAGACGGCAGAAAGGAAGAAAGGAAATAGGGCTTTTTTTCGGTTTGCTTTTCTTACGGGAAGAAGAAGAGTTATACTTATATATATATATATATATATATATATTTAATAGATATAATATTATAATAAATAATAATAATAGAAATCAGGACTGGAAACAGGGGCAGAATCAATTCGGCTAAACAGGTTGAATAATAATCGAAATTTCATTCATTTAGCCGATTTTAATTAACCGAATTATATATATGATATAACCGAATTATACTATATGATATAACCGAATTATACTATATGATATAACCGAATTAGCATTAATTTACTATAACCGAATCGGCATTTACTATAACCGAATCGTGCTTATATACATATGTTATTATATATATATATATATATATATATATATATATATATATATAACCAAAATGCCTATAGTCTAACGCATATAACCGAAATCTATATTAACGAATCGTTTATATATATATATATATATATATATATATATATATATATATATATTTATTAATAATAATTATAATAATATAACATTATTACCAATGCCGAACGAATGCCAAAACTGACGAAATCCGCACCATAGGTGAACGGCGGCGCTACGAATCCACCGGCGAAGCCGGAATCAAGATCCGACGTACCGTTTTCGAGATATTATTTTCCGAAGTTTTACGGCGATGGATAATTATACAAATATTTGAAAATGCGCCGAGGCTTCAAATTCGCTCGGAGCGCCACGAAACTTTTACGATTTATTTCTAAAATTAAATAATCTAATTTCTAACGTAAAATTTTCCAATTTCGGGTCGCTACAAAATTTGGTCGTCTTGACCGAACGGACGCTAAAACATGCAATGTCGGCGCATCGCTTAATCCGCACTAACGTAACGTCCTACGTCATAATGACGTCATTAATATAATTTAAATTAATATTCAAAAATTCAGGGGCGTTACAGGTGTGACCATACCAAAAATTGCCGAATTGACTCCAAATCCCGCCGTTTTTAAACGTTTTTAGCCGTTCTTTGTCGCGGTCAAGACACGCCCTTTGTCACGAGCTTGACTAGGGGGCGTGTAATGCAAATTGATGAATTTTGGCGGATTTTCCCCAAACATTCCTGGAATTTCAAGAAGCACGTTCCGCACCTTACACGCCCTAGGTCACGGGTGTGGCCTAGGGGCGTGACTTCTGAACTTTTTCACAATAAATTGCAGATGCTGCCATGAAGCTAAAAATCCAGTCCATGCTTAGATTGGGTCGAATTTAGAGTAGTTTTTCTGCATTTTCTTATTGTATTTCATTTATGCAATTTTGCTTTATGTTTTGCAATTTCAATTTATAGTTTAGAATTTCCATTTCCAGCAGTTATAATTCTCTTTTCATGGTTATAAAATAATTTTTTCTTTAATTATGTTTAGCTAATTTTATAGCATTTGATCGGATGAATTCTTAAGTAATTTTGATTCGTAATTTTTTTTTCATAGCATTTGTTTTAGAAATTACGATTTACCTTTGATTTTTATCATATTGATTTCATATTGCTAGTATATGATAGTCAATTTAGATCTGTATTCTAGTTGATCTAGAGATCCGTGAATATGAGAAGATCACTAAAGGGTGAAAGGAATTGTATGCACTCATCGAGAGAGGACGACACAAATCTTCCGGATTGGAGTCAAATCCAATAGTGGGGTTCACCGCATAAAGCAAGCTTAGGGGTTTTGACTGGCTGAGGGGTCTTAATCGATCAACCTAAGGTTAGGTGGTAGTTCTCTCGAGAGAGACTCTGTCATAATTTGGGAACCTCCACAGTCGAATTTTTATCTTCAATTACCTATGAAATTTAGATTTATGAATTATTTTCCTTAAGAATGATTCTTGATCAAATGCTCTATTTACTTATTTTTATCTTTTTATTTACAAAAATATATTTTATTTATCGATGAAATAATAATAATTTGCGTGAGTAGAAGTACTCAACAGCCCCGTGGAATACGACACTTGATATTTATTTTTAAATATCTTATGCTATGAACGATAGGTGCTCTTGCCTATAGTTCGTAGAATTTGGATAAAATATTCATCAAGCTTTTGGCGCCGTTGCCGGGGACAATTTTATGTCGATATTTTGAAAGCAAAGTTTTGTTAATTTTATCATTTTTTTATTGTATTGCTTAAAATTTTACTTTAAACTTTTATAATTAAAATTTCTTGCGAAAGGGCCATGCTGGGTTCTTATCCCACAAGACAGCCTAGTACCTTGCGAACCCGTCATTGGATAGTCCTTGGTAAATCCAGGAAATATTATTTATAAATTATTAATTATAAATTTTATTAGCTTCTCTTGATTGGTGTATGACCCGAGGGAATCCGTCAAATCTATTTGAGTTAGATCCAGAAATTGAGCAAACCATTCGGCGACGCTTACGATTCCGTGTTCCTGATTCTAAAGATTTTGTTGAGGAGTCCGTAGGGGATACCTCTTTTCCTTCGTCTCTCCCTTCGTCACTTCCATCTTCCCCCTCCTCCTCTCCTTCCTCTAATATGGGAGATCCAAATTCGGATGCGGCCACGCAACGGACTATGTCCTATTATGCCCGGCCTAATCTGGAGGATACCGCTTCTAGTATTGTTCGACCTGCGATTGCGAACAATAACTTTGAATTGAAGCCGAGCATCATTCAAATGGTACAACAATATGTACAATTTGATGGGCTTCAAGATGAGGATCCCAACGCGCATATTATTAGTTTCATAGAAATATGCGATACTTTCAAAATTAATGCGGTATCCGATGACACAATAAGGCTTCGACTTTTTCCTTTCAATTTACGCAATAAGGCCAAACAGTGGTTAAATTGTCTTCCCAGAGGATCCATCACCACATGGGCTCACATGATGGAACAATTTCTTACGAAATATTTTCCGCACACTAAATCGGCTCAATTGCGTATGGATATCATTTCTTTCTCCCAAGTTGAATCGGAAACACTTTATTATACTTGGGAGCGTTTTAAGGAATATTTGCGTGGATGTCCCCATCATGCAATCCCTGATTGGTTGCAAATTCAGACATTCTATAATGTCCTAAATCTCCAAACGCGTCAAATGATTGACGCCGCCGCCGGTGGTACCTTGAATAACAAAACACCGGCGGGCGCACAAGAGCTTTTAGAGGGTATGGCCATGAATGCGTATCAACGGAGTACACCTCGGTCGCACCCAAATAAACCGGCCGGGATATATGAAGTTGATACAGTTTCAAATTTATCTGTCCAGGTTGAGCTTTTAAATAGAAAATAGAAGAGATAACTGCTTCCTCAACTACACCTACCTGGGGATACCCCTCCACCATTGTCGAACATGTGGATTACATGGGTAATCCAAATCGGCCAGCCTTTAATTCAGGTAACACTCATTATGGTAACACATATCACCCGAGTTTTAGGAACCGCCCAAATTTCTCTTGGAGTAATCCAGGGAATGCGGCACAACCGCCAAACATAATTCCACCTAGTTTTCCTCCACCACCAGCTCCAAAATCTCCCTCAATTGAGGAAGTTTTCCCCAAATATGCAGTAAGTAACGATGCAAATATTCGGAATCTTACCGGATTTGTTCGCAATTTGGAGAATCAAATTGGGCAAATAGCAAAGATGCTCTCTGATCATCAACAGGGAGCACTATCGTGCAATACAGAGACCAACCCAAAGGAGCAAGCAAAGGCTATCACGTTATGGAGAGGGATCGAGGTAACTACCCCTTCAAAATCGGTTGAACCGGAGGTAACGATTTCTCCATCTTCTCTTCCTCCTCAAGTTCCAATGCAAAATAAAATTAAGGAATTTCCACCACCACTTCCCTATCCTTCTAAATTAATGAAAGATCGAATGGATGAGCATTCCGGTAAATTTTTAGACATGTTTAAACATATTCAAATTAATCTACCGTTTTGCGAAGCCATCGCGCAAATGCCGAAATATGCAAAATACCTCAAGGATCTTTTATCTAATAAAAAGAAACTTGAGGATATTTCTACTGTTCAATTGAACGTAGAATGCTCGGCACTATTACTTAACAAATTGCCTAAGAAATTAACCGATCCGGGTAGTTTCTCAATTCCATGTTTATTTGGCAATTTCTTAGTAAAACATGCGTTGGCCGATCTAGGTGTGAAATTTTTTCCGAATCTTTATGGAGTGAGCAGGAATTGTACAACTTAAAAGTTCACAAGCCAAACAACCAGAAGCACATGAAAGAAAAGGAGTCTTTATTGAAACTGAAATCTTCATTACATAGAGAGGTATACATGGCGAGACATGATTTCGCCAGTACACAAAACCAAAGGGAAAAATACAATGCTGAAGAAAAGATAATTGTGACCACAGACCGCGCGGTCTGCTTACCGATCTCTGCTAAGACACCTGACTGCAAGCTCTGCCGGTCACAGATCAACACCCCTGACCGCTGAACCTCCGCGATCTCCTTCCACCCTCCACTGATTCTCCCGAACTCCAGCAACCCACACTGCAAGCCGCGAGACCACCCGAACACTCTCAGAAGAAGTGGTGATCGCTGCTGCCCGCACAATCCGCAGAAGCTGCACAAAGAAAATTCAATCAGCAAGACCGACAGGTCACAAGAATTTAGACCGCAGGAGTTAGACGCGAGCTCAGCTTACACTTGGTGCGATAATGTTGCTGCTTCAGTGGCTCCTATTTATAGGCGTGAGACCTGATCCAGTCACCACCCTATGAGATAGGATCGTCACCACTAGATCGCGCGACCAAGACCGGTCAACCCGCGCGATCAGCAACAGTTCATTCTGCTTTTGGTGAGCTCGCCGGCTTCAACAATAGACCGCGGGAGATCGCCACTCCCACAGGGAGATCGCTACTCCCACAAGAAGCCGTCCACCACCCGTGTTCGCCAATGATACCGCGAAGACACCCTGTTAGCCAACGCCGCAGCGAACACGCTTGTTCGCATTCCAGCCTCCTCCTGAGACCGCGAACAGAGACCGCTCGACTAAGATGACCTTAGTCAGCGATCACAACCAGGAACCCAGACAGTCGCCAGACCGGACTTCCGGATACCTAAAACAACCTGTGCAGTCACACCAGACCGGCACAGTCCTGAAGTAATCAGCCCGCCACGCTGTCACAGACCAGACCGCGCTACCTCACTTCAACATCCAAGGATGAAAGAACAGCGGTCACGCTGGATCACCAAGAGACCAGCTAGATGAGCACATGTCAGACCGCAGATGGAGACCTCCAGGTCGTGCGGTCACACCAGACCGCCCGACTACCTCCCACACCGCCCACATCCAAAAACTTCCACTTCAACAATTTCAACACCCCTCCTTGAAGTGGGAAGTTGAAAACAGCCCAAGTAAGCTCCTTAGCCGAGTGAACGGCCCCTTTTCCAGTGCCTTTGTGAATATGTATGCAATGTTGTCCTGACTCCGAACATGCTCGACCAAAAGAGATCCCTCCAGCACCTTCTCACGAATGAAGTGATGCTCGATCTCAATATGCTTGGTCATCGCGTGACAAACTGGATTAGTCACCAGTTTGAGAGCACTCTCATTGTCACCGCGAAGCAGAGTCGGCTCCCGAACCTCCTTATGGACATCTCCCACCAGCCTCCTAAGCCAGATGGCTTCTTGAGCTGCCAAGGCCGAGTCCTTGTATTCCGCTTCCGTGGTGGACACCGACACGGAATCCTGCCTCTTGTTGAACCATGATATAGTCGTAGGGCCTGCCATGAAGATGAATCCAGATGTCGACTTCCGATCATCCGAATCTCCCCCGTAATCAGCATCCATGTATCCATGCACCTCGAAGCCCGCATCCCTCCTGTACAGGAGACCCATATCCGAGGTCGCCTTGACATACTTCAGAATGTTCTTGGCCGCTAGCAGATGAGGCATCCGTGGCTCCGCCATATATCGACTCACCCTGCCAACAGCATATGCAATATCCGGCCTAGTGATCGTCAGATAGATCAAGCTCCCAACCAGAGCTCAGAACACCAACGGATCTTGAAGAATCCTCCCCTCATCCTTCTGAAGTTTCATGGCCTTCTCCAGAGGTGTAGAGGTGCATTTCCCATCCTTCATGCCGAACCGCTCCACGATTCGCTCCGCATATCCAGCCTGGGGCACCAGCACTCCACTATCCTTCCTCTGCACTTTGAGTCCAAGGAAATGGTGAAGTTCACCTAAGTCCTTCATCTCAAATCTGATAGATAGCTCAGCTCGAAGCTTTGCCACCTCCTCCTTTGAATTTCCCGTCACGATCATATCGTCGACGTAAAGCAGCACGATGACTTGAAGATCCCCGATCTTCTTAACGAACAAGCTTGAGTCAGAGTATGAAGCACCAAATCCACAGAATTGAAGATATTCTGCGATCTTCCCGTACCACGCCCTCGGCGCTTGCTTCAACCCATACAGGGACTTCTTCAGCTTGCAGACATATTCTGGAAAGTCTTCAGATGCAAAGCCTGGAGGCTAGACCATAAAGATATCCTTGTCGATCTCGCCGTACAAGAAGGCATTCTTGACGTCGAGCTTCCAAATCTCCCATCCACTGAACGCCGCCAAGGCAATAATGAATCGAACTGAAGTCATCTTCGCCACTAGACTGAATGTCTCTTCATAATCTTCACCGTATTGCTGCGAGAATCCCCGAGCTACAAGGCGAGGCTTGTATCGCTCGATACTGCCGTCAGCTTTCTTCTTCAGCTTGAAGAACCACTTGCATGTCACAGGAGTGGTGCCCTTGGGCCTGGGCACTAGAGACCAGGTCTCATTCTTCTCGAGAGCTGCCATCTCTTCTTGCATAGCAATGTCCCACTCCTTCACGCCTCTGGCCTTCTCAAAGCTTGACGGCTCCCTCTCATCCAAGGGACCAACAAAGAAACAGGAGACGAAGCTCACCATGTTTCCTCCTGTATAGCGATCAGGGGCGGTGATCATTCGATTTGATCTCCTCAACTCCTTCCCCTGAATCTCATTGTCTTCATCTTCTTCTTCCCTAGCTCCTCTTCCAGATGTACTAAGAGCATCGCTCCCACTGCTCCTTGATCCAGAAGCCTCCGTCTCAGAACTAGAAATGGATGGACCACCTGGTGACATAGGTAGCTCCACCTGAAGATTTACCACAGCTCTCTCCAGCTCCTCCACCATGCTTTCTGGCAGCTCAACACCCGAGCTTCCCTTGTACGATGTGACCTCATCGAACACGACATCACGAGATACAACAAATCTCCACGTCTCTGGGTCCATGCACTTCCAGCCCTTCTTCCGACCATCATATCCTACGAAGACTAGCTTCCTTACTTTCGCATCTAGCTTCGTCCAAAGTGAATCTGGAATGTGCACATAGCAGGTGGAACCAAACACCCGAAGGTGCGCCACGCTTGGCTTTTCTTTGAACATCATCTCATGCGGTGCTAACATGTTGATGGGACTGAGAGGCATCCTGTTGATGAGGTAGACAGCACAAGACATTCCCTGTAAGACCCCAATTCAGAAAATAGCATTTCTGGAAACCTGTGCTGTCGCCGGTGACAGTGACTGTCGCCCAGGCGACATCGTCTTGTTGAGAAGGTTCTGCCGTGAGCTGTCGGGCGGCGTTGACTGGTCAATGTCGGTTCCTTACCGCTGTCGCCAGGCGACAGTGGCTGTCGCCGGACGACAGCTCCAACTTGGACTTTGTGCCCGAAATGCTGGGCATTAATTGCCCATGGACTTTGGGGGCTGGATTTGGACAGGGGAGTTCAGTGGCTGCTTAGAAATCCGAAAATCCCTCTCTTTTCCATTATTCTTTAAGGCTTTATTTGGAGAGAGAGAGAGAGGAGCTTGGAGAAGAAGGAGGAATAGGAAACCCTAGCTTGGAGCTTTGGTTTGGTGGAGCTACACTCCTCGGATCCCTTCAACGTTCGTGGCTACGCGTGGAGGAGGGCAAGGCGCTCCTTTGCATCCGTACTTAAAATCAAGCCATGGTCCAGAAGCGACGCCATAGGGTAACGATCTTCCCTAACCCGAATCGGACATGTTCTAGTCCATCCTTTGCATTCTTGAGGCCCCTACCCAAAAGGGTGAGGTCGTGGCCTCCGACGGGTCGATTCGTGCTATCCCCGTCAAAACTTGCATTCATATAGAGTCCACGCGTGGAATGGACGTAGGCGCGCTGTGTGAAGCCCATCCGAGACGATTCGTCCGGATTGGTGTTGCTTTTTGATGATGTGCGTGCCGGGGAAAAGCCCCGTGTTGATATCCTGCTACGTAGGACTAGAGAGTGTTACTGCATGCGCAGCAACGCCCGGGGGTGTGCCACGGGGAGCACCCGAAGATTGGAAGCAGAAGTGAAGTTCTGCTCACTATCGCCAGGCGACATTGGATGTCGCCGGGCGACAGCTCTCAGACTTGGGTCTGGTGACTTTTGTGCTTTCTGAGGCCGTGGGAGTGTTACTGCATGTGCAGCAATGCCTGAGGGTGTGCCCCGGGAAACACCCACAACTAGGAGCCAAAATGGTGTTTATGTGCACTGTCGCTGGCGACACTGACTGTCGCCAGGCGACAGCTTCCCAGACTGAGTTCTGGTGAATTGTTGAGCCCACCTGTTGAGAGGACCTGAGGCTTGTGTGCCCGACCCGTAAGGGTGTCCTGGTGGATGACTTAGCGGCCCGTGGAGCCGGCTGAATGAGAATACCGGGGCTGAGGGAACGCCATACCCGCTCTTCGGGTTGTACCACGAGAGTGTGAACACCGGGCATTGGCGAACCTGAAACCGCACCATCGCAGCACCCGAACAGTAAGTCTCTGGGAGTTGTAGGGAGGCGTTGGGAGAGAGTCTTCGGACTACGCTTTGTTCACAATTTAAAGCACGGGGGTGCCCTGGTATTCGGGCCACCGACTTTAGCCTCGAAGGGCAAATCCATCCGGGGAGGGTGGTGGTGGAAGGCGGAGTACACCAAAGAGTGCCTAAGAGCACGAGACGTGGAGGCCATTCCCATGTTTGTGTTGATTGCATATGTATGTTTTGTTGTGGGCTTTGCTAGTCGCACTCTTATATATATATATGCTGCTGAGTTGTCTTGCAGGGATGCTTAGAACCGCCACCCCCTCGAAGGGGTGGGGTCGTTATAATTGGTCAGCTTTAGCTGACCATTGCCTATTTTGCCACCGTTTTTGGTGGGCTTGATGTACAGGTGCTGGACCGAGCGGAGCATAGCGGGCTATTAGCGGGCTGAAGCCCTGGTGCTGCTGCGGCCCTCGAAGGCCTTTTGATGTTCCCTTTTTGCTTTTCATGTATGGCCGGCCTGCGCGCCGATGTTGGTAATTTGTAAGGCCGTCGTGCCTAATCTTAAGTTGTAAACATTTTATTCCTATTTAATAGAAGTGGACATACCCGGGTTTGGGTTTTGGGGTTTTCTTCTTGTCTCTTTTACTTCCGCATAGAATGCTCTGAGTTAGGCTTCGTGTATAGTGTTGTTCGATTTCATTTTAGTGACGCTTCCGTTTGTTTAGTAGTATATGGCGTGGGGCCCGGCCGGACCTTCTGCTATATGTTCCTGAACGGATGGGGGTATTACAAATTGGTATCAGCTTCTAGGGTTCCGTATCCTTCTAATGAATTCGCGGGCGAATTCTTTTAAGGGGTGGTGAGCATGTGTGTGCGTCACCGTTGAGACGTACTATAAACCCAAAAATGTCCACTTGGGAATAAAATGTAACAACAAACCAACAAAAATTGCATGATTTCGGAACCTGAGTGTTCCTTTTGTTGTTAGTTGCGACTGTGCTATCGCCTAACTGTGTGATGCACTTGTGCAGGGCACTCGAAGTGCTGCGGGACCGTCACGTCCCCATGACGTGAATGAGAGTAGTGGGTCTGCTGAGGCTCCTACACCTCCGTCTGCTGAGTTGGTTCGGCAAGTCACATAGGCCGTCCTAGCTGCGTTAAATGCCCAGCCTGGAAGGCAAGGCCAACAACCGGTGCAGGAAGTGGCCCCAGAGCCACTAAGAGTGGAGCAAGTCCTCGTGAGGCGTGCTCCTGAGCAACAGCTGAAGCATTTCATGGGATTCCGACCTCCTCCGTTTACCGGGGTTGAATCCCCAGCTGAGGCCGAGGACTGGTTGTCGCATATCGAGCGAATCCTGACGGCGACACAGTCGGATGAGGCACAGAAGGTGACATTTGCTACGTTCATGTTGGCGAATGAAGCCAGGCGATGGTGGGATCAGGTTGAGAAGCGCCAGTTCGCGGGAAGGCGGCTGGTTGATGTGCCGATGGAAGAGTTCTCAGGAATCTTCCTGGCAAGGTATGTGCCCCAGGCGCAGCAGATCGCAATGGAGAACCAGTTTCTGGCTCTTACGCAGGGAGATAGACTGGTTGATGACTATCTATATGAGTTCACCCGCCTCGGGCGTTATGCTGGAAGCTTTTTCGATGATGAGGAGAGGAGGGTGAACAGGTTTTACGGGGGCTTGCGTGCTGAGTTGCGGCACCTTCTGACAGGGCCGCTGACGCAGGGTTTCATGACCCTTGTTGGTTCAGCCCGAGCGCTTGAGCGGGACATGCTCAGCGAGAAGGGCAAAGCGGTTGTGGTCGAGGCAGTGCCGGAGGGCAAGTCGCCGAGTGGGACAAAGCTGCGGAAGTTGAGTCGTTGGAAGAAGGCTCGGTTGTCTGGGCCAGCTCCTTCTGCTTCGGGCGCGTCGTCTGGACGTGGCCCTCTTACTTGCTTCACTTGTGGCAAGCCTGGCCATTACTCTCGGGAATGCCGCAGCGGGCTTCCAAGGCCAGAGAAGAAGCCTGGGCCATCTTATTCTGAAAAGGGGAAGGCAGCTGAGTCTACTGCCTCCCGTATGGCTCCCCCGCAGCCCAGGGTCTTCAACCTTGGACAGCAAGAGGCTATCAAAGCCAAGGACGTCGTGACAGGTACATTTAAGATTCAGTTCTTACTGTTTTATACACCTGTTTTACTATTCATGCTAATCATGTTTGGCGGCGTAGGCTACGTGCATGTTTTAGGCGTTCCTGCAAGGGCGCTTTTCGATACTGGAGCTTCGCACTCCTTCTTATCGTCGGACTTTGTCCAACGTATTGGTGCACCGTCGATTGCTTCAGCAGATGGACTGGATGTCCTACTGCCGAATGGATATTCGATGCGGGTGGAGAGGAGTTGCTACGTGAAGGTTCTAGTTGGAAGTCAAGAGTATGACCTGAGAGCATCGCTACTCCCCCTGGTGGAGTTCGATGTAATCTTCGGTATGGATTGGCTGTCGGAACAGCGTGCGTGCATCGATTGCACCACAAAGGAGGTGAGGTTTGGGCGGAGTGCCGATCGTAGGACGGTCTTCGCGGGCATGCGTGGGTCGAGCAAGATGCTGATGTCTGCTCTCCAGGTGTCCAAGGCAGTGCGTCAGGGAGCAGAGTTATTCTTTGCTCTGGTGGAGGCTTCAGCGCCGAGGCCCAACCTTGTGGATGTTCCGATAGTGTCAGAGTTTCCTGATGTGTTCCCGAGCGAGCTCCCTGGTGCTCCCCCGCAGCGGGAGATAGATTTCACGATTGAGTTGGTGCCAGGCGCTAAGCCTGTGGCCCGCTCGCCGTATCGTATGGCGCCGAAGGAGTTAGCGGAGTTGAAGCTGCAGCTGCAGGAGCTGCTCGAGCAGGGCTACGTGCGTCCGAGTTCTTCACCTTGGAGTGCACCGGTCCTTTTTGTCAAAAAGAAGGACGGTAGCCTGCGGCTTTGTATCGACTATCGGGAGCTGAACAAGCTGACGGAGAAGAACAAGTATCCTCTTCCGAGGATAGACGACTTGTTCGACCAGCTCGTTGGTTCGACAGTATACTCGAAGCTGGACTTGAAGTCCGGCTATTATCAGGTGCGGATCAGGGAGTGCGATATCCCGAAGACTGCCTTTAGTACCAGGTACGGGCAGTATGAGTTCACCGTGATGCCGTTTGGGCTGTCCAATGCGCCTTCGGTGTTTATGGACTTGATGCACCGGACTTTCCGAGAGTACCTCGACCGGTTCGTAGTCGTCTTCCTTGATGACATACTAGTCTACTCTCAGTCCGAGGAGGAGCACGGTGATCACCTGCGAGTAGTCCTGGGGGTTCTGAGGAGGAACCAGCTGTATGCCAAGTTCTCGAAGTGCGAGTTCTGGCTACCTTCCGTGGCATTCTTGGGCCATGTGGTCAGCGGAGAGGGTGTGGCGGTTGATCCGGTGAAGGTTGCGGCTATCAGGGAGTGGCCTGTTCTTTCTTCAGTAGCGGAGGTCCGTAGCTTCCTCGGGCTGGCCGGCTACTACAGGCGCTTCGTGGAGAACTTCTCACGGATCGCGCTGCCTCTTACGACACTGACACGGAAGATGCAGGAGTTTATCTGGACGCCTGCGTGTGCGCAGGCTTTCGAGGAGTTGAAGCGGCGGCTTACCACGGCTCCGATCTTATGTTTGCCTTCCGGCATGGAGGGTTACGAGATCTACACAGACGCTTCAGGGAGCGGCCTTGGCTGCGTTCTGCAGCAGCATGGACAGGTGATAGCGTATGTCTCTCGCCAGCTGAAGGTGCACGAGCGGAATTATCCGGTCCACGACTTAGAGTTGGCGGCCGTGATTTTTGCCCTGAAGCTTTGGCGGCATTACGTGTATGGCCTGAAGATCGACATCTTCACGGACCATAAGAGCTTGAAGTACCTCATGTCACAGAAGGAGCTAAATATGCGGCAGCAGCGGTGGATGGAGTTCCTGGGGGACTACACATTTGACATCCACTACACCCCTGGGAAGGGGAATGTTGTCGCAGACGCACTCAGTCGCAGGGCCCCAGCGCAGGCCAACTGGATTCAGATGCATGACGAGCACCTGATACGTGACCTGGAGGCCTTGGATATTTCTTGCGTGGAGAAGCGGGGCAGTGCCGATGCTTGTTTGAGCTGGACTGAGGTGCAGTACGACCTTGCAGATAGAGTCCGCCAGGCTTTAGAACTCGATCCGAGTTTAAAGCGCTACGCGGAGGATGCTGGGGCTGGGCCGGATGCCCAGTTTCAGATGCTTGACGGGTTGCTGTGGAGGGGCGACCGTTTGTGCGTCCCCAAGGCGGGTGAGCTGCGCGATGAGTTGATGTACGAGGCGCATCGTACCAGATATTCAGTTCATCCGGGGAGCACGAAGATGTATAAGGACATGAAGGTCCTTTTCTGGTGGCCGGGTATGAAGAGAGACATCGCTCACTACGTGGCCAAGTGCCACACTTGTGCCCTCGTGAAGGCGGAATGTCAGAAGCCCGGTGGGTTTTTGAAGTCTTTACCGGTTCCGGAGTGGAAATTCGACGACATTTCCATGGATTTCGTGCATGGGCTGCCGAGATCGCAGCGCGGGAACGATGCCATCTGGGTAGTTGTAGACCGGCTGACGAAGGTGGCGCACTTTATCCCCAACCGGAGGGATGACTCGGTGGAGAAGTTGGCAAAGCTGTACGTTGATACTATAGTACGATTGCACGGTGTGCCCCGTAGCATCGTCAGTGATCGTGATGGGCGCTTTACTTCGAGCGACTGGAGGCTAGTCAACCGTCTATTGGGTACGAAGCTGCAGTTTAGCACGACCTTTCATCCTCAGACGGATGGCCAAACTGAGCATACCAACAGGACGATGGAAGACATGCTTCGGATGTGTGTCCTGGATTATGGCAAGGGGTGGGAAGATCACCTCTTCCTTGTTGAGTTCGCGTACAACAACAGCTTTCAGGTGAGTATTCAGATGGCGCCTTTCGAGGCCCTCTATGGCAGGAAGTGCCGCACTCCCTTGGCTTGGGCGGAAACGGGCGAGACGAAGCTCTTCAAGAGGAAAGACGTCGAAGAGGCGACTTCGACGGTTCATATGATCCGGGAGAGGCTATTGGTTGCGCAGGATAGGCAGGCAAAGTACTATAATGCGAAGCACCGCGACGTCCAGTTTGCCGTCGGCGATTGGGTTTACTTGAAGATCAGGCCGTTCAAGGGTGTGTCCAGGATTCGGCGCTTGAAAAAGCTGAGTCCGCGATACCTTGGACCGTTTGAGATCATCGAGCGCGTCGGCGAGGCGGCTTATAGGCTTGCATTATCGGTGGAACTGAGCGGGCTACACGATGTATTCCACATCTCCGTACTGCGGAAGGCAGTGCAAGAGCCTACGCAGGTGGTCGCGGCGGATCAGGTGCCCGTGGATAGTGGGCTTAAGACGGCGGTCAGGCCCGTTAGCATCGAGGATGCTGAGGTACGTCAGTTGCGGAACAGGGCGATCCGTATGGTAAAGGTCCGTTGGGACAACTGCGGTTGCGAGGAGCTCTCTTGGGAGCGCGAGCAGACCATGATGGAGGAGTTCCCCGAGCTGTTTCGGTGACGTTTACCTCTTTATCTTTTCCCCCCTTGTGTAAAGGCATTTTGTGGATATATATATATATATATATATGTGCATGTTGTTACAAATTTCGGGTCGAAATTTTTATAAGGAGGGGAGGGTTGTAAGACCCCAATTCAGAAAATAGCATTTCTGGAAACCTGTGCTGTCGCCGGCGACAGTGACTCTCGCCCAGGCGACAGCGTCTTGTTGAGAAGGTTCTGCCGTGAGCTGTCGGGCGGCGTTGCCTGGTCAATGTCAGTTCCTTACCGCTGTCGCCAGGCGACAGTGGCTGTCGCCGGGCGACAGCTCCAACTTGGACTTTGTGCCCGAAATGCTGGGCATTAATTGC
The DNA here is from genome assembly GCA_033032865.1 of Dactylorhiza incarnata. NCBI lineage: Eukaryota > Viridiplantae > Streptophyta > Magnoliopsida > Asparagales > Orchidaceae > Dactylorhiza > Dactylorhiza incarnata. The sequence goes on along the minus strand of JAWHQI010000430.1, from coordinate 165,296 downwards.
CCATGGACTTTGGGGGCTGGATTTGGACAGGGGAGTTCAGTGGCTGCCTAGAAATCCGAAAATCCCTCTCTTTTCCATTATTCTTTAAGGCTTTATTTGGAGAGAGAGAGAGAGAGGAGCTTGGAGAAGAAGGAGGAATAGGAAACCCTAGCTTGGAGCTTGGGTTTGGTGGAGCTACACTCCTCGGATCCCTTCAACGTTCGTGGCTACGCGTGGAGGAGGGCAAGGCGCTCCTTTGCATCCGTACCAAAAATCAAGCCATGGTCCAGAAGCGACGCCATAGGGTAACGATCTTCCCTAACCCTAATCGGACATGTTCTAGTCCATCCTTTGCATTCTTGAGGCCCCTACCCAAAAGGGTGAGGTCGTGGCCTCCGACGAGTCGATTCGTGCTATCCCCGTCAAAACTTGCATTCATATAGAGTCCACGCGTGGAATGGACGTAGGCGCGCTGTGTGAAGCCCATCCGAGACGGTTCGTTCGGATTGGTGTTGCTTTTTGATGATGTGCGTGCCGGGGAAAAGCCCCGTGTTGATATCCTGCTACGTAGGACTAGAGAGTGCTACTGCATGCGCAGCAACGCCCGGGGGTGTGCCCCGGGGAGCACCCGAAGATTGGAAGCAGAAGTGAAGTTCTGCTCACTGTCACCAGGCGACATTGGATGTCGCCGGGCGACAGCTCTCAGACTTGGGTCTGGTGACTTTTGTGCTTTCTGAGGCCGTGGGAGTGTTACTGCATGTGCAGCAATGCCTGGGGGTGTGCCCCGGGAAACACCCACAGCTAGGAGCCAAAATGGTGTTTATGTGCACTGTCGCTGGCGACACTGACTGTCGCCAGGCGACAGCTTCCCAGACTGAGTTCTGGTGAATTGTTGAGCCCACCTGTTGAGAGGACCTGAGGCTTGTGTGCCCGACCCGTAAGGGTGTCCTGGTGGATGACTTAGCGGCCCGTGGAGCCGGCTGAATGAGAATACCGGGGCTGAGGTAACGCCATACCCGCTCTTCGGGTTGTACCACGAGAGTGTGAACACCGGGCATTGGCGAACCTGAAACCGCACCATCGCAGCACCCGAACAGTAAGTCTCTGGGAGTTGTAGGGAGGCGTTGGGAGAGAGTCTTCGGACTACGCTTTGTTCACAATTTAAAGCACGGGGGTGCCCTGGTATTCGGGCCACCGACTTTAGCCTCGAAGGGCAAATCCATCCGGGGAGGGTGGTGGTGGAAGGCGGAGTACACCAAAGAGTGCCTGAGAGCACGAGACGTGGAGGCCATTCCCATGTTTGTGTTGATTGCATATGTATGTTTTGTTGTGGGCTTTGCTAGTCGCACTCTTATATATATATATATGCTGCTGAGTTGTCTTGCAGGGATGCTTAGAACCGCCACCCCCTCGAAGGGGTGGGGTCGTTATAATTGGTCAGCATTAGCTGACCGTTGCCTGTTTTGCCACCGTTTTTGGTGGGCTTGATGTACAGGTGCTGGACCGAGCGGAGCATAGCGGGCTATTAGCGGGCTGAAGCCCTGGTGCTGCTGCGGCCCTCGAAGGCCTTTTGATGTTCCCTTTTTGCTTTTCATGTATGGCCGGCCTGCGCGCCGATGTTGGTAATTTGTAAGGCCGTCGTGCCCAATCTTAAGTTGTAAACATTTTATTCCTATTTAATAGTTGTGGACATACCCGGGTTCGGGTTTTGGGGTTTTCTTCTTGTCTCTTTTACTTCCGCATAGAATGCTCTGAGTTAGGCTTCGTGTATAGTGTTGTTCGATTTCATTTTAGTGACGCTTCCGTTTGTTTAGTAGTATATGGCGTGGGGCCCGGCCGGACCTTCTGCTATATGTTCCTGAACGGATGGGGGTGTTACATTCCCTCCGCCCAGAAGGACCTTGGGATACTCTTGGCATGCAACCAACACTTGCAGGTCTCCGTCGGATGACGGATCTTCCGCTCTGCAACTCCATTTTGTTGTGGAGTACGTGCTCAATTAAGCTCCCTCTGGATGCCTGCCTTCCTGCAAAAACTAGATAACTCACTAGAGGTGAACTCCCCCTCATTGCCAGTCCTCAGCTTCTTTACTCACAGGCCTAGCTGACCCTCCACTAGCTCCTTGAACTCCACAAACTTGGCAAACGCCTCCGCCTTCTCCTTCAGAAAATAAACCCAGACATATCTAGTGTGATCCTCGATCAACACCAGTATATACATGCTGCCTCCGAGGCTTGGGGTAGCAGTCGGTCCAATCAAGTCACCATGGATGCACTCCAATGGCACACTACTCCTTGTCTGCGACTTATCAAACGGCGGCCGATGAGACTTGCCGAACTGACATCCCTCATAAACGTGACCGTCACCGTAGGAAGATAGATTAGGCAGGCCCTTGACCAGACCTTTGATCGCCATAGCTTTCAGCTTATCCATCCCTACGTGCCCCAACCTCTCATGCCATATCACGGCACCATCATTCGTCCTCATCTTATCAACATAAGAACTTGTCGATAAAATGAACATGTCTTTCGCCCTTCTACCGACATGAACGACCTCGGCCTTCACAACATCAACGTTTCATAGAAACTTCACTTCTGTTGGGCCGAACAGAATGTGATACCCAGCATCTACGGCGTTGGTCACAGAGAAGAGGTTTTTCCTCATTCTAGGCACATGATAGACACTCTTCAATGTTAGTGTCCCTCTATCACTGCCCAAGAAAACAACCCCCACCTTCTCGACTGCATGTACAATATTATCAGCAGTAATGATAGCATTATTACATGTGTAAGGCTGAGCTGAAGAAAGATTCGACTCGTCCCCGGTGAGGTGATGACCACACCCCGAGTCCACGATCTAGTCCTCCTGATAGTTGATAGGAGTCGTAGCTCCAACTGAAGCCGAGAAGGCTCCTCCCCATCCACCATCAACTTGCCTGGCCTCAACTTCCTCCTTCTCAGCAACATGCCCTGGCTGAGTAGTCACCCTGCAGTCCTTCCTGTTGTGGCCAAACTTGCCGCATTTGAAACATTTGGGACCTTCTCCCTACTTCTTCCCGTCAGCCTTGGGAGCATAGCCCATCTCCTGCTGTCCAGAAGTTGAAGGCCCATTGCCTCCAACGGTCTTCTTCTTCTTGTTCCATGTCTTTTTCTTTCCTGAGAAGAGCACCTCGCCATCTCCCCCAGACACTAACACTCCCGCCATCTGCCTTGCCAGGCTCTCCTGCGACGCAAGCAGATTCTCCAGCTCCAGCAGAGACGGCTAATTTTCCCAACCCTGTGCCGACGTCACAAAGGCCACATACTCCTTCCGCAAGCCACGAATGATGTGCCTCTTCAGCTTCGCCTCAAAAATTGGCTCATCGGGATCCAGTGCTGAAATCTCAGCGCAGAGGTTCTTCATTTTCAGAAAGAATGTTGAGATAGAAAGATCTCCCTAAGCCGACCTTGCCAGCTCATTTTCCAAAAACTGTAGCCATGCTACATTCTTCTTGTTAAACAGCTCATCCAGGGCTCTCCAGATTTCCGCAGCTGATCCACAACCCAAGATGTGATCAAACAGATCAGGTGAAATTGCTCGCTTTAGAGTGAACTCAGCCTTCGCATTAGTTCTTCTCCAATTCCTCACCTCCTGACCATTATCCCCTTCTGGGACAACCTCCTGCGTACTGTCTCCTCCAATAACCTCCCAAGGTACTCACCCAGAAGATAGATCTACATGCACGACTTCCACTTCTTGAAGTTGGTTGGCGTGAACATCTCAATACCAAGACCTCTTGCAAAACCTCCTTCCATGGCTCTACCACTGGTTCCTTCTTCACAAAGGCGATGGCAAATTTAAGTTGTTCACTGCTCTATCCACCCCAACCTTCCTCTGATACCATGTGAAATTTTTTCTGAATCTTTATGGAGTGAGCAAGAATTGTACAACTTAAAAGTTCGCAAGCCAAACAACCAGAAGCACATGAAAGAAAAAGGAGTCTTTATTGAAACTGAAATCTTCATTACATAGAGAGGTATACATGGCGAGACATGATTTCGCCAGTACACAAAACCAAAGGGAAAAATACAATGCTGAAGAAAAGATAATTGTGACCGCAGACCGCGCGGTCTGCTTGCCGATCTCTGCTAAGACACCTGACTGCATGCTCTGCCGGTCACTGATCAACACCCCTGACCGCTGAACCTCCGTGATCTCCTTCCACCCTCCACTGATTATCCCGAACTCCAGCAACCCACACTGCAAGCCGCGAGACCGCCCAAACACTCTCAGAAGAAGAGGTGATCGCTGCTGCCCGCACAATCCGCAGAAGCTGCATAAGGAAAATTCAATCAACAAGACCAACCGGTCACAAGAATTTAGACCACAAGAGTTAGACACCAGCTTAGCTTACACTTGGTACGATAATGTTGTTGCTATAGTGGATCCTATTTATAGGAGTGAGACCTGATCCAGTCACCACCCTATGAGATAAGATCACCACCACCAGATCGCATGACCAAGACTGGTCAACCCGCGCGATCAGCAACAGTTCATTCTACTTTTGGTGAGCTCGCCGGCTTCAACAATAGACCGCGGGAGATCACCACTCCCACAGGGAGATCGCTACTCCCACAAGAAGCCGCCCACCACCCGTGTTCGCCAACGATACCGTGAACACACCCTATTCGCCAACGCCATAGCTAACACACCTGTTCACATTCCATCCTCCTCCTGAGAACGCGAACAGAGACCGCTAGACTAAGATGACCTTAGTCAGCGATCACAACCAGGAACCATGACAGTCGCAAGACTGGACTTCTGGATACCTGAAACAACCTGTGCGGTCACACCAGACCGGCACAGTCCTAAAGTAATCAGCCCGCCACGCGGTCACAGACCAGACCGCGCGACCTCACTTCAGCATCCAAGGAAGGAAGAACAGCGGTCACGCCGGATCACCAAGAGACCGGCTAGACGAGCACATGTCAGACCGCAGATGGAGACCGCCAGGTCGTGCGGTCACACCAGACTGCCCGACTACCTCCCAGACCGCCCACTTCCAAAAACTTCCACTTCAACAATTTCAATACTAGGCGCCTCTATAAATTTGATGCCTTATTCTCTTTTCCAAAATTTTGGTTTAGGAGAGCCTAATCCCATGAGATTGAGCATCCAATTGGCGGATCATTCCATAAAATACCCAATGGGTATTATCGAGGATGTTCTTGTCAAGGTTGATAAATTTATCTTCCCGTTAGATTTTGTCATCCTTGACATAGAAGAGGACACCGAGGTACCACTCATTCTCAGTCGCCCTTTTCGTGCCAACTCGCGCGCCATAATTGCTGTTAATAATGGTAAACTTCTCCTTAGAGTCGGAGATGAAGAAGTTACCTTTACAATCAATTCTTCTATGAAAAATACGCTCTCAAATGACGACTCTTGTTTTTTCTTGGAGGCTTCACCTGATGAAGATTCCGTTTTATTTTCTAAATTTATTTCACCGTCATCTTTTAATGATGAAGAATTTGAAAATCTCGATCTTATTTCTCATGAAATTATTGACGACACGATCACTCACACACCTATTTTTGAAATTTTAGAATTAGGTAGTGATCGATTAAAAACTTTTTATGAGGAACCTCACGAACTAGAATTAAAACAATTGCCTAATCATTTTGAATATTTATTCCTGGCAGAGGATTCTAAGCTTCCCGTAATTGTGTCGGCATTTCTGTCCGATGAAGAAAAATTTAAATTATTAAATGTTTTAAAACTTCATCACCGCGCAATTCCGTGGAAAATTACGGATTTAATTGGGATTAATCCCTCCTTTTGTACGCATAAAATTCTATTAGAAGAAAATTAACATAAATCCTAATATGAAGGAGGTGGTTAAGGCGCGGGTAATAAAATTATTAGATGTGAGCATCATCTATCCGATTTCGGATAGCACTTGGGTCAGCTCGGTCCAAGTGGTGCCAAAGAAAGGAGGATTAATGGTAGTGCCAAACGATAAAAATTAATTAATCCCTACTAGAACCGTTACCGGATGGCGGGTTTGTATTAATTATCTCAAATTAAATGATGTGACCCATAAGGATCATTTTTCTTTACCATTGATGCGCTATTTCGGCGCTGCTAATTAGCAGGCACGAAATGCGATACGACGACAGTGCACCGGTCGCTCAAGTAATAAAATAGGGAGAAACTCCCCGAATATCGTTCTCAAAGGAATGCAGGATGTGGTGATAAGAAAATAGAGTGAGGTGATTGTTAAGATGAGTAAAAGAAAGTGAAAACAAGGGCGTTGTGATTGGTGACCTAGACTATTGCAGAAATAAGAGATGCGGGTCAAAACTCCGCTTCGCAAGGCGGGATGGATGCAACGGCCGCGATGCCGTGCTTCGGAAGGCGCGTGGATGGAAAGTAACTGTGACGATTGAGGGTCGCACACACCTCTTCGCAAAGTGGGGGTGAGTGCAGCGGCCGCGATGCTGTGCTTCGGTATGTGGGTGAAATGGCCACGGTGCGGGGATTTGATGAGGGTCGAAAGCACCTCTTCACTCTCACCTCTAGCTTTTGCTAGAGTGAGCTAACTAGAACGTGTGTGTGGAGGTGGAGTGGAGTGGAGGCGGAGCGCATCACAACAAAGCATCAAATAAAGAATGAAACAAGAAAAAGCTTCTATTCATAGACAAATAGAAATTAGTCAAGTTCATTACAACAATTAAAAGTACATTTCCAAAGAGAGAGAGGGTAGAGGAAACCACGAGATGAGAAGTCTCGCCGTAGATCTTGGTCAGAATGGGGGGTCGTCATGCCTCCTCCGAGCTCAGTCCTTGGTTGCTTCCGGAGTTCAGAGGTTGTCACTACCTCTAAACATCATCCGTCTTCTTCTCAAAGCTGGGTCTCTTCCACCTAGCTCAATGGAGATGCCACACCTTGAAATGCTTGTTGTAGATGGCTGGGAATGCTTGTCGGACCCTTGATGGAGCTTAGGAACGATGGATGAAGCTTTCCGAAGGAAGGGGATGGATGGATGGAGCTTGGAGGGGGAAAATGGCGGAAGCTTGCGGAAGAATTCGCGCCCAAACTGTACTGACTGCCCAAAAATCGCGGAGCAGGTCTTTAAATAAGCGCTGGAATAAACAGTGCACATGACCAGTGCGCACGATCAGTTGATCAAGCGCACTGGAAGCTGGTGATCGTGCGAACTGTGCCCGAAATCCTGCAAAACAAAACTGCAGAAAAATATAAAGCGCACGACCGTGCGCACGATCGTGCGTAGCAAATGTACAACCAAACTCCGAAGCTATTTTTGTGCGCGGATGAAGACTCTAGTGGATTTGATGATGAACAAGTCCCTGTCTGATTGAAATTTGTTGACAGTTGAGGAAGGAGCTTTCTTTTGAAAGTAGATCTAGCTGTAGCCGATTGATCTGAGAGAATAAATTCCTCAGATTGTTAATTGCTCTTTTGAAGATCTAAACTTGCAGTAGATGGCTGAGAGAGGAATGTAGATGTTCTCAGAAAATGAATGTTGCTTGAGGAAGAAGAAGACTGAAAATGTTTGTTCTTTCTCTGTGCTTCTTCTTCTTCTTCTTCTCTGTTCTGTTCTTGTTGTTCTGTACTCTTGTGTTGTTCTGTACTGAGTCGTGTGTGAAGAACTCTCTTCTGTACTCTTGAAATCGTGAGTAAAAAAACCTCTGTGTTTGTTATCCTGCCTCTTTGATAATATAATATTATATTTAAAATCAAATTATCTGATTCTCGGAACTGCACACGCCATAAAACTCTTTTGGCAGTGTACTTTATTTCTTTTGCGTGAAACATGCTTTTTCATTTAATGTCAACGGCTCTTCTCCTTGGAATACGACAAAATAAAGGAATATAATAAAGAAATATAATATCCTTACTTGTCTGAAAGAATACGTCCTAAGATTTGAATAGTTCCGTTAAAGTCGTCGATCTGAGTTCAGAGAACTTTAATATAACTAATCTGAAGGTTGATTTCGTCGACTTGCACTTCTAATAAAGATTCGTCGAACGCAGACTAGAGTTCGTCGATCTCAGAATAAAGTTAGTCGAACTGAGCATAGAAATCTTAATCTGGCTGGAAGAATAGATTTTAGTCGATCTGAACCACTTTTGTTGAATGCAGAATATAATTCTTCGAGTGCTAAGACTTGACAAAATCTTCGACCGCTGATACTGGTTCTTCAACCGCTGAGATGGGTTCAACGACTGCTGAGATGGGTTCGTCAACCGCTGAGACGAGCTTTCTTCGACCACTGAGATCATTTCGTCGGCCACAGAAAAGAGTTCGTTGAACGCAGGGTAGAGTTCGTCGAACGCAGAAAACTTATCTTTTCTTTAGATTTATCAGCTTAACACTATGACCCTTAAGACTATTCATTTGGGGTCAACTTAGTCCTAATTAGCAGATAGTGATCCTAGCCCAAATCAGTAATTGGGTTGTTCCAACAACCTCCCCCTATTTGGGTTAGGACACTATTTGACAAAAAAAATTGAATAATAAAACAACAACAAAACAACAGAGCATATATATCTGATAGATTTTGAATAATTTAGCAGATATAAAATATGATACTCTGAGTTTTGAAATTACATTGAAAACAAAAATAATAAAAACAAATAATTAGAACCTTTTGATTTTCTGAATTCTGCTTTCTGAATTTTGATATTGTCTTTCTCTGATTTTTCTGAATTCTGATTAGCTGAGTTGTAGCAATAACTGATACTGAATCTGCTTTGAATCTGTTGCTTGTTCTATATCAAAAGCTGTATCTGAATCTGAACTTTATCAGAGAACTTTATCTGAATTTTTCTTCATACAACATCTCCTCTTGAAACAAAGTGTTGTGAGCTTTTTCAGCTTCTCCCCCTGCCTAGTTCTTAGAAAATCTCCCCCTGAGCAATTGCATCATATGGAGCTTCTTCATAGAGCTTCTCAGGAGTTTCTGCAGAACAACTCCCCCTGTCAAAAGGAAAGTGTTTCCCCTTAACAAAAAGGAGCTTCTTCAAGACATCTCCCCCTGCCTAGTTTCAGGAAGGACTGAAGCTAGGACCCTAGATGAAGGGACATTTGAGGAGGTAGGGAGGTATGCAATCTTTATATTTCTATTGTTCCTGCAAAATGAAATAGAGATCAATTGCAAAGTGAACTAGAAAGAGAAGCAATCCTGTAGGCATTCAGATAAACAGAAAAATGAAAACTTAGTTTGATATTATAATGAAGGAGGGGATAAGTAGAAGATTTAGATTTTTTTTAATTGATTGAATCTCCATCTATCATTCCTAGTAGATTTATAAAGAAGATATATTTCTTTTCATACAAGGGTTTGGTGAAAATATCAGCCCTTTGCAAATCAGTAGAGATGAATTGTAGGCAAATTTTATTTTTATCCCTAAGGAAGTGGTGCCAAATTTCTATATGTTTAGTCCTACTATGTGCACAACCCTTATTCTCTGAGGGTAGGACCCATTCAAGGCCACGTAGGCAGAAGTCAAAGTCAAAGTTCAGAGTAAAGACAGAGAGACAGGACAAATCAGCCAGTAGGAGCAAAATAAGGTTTGGCGAGTATTGGCTAAATACTCGCCAGAGGGGCGACTATGGTCAACGATACGTGCCGAGTATCCCGATCGTCGCCCCAGGCATCTGGCAAGCCATGGAAGACCTGCGCGAGTATCGGCCTGGCTTGTGCGAGCAGCAACCAATACTCGCCAGATGGGCGACTATGGTCGAAGATACGCGCCGAGTATCTCATATGTCGTCATGTTGGGGCTGGGCTATAAAACCCCCTACCCCTTGGTTGCCTATAAATAGGACCCCAGGGGTACTTGGATTGGCACCTGTGCTTGAGCTTCTGGATCCCGATTTCCGAATTCTCGAGCCCGTCACCCCTGCTTGCTAGCCAAGCCGGTGCCTTCCTCGTACCCTGCTCGGCCATTCTTGGTTGTGGAGGGGAAGACTCCTTTGAGCTTCCGGGTACGTGGTGGGACCTCCCTGCCGCAGCATCTGGGGTCCTCTTGTTGTTGCTCTCCAAGCTTCTTCATAGTCGCCAGCTAGATCATCTCGTCGGGCAGTTGGGCAAGTAGCCTCCGGCTGCAAAGGTCCGAATTTTGAGGTCAGGATTTTTCTGGCGTCAACAATTAGCCGGGCCGATACTCGCGCAGGTCTTCCATGGCTTGCCGGACGCCTGGGGCGACGATCGGGACACTCGGCACATATCGTTGACCATAGTCGCCCCTCTGGCGAGTATTTAACCAATACTCGCCAAACCTTCTTTTGCTCCTGCTGGCTGATTTGTCTTATCTCTCTGTCTTTACTCTGAACTTTGACTTTGACTTCTGCCTACGTGGCCTTGAATGGGTCCTACCCTCGGAGAATAAGGGTTGTACACAATCCCCGGTCTTTGCGAGTAACGCAGTTGCTCGGAAAGAAACATCCAACCTTTATTCGACGTGCTCCTGTCTGGGTGAGTATAGGGAGATACTCGGAATAAAAAATAAGAAGGGAGGGATCGTTACTTTTGGTGTAACGGTAAAGGAAGGATCATGGGAGTCGGTAAAGTGGGTAACGAATCCTTTACTATTTCTAATGTTCTTTATGTAAAAGGTTTAAAACATAACTTGATATCTATTAGTCAATTGTGTGATAAAGGATTAGACGTTTTATTTGAGTCAACTACGAATCTTTGCAAAATATTTAATCCTAACACAATAGATGTTTTACTAACTGCACCTAGAACTCAGAACGTATATGTAGTTTCCTTTCATGTTCATTCCAATTCATCTATAAAATGTTTTATAACAAAAAATGATGGGTTAGAACTATGTAAGAGACGTTTAGGTCACACTAGTACAAAGCTCATTTTAAAACTAGCCAAAAAGGAATTGATTAGAGGATTGCCTAGATTAAATGGAAATTTATCTTCACTATGTTCTCCATGCCAAAAAGGAAAATTTAAAAAATCCTCTTTTAAAAGTAAAAACAAAATTTCTACTACAAGACCTTTGCAATTACTTCATATGGATCTCCTTGGTCCCGTTAGCACCGCAAGTCTTGGTGGTAGAATATATACTTATGTTCTAATAGATGATTTCTCTAGATATTGTTGGACTTTATTTCTCTCCTCTAAATCTGATGCGTTTTGCGAATTTTCAAAATTATGTACTCGCCTTCAAAATGAACTAGATTTAAAAATAAAATGCATTTACTCAGATTATGGAAGAGAATTTGAAATTGGGAATCTCAAAACTCATGAGGTAGAACTTCATATTCAACACGATGAAAAAAATAAGGAGCCATAGAAAAAGGCACTGACACTAAGTCCAAGAAGGAGAGCAACATAAATGATGATGAAGATGAAGAAGGTCTCCTGGTAAAATACTTCAGAATATTCATTAGAGATCCGGAAAGAAGGAACACCTTCTAGAAATACTTCCAGAAGGATGCACGACGAAAAGGGTCTTCCTCTTCTTCAAAGGAAGAAAAGGAAAGTGACGATGAAGAAGAAAGACCACCACCTGAGTGCTTTCACTACAGGAAAACCGGGCACATTCGGAGCCAGTGCCCAAAGTATCTAAAGGAGCAAAAGAAAAAATGATTCAAAGGGAAGGAGAAAAAGAAGGTGTTGAAAGCCACAACATGGGATGATTCTTCCACTGAAGAATCAAGCGGATTTGAGACAAGCGACGAGGAGGAAGCAAACGTATGCTTCATGGCAAAAACAACGATGACGACACCAATGTTCTTAATGACACTGAGGTAAATCCTCCCACCTTCGAAGAACTTTATGATGAGTTTGTTCAAACCTGTTAAGCCTATGATAAAAGTATAAAAGATAGTATTATCTCAAATCATGAAAATGAATCTCTTATCAAAGAAAATCATAATCTTACAAAAAAATTAATTTCTTTAGAAAAGAGAAAGGTTTCATGCCAAGAGTGTGAACACTACTTATGTATGGCAAAAGATCATGAAGTTTCTCTTTCTAAGGTCCTCTCTCAAATCAAAACTCTTACAAGAGAAAATGGGGACTTAGAGATAAAATTAAAAACCTCTCTCTTACAAATTGAAAATAACAAAAAAGGTTTTGAAAATAAATGTGTCATGCTTGTAAAGGAAAACTCATCTCTTAAAAAGCAAACTCATGGCCTCAATATGGCCATCAAAAAGTTTGGAATAGGTCAAAAATTCCTGGACATGAGTTTAGGGAACCAGTATTTTGGTTCTGAAAAATTTGGACTCGGATATCAAAGTGACAGCTACCGCACGACGCTAGCGGTAGCTCCTCATATAAAAAATCTCATATTTATTTTGAAAAACAATTCTTCCAGTGAGAGCAATGTAAAATTTTAGAAAAGGGTCTCAACCCCCTTTATATTGGGTGCAAACTATCATAGGTTTGGATACACCTCTAGCTCTTGCAGGAAAATAAAACAGGGATCTCTAAAGAAAATCTGGGTACATAAGGCATCCACTTATTCTATGGGTGTACCTCTTGGGTATCCAGATCTTTACTCTCATCTTCTTTCTAGATTTGTAGGCAGGTTAAGGATAAGGAGGACGTGTGGTACTTGGACAAGGGCTGCTCCAAGCACATGACATGCAACAAAGAAAAGTTCCTTAGCCAAGAAAAGAAGAAGGGAGGGATCGTTACTTTTGGTGATAACGGTAAAGGAAGGATCATGGGAGTCGGTACAGTGGGTAACGAATCCTTTACTATTTCTAATGTTCTTTATTAAAATGTTTAAAACATAACTAAATATCTATTAGTCAATTATGCGATAAAGGATTAGACATTTTATTTGCAAAATATTTAATCCTAACACAAAAGATGTTTTACTAAATGCACCTAGAACTCACAACGTATATGTAGTTTCCTTTCATGATCTTCCCAATTCATCTATAAAATGTTTTATAACAAAAAATAATGAGTTAGAACTATGGCATAGACGTTTAGGTAACGTTAGTACAAAGCTAATTTTAAAACTAGCCAAAAAGGAATTGATAAGAGGATTTCCTAGATTAAACGGAAATTTATCTTCACAATGTTCTCCTTGCCAAAAAGGAAAATTTACAAAATCCTCTTTTAAAAGTAAAAATGAAGTTTCTACTACAAGACCTTTGTAATTACTTTATATGGATCTCTTTGGTCCCGTTAGCACCGCAAGTCTTGGTGGTAGAATATATACTTATGTTCTAATAGATGATTTCTCTAGATATTGTTGGACTTGATTTCTCTCCTCTAAATATGATGCGTTTTATAAATTTTCAAAATTATGTACTCGTATTCAAAATGAACTAGATTTAAAAATAAAATGAATTCACTCAAATCATGGAGGAGAATTTGAAAATAAAAATTTTAATTCTTTTTGCAAAATGTCAAGTATTAAGCATGAATTCTCTGCTCCTCGCACACCTAAACAAAATGGTATTGTAGAAAGAATGAATAGGATAATTTAAGAACTAGCACGTACTATGCTATCTGAGTATAAATTACCTAAGTCTTTTTAGGCCGAAGTCGTAAGCACATCATGTTATGTAATGAATAGAGTCATGCTTCGTCCAATTTTAAATCTCACACCGTATGAACTATATTTTCAAAAGAATCCTAACGTATCATATTTTAAAGTCTTCGGTTGTAAATGTTTTATTCTAAATACAAAAGATGTCTTATGGAAGTTTGATGAAAAATGTGATGAAGGAATATTTCTTAGATACTCTTCAACTAGTAAATCTTATAGAATATTTAACAAAAGAACTAGTAAGGTTGAAGAACCTATTAATGTAAAATTTGATGAATTTATTCCTTGTGTAGAAAAATTTCCTGCAGATACCAATGATGAACCCTTACCATCTCTGGAGCACGATGAAGAGGAACCTTCCAAAGAGGAGGAGGAGGAGGCCAAGGAAGATGAATATGTGCCTCCAAGCATCTAAAGATTCTCAAAGAATCATCCAAAGCAGCTAGTCATTGGGGAACCATCTATTGGGGGTAAGAACTCGATCTTCTCTTCATGAAACTTATTCGAATATTTGCTTTGTTTCTGAAATTGAACCAAAAAAGTTTCAACTACTTTAAATGATAAATTTTGGTTTTTGACTATGAATGAAGAGTTAGAATAATTTGAAAGAAATAAAGTCTGGAAACTAGTAGAACGTCCATCTAATCATCCCGTTGTTGGCATAAAATGGTTTTTTAAAAATAAATTAGATGGTGAATCAAAAATTACATGGAATAAAGCTAGCTTAGTCGCTCAAGGTTTTTCTCAAATCGAGGGGGTAGATGTTGATGAAACTTTTGCACCCATTGCTCGCTTAGAATCTATACAAATTTTCCTGGCCTTTGCAAGTTTTAAAAGAATAAAATCATTTCAAATGGATGTTAAAAGTGCTTTTCTAAATGAGATTATAATAGAAGAAGTTTATGTTGAACAACCCCCCGGTTTTATAAATGAAAAATTTCCAAACCATGTTTATTAATTAGAAAAAGAGCTTTATGGTTTAAAACAAGCGCACCATGCATGGTATGAAAGACTTACATCATTTTTTTTATAGCACGGTTATGTCGTGGGAAGTGTCGACAACACACTCTTCATTAAGCACAATAATTACGATTTAATTATTTTATAAATATATGTTGATGATATAATTTTTTGAGCCACTAATGAAGAGTTGTGTAATGAAGTAGTCTTAGAAATGAAAAATGAATTTAAAATGAGCCTAGCAGGAGAACTCTCTTATTTTCTTGGTTTTCAAATTTCACAACGAAATGATGGTATCTTTATTTGCCAAACAAAATATGTTCATGATATGCTTAAACGGTTTGGATTTGAAAATCTTAAATAAGCTTCTACACCTATGAGTGCTTCATTAAAACTAGGAAAAGATGAATCGGGAATTTCTATCGATCAAACTTTATATAGAGGTATGATCGGATCTCTTCTTTACTTAAGTGCATCTAAGCCAGATATAATGTTTGCCGTATATTTATGTGATCGCTTTCAAGCCAATCCAAAAGAATCTCATTTAAAAGCGGTAAAACGTATTTTTTGATATCTACTTGGGTCATCTAGATTAGGATTATGGTACCCGCATAATGATTCATTTACACTACACGGTTATTCTGATTCGGATTACACTGGATGTTCACTAGATCGTAAAAGCACTAGCGGTACTTGCCACTTTGTAGGGCCCTCATTAGTTTCATGGTCTAGTAGGAAACAAACTTCGGTTGCACTCTCCACCACGGAGGCCGAATACATCGCTCTTGTGAGTTGTTGTGCACAAGCTTTATGGATGAGCCAATCTCTAGAGGATTTTGGGTTTCATCTCAAAAATATTGATCTAAAATATGACAAAAAAGTGCCATTGATCTCACAAATAATCTGGTACACTACTCTAGATCCAAACACATAGATGTTCGCCATCACTTCATTAGGGATCATATTAAGAAAGAGCATGTAAAAGTAAGTTTCATTGGTACGGACTCCCAACTTGCTGAAATTTTCACTAAACTTCTTCCCTGTGCAAGATTTCAATTACCAAGACAAGAATTGGGTGTCCTAGACCTCTCGGGTTAAGTCACATATGAAAACGCAATCATTTCATGCAATTTTTTTACTATTTAGAAATCTCCCAAAATTCTGCAATTTCTGCATGAAACTACTCTTTGGACACTTAATCAAGATCAAAAAAACAAAATTTTCAAAACCTCAATATTTTGCTCACTGTTTGCCGCGCTAGCGCTAGCTCAACTCTCTGATTTTCTATGTTTTTAAAATTTTGTACAATCACTAAAAATATCTTCTTTTACATGCACTACTTATTTTTGCATTTCTGCCATTAATTATATTTTGAAAAATTAAAATACAAAAAATTACAAAAGCCAAATTGTAAAAAATATTTTATTCACTTCTTTTCTTCGTTTATTTGTTTTATATCTACCTTGATATGCAGAAAATTCAATACAAAATTATAAAACAAAAAAAACTTACCTAATTTTTTTTTAACTTAACTTTTTCTATTTGCATGTATCTTGCGAAAAAGAGATTTGGGATGTCACCCCATAACATCTCCTAGTACCGGTGCGAACTCCTCACAGGGTAGACCTCGGGAAGTCCATGATCAATTATATAAGTTCAACATTCACTCATTTTTCAAAACAAAATTCATTAAAAATATAAAAAAAAACCGTATGAAATTTCTGGTTAATATCAAGCATGATTTAATCTATCATTTAGACCTTCTACAATGTTTTCATTCATCTTTTCAAACTACTTTGAACATTGTTTTGCTTCTTATCATGCTTTGATATATCTAAACACATGTGCATCAATTATATTGAAAAAGTATGTGTAGAACCAAGCTTAACATGCCTCTAAGTATGAGTAAATGTTGTATGGCTGATAATAATATTTCTTCACTCACTTATTTTGGCAAGTCTACATGTGATTTTAATCTAAGAATGCTTGCTTGTGTATTGTAATTGTACAATGAATTAAAATTGCACAAGTATCTTACCTACATGAAAGTGAGGTTAGATCTTAAATTAACTCTAGAGGGGGGGGGGGGGGGGGGGGGGGGAATAGAGTATTACAACTTTTAATTAGTTTAATTGCGGAATTAAAAATACTGATATATATATGTGTATAGCAGAGTGGTTAATAAAAACTGAAAATAAAAATTAGCACAGCACAATCACAGAAAAGTAAGCAAATCACAGAATACACAAGGAACTATAGTGGTTCCCCTCTCAATAAGGTATGTCCACTCTTCTATCACCCTTGTTAGGAATCCACTAGGATTTTTGATCAGGTGCCCTAACACCAATAAGCTTTTGATAAGATGCCTAAAAACCAAACAGGATTTTTTGATCAGGTGTCTTGCCACCAATGGGTAAACTTTTGAAGGGAGTTAAAACCCTGTACAAGAGGGGATAAAGAGAGTTTAGATGTTCTTCTTTGTCAATAATCTGAGAGAAGACTCTAGTGGATTTGATGATGAACAATTCCCTGTCTGATTGAAATTTGTTGACAGTTGAGGAAGGAGCTTTCTTTTGAAAGTAGATCTAGCTGTAGCTGATTGATCTGAGAGAATAAATTCCTCAGATTGTTTATTGCTCTTTTGAAGATCTAAACTTGCAGTAGATGACTGAGAGAGGAATGTAGATGTTCTCAGAAAATGAATGTTGCTTGAGGAAGAAGAAGACTGAAAATGTTTATTCTTTCTCTGTGCTTCTTCTTCTTCTTCTTCTCTGTTCTGTTCTTGTTGTTCTGTACTCTTGTGTTGTTCTGTACTGAGTCGTGTGTGAAGAACTCTCTTCTGTACTCTTCAAATCGCGAGTAAAAAAAACCTTTGTATTTGTTATCCTGCCTCTTTGATAATATAATATTATATTTAAAATCAAATCATCTGATTCTCGGAATTGCACACGCCATAAAACTCTTTTGGCAGTGTACTTTATTTCTTTTGCGTGAAAGATGCTTTTTCATTTAATGTCAACGGCTCTTCTCCTTGGAATACGACAAAATAAAGGAATATAATAAAGAAATATAATATCCTTACTTGTCTGAAAGAATACGTCCAAAGATTTGAATAGTTCCGTTAAAGTCGTCGATCTGAGTTCAGAGAACTTTAATATAACTAATCTGAAGGTTGATTTCGTCGACTTGCACTTCTAATAAAGATTCGTCGAACGCAGACTGGAGTTCGTCGATCTCAGAATAAAGTTAGTCGAACTGAGCATAGAAATCTTAATCTGGCTGGAAGAATAGATTTTAGTCGATCTGAACCACTTTCGTCGAATGCAGAATATAATTCTTCAAGTGCTAAGACTTGACAAAATCTTCGACCGCTGAGACTGGTTCTTCAACCGCTGAGATGGGTTCGATGACTACTGAGATGGGTTCGTCAACCGCTGAGATGAGCTTTCTTCGACCACTGAGATCATTTCATCGACCACGGAAAAGAGTTCGTTGAACGCAGGGTTGAGTTCGTCGAATGCAGAAAACTTATCTTTTCTTTAGATTTATCAGCTTAACACTATGACCCTTAAGACTATTCATTTGGGGTCAACTTAGTCCTAATTAGCAGATAGTGATCCTAGCCCAAATCAGTAATTGGGTTGTTCCAACAACCTCCCCCTATTTGGGTTAGGACACTATTTGACAAAAAAAATTGAATAATAAAACAACAACAAAACAACAGAGCATATATATCTGATAGATTTTGAATAATTTAGCAGATATAAAATATGATACTCTGAGTTTTGAAATTACATTGAAAACAAAAATAATAAAAACAAATAATTAGAACCTTTTGATTTTCTAAATTCTGCTTTCTGAATTTTGATATTGTCTTTCTCTGATTTTTCTGAATTCTGATTAGCTGAGTTGTAGCAATAACTGATACTGAATCTGCTTTGAATCTGTTGCTTGTTCTATATCAAAAGCTGTATCTGAATCTGAACTTTATCAGAGAACTTTATCTGAATTTTTCTTCATACAACATCTCCTCTTGAAACAAAGTGTTGTGAGCTTTTTCAGCTTCTCCCCCTGCCTAGTTCTTAGAAAATCTCCCCCTGAGCAATTGCATCATATGGAGCTTCTTCATAGAGCTTCTCAGGAGTTTCTGCAGAACAACTCCCCCTGTCAAAAGGAAAGTGTTTCCCCTTAACAAAAAGGAGCTTCTTCAAGACATCTCCCCCTGCCTAGTTTCAGGAAGGACTGAAGCTAGGACCCTAGAAGAAGGGACATTTGAGGAGGTAGGGAGGTATGCAATCTTTATATTTCTATTGTTCCTGCAAAATGAAAAAGAAATCAAGCGCAAAGGGAACTAGAAAGAGAAGCAATCCTGTAGGCATTCAGAAAAATAGAAAAATGAAAACTTAGTTTGATATTATAAGGAAGGAGGGGATAAGTAGAAGATTTAGATTTTTTTTAATTGATTGAATCTCCATTTATCATTCCTAGCTGATTTATAAAGAAGATATGTTTCTTTTCATCCAAGGGTTTGGTGAAAATATCAGCCCTTTGCAAATCAGTAGAGATGAATTGTAGGCAAATTTTATTTTTATCCCTAAGGAAGTGGTGCCAAATTTCTATATGTTTAGTCCTACTATGTGCACAACCCTTATTCTCTGAGGGTAGGACCCATTCAAGGCCACGTAGGCAGAAGTCAAAGTCAAAGTTCAGAGTAAAGACAGAGAGACAGGACAAATCAGCCAGTAGGAGCAAAATAAGGTTTGGCGAGTATTGGCTAAATACTCGCCAGAGGGGCGACTATGGTCAACGATACGTGCCGAGTATCCCGATCGTCGCCCCAGGCATCTGGCAAGCCATGGAAGACCTGCGCGAGTATCGGCCTGGCTTGTGCGAGCAGCAACCAATACTCGCCAGATGGGCGACTATGGTCGAAGATACGCGCCGAGTATCTCATATGTCGTCATGTTGGGGCTGGGCTATAAAACCCCCTACCCCTTGGTTGCCTATAAATAGGACCCCAGGGGTACTTGGATTGGCACCTGTGCTTGAGCTTCTGGATCCCGATTTCCGAATTCTCGAGCCCGTCACCCCTGCTTGCTAGCCAAGCCGGTGCCTTCCTCGTACCCTGCTCGGCCATTCTTGGTTGTGGAGGGGAAGACTCCTTTGAGCTTCCGGGTACGTGGTGGGACCTCCCTGCCGCAGCATCTGGGGTCCTCTTGTTGTTGCTCTCCAAGCTTCTTCATAGTCGCCAGCTAGATCATCTCGTCGGGCAGTTGGGCAAGTAGCCTCCGGCTGCAAAGGTCCGAATTTTGAGGTCAGGATTTTTCTGGAGTCAACAATTAGCCGGGCCGATACTCGCGCAGGTCTTCCATGGCTTGCCGGACGCCTGGGGCGACGATCGGGACACTCGGCACATATCGTTGACCATAGTCGCCCCTCTGGTGAGTATTTAACCAATACTCGCCAAACCTTCTTTTGCTCCTGCTGGCTGATTTGTCTTGTCTCTCTGTCTTTACTCTGAACTTTGACTTTGACTTCTGCCTACGTGGCCTTGAATGGGTCCTACCCTCGGAGAATAAGGGTTGTACACAATCCCCGGTCTTTGCGAGTAACGCAGTTGCTCGGAAAGAAACATCCAACCTTTATTCGACGTGCTCCTGTCTGGGTGAGTATAGGGAGATACTCGGAATCTTGCCGGCCTATGTCTGGGTTCTATATATAGGGGGGGGGGGGTCTCGGTCGGAACCGTTTTTTTGCACTCGCTTAAAATGTCGCTAGCCTTTGCCGAGGCTGCCAAAAAGGCCAAGGCTGATCTCGCGAATTTGATCGGCATTCCCACTCCTCCTCCTCGCATGGACGCCGAGGTAGACGCCTTCCTCGCTAACAAGAAGAGGAAGAGGGCGGCTAAGAAGAAGAAGAGAGAGAATAAGAAGGAGGCGACTACGAAGAAGGTCGCCGATTCTTTGGGCGAGCATCGCCAGCAACTGCTGGACGACTTGGACCTCTCTCATGAGGGACACTCGCCTGCTCCCGCTCCTCCTCCTCCTTCGGCAGATATCGCCCCAGAGGCGAGTAGGGCTGAGGCCCAAATTCAAGCCCAACCGGGTCTCCCTCCTGCGCGAGGTGAGCTTTTTAGTCGCTGCTCTGAAGATTATGCTGCTGAAATAACCACTCCTGGCGAGCTTTCTGACGCTTTTTTGGTTCTGCTTTCAGATCCGCCGAGTACTGAGGCTCAGGAGGAGCCTTTGGCTGCCCCACCACTGCGGTCTTCTCCTATGATCTCGCCTGAGGGGGGTACTCGGGGTGGTCGCCCGGTGAGGATCCTCCATAGTTCATCCGTGGAGAAGAGGCCGATGAGCGAGCATGGGGCTCCTCTATCGAGCATCACTCCTCCTCCGCCACCACCTACCTCGCGAACAGAGCTGGCGAGCAGCTCGCATCTGCCTGGGGTCGTGCTGCCGCCTCCTCCTCCTGGACTTCCACCCTCAGTGGCTCCTCCGGGCGATCAACGCCCTTCTTCTTCAACTTCTCCCTCTACCCACCAAGGAGTGTCCTCGCGCAGGGGCGGGACTGGAGGGTCTTCGGCCTTCTTTGCTCCAAGGGGTGGGGGCGACCAGGGGATGGTCGCGGTCGAGGGAACATGCCCCTCAACCGGGATCATCCTGGTGGCCACTCTACTCGCCGGGATGGCGTTCATCACTCTCCCTCCCCGCACCGAGGAAGGGTTTCTCCTCATCGGTGATCTCGCAGCCCTGCTCTCCGATGCTCCCGCAGTCCTCGACCAGGTACTTGGTCGCTGTCTTCGGATAGTTGCCACTGCTTTCTTGATTCTGCTGGAGTTCTGACTCTTCATCTGCTTTTCTGCAGGTCGCGCCCATACTCCCGTGGGAGCACTGATTGATGTCATTGGGCTTCACCCTCGCGAGTACAGGAGAAGGCTACTCGCGCTATCTTGGACTTGGAGTCTAGGATAGAGAGGCTATCGATCTGCGAGCCTCATCGTCGCCTGACTGAGATGGAGTCGCGGGTTGAGTGCCTAGCTGCCAGCGACCCTCACCGCCGCCTGACTGACTTGGAGGCGCGAGTATCCCGGCTGGAGGAGTTTGATACTCGCCTGTCGGGTACTGAAGCTCGCCTCCAGTCTATCAGCGACTTGGAGCGCAGGGTGGCAAGGATCGAGCACCGGCAGCAGCTGCATCATGACGAGCTAGTCGGGATGCGCGCGAGCATGGGCTCGGTGGGGAGGCTGGCGAGGATTGAAGACCAGCTACGGCAAGGCGAGGATGCTATGTCCGTGGCCTCCGAGCACTTCAAGCGTGCTCGCAGCATGGGTTGGGCCGATCGACATCCTCAGATTCACGATCCCCAGGCGACCACTCAAGCGCAACCCTAGTTGCTGCCCCTTCTTCATTCTCTTTAGTTGCTTTTCCTTGTAGTTTGTAGCTCCTGGTGAGCATTCTTTGTATTTGAACACTTTTATTATTTGAAGCAGTATTGATTTGCCGAGTAATTGAATACTCGCCTTTCATTCTTGTCTTGCTTTACTTTATCCGTTGTATGTTGGATTTTTTCTATCTTCTTTTTGCCGAGTATCTGTTGAATGTCTCCTGCATTCTGGCGAGCTTCTTTGTGCTTTTGAGATGCAGGTACTCGCTAGCTGAAGGTCGGCAGTTGACGCGCTTTTCCTTCAATACTCGCCACCCCTAGTCGTGCTTGCGGAGTCGTGTTCGACAAGACAGGCTACCCGACTACTATAAATAGGGGGGGGGGGGGGGTGGGTGAGTCTTAAATACGCTTTCGGCGATTTCTAGCTTCCCTGAGCGAGTATCATCCAGCACTCTTCTCCTCGCCCTTTTCTAATACTCGCTCTTTTTCCTAAGATGACTGACGAGGTGGCCATCAGGCGAGCTAATCATGTGAAGAACTTTGAGGAGAACATCTTTAAGAAGCCGATTACCCAGCAGAAGGACTTGGACGAATTCAACGCCAAGTTCGCAACTCCGGGATATGTCGCCAGGCTTCCTCGCCAGTCTGAGCGACTAAACACCTCCTCCCCCCTGACGATGATCTTCCCGATCCATCACTTCGAGGTCGGTCTGCGGCTTCCTCTTTGGCCCGAGTTCCGCCAGATACTCGTCTTCTACGGGATAGTCCCCGCCCAGATCAACCCCAATGGAGTGGCGATTATCATGGGATTCCTGTGCTATCTTCGGGACCAGAATATCGTCTTCGACCTCGCGGTCTTTAGGAGAGTATTCTCGGTTATGGCGACCGGCGAGGGCATCATCTTCCTGTGCAGTCACGTCTGCACTCTGGAGGGTACTTCGAACAAGAACCATCGCTGGGTGGAGCGACTAGTCGCCATCGAGGGCGACTTCCCCATCCAGCCGTCGGAGAATGTCTTCACGGTCCCATTCCTAAGGGAGAGTCAGGAGAAGTTGCTTGACTCCTTCAGGCATCGCTTCGATGTGGTGTTCTGGAGGAGGCGAGTAGACGAGCTCACGGAAGTTCGCCCAGGGGAAGGTATCTTTCGTGCGAGCATCACCCTACTCGCTCTTCGACTTCTTTCAGGCGACTAATCTTTGGTCTTTTTCTTGCAGGCGTGCGAGCTTTACAGTGCGACATTCTTCCCCCTGTGGTGAAGGCGACGACTGCCACCCAAGGGGGCGCGGGAACCTCGGCGCGCGAGGTTGGGGGCTCCTCCCCAATCGTCTTGTCGCCAGGAGGCGATGATCTGAATGTCGCCGGTGGTGGGGTCGGGACCTTGAAGAGGCGACCGGTCAAGGCTAAGCCTGTCGACCCTAAGAGAAGGAAGAAGGAGGCCGCCCATAGGGATCTGGGCAAGAAGGCGGATCCCTCGGAGGCTGGCGAGCCGAGCGGCCATCCGTTTTTTAATGCGGGCACCCGTAGCGAGGATGCCTATGGTCGCCCGTTGGTGACCTGGGCTGAGCGCGCCCACGAGGTGACCCTTAGCTCTAAACTCCCCGCCTGGTCAGAGGACTGGGAGGACAAGGGGGAGGCCTTCGACTTGACCTACGTCCTTTATGGTCACGCGGACGCCGAAGTTCTACAGGACACTGCTGCCGAGGATCTGGCTCACCAGACCTCGCGCTCTCTCTTGCGATCTGCCGACATGGCTTATGCAACAACAAGGCGACTGCTCGAGTATGAGCAGGCGATCAAGGTGCAGGGCCCGAAGATGATCGTCATGGCGGAGAGGATCAAGGGGCTCGAGGTACTCTCCTTTGCGACCTTACTCGCCTTCCGTAATACTCGCCATCTTGCGAACTGTTTAAACTTACCATTCTCTTTTTACCTTCTGCAGGCTGCCGAGCTGGAGTCGGCGAAGCGGCTATCCCAGGCTGAGAAGGAGCTGGAGGATACTCGCTCAGCCCTGGAGGTCGCCCAAAGCCATATTGCCGAGTTGGAAACTCGGCCTGCCGAGCAACAACCTGCAGAGGCGGGCACTTCTAGGGGCAAGAACATAAGGATGCACGACGACGACATGCCTCATATGCGCCGTGAAATCGCGCGAGCAACGGGGGAGGTCATCCTGAACCAGCTGAAGGCAGACGATCTTCCGAAGCCGGAAGCTATGGGATTGACAGTGGGGGACCTCATTCCGGCACTGCTCGCCGAAGAGTCCTCCCCCCCTTGCGAGCATCCCCGCGACTTAGCGATGCCGAGGATGACGATGATGATGACGACGATGATGACGACGATGACGATGGCGATGATGACAACGATGAGGCTGAGGATGCCGATGTAGATATAGAAGGCGAGGATGTCGCCTAGTCGCCTGGGCTCCCTTTTTGCTCGCCCGACGACCTTTTTTGTGCAGTTCTTTCAATATACCTGTAACTTGTAGTACACACAAGATTTGTTGCATATGAAAGGAACTGGATTTTTTTTATTGCCTACTCTTTGCTTTTGTACTTACTTCCTCGCTTGTATGTTGCTTAGGCTTCTAGGCTCGAGGCGTGGTTGAGTGCTCGCTAGGCCCCTAGGATTTTGGCGAGGATAGATGCTCGCACCTGCATACTCACCAATGCATGCTCGCACCAATCATACTCGCACCTGTAGACTTGCTCCTAAGGCTTTGACTTGCACCTAATGGAGAGGTTCGTTAGGATTTAAGCAATAATCAAAGGAGTTCTTCAAGGGAAGGAAGAAGTAGGGTTTAATAGTCGGGGAGGCCCGGGGGAATATCATCCCGAGGCCTCCCTCCTACTTTAAAGCCTGATGTCGACGGAGAATGACGTCAAGTAAGGAATGGGAGCCTGGCAGGTCCCATAGGGACACACCGTCCCGTGGTTTCCTCTTACTCGGATGCTTGATGTCCCCGAAGGGTGACGTCAAGTAAGGGATGGCAGCCGGGCAGGTCCCCCAGGGACACACATTCCCAGGGCCTCTTCCCACTTGGATGCTTGCTGCCTCCGAAGGACGACGTCAAGTAAGGGATGTCAGCCGGGCAGGTCCCCCAGGGACACACATTCCCAGGGACTCTTCCCACTTGGATGCTTGCTGCCTCCGAAGGACGACGTCAAGTAAGGGATGGCAGCCGGGTAGGTCCCCCAGGGACACACATTCCCAGGGCCTCTTCCCACTTGGATGCTTGTTGCCTCCGAAGGACGACGTCAAGTAAGGGATGGCAGCCGGGCAGGTTCCCCAGGGACACACATTCCCAGGGCCTCTTCCCACTTGGATGCTTGGATGCCTTTGTCTTTCGGTTGGTCGATTCGGTCACCTCTTCTTTCAAGTCGGGCTATCGGCGCCCAGACTTCCTCCTGGTAATCCCTCTAGTCGAATGAGAAGTGCAATCGATATGAAACATGGCCAACATGCAAGGGGGGAGCTGATCTCGACCGTCAATGCAGAGGCTTGGTCTTAGAGGGTTGCTGAATCGAGACACTGTCCCACCATCCACCCTGGGGTTTTTACGAGGTGTAAGTCGGAGGCTCATCTCCCAACTGGTGGTGACGAATATTTATGAATGCCGACCAAACCTGTTTCCTGCCACTCAACAATTTTAAGGGGAGTTTAAGCACACTTAAGCACAATAACTCACACAATCGGAGGAAAAGCTGGAAATAAGACGTTGTGAAGCGAGCTAGTTAAATTGATCACTCCCTTGCCCGATCGGAAGGTCGGCGTCCAGACTTCTTCCCTGTAATCTCTCCAGTCGAATGAGAAGTGCAATGATACGAACCATGGCCAACATGCAAGGGGGGAGCTGACCTCGATCGTCAATGCAGAGGCTTGGTCTTAGAGGGTTGCTGAACTGAGGCACTGTCCCACCATCCGTTCTGGGGTTTTACGAGGATTAAGTCGGAGGCTCATTTTCCAACCTTGCCTGTGGACCAATTCTACCTGCTTTTCTTTTTTAGGAGCCTCCCGCTCGCAAGGGTATACGACACCTTTATCTAAGGGTCCCTTGAGCTAGTAAAACTGATCTCCTACTTGCCCAATTGGAAGGTCGGCGTCCAGACTTCTTCCTGGTAATCTCTCCAGTCGAATGAGAAGTGCAGTCGATACGAACCATGGCCAACATGCAAGGGGGGAGCTGATCTCGACCGTCAATGCAGAGGTTTGGTCTTAGAGGGTTGCTGAACGGAGGCACTGTCCCACCATCCGTTCTGGGGTTTTACGAGGATTAAGTCGGAGGCTCGTTTCCCAACCTAGCATGTGGACCAATTCTACTGGCTTTTCTTCTCTCTTCGCTGAAGGTTCTTGCTGTGACACAAAAAGTTTCCCGGTCCCGTGTTTCAGGGAGAGGAAGAGTTTTATTCAGAAATTAATAGGGATTACAAGGGTGGGACGTACACATTCCCCATTAGGGGTAGAACCTTTTCAGGTCATCACCGCTCCAAGTATTCCCAAGCAGTTCTCCTTCCTGGTTCTGTAAACGGTATCCTCTGGTTAGGAGTGACTCGTGGATGATGAAGGGCCCTTCCCAGTTCGGATGGAGCTTTCCGATGGACGCTGATCTTCCCGCCGCGTCTACCTTCTTCAGGACCAGGTCACCTTCTTGGAATTGCTTGAGGCGGACATTCTTATCAAAATGTCTTGCCATTCAACGCTTGATCTCCTCTTGCCTGGCCGAATCTAAATCTCGTAGTTCTTCGATGTAGTCGAGAGATAGCTTTTGAGCCTCCTCATTCTCTAGTCGCCATTCCTCACTTCCGCCCTCGGCGGCGATCACCCTGGGACTTCGACTTCAAACTCTACTGGGATGAGCGCTTCCGATCCGTGGGAGAGCTTGAACGGTGTTTCCCCGGTAGCTGAGTTAGGAGGTCATCCCGATTATAACGTCGCAGAATACTAGCTTGAAGACGTCATGAGTAATCCCCCTCATGGAATATAGCTGAGCTTGGCGGAAATCATCGTGAGTGGGAGCTCGCGGAACACCATCTTGGAGATGTCACGGGTTACCATCCTCGTAGAATGCAGGAGCTTGATGGAGATCATCGCGAGTGGGAGCTCGTGGAACACCATCTTGGAGACATCATGAGTATGAGCTCGCCGAGCATCAACCTGGAGATCTCGCGAGTAGGAACTCGCCGAGCATTAACCTGGAGATCTCATGAGTAGGAACTCGCCGAGCATCGACCTGGTGATCTCGCGAGTAGGAACTCGTCGAGCATCGACCTGGAGTCGCGGAACAGCTTATGTGATTTCCCTTGGTGGCGAACTCGTCATGGATGACCCTGTTTGTCAGTCATACAAAAGCACTTATGGGCTTTACCAAAGCACCCGTAAGTATGAATATGTATGGAAAGCACTGACATTGAAGAAGGAAACTGAGGGGAGGAGTGTCCCTTTTTGACATAAGACCCCCTACGCAGGAACTCGCCTATGGCGAGTAGCATGGGTACTCGCCTGGATGAAGTCGCCTATGGGGCGAGTAACAAAGATACTCGCCCCTCCTCTGGAACTCGCCTACAGGAGCTCGCCTATGGGCGAGTATGGAGCTCGCCTCTTTGAGGTCGCCCATTCCGACGCCGCGATCAGGCTCTCGCCAACTAAAGTCGCTCGTGTGTTGCCGACTGCCTCCTCCTGGTCGCCGACTATAACCATCTTGCCTTTCTACTAGGTTTTCTCCCTCTGGCTGCGATCCACGCTCACCGAACCAAAGTGTTGACGCCAGGAAAATCCTAACCTCAAAATTCGGACCTTTGCAGCCGGAGGCTACTTGCCCAGCTGCCCGACGAGATGATCAAGCTGGCGACTATGAAGAATCTTGGAGAGCAACAACAAGAGGACCCCAGATGCTGCGGCAGGGAGGTCCATCTGGCGAGTATTGGTTGCTGCTCGCACAAGCCGGGCCGATACTCGCGCAGGTCTTCCATGGCTTGCCGGACGCCTGGGGCGACGATCGGGATACTCGGCACGTATCGTTGACCATAGTCGCCCCTCTGGCGAGTATTTAGCCAATACTCGCCAAACCTTCTTTTGCTCCTGCTGGCTGATTTGTCTTGTCTCTCTGTCTTTACTCTGAACTTTGACTTTGACTTCTGCCTACGTGGCCTTGAATGGGTCCTACCCTCGGAGAATAATGGTTGTACACCCGCATCTAATAATTTTATTACCCGCGCCTTAACCACCTCCTTCATATTAGGATTTAGGCGGCGTTGAGGTTGAATAGATTTACGTTAATTTTCTTCTAATAGAATTTTATGCCTACAAAAGGAGGGATTAATCCCTATTAAATCCGTAATTTTCCACGCAATTGCGCGGCGAAGAAGTTTTAAAACATTTAATAATTTAAAATTTTCTTCATCGGACAGAAATGCCGACACAATTACGGGAAGCTTAGAATCCTCCGCCAGGAATAAATATTCTAAATGATTAGGCAATTGTTTTAATTCTAGTTCGGGAGGTTCCTTATAAGAAGTTTTTAATCGATCACTACCTAATTCTAAAATTTCAAAAATAGGTGCTTGAGTGATCGAGATTTTCAAATTCTTCATCATTAAAAGATGACGGTGAAATAAATTTAGCAAATAAAACGGAGTCTTCATCAGGTGAAGCCTCCAAGAAAAAACAAGAGTCGTCATTTGAGAGCATATTTTTCATAGAAGAATTGATAGTAAAGGTAACTTCTTCATCTCCGACTCTAAGGAGAAGTTTACCATTATTAACAGCAATTATGGCACGCGAGGTGGCACGAAAAGGGCGACCGAGAATGAGTGGTACCTCAGTGTCCTCTTCTATTTCAAGGATGACAAAATCTACCGGGAAGATAAATTTATCAACCTTGACAAGCACATCCTCGATAATACCCATTGGGTATTTTATGGAATGATCCGCCATTTGGATGGTCACTCTCGTGGGATTAGGCTCTGCTAAACCAAAATTTTGGAAAAGAGAATAAGGCATCAAATTTATAGAGGCGCCTAGTGTTGAACTTGTTGAAGTAGAAGTTTTTGGAAGTGGGCGGTCTGGGAGGTAGTCGGGCAATCTGGTGTGACCGCATGACCTGGTGGTCTCCATCTGCGGTCTGACATGTGCTCGTCTAGACGGTCTCTTGGTGATCCGGTGTGACCGCTGTTCTTCCTTCCTTGGATGCTGAAGTGAGGTCGCGCGGACTGGTCTGTGACCGCGTGGTGGGCTGATTACTTCAGGACTGTGCCGGTCTGGTGTGACCGCACAGGTTGTTTCAGGTATCCAGAAGTCCGGTCTGGCGACTGTCCGGGTTCCTGGTTATGATCGCTGACTAAGGTCATCTTAGTCGAGCGGTCTCTGTTCGCGTTCTCAGAAGGAGGATAGAATGTGAACAGGTGTGTTAGCTATGGCGTTGGCGAACAGGGTGTGTTCACGGTATCGTTGGTGAACACGGGTGGTGGGCGGCTTCTTGTGGGAGTAGCGATCTCCCTGTGGGAGTGGTGATCTCCCGCGGTCTGTTGTTGAAGCCGACGAGCTCACCAAAAGCAGAATGAACTGTTGCTGATCACGCGGGTTGACCAGTCTTGGTCGCGCGATCTGTTGGTGGTGATCTTATCTCATTGGGCGGTGACTGGATTAGGTCTCACTCCTATAAATAGGAGCCACTGTAGCAGCAACATTATCATACCAAGTGTAAGCTGAGCTAGCGTCTAACTCCTGCGGTTTAAATTCTTGTGACCGGTCGGTCTTGTTGATTGAATTTTCCTTGTGCAGCTTCTGCGGATTGTGCGGGCAGCAGCGATCACCTCTTCTTCTGAGAGTGTTTGGGCGGTCTCGCGGCTTGCAGTGTGGGTTGCTGGAGTTCAGGAGAATCAGTGGAGGGTGGAAGGAGATCGCGGAGGTTCAGCGGTCAGGGGTGTTGATCAGTGACCGGCAGAGCTTGCAGTCAGGTGTCTTAGCAGAGATCGGCAAGCAGACCGTGCGGTCTGCGGTCACAATTATCTTTTCTTCAGCATTGTATTTTTCCCTTTGGTTTTGTGTACTGGCGAAATCATGTCTCGCCATGTATACCTCTCTATGTAATGAATATTTCAGTTTCAATAAAGTCTCCTTTTTCTTTCATGTGCTTCTGGTTGTTTGGCTTGTGAACTTTTAAGTTGTACAATTCCAGCTCACTCCATAAAGATTCGGAAAAAATTTCACATGGTATCAGAGGAAGGTTTGAGTGGGTAGAGCAGTGAACAACTTAAAGTTGCCATCGCCTTTGTGAAGAAGGAACCAGTGGTAGAGCCATGGAAGGAGGTTTTGCAAGAGGTCTCGGTATTGAGATGTTCACGCCAACCAACTTCAAGAAGTGGAAGTCGTGCATGTAGAGCTATCTTCTGGGTGAGGACCTTTGGGAGGTTGTTGGAGGAGACAGTACGCAAGAGGTTGTCCCAGAAGGGGATAATGGTCAGGAGGTGAGGAATTGGAGAAGAACTAATGCGAAGGCTGAGTTCACTCTGAAGCGAGCAATTTCACCTGATCTGTTTGATCACATCTTGGGGTGTGGATCAGCTGCGGAAATCTGGAGAGCCCTGGATGAGCTGTTTAACAAGAAGAATGTAGCAAGGCTACAGTTTCTGGAAAATGAGCTTGCAAGGTCGGCTCAGGGAGATCTTTCTATCTCAACGTTCTTTTTGAAAATGAAGAACCTCTGCACTGAGATTTCAGCACTGGATCCCGATGAGCCAATTTCTGAGGCGAAGCTGAAGAGGCACATCATCCGTGGCTTGCGGAAGGAGTATGTGGCCTTTGTGACATCGGTACAAGGTTGGGCAAATTAGCCGTCTCTGCTGGAGCTGGAGAATCTGCTTGCGTCGCAGGAGAGCCTGGCAAGGCAGATGGTGGGAGTGTTATTGTCTGGGGGAGATGGCGAGGTGCTCTTCTCAGGAAAGAAGAAGAGATGGGACAAGAAGAAGAAGAAGACCGCTGGAGGCAATGGGCCTTCAACTTCTGGACGGCAGGAGAGGGGCTATGCTCCCAAGGCTGACGGGAAGAAGTAGGGAGAAGGTCCCAAATGTTTCAAGTGCGGCAAGTTTGGCCACAACAGGAAGGACTGCAGGGTGACTACTCATCCAGGGCATGCTGCTGAGAAGGAGGAAGCTGAGGCCAGGCAAGTTGATGGAGGATGGGGAGGAGCCTTCTCGGCTTCAGTTGGAGCTACGACTCCTATGAACTATCAGGAGGACTGGATCGTGGACTCGGGGTGTGGTCATCACCTCACCTGGGACGAGTCGAAGCTTTCTTCAGCTCAGCCTTACATATGTAATAATGCTATCATTACTGCTGATAATACTGTACATGCAGTCGAGAAGGTGGGGGTTGTTTCCTTAGACAGTGATAGAGGGCCACTAACATTGAAGAGTGTCTATCATGTGCCCAGAATGAGGAAAAACCTCTTCTCCGTGACCAACGCCGTAGATGCTAGGTATCACGTTCTGTTCGGCCCAACAGAAGTGAAGTTTCTACGAAACGTTGATGCTGTGAAGGCCGAGGTCATTCATGTCGGTAGAAGGGCGAAAGACATGTTCATTTTATCGACAAGTTCTTATGTTGATAAGATGAGGACGAATGATGGTGCCGTGATATGGCATGAGAGGTTGGGGCACGTAGGGATGGATAAGCTGAAAGCTATGGCGATCAAAGGTCTGGTCAAGGGCCTGCCTAATCTATCTTCCTACGTTGACGGTCACGTTTACGAGGGATGTCATTTTGGCAAGTCTCATCGGCCGCCGTTTGATAAGTCGCAGACAAGGAGTAGTGTGCCATTGGAGTGCATCCATGGTGACTTGATGGGACTGACTGCTACCCCAAGCCTCGGAGGCAGCAGTTATATACTGGTGTTGATCGACGATCACACTAGATATGTCTGGGTTTTTTTCTGAAGGAGAAGGCGGAGGAGTTTGCCAAGTTTGTGGAGTTCAAGGAGCTAGTGGAGGGTCAGCTAGGCCTGCGAGTAAAAAAGCTGAGGACTGACAATGAGGGGGAGTTCACCTCTGGTGAGTTCTCAAGTTTTTGCAGGAAGGCAGGCATCCAGAGGGAGCTTAATTGTGCACATACTCCACAACAAAATGGAGTTGCAGAGCAGAAGATCCGTCATCTGACGGAGACCTGCAAGTGTTGGTTTCATGCTAAGAGTATCCCAAGGTCCTTCTGGGCGGAGGGAATGTCTTGTGCTGTCTACGTCATCAACAGGATGCCTCTCAGTCCCATCAACATGTTAGCACCGCATGAGATGATATTCAAAGAAAAGCCAAGTGTGGCACACCTTCGGGTGTTTGGTTCCACCTGCTATGTGCACATTCCAGATGCACTTCGGACGAAGCTAGATGCGAAAGTAAGGAAGCTAGTCTTCGTAGGATATGATGGTCGGAAGAAGGGCTGGAAGTGCATGGACCCAGAGACACGGAGATTTGTTGTATCTCCTGATGTCGTGTTCGATGAGGTCACATCGTACAAGGGAAGCTCTGGCGTTGAGCTACCAGAAAGCAGGGTGGAGAAGCAGGAGAGAGCTGTGGAAAATCTTCAGGTGGAGCTACCTGTGTCACCAGGTGGTCCATCCATTTCTAGTTCTGAGACGGAGGCTTCTGGATCAAGGAGCAGGGGTAGCGATGCTCCTAATACATCTGGAAGAGGAGCTAGGGAAGAAGCAGCTGAAGACAATGCGAATCAGGGGAAGGCATTGAGGAGATCAAATCGAATGATTACCGCCCCTGATCGCTATACAGGAGGAAACATGGTGAGCTTCGTCTCTTGTTTCTTTGCTGGTCCCTTGGATGAGAGGGAGCCGTCGAGCTTTGAGAAGGCCAGAGGCGTGAAGGAGTGGGACATTGCTATGCACGAAGAGATGGCAGATCTCGAGAAGAATGAGACCTGGTCTCTAGTTCCCAGGCCGAAGGGCACCACTCCTGTGACATGCAAGTGGTTCTTCAAGCTGAAGAAGAAAGTTGACGGCAGTATCGAGCGATACAAGGCTCGCCTTGTGGCTCGGGGATTCTCGCAGCAATACGGTGAAGATTATGAAGAGACATTCAGTCCGGTGGCGAAGATGACTTCAGTTCGATTCATTATTGCCTTGGCGGCGTTCAGTGGATGGGAGATTTGGCAGCTCAACGTCAAGAATGCCTTCTTGTACGGCGAGATAGACAAGGATATCTTCATGGTCTAGCCTCCAGGCTTCGTATCTGAAGACTTTCCAGACTATGTCTGCAAGCTGAAGAAGGCCCTGTTTGGGTTGAAGCAAGCGTCGAGGGCGTGGTACGGGAAGATCGCAGAATATTTTCTATTCTGTGGATTTGGTGCTTCAGAATCTGACTCAAGCTTGTTCGTCAAGAAGAGCGGGGATCTTCAAGTCATCGTGCTGCTTTACGTCGACGATATGATCGTGACGGGAAATTCAAAGGAGGAGGTGGCAAAGCTTCGGGCTGAGCTATCTATCAGATTTGAGATGAAGGACTTAGGTGAACTTCACCATTTCCTTGGACTCAAAGTGCAGAGGAAGGATAGTGGAGTGCTGGTGTCCCAGACTGGATATGCGGAGCGAATCGTGGAGTGGTTCGGCATGAAGGAAGGAAAATGCACCTCTACACCTCTGGAGAAGGCCATGAAACTTCAGAAGGATGAGGGGAGGATTCTTCAAGATCCGTTGGTGTTCCGAGCTCTGGTTGGGAGCTTGATCTATCTGACGATCACTAGGCCGGATATTGCATATGCAGTTGGCAGGGTGAGTCGATATATGGCGGAGCCACAGATGCCTCATCTGCTAGCGGCCAAGAACTTCTGAAGTATGTCAAGGCGACCTCGGATATGGGTCTCCTGTACAGGAGGGATGCGGGCTTCAAGGTGCATGGATACATGGATGCTGATTACGGGGGAGATTCGGATGATCAGAAGTCGACATCTGGATTCGTCTTCATGGAGGGCCCTACGACTATATCATGGTTCAGCAAGAGGCAGGATTCCGTGTCGGTGTCAACCACGGAAGCGGAATACAAGGCCTCGGCCTTAGCAGCTCAAGAAGCCATCTGGCTTATGAGGCTGGTGGGAGATGTCCATAAGGAGGTTCGGGTGCCAACTCTGCTCCTCGGTGACAATGAGAGTGCTCTCAAACTGGTGACTAATCCAGTTTGTCACGCGATGACCAAGCATATTGAGATCGAGCATCACTTTATTCGTGAGAAGGTGCTGGAGGGATCTCTTTTGGTCAAGCATGTTCGGAGTCAGGACAACATTGCATACATATTCACAAAGGCACTGGCAAAGGGGCCGTTCACTCAGCTAAGGAGCTTACTTGGGCTGTTTTCAACTTCCCACTTCAAGGGGGAGTGTTGAAATTGTTGAAGTGGAAGTTTTTGGAAGTGGGCGGTCTGGGAGGTAGTCGGGCGGTCTGGTGTGACCGCACGACCTGGAGGTCTCCATCTACGGTCTGACATGTGCTCGTCTAGCTGGTCTCTTGGTGATCCGGCGTGACCGCTGTTCTTCCTTCCTTGGATGCTGAAGTGAGGTAGCGCGGTCTGGTCTGTGACAGCGTGGCGGGCTGATTACTTCAGGACTGTGCCGGTCTGGTGTGACTTCACAGGTTGTTTCAGGTATCCAGAAGTTCGGTCTGGCGACTGTCCGAGTTCCTGGTTGTGATCGCTGACTAAGGTCATCTTAGTCGAGCGGTCTCTATTCGCGGTCTCAGGAGGAGGCTGGAATGCGAACAGGCGTGTTTGCCGCGGCGTTGGCGAACAGGGTGTCTTCGCGGTATCGTTGGCGAACACGGGTGGTGGGAGGCTTCTTGTGGGAGTAGAGATCTCCCTGTGGGAGTGGCGATCTCCCGCGGTCTGTTGTTGAAGTCGGCGAGCTCACCAAAAGCAGAATGAACTGTTGCTGATCGCGAGGGTTGACCGGTCTTGGTCGTGCGATCTAGTGGTGGCGATCCTATCTCATAGGGTGGTGACTGGATCAGGTCT
Organism: Dactylorhiza incarnata; assembly: GCA_033032865.1. Lineage (NCBI taxonomy): Eukaryota > Viridiplantae > Streptophyta > Magnoliopsida > Asparagales > Orchidaceae > Dactylorhiza > Dactylorhiza incarnata. The sequence continues at coordinate 130,437 of JAWHQI010000430.1, read as the reverse complement.
CGCGCCTATAAATAGGAGCCACTATAGCAGCAACATTATCGCACCAAGTGTGAGCTGAGCTGGCGTCTAACTCCTTTGGTCTAAATTCTTGTGACCGGTCGGTCTTGCTGATTGAATTTTCCTTGTGCATCTTCTGCGGATTGTGCTGGAAGCAGCGATCACCACTTCTTCTGAGAGTGTTCGGGTGGTCTTGCAGCTTGCAGTGTGGGTTGCTGGAGTTCGAGAGAATCAATGGAGGGTGGAAGGAGATCGCGGAGGTTCAGCGGTCAGGGGTGTTGATCCGTGACCGACAGAGCTTGCGGTCAGGTGTCTTAGCAGAGATCGGTAAGCAGACCGCGCGGTCTGTGGTCACAGTTATCTTTTCTTCAACATTGTATTTTTCCCTTTGGTTTTGTGTACTGGCGAAATCATGTCTCGCCATGTATACCTCTCTATGTAATGAAGATTTCAGTTTCAATAAAGACTCCTTTTCTTTCATGTGCTTCTGGTTGTTTGGCTTGTGAACTTTTAAGTTGTACAATTCCTGCTCACTCCATAAAGATTCGGAAAAAATTTCACACATAGACCCGCCAACGCATGTTTTACTAAGAAATTACCAAATAAACATGGAATTGAGAAACTACCCGGATCGGTTAATTTCTTAGGGAATTTGTTAAGTAATAGTGCCGAGCATTCTACGTTCAATTGAACAGTAAAAATATCCTCAAGTTTCTTTTTATTAGATAAAAGATCCTTGAGGTATTTTGCATATTTCGGCATTTGCGCGATGGCTTCGCAAAACGGTAGATTAATTTGAATCTGTTTAAACATATCTAAAAATTTACCGGAATTCTCATCCATTCGATCTTTCTTTAATTTAGAAGGATAGGGAAGTGGTGGTGGAAATTCCTTAATTTTATTTTGCGTTGGAACTTGAGGAGGAAGAGAAGATGGAGAAATTGTTACCTCCGGTTCAACAGATTTTGAAGGGGTAGTTACCTCCTTCCCGCTCCATAACGTGATAGCCTTTGCTTGCTCCTTTGGGTTGGTCTCCGTATTGCCCGATAGTGCTCCCTGTTGATGATCAGAGAGCATCTTTGCTATTTGCCCAATTTGATTCTCCAAATTGCGAACAAATCCGGTAAGATTTCGGATATTTGCATCGTTACTTACTGCATATTTGGTGAAAACTTCCTCAATTGATGGAGATTTTGGATCTGGTGGTGGAGGAAAACTAGGTGGAATTATGTTAGGCGGTTGTGCCGCATTCCTTGGATTACTCCAAGAGAAATTTGGGCGGTTCCTAAAACTCGGGTGATATGTGTTACCATAATGAGTGTTACCTGAATTAAAGGCTGGCCGATTTGGATTACCCATGTAATCTACATTTTTGGCAATGGTGGAGGGGGATCCCCAGGTAGGTGTAGAAGAGGAAGTAGTCATCTCTTCTATTTTTCTATTTAAAAGCTCAACCTGGACAGAAAAATTTGAAACTGTATCAACTTCATATATCCCGACAGGTTTATTTGGGTGCGACCGAGGTGTACTCCATTGATACGCATTCATGGCCATACCCTCTAAAAGCTCTTGTGCGCCCGCCGGTGTATTGTTATTCAAGGTACCACCGGCGCCGGCGTCAATCATTTGACGCGTTTGGAGATTTAGGACATTATATAATGTCTGAATTTGCAACCAATCAGGGATTGCATGATGGGGACATCGGCGCAAATATTCCTTAAAACGCTCCCAAGTATAATAAAGTGTTTCCGATTCAACTTGGGTGAAAGAAATGATATCCATACGCAATTGAGCCGATTTAGCGTGCGGAAAATATTTCGTAAGAAATTGTTCCGTCATGTGAGCCCATGTGGTGATGGATCCTCTGGGAAGACAATTTAACCACTGTTTGGCTTTATTGCGTAAGTTGAAAGGAAAAAGTCGAAGCCTTATTGTGTCATCGGATACCGCATTAATTTTGAAAGTATCGCATATTTCTATGAAACTAATAATATGCGTGTTGGGATCCTCATCTTGAAGCCCATCAAATTGTACATATTGTTGTACCATTTGAATGATGCTAGGCTTCAATTCAAAGTTATTGTTCGCAATCGCAGGTCGAACAATACTAGAAGCGGTATCCTCCAGATTAGGTCGGGCATAATAGGACATAGTCCGTTGCGTGGCCGCATCCGAATTTGGATCTCCCATATTAGTAGAAGGAGAGGAGGAGGGGGAAGATGGAAGTGACGAAGGGAGAGACGAAGGAAAAGAGGTATCCCCTACGAACTCCTCAACAAAATCTTTAGAATCGGGAACACGAAATCGTAAGCGTCGCCGAATGGTTTGCTCAATTTCTGGATCTAACTCAAATAGATTTGACGGATTCCCTCGGGTCATACACCAATCAAGAGAAGCTAAAAAAATTTATAATTAATAATTTATAAAATAATATTTCCCGTATTTACCAAGGACTACCCAATGACGGGTTCGCAAGGTACTAGGCTGTCTTGTGGGATAAGAACCCAGCATGGCCCTTTCGCAAGAAATTTTAATTATAAAAGTTTAAAGTAAAATTTTAAGCAACACAACAAAAAAAATGATAAAATTAACAGAACTTTGCTTTCAAAATATCGACATAAAATTGTCCCCTGCAACGGCGCCAAAAGCTTTATGAATATTTTCTCCAAATTCTACGAACTATAGGCAAGAGCACCTATCGTTCATAGCATAAGATATTTAAAAATAAATATCAAGTGTCGTATTCCACGGGGCTGTTGATGCGTGTCGGCAAGTGCACCGGTCGCTGTCAAGTAATAAATGTGGAGAATGGAATCCCCGGATGTCGGTCTCTTGAGGAATGCAGGTTGGGTGAACGAATCGCGCAGTGTGACTATTGTTACACAAGCGTTAACAAACACAAAGAGGGGGTTTTGATTGGTTTTTCCTAATCTTAACAACAGTGAAAGAGATGCGGGTCGAAAACACCGCTTCGCAAGGTGAGATAGATGCAACGACCGCGATGCCGTGCTTCGAGAGGTGGATGGAGCGTGCTCAAGTGCGAGAAGGTGAGGGTCGCAAACACCTCTTCACAAGCGCCGTTAGCTCTTGCTAATGCGGATCAAACACCTTGTGCGCGTGAGTGAGTTGGTGGAAACGAGGTGAATCACAAGCAAGCAATGATGAAAGAAAAGGAAACATTCATATCGAATAAACCAAACATCATAATATTCAGGTTTACAAGATTCAACGCTTACAACAAAAGAAAGAAGGAAGAGATAACCAATTGGAGAAGACTAGCGGCCGTTCACGGCCGGAATGGTAGGTTGTCGGGCTACCTCCGGACTCGGGCGGACGATGCTTCCGGCGCAGAGAAACTGTCACGATTTCTCCAAGTAATTTCGTCGTCTTCTTCCTCAGATTCACTCTTCTTCTCGCTGGACTGGAATGGAAAACAACTGCTTAAGGGCTTGCGGGCGGTGGAGAACGCTCCCGAACGATGGAAGGATGCTTTGAATGACTGGAGAGAACTTCCCCTTGCGTAGGAGATGAAGTGGAGGTGTCCAAGAGGGGTAGTCGGCGGCGTACGGACTGAGAAATCTGCTCCCGACGGCTGGATAATACCTAAAAGCGGAAACAGGCATATATATAGGCGCTGAAATGAATACTGCGCACGGTCATTGGCGCACGACCAGTGGTCGTGCGCACTGGAATTCTGCGCTCGTGCGCGCTACCTGGGCGGAGCCTGCAAGGGAAGAAAATTATAAAATACAAGTTCGCACGACCAGTGGCGCATGACCGGTGGTCGTGCGCACTATCGTAAGTGGTCGTGCGATTAGCCAAACAGAACTCATAAAAAAGGTGTTAAGAGCGCACGATCAGTGGCGCACGACCAGTGGTCGTGCGCAATAGAACCAGTGATCGTGCGCAGTGTTCCTGTACAGAATTGTACCGGGAACACCTGCACGACACCTGTTCCAGCATACAACACCAGTCTCGCCACTGAAAGTGGAACTTAACAGCATATGAAAACTAATAACGACGTTAGACACGAAGTCACACCAAAACGGGCCGAAAGTGCACCTAGCATAGAATGATCAATATGAACTATAACAGGGCTAAAGTGCGGTGAAATGATTAAATAAACGGCCCAGATGAGTCCATAAAAGTGTATATGATCAGGACTCATCAGCTGTTGAGTACTTCTACTCACGCAAATTATTATTATTTCATCGGTAAATAAAATATATTTTTGTAAATAAAAAGATAAAAATAAGTAAATAGAGCATTTGATCAAGAATCATTCTTAAGGAAAATAATTCATAAATCTAAATTTCATAGGTAATTGAAGATAAAAATTCGACTGTGGAGGTTCCCAAATTATGATAGATCCTCTCTCGAGAGAACTACCACCTAACCTTAGGTTGATCGATTAAGACCCCTGAGCCAGTCAAAACCCCTAAGCTTGCTTTATGCGGTGAACCCCACTATTGGATTTGACTCCAATCCGGAAGATTTGTGTCGTCCTCTCTCGATGAGTGCATACAATTCCTTTCACCCTTTAGTGATCTTCTCATATTCATGGATCTCTAGATCAACTAGAATACGGATCTAAATTGACTATCATATACTAGCAATATTAAATCAATATGATAAAAATCAAAGGTAAATCGTTATTTCTAAAACAAATGCTATGAAAAAAAGATTACAAATCGAAATTACTTAAGAATTCATCTGATCAAATGCTATAAAATTAGCTAAACATAATTAAAGGAAAAACAATTTTATAACCATGAAAAGAGAATTACAACTGCTGGAAATGGAAATTCTAAACTATAAATTGAAATTGCAAAACATAAAGCAAAATTGCACAAATGAAATACAATAAGAAAATGCAGAAAAACTACTCTAAATTCGTCCCAATCTAAGCATGGACTGGATTTTTAGCTTCATGGCAGCATCTGCAATTTATAGAGAAAAAGTTTAGAAGTCACGCCCCTAGGTCACACCCGTGACCTAGGGCATGTAAGGTGCGGAACGTGCTTCTTGAAATCTCGAGAATGTTTGGGGAAAAACCGCCAAAATTCATCCATTTGCATTACACGCCCCCTAGTCAGGCCCGTGACCAAGGGCGTGTCTTGACCGCGACAGAGAACGGCTAAAACGGCTAAAAACGGCGGGATTTGGAGTCAATTCGGCAATTTTTGGTATGGTCACACCCCCTGGTCACGCCCATGACTTAGGGCGTGTACAGAGAAAAACTTCCAAAATTACACCGGGAAGCATTCAGGAGAAAATTTTAATTTTTCTTTGTACACGCCCGTGTTCACACCCATGTCATGCCTGTGACATGAGGGAGTGTACTTGGGAAACTTCTCCAGATTGTAGATGATGTCGTCCTCTTTCCGATAACTGGTTGCAGGTCCAGTAACTCTTCTCGGATTTAAAGTTATGACCATTTGAAATTATGCAATTAGCAGTCTTTTTCACTGTTTCTGGAGAGTACACGACCTTGGGTCACACCCATGACTTGATTACACGCCCCTTGGTCATGGGCATGATCTAGGGCGTGTAATTTTAAAATTCTGAATTTTATTATTCGTAGACCGAAATTTTGAATTTTTACTATTCGCAGACCAAAATGCAAAAAATGCTCTAGGACCTCTCAAAAGCCCTGAAAACACAAAACAAAGTAAATTAGACATATATTAAACTAAAACTATATAATAACTAATTAATTACTACTGAAATATTATATAAAAATAACTATAAATAATGCACTATCAGATGTGAAGTCAGCCCTCCTCAATAGGGACCTCAAATAAGAAGTCTACATAGACCAGCCTTCAGGTTTTGTTGATCCAGTTATCCTGACTACGTCTACTTTCTTAGAAAAGCCCAATATGGCTTAAAATAGACACCTAGAGCCTGGTATGAGACTCTGTCAAGCTTTCTCATTGAGAATAAATTCTCCTGGGGAAATTGAAAGTGCACGGTGTGCCTCTGAGAATCCTCTAGAGGGGGGGGGGGGGTGAATAGAGATTTAAAAATATTTCTATCCTAACTCTGTTTAACAATAAATAATTCTATAGAATTATGCTTAACAACATGATGCACTAACGGCAAGTGCACCGGTCGCTGTCAAGTAATAAAATTGGGAATAGCTTCCCCGAATATCGTCTCTCAAGGAATGCAGGTTCTGGTGAACGAAACACGTGGTGAATCGATCGTTACACGAGCGAATAAAGTAAAAACAAGGGCATTGTGATTTGGTTCCTAAGCTAATGCAGAAAAGAAAGAGATGCGGGTCAAAACTCCGCTTCGCAAGGCGGGATGGATGCAACGACCGCAATGCCGTGCTTCGGGAGGCGCGTGGACGGAAAGTAACTGTGATAGGTGAGGGTCGCATACACCTCTTCTCCGAGCATCACCACTAGCAATTGCTAGGGCTTCACACACAACGGACTCAGAAAATCACAACAAGGAAAATGCTATTCTCACACCACCGCATCATTGCACATGAACATCATAAAAGATTTATAGCATTAAGCTAATCAATTGTTCATTACAACAACACAAAGAAAACACAAGCATTAAGTTTAGAGAGGACCAATAGGAAGATGTCACCGAATCTTGGGTTCTCGGCCGAAATAAGAGGTTGTCGAGCTCTCTTCGGGCTCGTCCCTAAGATGGTGTGCAGACTAAGATGGAGGCTGTCACCGCTCCAACGACCTACATCACTTCTATGGCTTCCCACGACAAGGAATGCTTGAACACTTGGTGGAGGATGCTTGCTAACGCTCCGGAATGGAAGAATGGTGGTGGAAATCGCCGAAAAATGGTCTCCTTGGTGGTGGAGGTGAAGGGGAAGCCTTCAGACCTCAGAAACGGCGGGAAGGTCCTGATTTCCCTCTCCCCGTCGAGCTCTCCATTGACTGCAGCGAATCCTGCGTTTTATACTAAATAGGCAGAAAAATGGTCAAGCACGGTCGAATGCACGACCGTGCGTAGACCGTGCGTTATTAAATGATAAAATCTGGCTTGGTGAAGACGCTGCGCCGCCCGTGCGTTTTGCTCACGCACGACCAAATCCGCCCGTGCGTGAAAACGCGCGGGTAAACTCCGATGGTCTAAAATCAAGAGGACACAGGTCGACCATGCGTTTTACTCACGCACGGGCAAATCCGCCCGTGCGTTAAAACGCACGAGTAAACTCTGATGGTCCGTTTTCTGCCCAGGTACAGACGCACGGCCGCAACCGTCCGTGCGTCAAGGAAACGCACGACCGTGTGATATGCACATACATGAATTCTGGGGGAAAACGGTACGATCCGGCCACCTGCATACAAGACGAACCAGTTGGGAATTCCTCCAGCACCAAATACACACATAAAATGGATTGGGGAGCACCATGTGCTTACCCCCAATAACAAGGAGCGCAAATGCACAACGAAACGACCTAAGAGTGCACATAGAAGGGAATAACAAATATGATTATAAATATGCCTAAAGTGTGGTGCATCGACTAGAAATACGGCCCGGATGAGTCCATAAATGTGTATATAAATGGGACTCATCACACCGCCAGACTTACTCGTTTGCACGTCTCGGGCAAACACTCAATCCTATGGTAGAAAACTGAACGTTAAAGAAGCAACTGCGCAGGCAAAACACGATGGGAAGTAAAGAAATAACGAGCGCAAAAATAAAGTAGAAAAGATTTTAAAACAAAGACTATATTTTAAGAACTTCTACAAGTGTAAAATACAAAATACTACTACTCTGAGGTGAATCACTGGTGAATTGAACTGTCGTGCCCTAGGGAAAATAGCGTGAACTGCTGAGGTGAGCGTTGCTCAAATTGGATCTCAAGGAAGAGTTCTCCAAGAAATCCATCAAGGTCGGTGGTCATGCGCTTGCCCTTTCTCACCTTATCCACTGCATGAGACAATCTTATCAAGAATCGGTAGGGCTTTTAGGCTAGACTTAGGGCTTGGGTTGAGGTACGGTAATAAAGTAGAAGAACGTAGGCTAAACGCACTCGTTCTCCGATAAATAAACAAGTTTCAACCTTAACATCTTCACCTTGAAGCACACTCCCCCAGACTTCATTTAAACACTATGGTGTGCGCGAGACTACCATACTTATGGTTTGATTCTTTTTAGAGTTCTTTTACTCTCTCTTTTTTCCAGATCCATAATAAGTTAGGATCAATCAAAATTTTTTACTCATTCTCATTTTTTCTGCGCGCACGCACCACATCACACATCCGAATTTCTATTTCTCCGCATCGCACAATCATCATAAAGATGTATAAATTTCGAAGCTTGACTCTAGTGCGTTTTAGGTTAGGATATGTGGCCTTGGTGAAAGTTTAGTGGACTTTAACAAATAGGAGAGGCAAGGCTCAATGAGGCTAGCAAAGGATGATGTTAGGTTGGGAAATCAAAGCTCAACCGGGACAAATGATGGCCTACGTCATGCTCCCAACAAGATCATTCAACGCACTCATTTTGAAAATAGCTTGAGGCAAGTTCTTAACCACCGAGCGAGGTCTCCTATCCTTCCAACTCAAACAATATGAAGCTAACAACTCTTCTACACTCGACCTAGGGCTACCGCTAGATTCACCAAATTCACCGTTTGAGTAGAGTATTTTATAGTTACACTACAAAAGTAAATGAAACTTTAATTTTGTAATAAAATCTACTCTACATGAATTTTTAAGCCACGTGAGCGCTCTACTAGTAGCACCGCACGGGTCACATCTTGTTCTGCCACACAATCCTAAATCAACAAACAAGCTTCTAAACATACAAATTAAGCGCTTACACGATAAATGTGCACAAATAACAATAAAACGCATGTAGTGTGTGTTATGCAATGAGACAATACAATTGAAAATTCCTAACTCAGCACATTCTAACATGCGTTGCAAAGTGTGTGCACATGCATAGCTCTCTCTCTCCCCCAGACTTGATCAAAACCACATAAAATCGAGAATTCTAAACGTAACGAGAATAGGGGTAGAGTGGACCTATGCTCATAAATGAGCATGCCAGAAGTGCGGTAATTCCCTTTTTTTAATAAAATATCTCTTTCATCATCCACCACGCGAGAGCTTCAACCTGCGCTGTTAGCAAAAATGAAATAACAGAACATAAAAAGAAATTAAAAAGTAAACGGAACCGGTTGGTTCCCATGGGTTGTATCCCACGAAGCCCTTTTGTTTAACGTCCTTAAAGGTGGACCAAATACCTATATTAGAGTTCGATAGCAGCAGTTATAAAGATTGTTTCATACTAAATAAAGACATACAACACAACAAAGATAGAATGATATATCATAAAAACAAGATGTCCAGAATCACACCCTAGGGACGATGCCCTAGCAGAATAATGTCAGACAAAAGATCAAACATAAAGTACACCACAAACTAGTTTAAAAACAAATAAAACTAACTAAGAAGACGCAACACCAAGGAGGCTGCAACGGAACGATCACAACGAAGATGGCGGAGGAGAATGCGAAGGAGTAAGAGGAGTAGGAGTACGTAGCCGCCTAGATCTCGAAACAGAAGCCCGGGCAGGGAAATCAGGAGGCTCGACTCTCAAATGCACGCCAATCCGTGAAGAAAGCTCGTACTGCCTGATCATGGTATCTTCCATGCGTACAAACCTTTCGTAGAATTCCGGATAATGCTGCTCGATGTTGGGCCGCGGGGCTTACCATTGAGCATCAGGATACACGGAATGGGGAGCATCATAGGGCTGCCCACTCATCCCCGCCGAAGTGCTAGGTCCGACAGTGTCAGTATGATCAGCTCGCTCCACTCGTGCAGACCCGGCCTCACGAATTTCGTAGCGCCAATTATGGCCTACCTTCACCCTCTTGACCAGCTTGAAAGCTATCATCATGGCTATAGTGATGTGGGAACCCTCAGAGATAAGTGTCATGGGGGGGAAGTGTATCCCAAATGTCGAGCCCTTTTGCAATCCGGGTAATGTACTGAGAGCCTCCAATCGCCTTCAAGGGGAGGTACGTGGCTTGCCGAAGAAGATACTGGGCGAGCACTCGCCCAAGATGGAGGGGCACGCCCTGGTGCATGCAGTAGAGGTAGAAAAGATCCTGCCATCCCGCTACATTCTGGCTCATGGCGCGGGCATTGATGTTGTGCCTGATCAAATGCTGGGCGTAGCGGAGCGCGGGGGAGATAATGTGGGTCGACTTTGCAGCACGAGCCTCGTACTGCTGATCAGGTCCCGTAATGGACTGCCAAAATTTGCTAGGGGACACAACCTCCGGGAACTCGTCCGGACAGCCGATAATGTCCGTCTGGAGGAGTTCGTCGCGGGTGTAAATCCCAGCACAAACCGCCAGTTGGCCAACACCCATGGTATGGGAGCGTCCCTTCATACGGAATGAAACTGAAGTAGGCTCTCAGTTTTCCTCATCGACATAGTAAATGATGCGGAAGGTGGAAAGGAACTCAAGCGTGAGTTCATGGTAGCCCGACTCCATGATGGAGAAGAGGTTTCCCCATGAACCCACATTGAGCAGCCTGTTCACCGCCACATCCAACCCGACCATTTGGAGATCCAGCACAGAGACGAAGCGATGATCTAGGAAAGTCTTTTGTCGCAACAGATTGTACCTTTCCAAGAACTCTGGTCTCCCGAACTACAACAACACCTCAGCTCCAGGTTCAACCGGTCTTGAAGAAGAAGAAGCTCCTCATCCGCGACGGAACATGCTAACAACCTTCTTGACTCCCACAGAGCTTCACTCACGAGCTACGGAAGGGGACAAAGAGGAGTGGAAGAGAAAATGTACGAGACAATGGAGAGGGGAGGAAAAATCGCGCATGGGAGAGGGGTTTTGCGATTCGCACGACAGCGGTGTTTAGGGCCTGCGTGCGATTCCGACGGGAAGAAGAAGTCATTTTATAAAATTAAAAATTGCACGATCGTGCGATACAGTCACACACGATCAATACAATCGTGCGATTGCAAAGATCAACACCAACTGACGCGATTTTTTTTATTTGAATAAAATGAGGGGAAGCAACGCGCGCTCCAAGATGTACGAGAAGAACAGAGAAAACTCTTACAAACAAAAGATAAATTCCGCTAATTTCAAATAATAACAACAACTAATTAAGATGATAAAATTAAATTAAATTACTCCTACGCCTAGATAACTACTGGGTTTTGTGTCCTCCCATCACGACTTATTCAGAGCTTTAAGAGTTCTAGCTAATGGGGGTATGAAAGAGGAAATGTACAGGTAACTGCTCTAACATGGTTGTCGATAGCGGGCACCGATACGATGAAAAAGCAGTTACTCCGCTACCTAAATAATAATAGTATCTGCTTACCATAGGTAGCGAAAACAGAAAGTGAGAAGTGGAGGAGGACTCCTCCTCACTATTCTCACCAACATAAATGTCCTTGCCCAGCAAGGTATCATATTCTTCAGGACGGGTGCAGGAGGAGAAGGCAATGAGTGGAACCTCCACCGTGAAGGGGGAATCAACCTCCTCAACTATGTGGGTGCTCACCTCATTGGCATGATCAACATGCTCCGAGTCCTCTTGGAGTTCCTGTGATGAATCGACCTGCACAGGCTCAGACACTAAGGAAAGGGGGTTGGGAAAGAAAAAGGAAAAATGACATAAATGATCTAAAAACGGGGGAGTGGTCCCTGTCTCACTCCCAAAAGGGTGCGGCAAAGAAAGACTGATTCCATCATTGAAGATTTCACTAGTCTTAACAGCGCACGCAATGGCCTCCTCTACAATTTGGACTTCCTCGCACTGGACCGAAATGGTTGCTTCGACACAATCAAAACTGTCCTCCTCCGTGAGAGTGGGCATGACGCAACGCAGGTCTGCAGCATCCTGCAAGTTCACCTCAATGATAACATCAGAAAAAGATGTGGTTTCGTGTGTAATGGGAGTAGACGTGTTTCGTAAGAGTTTGGGCTCACTCTCCACACAAGGGCACAAATCCACGCAAAGTGGTACAAGAACCGAAGAGGTATGGGGGGTCGCATCAGAAACCGAGTCATGAGGGTCACTGACGTACGTGTTGATTCCATACCCTTCAAAAAGTGAAGGTGGAAGCGACACGTAATCAGGGGAAGGGGAAGTACTTGCAGAATTTGAAGATGGGACGATCCGGATGTCCGGCTCATCGTCATCCGCCAATTCGCGAAGATAATCAGCACAGTCCTTCAAGGCATGCTCTCTACTTTTGCAAAATATGCACTGCTTTACCAGCTTTGCCGACACCGAAGGTGCGGCAGCCGTGTAAAAGTGTGACAACGGAGGCACAACAGAGTAGCCAAAGGATTTATGGGCACCATACGGTTTCTGAACAACACCATACTCTTTGGGACACCTATCACTAGCGTGGGATGTGTCCCCACACCAACTACATCGGATATTCAACTGCGCACACATGATATAGAAGAAGAAAATAGCATGAAAAAGAATAAATTAAAAAGAATATAAGACTCAATCGAAAACAATCGACTCACAAACAACATCTCATCACGCCTGCATTCCTCGGCAACGACGCCAAAAACTTGATGCGCTAACGGCAAGTGCACCGGTCGCTGTCAAGTGATAAAATTGGGAATAGCTTGCCCGAATATCGTCTCTCAAGGAATGCAGGTTCTGGTGAACAAAACACGTGGTGAATCGATCGTTACACGAGCTAATAAAGTAAAAACAAGGGCATTGTGATTTGGTTCCTAAGCTAATGCGGAAAAGAAAGAGATGCGGGTCAAAACTCCGCTTCGCAAGGCAGAATGGATGCAACGGCTGCGATGCCGTGCTTCGGGAGGCGCGTGGATGGAAAGTAATTGTGATGGGTGAGGGTCGCACACACCTCTTCTCCGAGCATCACCACTAGCAATTGCTAGGGCTTCACACACAACGGACTCAGAAAATCACAACAAGGAAAATGCTATTCTCACACCACCGCATCATTGCACATGAACATCATAAAAGATCTATAACATTAAGCTAATCAATAGTTCATTACAACAACACAAAGAAAACACAAGCATTAAGTTTAGAGAGGACCAATAGGAAGATGTCACTGAATCTTGGGTTCTCGGTCGGAATGAGAGGTTGTTAGGCTCTCTCCGGGCTTGGCCCTCAGATGATCTGTAGACTCGATGGAGGCTGTCACCGCTCCAACGACCTACATCACTTCTATGGCTTCCCACGACAAGGAATGTTTGAACAATTGATGGAGGATGCTTGCTAACGCTCCCGAATGGAAGAATGGTGGTGGAAATCGCTGGAAAATGGCCTCCTTTGTTGGAACATGGTCTTCCGCATCTCCTAGGTTTGAGAATAACAAATCCTATGTGTATTTGATCTTGTGTGTTCAAGTGTGCAGGATAACAAAGTTCACTTGACTCATGGATGGTTGCCCCCAAATTTGAGCTAGCAATTCCAAGACTCCCACTAGCACCGTCGGTAGCACCTAGCGCCCGGTGCTAGCGATGATCTGCGCAATTCCAGGAGCACATATACAAGGAGATATTGCCTGGCGGTAGCCGATTGCGCAGGCGGTAGCGCGGAGCACAGAAGGCAAAGAGAGAAATGTTGCCGCGGAATGAAGATTCTCCCGCGCAGAATAATGCCAAATCAGGGATAGCGCCGGCGCTAGCGCTGAGATTATAAAAAGGACCCCTCACCTCTCGTTTTAGGCACACATCAGAGAGAGGGAGATTGAGTGCTAGAATTCCAAAGGCTGCCTTGGCCGAAATTTGACGTCCTACCAAAGTTCTGCAAACTTCTGAAGGAGAATCTCTTCACGCCGGATCCAAACGAAGTCCGCTTCGACAACGCTTATTCTACAACGGATCTTCATCTCCAACTTCAGAAGTTCATCAATATGGAGTTTTAATTATTTTCATTTCTTATTTCTTGTAAACAGTTAGTGAAATCGCCTCGTGTTGGCGACTAGGTCTGGGTTGGACTTAGAGCAAAAATTCGCCTCGTGTTGGCGACTAGATCTAGGCTAGGTCTAGGGGGTGCTCGAGGCCATATCCGGGGAAGGATTGGCTAGAGCGGCTTGAGGCCAAATCCAGGGAGGATAGGCTAGGGCCACCGGTTTGTGGGGAGGCGAGTCGGGATAGAAAACAAAAGGAATTTACTATTCTTCGCCACCGATTTCTAGCGTTATAGAAATCAACTTTTGTAAAACATTAATTGATATTAATAAAGCATGTCTCTTCCTTATTGTTTTACTTGATTTCTCATTGTCTTAATCTTGCATTATTTCAAAGGTTTTCAAAATATAATAAAACTTTTTAAAACCCTCATTCACCCCCCCCCCCCTCTAAGGGCGCCTACCGATCAAACAAGTGGTATCAGAGCGGTTTTATTCTAATCGGCTTAACAACCGGGAATAATGGCGTCTCATGATCTCGCTTTTCTGGAGGGTCAAGGGGTTAGTCGACCACCTCTCTTTACTGGGTCAGATTTTAACTACTGGAAAAATCGAATGATGTGTTTTCTTATGACCATGGATGTAGAAGTCTGGAACATGGTAGAAGTTCGGTACAATCCTCCTACAATTGTAGTGGGAGACGCAACATTATTAAAACCTAAAGATAAATGGGATGATAACGATAAACTAAGGTGTAAAAATAATGCAAAAGCAATGAACACTTTATATTGTGCTCTAAATAGGACCGAGTTTAATAGAATTTCTGCATGCACAACTGCTTATGATATTTGGAATCAATTGGAAGTAACTCATGAAGGTACATCGCAGGTGAAAGATGCAAAGCTATTCCAACTGCAATCTGAATACGAAAAATTCAGGATGGACACCGAAGAGGACATCAACTCGATGTACACTCGCTTCACCAAGATAGTCAACGCTTCAAAGGCACTTGGAAAGACCTACTCAGCCGGGGACTTGGTGAGGAAAATTCTTCGCTCCTTACCTCCAAGGTTCAATCCAAAGGTGACAGTCATCTCGAAGTCGCACAACTTAAGAATGCTCCAGATCGAGAACCTTATTGGGAATCTCAAAACCCATGAGGTAGAACTCCAGATACAACACGACGAATACAACAAGGAGCCGAAGAAAAAGGCGCTAGCGCTAAAATCAAAGAAGTAGAGCATTGAAGAGGATGATGAAGATGAAGAAGGTCTCCTGGTGAAGAACTTCAGGAAGTTCATCAGGAATCCAAAAAAAGGAACACATTCCGAAAATACTTCCAAAAGGATACTCGACGAAAGGGATCTTCCTCTTCATCAAGGAAAGAAAAAGGAAGCGAAGATGAAGAAGAGAGACCACCACCAGAAAGCTACCAATGCAGGAAGACGGGGCACATTTGGAGCCAGTGCCCAAAGTATCAAAAGGAACAAAAAGAACAAAACAAAGCAAAAGAGAAAAAGAAAGTTCTGAAAGCCGCAACTTGGGATGATTCTTCCTCTGAAGAGTCAACCGAGTCTGAATCAAGTAGCGAGGAGGAAGCAAACCTATGCTTAATGGCAAAAAGCAACGATGATGAAACCAGTGTTCTAAGCGACACTGAGGTATCTCCTCCTACTTTTGAGGAACTCTATGATGAATTTGTTCTAACTTGCAAATCCTATGATCAAAGTATAAAAGATAATATTTTATTAAATCGTGAAAATGAATCTATTATCAAAGAAAATCATAAGCTCACAAAAAAATTGATTTCCCTTGAAAAGAGAAAGGTTTCATGTCAAGAGTGTGAGCACTCTTTACTTAAGACAAAAGAACTTGAAGCTTCTCTTTCTAAGGCCCTCTCACAAAACAAAACTCTTGCAAAAGAAAAGGGGGACTTAGAGAGAAAACTGAAAACCTCTCTTTTGCAAATTGAAAATAACAAAAAGGGATTTGAAAATAAATGTATTATGATTGTACAAGAAAATACATTTCTTAAAAAACAAAATCATGACCTCAATATAACCATAAACAAATTCGGGATTGGTCAAAAATCCCTGGATATGCTTTTGGGAAACCAACGTTATGGTTCTAGAAAATTTGGGGTCGGATATAAAAGTGAACCCTACCGCCCGGCGCTAGCTACTAACGCTGGCGGTAGCTCAAATGTTAAAAAATCTTCTGTCTTTTCTAATGTTCAAACATCATCCAGCAAGAGCAACGTAGAAACTCAGAAAAGGGTCTCAACCCCCTTTATTTCATGTGCTAATTATCTTAAGTTGGACACACGTTTAGCTCTTGCAGAAATATAAAACAACAATCATTAAAAGAAATCTGGGTATCTAAGAAATCCACTTACTCTATGGGTGGTACCTCTTGGGTATCTGGGTCTTTACTCTTATCTTCTCTCTAGATTTGCAGGAAGGCTAAGGAAACGGAGGACGTGTGGTACTTGGACTCAGGCTGCTCCAAGCACATGATCGGCAACAAAGCAAAATTCCTTAGCCTAGAAAAGAAGAAAGGAGAGATCGTAATGTTTGGTGATAACGGTAAAGGAAGGATCATGGGAGTAGGTACAGTGGGTAACAAATGTTTTCTTATCTCAAATGTACTCTATGTAAAAGGATTAAAACATAACTTAATATCTATAAGTCTACTGTGTGATAAAGGATTAGACGTATTATTTGAATCATCCACAAATCTTTGCAAAATTGTTAATCCTAAAACAAAAAATGTGTTGCTAACTGCACCTAGAATTCACAATGTTTTCATAGTTTCGTTTCATGATCTTTCCAAATCATCTATAAAATGTTTTATTACCAAGAATGATGAATTAGAACTATGGCATAGACGTTTAGGTCACGCTAGTACAAAGCTCATTTTAAAACTAGCAAAAAGGGAATTGATTAGAGGATTGCCTAAGTTGAATGAAAATTTATCTTCACTATGTTCACCATGCCAAAAAGGTAAATTTACAAAATCATCTTTTGAAAGAAAAAACGAAATTTACACTTCAAAACCATTGCAATTAATTCATATGGATCTCTTTGGTACCGTTAACACCGCAAGTCTTGGTGGTAAAATATACACTTTCGTTCTAATAGATGACTTCTCAAGATATTGCTGGACTTTATTTCTCTCCTCCAAATCTGATGCATTTTGCGAATTCTCAAAATTATGTACCCGCATTCAAAATGAACTAGATTTAAAAATAAAATGCATTCGCTCAGATCATGGAGGTGAATTTGAAAATGAAAACTTTAAATCGTTTTGTGAAATGTTAGGTATTAAGCATGAGTTCTCCGCTCCACGCACACCTCAACAAAATGGTGTTGTAGAATAGAAAAATAGGACAATACAAGAACTAGCACGCACCATGCTATCTGAATATAAATTACCTAAGTCCTTTTGGGTAGAAACCGTAAGCACAACATGCTATGTAATGAATAGAGTTATGCTTCGCCCATCACTAAATCTCACACCGTATGAACTATATTATCAAAAGAAACCTAACGTATCATATTTTAAAGTATTTGGATGTAAATGCTTTATTCTTAATACAAAAGATTCCTTAGGAAAATTTGACGAAAAATGTGATGAGGGAATATTTCTTGGATATTCTTCAACAGGTAAATCCTATAGAATATTTAACAAAAGATCGAGTAAGGTTGAAGAATCGATTAATGTTAGATTTGATGAGTTTATTTCATGTGCAGAGAAGCTCCCTTCAAGTACAAATGATGAACCTTTGTCATCGTTGGAGCACGACGAAGAAGAACTTTCCAAAGAAGAGGAGAAGAATTCCAAGGAAGATGAATATGCACCTCCAAGCATTTTGAACTTCTCAAAAAATCATCCAAAAGAGTTAGTCATTGGGGAACCTTCTATCGGGGTGAGAACTCGATCCTCTCTTCATGAAACGTTTTCAAATATTTTCTTTGTTTCCGAAATCGAACTTAAAAATGTTTCCACCGCTTTAAATGACGAATTTTGGTTTTTGGCTATGAATGAAGAGTTAGGTCAATTTGAAAGAAATAAAGTTTGGAATCTAGTAGAAAGACCATCTAATCATCCAATTATCGGCGTAAAATGGATCTTTAAAAATAAATTAGATGGTGAATCTAGGATTATAAGAAATAAAGCACGCTTAGTTGCTCAAGGTTATTCTCAAATCGAGGGGGTAGATTTTGAAGAAACTTTTGCACCCGTTGCTCGCTTAGAATCTATACGAATATTTTTGGCATTTGCGAGTTTTAAAAGAATAAATTTTTTTCAAATGGATGTTAAAAGTGCCTTTTTAAACGGGTTTATAAAAGAAAAAGTTTATGTAGAACAACCCCCCGGTTTCATAAATGAAAAATTCCCTAACTACGTTTTCAAATTAGAAAAAGCGCTATATGGTTTAAAACAATCGCCCCGTGCATGGTATGATCGACTTACATCGTTTTTGTTAGAGCACGGTTATGTTATGGGAAGTGCCGACAACACATTCTTCATTAAGCATAATAATAACGATCTAATTATTTTACAAATATATGTTAATGATATCATTTTTGGAGCCACTAATGAAGAGTTGTGTAATGACGTAGTTTTAATAATGAAAAATGAATTTGAAATGAGTCTTGTAGGAGAACTATCATATTTTCTTGGTTTTCAAATCTCACAACGAACTGATGGTATTTTTATTTGCCAAACAAAATATTTTCACGATATGCTTAAACAATTTGGATTTGAAAATCTTAAACAAGCTTCTACTCCTATGAGTGCTTCTTTAAAACTAGGAAAAGATGAATCTAGAATTTCCATTGATCAAACGTTATATAGAGGAATGATAGGATCTCTTCTTTACTTGAGTGCATCTAGACCAGATATAATGTTTGTCGTATGTTTATGTGCTCGCTTTCAAGCAAATCCAAAAGAATCTCATTTAAAAGCGGTAAAACGTATTTTTCGTTATCTATTAGTGTAACATCCCATTTCCTAATAGACCCCCTAACTCCAATTTAGGGTGAGACTAGTGGTGAGTGTGGTGAGTTTGAGCTAAATGGCAGCCTTAGGACACATAGGTTAGGTGAACTCACATGTGGTCTACTATAAGGCTCAAGTCAACCTAGGTCAAATTAGCTCAACATGAACTCACACTTGCAAATTGACTCCACCAATAGATGATAAACACTCCAAGGAATGCTATAGACCCAAAAGCCCCATCTTGGGGTCACCAATTGACCCAATTTGACCAAAGTCAAACTTGGGTCAACATAGGTCAAATCCTCCTCAATAGGTTCAAATGAACCCCAAAACATGAAATTGACTTCACCCCTAGTCTTAGGACATCATGAAGGACCCATTTGACCAAAAAGCCCCATCTTGGAGCCAACCATTTGGCCAAATTGACCAAAGTCAACATTCCCCTAATTTTGGTCAAATTCACACTTATTGGTCAAATTAGCTCACCTAGGTCCTCACCATGACTCAACCAACCTTGGGTGGTGTCAATAGACCCAAAACCATCACATTGGACCAGTCAACACACCCAATTGACCAATTCAACCCAAAAGTCAACATAGGGTCAATTTTGCCTAATTTGGGCTTATTTGGAATTAATCCAAATTCCAATGGATTAAGGCCCTCACCCATAGCCCACTCTGAAGCCCATGTGCACAATGACCACCCTTGCCCTCTGAATCCAACATGCAAACACATGCATGGGGGCAAAAGTGGAAAATCCCCCTTCCTCCATTAAGAAATAAGAGATTTTTTGGGAGAGAAGGCCATGTGGCCCTCCTCTCCTCTGCCCAAGACCTCCTCTGAACTCCCCACATGAATGCCAGCCGAAATTGAGAAGAGGGAATGCCACTTGGTGGCTAGGAGGAGCATCCAAGGTAGAACCGAAGCCCCCCCCCCCTCTCCAAACTCCTATAACCAGCCCCTATCAGCCCATTTCGACTTTTCAATCACCTTCAGAACACTGAGAGGAGTCGAGCAGCTGCCCTGGAGTAAGGCAAACGGTGCAGAAAAGAGGAATCGGGAAGGATCGCCGGAGCTCGCCACCGCCATGCCGCACCACCTCAATACCCGCCGCCAGGACCAATTTCAGGCACGATTTCTCCCCCTCTCCCCCTGTGCTAGTTATCTAAGGTCTTAGAAAGGGCAGCCGAGCTCAATTGAGCCATCGGCCATGGGTTTTTTCCCTCCCGAGCTCTGATCGGGCTTCCTCCAGGGATCGCCAGAAACCTCACCTCCGGCCACCATTCCACCGCCAATCGACGGCCAACCCCTCAACGGAGGTGGTGGAGGCGGCAGATGGCCGGGGTGGGTGGTGGTTGGCCGGGATCAGAGGCCTTTTCCTCTGGGCCGTCGGCTAGAGGAAGGAGATGAAATCACAGCCGTTGATTTCATCTCCTTGATCTCTATTTGCAGACCAACGCAAATCTGCCTTTAACCATGCAGGGTTTTGCATGCAGAATTTGAAGGCCTTAGAGCCGTTTTTGCAAAAAGTGCCAGAGATAACTTTTGTTGGCCTGGATGTCTATTTTGAAATGCAAGTAGAATCAGGCCATTTGGTTAAGTGTAGGACCAACAACACTCATTCTAGTGAGGCTGGTCAAAACTCAAACTAGATCTTTAAACTAGTATAACTCTTAAATGACAAATCTGATGAAGCTGATATTTTGGCTATGCATGCATGTGCCCTATACCTAGCTTAGGTTTAAGTATCAGATTTTTGGAAGATAATTTTTTTATGGTTTTGTTCAAAACCTAGAAAATTAAATAAATGGAATATTTGGAGTTATATAACTCCTAATGATCTCAAATTTTGGTGAGGTCCCCTTTAGGTCATGTATGGACATTGGTTAAGTTTTCATCACATGTGCATGAGTGGTTTTTCCTGAATTTCAAAATGAAGTTGGGCCTTAAGAATGAAATTTGGGTGCTATTAGCCATTTTGGGCTTGTGAAGTTTTTAATGGAATTTAAGGTGGAGAGCACCTTGCATGCCTCTGAAACCTTGGGGTTTATGTATGTAATGAGGGTATACATCATTGGCATGAGTCTCATGACTTTTGGAAATTAATTTCCTAAGATTCCTAATTAAAATCAAATTGTCACACTATTAAATTAGCGAAATTTATGAGGTTTAATCTACCTTAAAAAATCTCATTTTCTAGTCTTAGCTCTTTTATGACATTATATATCCATGGAAAATTATCTCATGTGGTTTAGGCAAAAATTTAGGGTAGTCCCTTCACAATTTATGAATTATCTTCCATGGATGGTTAAATTGATTATTGGGAAATTATGACTATATATCACTTGGAAAATTATGAAACTTAGGCATTGATGTTTTTAAGCTCAATATTACACTACTGTGATTTTACCAAAATTTATGGTGATATGTAGATGGTACTTGTAGTGTAAATCTCTATTGGCAGACCAAGGCCAATCTGTCTATAAACATGCAGTGTTTTGAATGTAAAAATTGAAGGCCTTAGATGCCATATTTTCAAAAACTGGCAGAGATAACTTTTGTAGCCCAATGAGTCTATGTTAATTTGCCAATTGAATCAACTGATTTAATGCACTGTGGAAACCAGGGCACTCATTTCCCTAGGACTGCTCCTTGTGTTGGGCAGAAATTAAAAGTACAATATCTTTTAAATGGCTTAACCAAATCCATTGATTTTTCTACCATACATGCATGAAATGATGATACACCTAGGGTTTAAATTTGAGAATTTATGGAGGTATATTCATTGAGATATTTCAGTTATTACCAATAGTAAATAATTGGTATTTATGGAGTTCTATAACTCCAATCACCCCCAAAGTTGGGTGGTAAGCTCTTTATATATGTCTAGATCACTGGTAGAAATTTCAGACCAATTGGCCTTGTGCATGTGGAGTTATGAGCCATGCAAGATCTAGGTTAAAGACCTTAAGGGTGTGCCTTTAGCAAATTTGGGGTGGAGTGAGCCCCAAGCCTTGGGGGTTGACCCAATGGCTTTAGATGCTGGACATGGGTCCATGGCAGTAATATGACTGCCCAAAAGTCATTTGGGGATTTTTTGGTACAAAAATCCCAAGTTGTAGAATTTACTAGATTACCCCTAATTTAGGTTATAAGGTGAAAGGGGGGGTATTATGATTTCAGAATGGAGTGAAACTTAGGGTTTAGTCTCTGATTTCATTATTAAGGCAGCATGAATTTTCTGAGAATTTTTGGGAATATTTCATATTATAAATAGTCAAAATTACAAATATACCCCTTATGAGTCTTGTGCAAATACTGAGTTTTTATTAGTCTGATAAATTTGAGATAAATCACCGTAGATCATGATGCTAATATAAGCCTATGGTAATTTTATCAGAATTTATGAATGATTATTTCTGGTATTTCTTTTGTATTTTCATAAAAATGTGCTTTAAAGATAAATAGTTATTATGGGTTTAAATTGATTGGAAAATTGTGATCTCCTGGAAATAGTTTTTTTTATGACAATATGATGCTACTGTAATTTTTACAGAATTTTAGGAAGTCAAAATCTAGTACTTGATGTATAAAATTATATTTTCATTCATTTATTAAAAATTAAGAATCATGGATATATAATTGTTGGAAAAATATGAAACATTGGAAATCTTGTTATCATGTCACATTTCATCTCTGGAAGGATATTTAACAAGTTTGGATTCACTAGCATGATACCTTCTTCACATTTTAGATGCAGATTATTAATTAATGAATTTTTATGGAAGTCAAAATTATGTGAAATGTGCTTGGATTCTGAACATCCCTTATTATATCCCCTATGAACTTATGATAAAATTTAGAAGTCATTTGGAAGCAATTTGACCAAGGTTCCTTCATAGGAATCCAAAATAGTTATATGTCGTGGTCTGCGGATAGTGAAAACTCATTATGATGATTAGATCAAAATATCATATAGGAAATCAGTGAAAATTGGATTATAACAAGAGATGAGTATAGACCACATAGAGGACTAAGAGTTATTAGAGTTGAGTCCAAAAGAGCGGTGACTTAGAGGTGAGATGAAACATAAGGCGTGAAAACACTTAAGTTATAAGGAGTAATGTGAGGGTGGAATGTTAGGTCTAGGTTGTCACCAAGAACATTAATTGTCCTGGAAAGGGGTTGGACATCATCCCATCACATACCCTAGTACCTTGCGAACCCATCATCGGGTAGCACTCGGGAAGTCCAGGATCCACCCTAAAACTTCCAAGTATAATAATAACTAAACAAGAGTAGTCTAAATAGGGGTTAAATGACAGGGTAGATAACATCCCGAGTTGGGGATGAGTGATTGTGTTTCAGGACGGGTTAGTCCTGTGAGCTGGAGGCATGGGTAATAGTTTCATTCAGGACAGGTTAGTCCGACGAGCCGGTGGCTCAGAAGGTTATTTATGACGGGCAGGTTAGCCAGGGGAGCTTATGGCTCGGAGGTAGAATTTAGAACATGTTGCATGTGCATGAAGGTGGTGGGTCTTCGGTATTGGACGGTCGTTCACACCGACGTCAATACGTTGACTCGGCAAGTGAGGTATTTACACTTAGCCATGAAAATCTGGCGGTCCAGTCAGTAAGAGTACGCAGACGCTTCGCGGTTTTGCGTTGAGGCGTACGATAGGTCTAGGTTAGGTAGTGTGAATACCAACCTAGAGGTGGGTGAGGCCCAACCCACCGCTTCCGTTTGCCACTACGGGAGTATCCTGGGAGTCTTGCTAGCTCCAAAAAGGGGGAACTAAAGGTCTATGCGCATAGAGTCGTAGTGAGTGAGTTGCACTTGTATGAACATAGCATAACAACATCCTTTGCATGTCATAGCATGAACATTGCATTTCAACCCCTACCCCTATCGTATAAATTGGTATGGGACTTTTTATACGATAGGCCCTGCTAAACGACCCCTTGGTCTATAGGTTTGTATGGGCATTCCTATAAACCAATGGTTACTTTTAAATTACTTTACTTGCGTCGCACTGCTTCTCTATGCTTACTTCTTGTACTGCTGTGATATTACTTTACTGCACTTATTACTGCTTACTTGCTTATACTGCTAGCATAGAATTTATATGGATATACACTTGTTAGCGTAGAATACTTGTCACCTGCTTACCTTCTTGTTTACCCCTTGTTTGTCTTCCGCTTCTTCCTCCCGCCCGGTGCCTAGGGACAAAATCGGCTTAGTCTTTATGACTAACGGTCGGTTGTGACCGTAGGTGACCAAGGAGCCGGAGTACCAGTTAGAAGAGGATACAGGACCTGGGGAGCAGATGTCGCGCATTCTACCACGACGGGACAGGTGTTCGATGAGAGTAGTTTTGTGTAGCTTCCGCATAGATTTATAAAGTGAGAGAGAGAATTGTACTTCTTTTATTTATTTGGCATGTATCGTGCATAAGCCCTTTCTCTCTTTCATTTATTGTACTCATTGATGGACAGTTTACATTTGGATATTTATATATACAGATGCGTGTGATTGTGGACTTATGTACTAGTTTTTCTTCTTATCTCTGGTTGGCCTGGTTGTTCGTTCTTGCCGGCAGGATCGGCGTCTTGCGGAGGTGGCTAATTTGTGTGCTAGCATCTCCGTAAGGCGGCGGTTCTGGGCATAAGATCCAGGAACTCTCCTGTTGCGGGAGAGGGATCCTACAATTAGGGTCATCAAAATTAGGACTATGGTACCCAAATAATGATTCATTCACACTCCACGGATATTCCGATTCGAACTACGCCGGGTGTTCACTAGATCGAAAAAGCACTAGCGGTACTTGTCACTTTTTAGGACCCTCTTTAGTTGCTTGGTCTAGTAGGAGACAATCTTCGGTTGCACTCTCCACCACGGAGGCTGAATATATTGCACTTGGTAGTTGGTTTGCACAAGCGTTATGGATGAGCCAAACACTAGAAGATTTTGGATTTCATCTCAAAAACATTGATCTTAAATGTGACAACAAAATTGCAATAGACCTCACATATAATCCCGTACACCACTCTAGATCCAAACACATCGATGTTCGTCATCATTTCATTAGGGATCACATTAAGAAAGAACATGTAAAAGTAAGTTTCATTGGCACGGACTCTCAACTCGCTGACATATTTACTAAACCTCCTCCCGATGCAAGATTTCGTTTATTACGACTTGAGTTAGGTGTCCTAGATCTTTCAAGTTAAAACACATTCACAAACTCAATTTTGTAATTTTTAACAATCAAAAACATCTCCTAAAAATATGAATTTTCAGCATAAAACTAATTTTGGGACACTTAATCAAGATCAACAATCAAAAATTTCAAAATGCTAAAAAATCGTTTACTGTTTCCCGCGCTAGCACTACCGCAGGCGCTAGCGTACTTATTCGTTTTTCTGTAATTTTAAAATTTTGAAAAATTCTTTAAAATATATTAATCTATATTTACTATTTAGTTTTGCACTTCTGTTTTTCTTTAATTTTTGAAAAATCAAATACAAAACAGCAAAAACCAAATTACAAAAAATATGTTTTTCCTTTTTGTTTTCTGTCATTTGTTTAAAGTTTATTTTTATGCAAAAATCAAATACAAAAATACAAACGCCAAAATTACAAAAAAAAATATGCTTTGCCTTTTTTGTTTTTGCCATAAATTTAAAGTTTATTTGTTTGCAAAAATCAAATACAAAAATATAAAACATTAACAAAAAAAACTTTATGGATTTTCCTGTGAAAATCAAGCATGATTTAATCTATTAGTTAGAACTTCTATAATGTTGCAATTTATCTTTTCAAACTACTTTGAACATTGTTTTCATCATTCTTTGATATATCTATTCAAATGTGCATCAATTGTATTTTAAAAGTTGTGTAGGATCAAGCTTAGCATGCCTCTAAGTATGAGTAAATGTTTTATGTTTGATAATGATATTTATTCACTCACTTTTTTTGGGATTGTCTACATATGTCTTTAATCTAAGAACGCTTGTGTATGTTTTGTATTAGTATAATGAATTAAAACTGCACATGTATCTTACCTACACTCCTTTATTTGCACCTTTAAAAGTTAAGAAAAGTGGTTATGTTTTTTAAAAATTATATTGGTTTGCAAAACAAGTGTATTCGGAGAACTTTGTACAAAACAAAAATCATAAAAACAAAGATAACTCCACCAAGCACTACTTGAACCTCCGGATAAGTCTTAATAAGCGTTGTGAGGCTGAGCACCATAGAAAGAATAGTAAAGTATCTTGTGGAAATCAAATCTTTCTTTCAAAATAAAAACCACTTACTCTTAAGTACACCGGATCACTAGTCTCAACATTAAAAATAAAATATGTGATCCCCCAAGCACTACTTTGCACCCTGATAAGTCTTAATGAGCATTGTGTGTGCAAAACACCTTGGTAGTTGTACTTTTTTGTGTGCATTAAAGTGTGTGGAAGTAAAATTATTTGTGTTTTATTGTGCTCTTACTTTACATATTTCTCGTATTTTTGATTAAAACATCTGTTTACTTTATTCAAAAATACACTTATGTGCACATCATGAAAGTATCTAGGTGCGGCCTAAATCACCTAGAGGGGGGGTGAATAGGTGGATTCTATGGCTTTATGCGGAAAAAAAAATTATCAGAGACCAAGCACACAGAAAAGCAAACACAGCACGACGCAAGGATTTATAGTGGTTCCCCGAAATGGGTACGTCCACTTTCCACCTCACCTATCTAGCACTCCTTGCTAGACTAGGCTACTTCACTAATCTTGGGTTAACAAAAACCTTACAACTCGGAGACAAGCTCCTACAATCTCAGAGAATAAACTCTCCTACAACTCGATCCTCTTAACTAGGATCTACAAAAACTCGGAAGAAAAACTTCCTACAAAAGTGAATAAAGGTTTTTACAACAAAACTTATGATTGATAAACAATCACACTTAGGAACTCTGGAAGGAGTTCTTTTCTTCAGATCTGAGAGGAAGATGTCTTCTCCTTAAATAATGAGTTCAGTCCTTTTGAGAATGAAGGAGGAAGAGATCTTGAATACTTGAGAAACCGGATCTGAAACTTTTCAATCAAAGAGATCTAGAAATAGACAATCTAGATCTGATCGACTGGCTTGAGAAGAATCGCGTGAGCACTTCTATTTCGGAGACGGCGAGCTTGAGCGAAAGAGAACAATCGGCCGATAGAAGATAGTTCCTTTTTAATTTCACGATTAGGTTTTAAGTCAAAACCCCTAGGGTATTTATAAGAACAATTCTAACGGCTAGAAGCGAGAAACAAGGATGTGCCTCCACGTGTACTCTTCATGGCTGACATCCTTAAGGAAAGCCGTCGGCGGGTTTGAAAAAAAAATGTAACTGCGCAAAAATTACTTCTTCCTCGACGAAATCTGCTACAACGAATTCCACGACGAAATCTGCTACAACGAATTCTGTCATGCCGAAAATAACTTTAACGAAGTTATCCAAGACGAATAATCTCATGACGAATTCATCCACGATGAAATAGTTCTAGACGAATTCATCCATGACGAAATCATATTTTCACACGACGAAATTACTTGGAAAAGAATTTCTTAAGGCTTTCCTCTTTGCTCTTTCTTTGTGTCTGAGTAGAAAGCACACCCCAATAGAGAGATTTCACATGAGTCAACACTTTGGTCTATTCAATGAGGGATTACATTGCTAAAGCCTGTGTTTAATGACTCATTGAAACCTGACATTGGTTTGTGCTTAACATTTAGAATCTGCAAACACTTAACAGAAATTCATATCAAATACACTGTCAATTCACCTTAGTTTAAGGGACACTTCTTCAAATCTGGGTTTGTTGAAACCGATTTCTCGGTTCCTAAGGAGCTCGGGTCCCCCAACTAAGGCTGAGGGGCAGCTAGCCCTTACTTGTCCCTCGGAAAGAGAGGGCTGAAGATTCGAAACAGTAGACTAAGACCTTAGTCTTGGCAAGGAGGTCCCTCCACTAACCCGGAAGATCGTTGAGCGCTTCCCCTCCCAAGCCAAAGCCAAGACTCGGGCACCTTGGAGAGCTAGAGAGCCAACCAAGAAGACCTAGGGAGAGAGAGGGCTCAAGGATTCTGAACCGGAATGCTCTCCCAAGGTGCCCTTTAGGTCTATTTATAGATTTCAGTTTTGTGGTCTGCCAATAGACAAATTCTGCTGTACGTTTTTACTATCCGCACCCCAGTTTGGTCTGCCAACAGCCAAATCCCGCTGTTCTGAGGGGCTATTTGCAGACCACCAGGGGTATTTTGGTAAAAGACCATTTCCGGAGCCGGCGACCCGGTGACTTCAGGTTTGGTTCGCGAGCACCGGGCTCGCCAGATATAGCTGAATACTCCCCAAGCCCTTCGACCTGCCCACCGATCGGGTACAGCTCAACCGGCGCTATTCGTGCATCGTTTATTTGGACTCGCCCGCTTCATGGGCGCGAGCCCCGGAATTGCTATCCGCAGACCACTTCCTCTGGCTCGCCCGCTTTCTGAGCGCGAGCCCCCAGAATTGCTATACGCAGACTACTTCCTCTGGCTCGTCCGCGACCTGCGCCGAGCCCCAGAATTGCTATACGCAGACCACTTCCTCTGGCTCGCCCGCGACCTGCGCCGAGCCCCAGAATTGCTATACGCAGACCACTTTCTCTGGCTCGCCCGCGACCTGCGCCGAGCCCCAGAATTGCTATACGCAGACCACTTCCTCTGGCTCGCCCGCGACCTGCGCCGAGCCCCAGAATTGCTATACGCAGACCACTTCCTCTGGCTCGCCCGCGACCTGCGCCGAGCCCCAGAATTGCTATACGCAGACCACTTCCTCTGGCTCGCCCGCGACCTGCGCCGAGCCCCAGAATTACTATCTGCACCCCCAACCCGATTGGTTCGCTCGCTGCCAAATTGCACCCCCAAACTGTCTATTTGCACCCTCGACCTCGGAGTTTACCCGGCGAACATCAGGGTTGTACACAATCCCCGCTCTTCGCGAGGTTGTCCTAAGCTCGCGAAGAACCATCCAACCCTTGGTGTTCGCCGACTATGCTGACGTGGCAGGAATCTTTGGTGGGTCCCACGATGAAACTATAAATACCGCCCCGCTTAGCCCTTGGTTGAGGCACTTTTCTCTCTCTCTTTCTCTCGCCAGGATCATTTCGAGCTTAAAAAATGTCTTCCAAACCAAGTGCTTTCGCTCGCCTGAATGCGGCTAGGGAGGCCGGGTTGGCCAAGAAGGCCGAGACCTCTCCCTGGATGTTCGCACCGCCAGTTCCCCGCTCTCCTCCATCCAAGAAGGCCAAGACGGTCAGGAGGTCGCTCGACGAGGACCGATCAGCTCCTTCGCCTACGCCCCCGCCGCCGAATATGGTGCTCGCACAACAGGTAATCCGGTCCTCCCGTTTCCATGTTGAGTTCCAGTCTAATCTGCACCTCTAGTTCGCAGAATCCCCCCGAAGAAAGTATGGCTAACCTTACCTTAACTTCCTCTCGCGGGCACTCCCCGGAGAAGTTAAACGTGCCCGATACGGGAGCGGGAATCTCGGCCTCGCAACGGCCATCCTCGCGACCCGGTAAGTGAATTCGTTTTCTCTTATTACTTTACAGGACCTTCTCTCGCGATGTTGACATCCTTACTCATGCAGCGACCCCGGCGCGGAGCCCTAGAAAGAAGACCCCTACTCCGGCGAATTCGCCCGCTAAAGGCAAGGCGACCGTGGATACCCCTAGCTTCGGGGTAGTGGGTCGGCGGAGTCCGGGCGGCTCGCTGCGAGAGACCGTCCCGGTCGTGAAGGTCGGGCACGCGCCCGGTTTAGGGAAACCCCACGTCTGCGGGTTTCGCGAGAACTTCAAAGGCTGGCCTAGCACCTCTCGCCATCAACCACGCGAGCCCTCGACCTCGCCAGGTCAGTAGATCGGTGGGTTATTTCTCTTGCGTCCCTTTGCGATCTGACTAAGCCTTTCCTTTCTCAGAAGTGTCTGAAGATGCCCATATGTCTCCACCCGGGAGAGAGGAGATGTCGCCGCTTCCCTCGCCGAGCGAGATGGACGACTTCTTGGGTGACCCCAACGACCCTACACAGATGAAAAGGCGGGTGTCGGAGGTGCTTCAGAAACTTACGATGATGACGCGCACGTTGGAGGAGCGCTATGAGGCGGACCGCGTCGCATATGACGACAGGTTCGAGGCCATGGAGGAGGCGAACAAGAATTTCCTTGCGGAGGCGAGATCGCTGCCTCGCGCAGGTGCTACCTCGCCTGATACGCACATCTCGCGCGCTGAGGATCAGGCTCACTTAATACTGCGCGAGATGAAGGCTCTCTGCGACTACCACCATCCGCGGAAGCCTCCGCACGGGGGGAGGCGAGGTCGCGGTCGCTGGTGGTGGGAGCGCTACTGAGCTGCACTCCTCGCCACGAGCCCGTCGACATCCTCCTCTCGCACTCGCACTCTCTCTTTTTTTTCTTTTTGTTGGTCCCGCATTGCTTCGTTTCTGAACATTTGTTGTTTATGACAGTATCTACGAGTCCTTGCTGACTCGCTTATTATGTTCTATCTTTCTGTTCGCATCTGTCGTGTTATTATATTTTCCTTTACCCTTCGCCATTTGTCCCTCTGGGACGCGCTGTGAAATGTGTCATGCTTGTGTTAGGAAACGCCCTCATTACGGTTTTGCGAGCCACTAGATGAGGCATAGTGGCGAACTGGGGCTCGCGAATCCTGTGGCTTGTTGAACACGATACCGCTTCCTTCGGCTATCTGCACCCCCGACGCTTCGAAACCCGCGCCCCTTCGGTTTTTCTATAAATAGCCGTGAGATTCTATTTTCAACCACCGCATTTACTCTCTCAGCCCTTTCGCTTCTCCCGATTTTCCAGTTCTCACCAAATCCGTTTTCGCGTTCGCTGCGATTTCCAGAATGGTGGCTGAATTGGAAGGTGAAGGGCGAGCCCGCTGCGCCGCGATGTTCAAGGAGCACGACTTCTACTGTTCGAACATAACTCCGGAGGAGTACAAGCATTCTGTGGATCGCTTCCTTCCTGAGGGTTATACCGCTCGCTGTCCGAGCGACCGAACTACCCTGACGGAGACCGAGGCGGATGAGCTCGCGATCCCCATTGCTCATTTCGAGAATGGGTTGCGACTTCCGCTGTGGCCGGAGGTTCGCCAGGTACCCTTCTTAAACCTTCTTGCTACGTGTCGTTCGCTCTCGCGAGTTCTTCGCTCTCGCGAGTTCCTATTAAACCCTATTGCCATCTGCAGGTGCTCAGATATTATGGGGTGCTGTTGAGCCAGCTTACCCCGAACGCGATCGCGGATGTGGTCGGGTTCGCGTGCTATATGCGGGAAGAGCGGATAGAGTTCAGCCTCTCCGTCTTCCGCAAAGTTTTCTCTTTCCGTGCCTACAGAGACGGAACGGCTTACTTCGCGAGCCAGCACGTCACCATCCTCGAGACGGTGAATAAAAGCCACTATTGGACCCAGAAGTTTCTTCTGGTTAAGGGGCCTTTCGGCAACCTTCACTATACCCCCCTTTCGCGAGACGAAAGCACCTACCGGCCCCCGGGCTCGCTTGGCGGAGGCGACCTCAAGCTCTTCCAGTATCTTGCTGGAAAGAACTTCGAAGTCATCCACCTCAGGCGCCACGTCGACACCCTGCTCGCGGTCCCGCCGGGAGAAGGTTTGGCTCGCCTCCGCTTCATTTTCAAAAGCCTTTTCACTTGATTTATTCTGACACCTTTTCTCTCAGGCGAACGCGATGTTCCCGTACCCCCCCCCCCCCCCCCAACGCGCAGGGTACCCTTCTGACCGCGGATTCCCTGGTTACCGTGGCGGCGGTGGCGTTCCGCGACATCCCCTCCTCTGGATCTACTAAGAAGCGAAAAACCGGCGCGAGCTCGTCCGACCTGGGGGGATCCTCCAAAAAGGCCAAGGGGAAAGCCCTCGGCACCATTGTGGAGGATGTGGTCGTCGTTGGCGAGTCCGACGAGTCGCCTCCCTTCGCGGTGAAGCAGGAGAATCCTCCGGCGGACCAGGAAGACTTCCCGCCGAACCCAGAGGCCGCGAGCTCTTCGGGGCCTCCTCTGCCCAAGGGCCACAAAAACTTCCTTCAGGGGGAGAGGGTCTCGGAACTTCTCGGCGAGCCCCTGGTCGCCTGGGACCCCGCGAACAACCGAGTCTCCTACTCTACCCTCCATCCTACCTGGGTGGAGCTTGGGAAAGCGGGGGAGGAGGCGTTCGCTATGGGGTTCGGCATTCTATGGTCGCGAGGACGCCGCGGCTTTCAAAGGCATGGGGACAAGACCGCTGGCCTACGAGACCATGCGGGCCCAATTCCGCTCCGCCGAGCTCGCCCACATGACGAGCCGCCGATGCCTGCAAACGGAGCGCGACCTCCGTGCATACAGGGAGGAATTGCGGAACGCCCGCGATCAGATTACGAAACTTGAAGACAAAGAGGAGCTATCCGCGAGCCTCCTTGCGGGGACCCAAGGCAAGATGGTAAGCTTCCTCGCAATCCCCTACTTCTTGTCGCTCGCCCAGTTTGATGCTCATCTCGCTCATCCCTTGAACCTTTCAGGATGCTGACACCGCGACTGCGCTCTTGGCTCGCAACAAAGAGCTGGAGTCGGAAGTTAAAGCGCTCAAGGACCTGGAGCTGGAAAACAGATTGTTGAAGGCTCAGGTGGAAGAGTTGACTCGAGCCGTGCTGCCTCCATCCCCTGGGCGAACCCGACCTGTTCAGAGAACTCGCGAGAGCGAGGACCATAGACGGCGAGATGCACAGGAAGGCTTCTCGCGCAAAGGCGGCGAGAAGCCTTCGGAGTGAATACCTCCTCCAGGCTCTTTTATTTCATTTTTGATTATAGACAATTCTTTTTTGAGCTGGCGATATCGCCGCTGTGTAACAGGAATATATCATGGGATGGGTGGATTTTGCAAATTTCTTTCTCACCTCGGCTTATAATCTTATGTTTCATACTTTGTTAACTCTGCGAATCAACTGAATTTTATGGACGCACTCGCGAATCTGGGCTCGCCGGCCGAGGCCCTGTAGCTCGCGAGCCAGGGGTTCGCCTGGCCTGGCATTCCCTTATGCCAGCCACCTCGAACCAGAATCATTAGTCCCACTACCCCCAGGCTCGCGAACCTGGTCTCGCCGGCTCCCAATGCCGACTAGGCACCCTAGGCTCCTTCAGACTTGCCCTTTATTACCTTGTCAACCAACTCTTTCCTTTAAGTACTTACCAACTTATAACCTTAGGCTTCCCCAGCCTTAACCTCGTTACTTTGTCAGACAAATTTTACCCACTCCGACCCCTACCAATTTGCTCACCTGGACCATGCAGGCCTTAGTACATACCGCCATCTTGTTATTTCCCAATATAACCTTATAAGCCTCTCTAGGGGTCAACCAGAAAACCATCATAAACAACCTTGCCAGCCTCTCCAGAGATCAACCTGACCCCCCGTCTAGATGAGAGCCCGGGAACGGAATCGATCTGGGGCACTCCAGCACCAACATATCCAACCTTGCCAGCCTCTCCAGAGATCAACCTGACCCCCCGTCTAGATGAGAGCCCGGGAACGGAATCGATCTGGGGCACTCCAGCACCAACATATCCAACCTTGCCAGCCTCTCCAGAGATCAACCTGACCCCCCGTCTAGATGAGAGCCCGGGAACGGAATCGATCTGGGGCACTCCAGCACCAACATATCCAACCTTGCCAGCCTCTCCAGAGATCAACCTGACCCCCCGTCTAGATGAGAGCCCGGGAACGGAATCGATCTGGGGCACTCCAGCACCAACATATCCAACCTTGCCAGCCTCTCCAGAGATCAACCTGACCCCCCGTCTAGATGAGAGCCCAGGAACGGAATCGATCTGGGGCACTCCAGCACCAACATATCCAACCTTGCCAGCCTCTCCAGAGATCAACCTGACCCCCCCGTCTAGATGAGTGCCCGGGAACGGAATCGATCTGGGGCACTCCAGCACCAACATATCCAACCTTGCCAGCCTCTCCAGAGATCAACCTGACCCCCCGTCTAGATGAGAGCTCGGGAACGGAATTGATCTGGGGCACTCCAGCACCAACATATCCAACCTTGCCAGCCTCTCCAGAGATCAACCTGACCCCCCGTCTAGATGAGAGCCCGGGAACGGAATCGATCTGGGGCACTCCAGCACCAACATTTCCAACCTTGCCAGCCTCTCCAGAGATCAACCTGACCCCCCGTCTAGATGAGAGCCCGGGAACGGAATCGATCTGGGGCACTCCAGCACCAACATATCCAACCTTGCCAGCCTCTCCAGAGATCAACCTGACCCCCCGTCTAGATGAGAGCCCGGGAACGGAATCGATCTGGGGCACTCCAGCACCAACATTTCCAACCTTGCCAGCCTCTCCAGAGATCAACCTGACCCCCCGTCTAGATGAGAGCCCGGGAACGGAATCGATCTGGGGCACTCCAGCACCAACATAAAACAATCTCCGCCAGTCAACCAACATGTGAATCATAGCAACCAATGAATGTAATAATTTCATAAAGAAGAAGGAACTTTCAGGGATAGAACCTTTTCAAATCGTCCCCACTCCTAGCACGGCCGAGAGACACCCCCTCCACATTCTGGAGGTGATACCCCCCGGACCTGAGTACCTCACTTACAATATATGGCCCTTCCCAGTTAGGTTGAAGCTTACCTAGAGTGGCTCCTCTTCCTGCCGCATCTACCTTTTTCAATACCAAGTCACCTTTCTCAAACTGCTTCACCCTGACGTGGTGATCGAAATACTTGGCCATTCTTCTCTTGGTTTCCTCTTGTCGAATAGCCGCTAGGTCGCGAAGCTCCTCGACCAGGTCTAGGGACAACCGTTGCTCTGCTCCGTTCTCCATCAACCATTCTCCATCTCCTTCACCTGCATCAATCACCCTGGGAGTTTTCACTTCGAATTCTACCTGGGATCACTGCTTCGGAGCCATGGGAGAGCTTGAAGGGAGTCTCTCCCGTGGCCGTATTCGGGGTGGTTCTCAGGGCCCATAGGACCGAGGGCAGTTGCTCTGCCCAGTTCCCTCGGAGGTTTTCCACTTTCTTCTTTAGCAAGTTGACAATAATCTTGTTAGCCGCTTCCACCTGACCGTTACTCCTTGGGTGGTGGACCGGCGCGAACCTGAGGTCAATGCCGAGCTGAGTACAAAAATTGACGAATTCTTCACTAGCAAACTGCGGCCCATTATCCGTTACTATGGCGAGTGGGAGCCCATGTTTGCAAATAATTTCCCCCCACACAAAATTTCTCACTACTTGGGAGGTTACCTTCGCTAGCGCCTTTACTTCTATCCACTTGGAGAAATAGTCAATCATTACCAGTAGGAATCTCCGCTGGCCACTAGCTTGGGGGAAGGGACCTACCAGGTCCAAACCCCATATAGCGAAGGGCCATGGGGCCGTGATGGTCCTGAGCCTCTGAGCTGGGAGGAGTTGAAGCGGAGCGTACAGCTGGCACTTCGAACACTTCTTTGCGAACTCCGCCGCATCCTTGCTGAGAGTAGGCCAAAAGTACCCTTGCCTCAACACCCTCCCCTCCAAGGTTCGGCTTCCGGAGTGACTGCCACATTCCCCTGAATGGATCTCTTCTAGGACCCTGGGGACTTCCTCCTCGGATACACATCGGGCGAGGAGTCCTGAGAGCGTCTTCCTGTATAGTCCTCCTGCATGCAAGGAGTAATAAGCCGATTTATACCTGAAGCGACGCTGATCCCCTTCCCCTTCGGGGAACTTCCCTGAGGACAGGTAGACGATGAAGGGGTCCATCCACGACGCCCGCTGATCCACTTCCATCAGCTCCCCTTCTTCGATAGAGGGTCGAAGAGTTCCGAGACCGTCCCTCCTGCCCGCGGACCAAACTTGGCCAGGAGGTCGGCGCGTGCATTCTCCTCCCTCGGAACATTCCTAATGGAAAAGGCTCGGAACTGCCCGATGACCCCTCTGACCTTCTCCAGGTACCGCAGGAGGGTGGAGTCCTTTGCCTCATACTCTCCCTTGATCTGGCATGCCACAATCATGGAGTCTGTTGAGACCTCCACGTCTTGTATTCCCAGTTCTCTAGCTAGCCGAAGGCCAGCTATGACCGCTTCATATTCGGCCTGGTTATTGGTGATTGGGAAGTGGATGTTCAAAGCTTGCTCGATTCTTGTTCCTTGGGGGCTCATCAGGATAATTCCACCCCCGCAGGAGTGCATTCCCTGATGCCCCATCAACCAATATCTTCCACGCGACCGGGGGGGGGGGGGGGGGGGTGGTTCATGCTCCCCCACCTCTGTCGTGTAGTCTACCATGAAATCTGCCACTGCTTGCGCTTTGATCGAGACCCTGGGCACAAAAGATATGTTGAATTCGCTTAGCTCCACGGACCACTTCGCCAGCCTTCCCGAGTGTTCAACACCCTCTAAGACCTTTCGGAGAGGGTGATCCGTCACTGCTTGAATTGAATGTGCCTGGAAGTAAGGCCGAAGCCTCCGGGCTGATACTACCAAAGCAAACGCTAACTTCTCCAAGATGGGATATCGGAGCTCTGCCTTCCTTAATACTCGGCTGACGTAATAGATGGGGATTTGTCTCCTCCCTTCTTCTCGAATCAGGACGGAGCTTACCGCTTCGGCGCCTACTCCTAGGTAGAGGAACTAGATCTTCCCCCATCCTCGGTCCCTGAAGTAGAGGGGTCTGAGTGAGCTGCCTCTTCAAAGCTTGGAAAGCCTCTTCGCACTCCGGGCCCCACTCGAACTTCTTATTTCCCCGCAGCACCTTGAAGAAAGGTGCACATTTCTCTCCTGCCTTGGATAGAAATCTGCTGAGTCCGGCCAGCTTGCCTGTCAGGCTCTGGATCTCTTTCGCACTCCTCGGCGATCCTAACTCCATGATAGCCTTTACCTTGTCTGGATTAGGTTCCACCCCTGCCAGGGTGAGTAGATGACCCAAGAATTTTCCACGGCCGACCCCGAAGACGCACTTCAAAGGGTTGAGCCTCATTTTGTATCTCCGTAAGGTCTTGAAGGTTTCTTCCAGGTCTCGGACATGAGAACTGAGGTCTTGACTTTTTATTATGAGATCATCGACGTACACCTCCAAGTTCCTTCCCTTCTGGTCCCGGAAGACCCTATCCATCATCCGCTGGTAGGTGGCTCCGGCGTTCTTGAGCCCGAAGGGCATCATTTTGTAACTGTAGCATCCGTACCCGGTGATGAAAGAAACATCCTTGATGTCTGGGGGATGTATGCGGATCTGATGATAACCTGAAAACGCATCTAAAAAAGACATCATAGGAAAACCGACGGCTGAATCAACCAGCGCGTCGATCCGAGGCAAAGGGTAACAATCCTTGGGGCATGATTTATTAAGCAGAGAAAAATCAATACACATGCGCCACTTACCTCCCCCTTTCTTTACCATTACCACATTGGAGACCCAGCCTGGATACTGGATCTCCGACACAAATCCCGCCTCTAGGAGCTTACCCACCTCTTCGCGGATGGGCTCTTCCATCTTTCCCGCCACGGGCCTCCTTCTTTGACGGATGGGGCGGGTGCCAGGTTCGATGTTGAGACGATGGCATGCCACGTCCGCATCAATCCCGGGCATCTCCGCGGCGCTCCAAGCGAAGACGTCTATATTCTCCTGAACGCAAGCGAGGATCTCTGCCTGCTCCTTTGGGCCGAGCTCTCCGCTGACACGGACTTTCTCTACCACCCCCGACCGGGTGGTGACTTCCAGTTCCACGACCTCGTCCACGGCCTCCAGCCGGGACTGCTCCTCCCAAGCCTTCTCTCCTCCACCCTTGGCAAGCGCTTGGGCTTCTTCTTCCTCCTCCTCCTCCACCATCATTACTTCCTCTGCCCCTCCTCTCGGGGCCTCCTCCTCATCTCCTCCTGCTCCTTCCTCCGCCCGGGGTCCTACGGCAACCCCCTCCTGGGCATGAACTTCTCTCTCCTTCTCCTCTTCCCTCTCCTCCGCCTTCTCAGACTCTTCTGCCTTCCCCTCCGGGGTCTCCTCTTCCTTCCCTTCCTCACCCACTTTCTCCATACTTCCGGCCTCGGCCGCTCCCTCCATCACCTGATCCAGCTTCTTCGCTTCTTCCATCCACGAGATGGTGTTGACAGCCGTCACATAGCACTGTCTCGCCACCTTGGGGTCTCCTCTCACCCGAATCTGGACTCCCCCCAGATTGAACTTAAGGCACTGATGGAAAGTAGACGGGACGCAGCGGAAGGAGCTGATGAGCGGCCATCCGAAAATAGCGTTGTAGATGCTCGGGGCGTCCACTATGACGAAGCGGCAGTTCCGAGACTGCCCGCCTAGGACCACGTGTAGCCCCACCCCTCCTTCTACCTCCTTCCTCTCCCCGGAGAACCCAAACAGAGGGCCGTCCGAGTCCAGCACCCTCTTGCTCTCCACCTTCATCTCGTCAAATGCCTTTTTGAAGATGACATTGACGGAGCTACCATTGTCAACGAGGACTCTGGACACCGCTGAAATTCTCGATGGCGGTCTGAATGACCAGCGCATAGCAAAAAGGGTCCTCGTGACCTGGCATGTCTTTCTGGGAGAACATGATCTTTTCGGCCGGGGGTGGAGCGGTGGATGTGGAAGCTACGCTCCTTCGGTAGATGGTATGGAGGCTAGCCTTGCGGGTTGCCTCCAACCCTACCCCCCCATGGATCACCCCGATCCCTCCTCGACTTCCCACGTCGGCTCTATCCTCACACCTTTCTTCATCTTCCTCCCGAGGTTCGACCTCCACGATTCTCACCGGAGGCTGCTGTCCGCGGCGCGGGCGCTCTGCCCCTCTTCACCTCCAGGAACTCCGGGCAGGTGTCTGTTGCATGTCCTTCCTCATCATGGAAAAGACAATAGGGCAACGCGACTTCTCCTGCCCCGGCTTCCTCCCCCCTGTTCCTCCTTCTTCTGGCTGCTGCTGCTGCTGCTTCTGCTTCTCTCCTTCCTCTTCCTCTTCCTCGGCCGATCGCCATGGCCTGCTGAGGTGGAGGAGGCATCTGCATCGGGCCCTGCCTCCACCACAACTGCTGAGGTCTTCCCTGACCCCCGAAGTGGTTACCCCTCCCCGGAGCATAACCCTTTCCTTGCCCTTGCACTCCCCCACCATGCGGCCTCCATCCCCCTTCTGGGGCCCTAGGTTCTTCCCTTCTCCTGGCGTCCTGCTGCCTGACCTCCGGCTCACTGAGCTTCTCGAGCCTCCTAGTGAGCTCTGGGTTGGCCTCTTCGCTTGCTACCTCCTCCGCCACCCTCTCCATCAGCTCTTCATAGGAGACAGGGGCCCTCCTCTTTAGCGCCATCTTGAAAAAGCTTTCCTTTAGCCGGATCGTGAAGGCGAGCTGAAGTGCGAACCCTGGCACTTCCTGCGTCAGCAACACCTCCTCTTGGAACCGATCTGCGTACCGAGCCAACGACTCCTTCGGCTCCTGCTTCACTTTGAAAAGAGAATCGACATCTTTCTTTCTCTTCTTGGATGTTGATAATCTTAACAAGAAGCTTCGACGCAGGTCGTCGAAAGCATATATCGAACCTACAGGGAGCTGGTGGAACCAGTCTCTAGCCTTTTCCTTGAGAGTGACGGCGAAGAGCCTGACACTTAAAAGCGTCAGACATCGGCCTGATGGAGACCGAGTCTTCGAAAGATTGCAGATGTTGGACTGGGTCATCCCTACCGTGGTAGTATACCCTGTCCCACTCCCCGAACCCCGCTGGGACTGGGTGCGGACAACACCAACTCGCAGAAGGGGCTTCCCCCTACCGTCTTCCTGTCCGGCTCTGCTCGCCCCCCAAGCTCCCCTGTCAAACTTGAGCTCGCGGGGACAACATTGGCGAGGGCTGCGCTCGCCCGCACCACCCCTACTGTCACAGTGTTCTCCTGACGCGCACTTGCCTGCTCCGCGCTCGCATGCGCCGCGCTGGCCTGTACCGCGCTCGCCGGAGCCGCACTCGCTGGAGTGGCGAACAACACTCGCCCCTCCAGGTCTTGTCCTGATCCCACGGCCACTTCTTTTCCAACCCTCCCCCCTGGGGCGTTCTCGCCGATCGCTGCCGGAGGAGGGGTCACCTGGGGTACCGGGGTCGCGATCTCGCTTCGCAATGCCTGCGACCGCGAACCCTAAAGTGTCGAGCATCTCCCTTCTGAAATCTGTGAGCATCCTTGTCATCACCTCCTGTCTCCCTTCTGAAATCTGTGAGCATCCTTGTCATCACCTCCTGGGGGGTTTCTCCCAACCCCTCGCCCTGATCTTCCTCTCCCGCCATAACCTTCCCCGGAACAGTTCTTGGACCAGCTACGCTCCACGCTCACCGCACCAAGATGTTGAAACCGATTTCTCGGTTCCTAAGGAGCTCGGGTCCCCCAACTAAGGCTGAGGGGCAGCTAGCCCTTACTTGTCCCTCGGAAAGAGAGGGCTGAAGATTCGGAACAGTAGACTAAGACCTTAGTCTCGGCAAGGAGGTCCCTCCACTAACCCGGAAGATCGTTGAGCGCTTCCCCTCCCAAGCCAAAGCCAAGACTCGGGCACCTTGGAGAGCTAGAGAGCCAACCAAGAAGACCTAGGGAGAGAGAGGGCTCAAGGATTCTGAACCGGAATGCTCTCCCAAGGTGCCCTTTAGGTCTATTTATAGATTTCAGTTTTGTGGTCTGCCAATAGCCAAATTCCGTTGTACGTTTTTACTATCCGCACCCCAGTTTGGTCTGCCAACAGCCAAATCCCGCTGTTCTGAGGGGCTATTTGCAGACCACCGGGGGTATTTTGGTAAAAGACCATTTCCGGAGCCGGCGACCCTGGTGACTTCAGGTTTGGTTCAGCGAGCACCGGGCTCGCCAGATATAGCTGAATACTCCCCAAGCCCTTCGGCCTGCCCACCGATCGGGTACAGCTCAACCGGCGCTATCCGTGCATCGTTTATTTGGACTCGCCCGCTTCATGGGCGCGAGCCCCGGAATTGCTATCCGTAGACCACTTCCTCTGGCTCGCCCGCTTTCTGAGCGCGAGCCCCCAGAATTGCTATACGCAGACCACTTCCTCTGGCTCGCCCGCGACCTGCGCCGAGCCCCAGAATTGCTATACGCAGACCACTTCCTCTGGCTCGCCCGCGACCTGCGCCGAGCCCCAGAATTGCTATACGCAGACCACTTCCTCTGGCTCGCCCGCGACCTGCGCCGAGCCCCAGAATTGCTATACGCCGACCACTTCCTCTGGCTCGCCCGCTACCTGCGCCGAGCCCCAGAATTGCTATACGCAGACCACTTCCTCTGGCTCGCCCGCGACCTGCGCCGAGCCCCAGAATTGCTATACGCAGACCACTTCCTCTGGCTCGCCCGCGACCTGCGCCGAGCCCCAGAATTACTATCTGCACCCCAACCCGATTGGTTCGCTCGCTGCCAAATTGCACCCCCAAACTGTCTATTTGCACCCCCGACCTCGGAGTTTACCCGGCGAACATCAGGGTTGTACAGGGTTGTTGTGGCATCAATACCTAACAATCTCCCCCTATTTGAAGAAGTCAGAACCCTCTATACTAAGATGAATTGCATACAAAAGAATTATAAGCACAAGCATAAAATGTCATAACTTGAGAGAATTTAGAGCATATCACATATAAAAGAGTTTTTAAGGGTTTCAACGAGTAAACAAAAAAAAAATCTTAAGGAAATTTGGCCTTTTCTTCCCCGCTCTTCTTCAGCTGCCTGTCAAAGTAAGTGTTAGGCTTTGGATAGTACTTTGGAGGAGGAGGAGGAGCACTTGGATTGTTGAAACCATGTTCTCTGAAATGAATTTTCCTTTTCAACCTGGATGCCTTCAATTTGTTCGATTTCTTCTTGAGGATAATACTTCTGAGGTTCTTCATTTGAGATTTCTATGAAATTATAAGTGTCCAGAATTAGGCCTTTAGAGATTGGACTCCAGCTTTCGCCATGGTGCTTTCTTTCTTCACCAGGCTCTCTGAATACTATACCGGTTCCTTGTCTTTCTCTTAACGCAATATTAGATCTTCTTTCTTTTCTGGGCTTTTGCGTCTTGACAGCACGCTTCGAGGATTCTGCTACCTCCTCCTAATCTGGCCACAGAGAGGAATAAGATGTGGGAGGGACATAAGGTTGTGCTTCCTCATATACTTGCTCAGAGAAACCTTGATCTAA
Organism: Dactylorhiza incarnata; assembly: GCA_033032865.1. Taxonomy (NCBI): domain Eukaryota; kingdom Viridiplantae; phylum Streptophyta; class Magnoliopsida; order Asparagales; family Orchidaceae; genus Dactylorhiza; species Dactylorhiza incarnata. Next base: position 88,318 of record JAWHQI010000430.1, on the reverse strand, counting down.
AGGAACTTGATCAGCAACAAAGGAGCTTGGCATTCTTCCTGCCAACATATCATAGAGCCAGCTGGCATTCTGAGATAGATAACTGTTGCTTTCTTGAAACCTGCTTGCTAGCTCATTGTGCAATTCATCAAATCTTTCTTGAACCTTTTCCTCCCCCTTTCTGACTGCTTCATTTAGGGTTTGGAGGGTCTCATCTTGGAACTTTCGTAAGTCTGAGAGAATGAGATACATATTGCTACTCTCTGCTTGGAACAGCATATCCTGGCCACGATCAACCTTACTAGCTTGCTCATACAACGAGGACATTCCTTGAGCGGAAAAATTCATTGCAGCAGCTGCCGCATCGAACTTCTCGTCTATATCCTTACGAAGAAGCCCCAATTTATGATCTATAGTAGCAAGAGAATTATTAACATCCTTTTCCACTGAAGAGATTTTACTGTACACTTGCTTGAGAGAGAACTCGATATGCTCTGCCTGAATCCTGAGCAGAGCTTCCATAGACTTCAGCAAAGTATCTGGAGAGAAAACTGCAGGAGCAGATCTTGGAGGGGAAGCCCTGAAGTTCTTACCAAGAGAGGTAGAGATAAACGAATCATCTTGAGCAGGAGAGAGATGAGCCACCTCAGGAAGTAGGGGCTGAAGAGGTTCATCCTGAACACTTGGAGAGGGTCTTACAACTGTCTTGCTTACCTCCCCCTCAGAACTTGCAACAACTTCTGTATGAACAGACTCCGCTGTCTTCGGTTCACTGCCACCTCTAACTTCATGGTCACTGGGTACATTATCACAACTTAGAGCAGGATCACTTACTAGCACTTCAGTCTTTGATCTGGTACTTGACTTCTGATGATCACTTGGAGGAGAATGTACCGGGGAAGGGGGATGATGAGAATGTTGACCTTCTTCATGAACTGATTCCTTAGCTTTCTTAACCTTCTTCTGCTTCTTCTTCTTTGGGAGGGGATCATGATCTTCTTCCAAAGCAACTGCAGCAGGTCTCTTCAGGCCAGGTCGAACAATTTTCTTGTCCCACCTTTGAAAAATAGAAGAATCAATCTTCTTCATTGGATGGATAGCAGAACCCAGAGCCATATCAAACAATTCACTGTCTAGCTGATTCATATAGAGAGAGATGATCCGGCCAAAATTTGGAGACTTTAGACTGGCTTTAATCCTCTCAAACAGAATCGTTCCCCAATCAACTTTTGTCCTGCAAACTATTCCAGCCACCAATTTGAACATTTCATTGGATAGGTAGTCATGAGATCCTACCTTGCAGAGCAGAACCTTTCCCAGAATATCGGAGAGCAATTTTCCTTCTTCATTCATATTCTTCCTTCTGATGTAAGTAGTGTCCTTGGGTAGACCGCAAAACAATAAGGCTTTTCTGTGATGCTCTTTAAACAGACAATCTTCCTTGTCAATTACTGGAAACTTCAAATATTTAGAAATGCGAGACGGCTTCATCTTAACAATGTTGCCTTTGACAGAAGATTTGATGATCGTCCCAGAACGGTGAACTGAAGCATTTTTGAAGAACTCAATGACTTCCTTCTCAAGAACTCTACAGGGATGCTCGAGAATGAACGATAGCCCGGCCTCTTCCAAACATATAATGACGTTACGAAACTCATCTGCTGCAGAGGCAAAACCCGCACGAACCAACTCCCCTCCAGTTCCGAGATTACTTTGGCGAGACATTGAAGCCCTTTGAACGCGATAGAGACGACGGCGAGAGGAGAGGAACTATCGAGCACAGGCGGCGAGAAGATTTCGTGCACAGGAGGCGTGAAGAGAGAAGACGAATCGACGACGTTCGGATACCACGCGAGACCCTTAAACCCTCTTTTATATGCAGTTAGAAATTGAAGGGAAAGAGGCGCGTACCTGACGGGAAATGAAATCGACTCTTCAAATCCAATAAAAGAAATAGATATAATTTTTAAGTCCGAATGCGTCGACCAGGATGTGCACGACGAAAAGATATTTAGCTCGACGAAAATTTTGAGCTTGACGAAACGTATTGAGCTCGACGAAAAGTTTGAGCTCGACGAAAAGTTTCTGAAGCTGTCGAAAATTTATGAGCTAAACGAAAACTTCTGAACTTGACGAAATTTTTTGAATCCTCTGTATTTAACTTATGAATCCTTGTTCAGCATACCGAGCTCCATTTTAAAGAAATTGAACTTGGTCTCATCAAGAGGCTTCGTGAAAATATCAGCAATTTGCTTATCTGTTGGGACATAGCTGAGGTTTATGTCCTTGTTCACCACATGCTCCCGGATGAAGTGATAGCGTATCTCTATATGCTTTGTCCGGCTGTGGGAGACAGGATTGTTTGCAATTGCTATGGCACTTGAGGAGTCACAAAACATGGGGATTTCCCTCAGCTTCAAGTTATAGTCTTCTAGCTGATTCCTGATCCAGAGAAGTTGTGCACAACAACTACCTGCGGAGATATACTCCGATTCGGCAGTTGATATTGCTACACAATTCTGTTTCTTACTACTCCAAGAGACAAGCCTTTTTCCAAGAAATTGGCATGTTCCCGAAGTGCTTTTCCTGTCATCTTTGCTACCTGCGAAATCAGCATCTGAAAAACCTGTTAGCTCAAAGTCATTACTTCTTGGGTACCATAAGCCAAGATTTGGTGTGCCTTTAAGGTATCTCAAAATCCTCTTTGCAGCTGAGTAGTGAGATTCCTTAGTGTTCACCTGAAATCTAGCACAAACACATGTTGAGAACATTATGTCTGGTCTACTTGCAGTAAGATAGAGCAAGGATCCAATTATGCTTCTAAACTTGGTTTCATCAAAAGGTTTCCCTTTCTCATCCTTGTCTAGAGACATTGCTGAACCCATTGGAGTCCTCATAGAGGTTGCGTTCTCCATTCCGAATTTCTTAATTAACTCTTTGGTAAACTTTGTCTGAGAGATGAAAATTCCATCCTCAGATTGCTTTACCTGAAGTCCTAAGAAATACTTCAGCTCTCCCATACTACTCATTTCAAATTTCCCTTGCATCAAGTTAGAAAACTTTTTGCATAGGCTATCATCGGTAGATCCAAAAATGATGTCGTCGACATAGATTTGCACTAGCAAAATCTTGCCTTTTACTTCCCTAAGAAATAATGTCTTATCTATCTTTCCTCTTGTGAACTTATTCTCAAGAAGAAAGCTAGAGAGCGTCTCATATCAGGCTCGGGGAGCTTGTTTGAGACCATATAAAGCTTTATGTAGGACATATACATAATCAGGGAGAGAGGAGTCAACAAAACCTGGGGGTTGTTCTACGTATACTTCTTCCTTTATGTCACCATTAAGAAAAGCTGACTTCACGTCCATTTGATAGACCTTAAATCCTTTGTGAGCAGCATACGCTAGAAACAACCTGATCGCTTCAAGCCTTGCTACGGGAGCAAAAGTTTGATCGAAGTCGATCCCTTCTTCTTGTCTGTACCCTTGAGCAACAAGTCTGGCCTTGCTCTTGATGATCTCACCATCTTCGTCCAACTTATTTCTGAATACCCATTTTGTTCCAATGACATTCTGTCCTTTGGGTCTGGGTACAAGTGTCCATACTTTGCATCTTTTAAATTGATTGAGTTCTTCTTGCATTGCGATGATCCATGAAGCATCGTTCTTTGCTTCATCGAATTTCTTCGGCTCAACCTGTGACAGAAAACTTAAATGCAAAACTTCATTAGTTGTACCTCTTCTTGTTCTAACACCAACATGGGTATCTCCAATAATTTGCTCTGCAAGATGGTCCCTTAAATGTCGGATCACTCCAGCATTTGGAAGACCATGAGGTTCCTGCACTTCAGGAACATCTTCATCTTCTTGAGGTTCATCTTCCTCACAGGCAGATGGAAGATTTACTTCAATAGACTTTGGAGCATCTTCCTTTACAGCTTCTTCTAAGTTTATTTCCTTGAACCTTGCGCCTGCATCTTCAACAAAAACACTAGAAGAGCTGCTTTGAAGCATACTCGTCTCATCAAATATAACATTGTAAGTTTCTTCTACAACCAGGGTTTTCTTGTTGAAAATCCTATATGTCTTACTATGGCGACTATATCCTACGAAAATACCTTCAAAACATTTTTCACTAAACTTAGTTTTGTAATATTTCCCGTTATTAAGTACGAAGCACTTACTGCCAAAAATTCTAAAATAAGACAAGGTTGGTTTCTTGCCTTTCAGAAGTTCTTAAGGAGTCTTATGATGATTCTTGTTGATTAGAGCTCTGTTTTGCACGTGGCAGGCAGTGTTGATCCCTTCGGGCCAGAAGTACTCTGGTAAAGAAGAGTCACTCAACATTGTTCTGCATGCCTCTATGAGTCTTCTATTCTTTCTCTCGGCTACTCCATTTTGTTGTGGAGTACGAGGAGAGGAAAACTCATGAAAGATACATAGGCTTTCACAAAATTCGGTCATAGCCCCAGACTTGAATTCTGTACCATGGTCACTTCTGATTTTGACCACGGTTCTGAATTTGCTTGACGAACGTGGTGAAAGAATCAAAGGTGTCTGACTTGTGTTTCAGAAAGAATACCCAAGCAAAACGTGAGTAATCATCAACAATAACCAACGTATAAGACTTACCTCCTAAACTTCGGATTGGCATAGGACCAAACAAGTCCATATGGGGCAGATATAAGCATCTGGTAGAATCTTTGCCAATAATGCTCTTAAAGGTAGCCCGAGTCTGCTTACCCATTTGGCATGCATGACAGGGTCTCTCTTTAATGCACTTAACATCTGGAACATCACGAACTAAGTTGTGAGAAAATAACATACTTATAGTTTTGAAATTTATATGTGCTAGTCTCTTGTGCCACTGGTCACAAAGAGATGCACTATCTTTTGCTAAAAGACACACTGGTGTAGAAGAGTCCAAACAAAGGAAATTTAAGCAGAAGATATTTCTACTCCGAGTGCCTGTTAAAATAGTTTCTGACGTATCAGACGACTTTATCAAGCACTTGTCCTTGTAGAACTCAACCATATAGCCTTTATCACATAGTTGGCTTATGCTAATTAGATTATGTTGTAATCCTTTGACATAAGCTACATCTGTGAAAGAGACTATACCGTTGGTGATCATACCGTAGCCTTTCGTGATTCCCCGATCAGATCCGCCAAAAATAACTTTTGGTCCATCCTTCACCGGGGTATACTCTTGTAACAAACTTCTTGTTCCGGTCATGTGCCGAGAACATCCACTGTCAAGTACCATATTGGATTTGAATTGGCCTTTGGACATACCTGCAATCAATAATCAATTGCCCTTAGGAACCCAAATCGATTTGGGTCCTTGGCTTCTTGTCAGATGACCGCCATTGGGAGTGTTAACAGTGCGAGGAGTCACTCTTGCATTGTTACCTCTTGGGGTCTTAACATAACCATAATTAAACCAGCAATCAATGGCGAAGTGACCAACTTTGCCACAGCACCAACAGTCAAATCTGTTGTACCTTCTCTTGTTCTCCTTCTTTACCTTTTGAACGGGAGGTCTAGTAGGAGCAACCTTCTTAGAAGTAGATGCCTCGTGATTGCAGCAAACCCAAGGCTCCTTCTTCTCATTAGATTTAGTGCCAACAAATTTAACTTTAGGTGCTTTCTTTGCGACTGATCCATGAACAAATGAGCCATGATCCTTGAGGCTTACTTCTTCATGAGGAGCTTTGAAAGGGGTTGAGTCAAAGTTCCGAGGTCGGCTGCATCCCTGATATCTGCTACTAGATTCAACAGGTGTTGGTCTAGTGAGATGACCATAGGATGTTTCAAAGTCAAATGGGTTTGTTGGAAAAACGACCTTCCTGAATGAAGGTTGACTTTGATCAGCTTTCCCTTTAACTTTCACAACTCTTTTCTTGGCAGCCTCATTACTTTCAGCCTGATGGCCAATGCCACTACCTTTCGCAGGAGCAGAGAATTTATCGATGAGAGGAAGAACTGTTTTTGGCTTGTTGAAGCTTTCCACTATCTTCTTTTCAGCCAACAACTTTTCTTCCAATTCATTTATAAGTTTCTCTTTTAGAATTAATGATTCAGTAGAGCCTTTTAATTTTTCCTTCAAGAGTTGGACTTCATTTCCGAGGGGAGTTAATCTTTTGATTTCCTCTCTCAGAGTCGATTCCAAGTTCTTAAGAGATCCAATCTCTTTTGCTTGAGATTTGACTACCCTACGACATTTGTCAAATCCAACCAGAAGGGCTTTGTATTGAGTCATCAATTCTGATTCCTCCTCTGAGAGGTAGCCTTCATTTGCTATGGAAGCAGTTTCACACTCAGAAGCAGAAAGAGGAGTATGAAGATTTACCTTTGCCCTATATGAGGTGTCGCTTGCTTCATCATCCGATTGTGCCATAAGCCCAAAGTAGGCTTCTTCATCAGTGATTGATTCCTCTGAGTCGCTATCGCTCAGAGTCTTTGGCTTCTTTGCAATGAAGCTCTTTTCCTTCCTTTTACCTTTGAAGGATTTCATATCTTCTTTCTTTGAGCCTTCCTTTTTCTTGTACGGACACTCCACAATCATGTGTCCTGGCTTATTGCAGCAATAGCAAATGATATTGTTAGAAAGATGTTTACTAGGTTTAGATTTATACCTGTCACCTTCATGATTCTTTTTGTGACGATCTCCATCGCGGTTTGATCTTCTATGATGAGAAGTCGAGGTTTGACTTCTTGTCTGCTTTCGTTTGTTTAAAATCCTTTTGAATTGCTTAGAGAGTAGGGAAAACTCTTCATCTGACATTTCTGAGCCTGAGGAGCTAGCATCAGGTTCATCCTCATCAGAAGATGATCTCCTGACAGGAGGCAGGGCCTTGTTCTTCCTTGAACTTGCAGCTTTTAGGGCGGTGGACTTCTCCCTACCAGATGCCCTGCTTCCCTCTTCTTCAGCTTTGCGAATGCTCAACTTTAGCTCATGTGATAAGAGCTTACCGAAAAGCATTTGTGGCTCCATGGTTCCTAATTTCCCGAATTCTCTAATGGCGATTACCTTTGTATCCCATTCTTTCGTCAGGGATCTCAGGAACTTGTCGTTCAGTTCGCCAATGGTGAATTCCCGATCATAGTTCCTAAGACCATTGACGATCTTGAAGAACTTCTCGTAGGTGTCGGATATGGAGTCTCTTGGATCTTGCTTAAACGCTTCATATTCTTGGTTCAACAACGATCTTCGATCATCTCTTACTTCATCTGTGCCTTCCATCAGGACGACCAGAGAGTCCCACATTTCCTTAGCGGACTTGCAGTGAAGAAGATTTTGTAACATGGAATCGTCGACTGCACCTGCTATGATGTTTTTAGCCTTCTTGTCCAGAGCGACAAGTGCAATCTCGTCCTTGGTTAATTCCAACATCTTCTTGGCAACCATAATTGTAGAGTTTATTGAAGATGGTTTCATTGGAACATGAGGACCTTCTTCCACAATCTGAAATATTCTAGGATCAGCAGCTTCCATGAAGAATCTGACTCTTTCCTTCCACATAGGAAAATTTTCTTTGGTGCAGACTGGAAGCTTGACGGAATCCTTGGTCTTATCCATGCCATACATACTTGCTTAGGCAACTAGATAAGGAGGTATTGTTCAAGGTGTTAGCCTTATATAGAACAACCTACCTCTAATACCAATTGAAAGTATCTAGTTGCGGCCTAAATCACTTATAGGGGGGGTGAATAGGTGGATTCTATGGCTTTATGTGGAAATAAAAATTATCAGAGACCAAGCACACAGAAAAGCAAACACAGCACGACGCAAGGATTTATAGTGGTTCCCCGAAATGGGTACGTCCACTTTCCACCTCACCTATCTAGCACTCCTTGCTAGACTAGGCTACTTCACTAATCTCGGGTTAACAAAAACCTTACAACTCGGAGACAAGCTCCTACAATCTCGGAGAATAAACTCTCCTACAACTCGATCCTCTTAACTAGGATCTACAAAAACTCGGAAGAAAAACTTCCTACAAAAGTGAATAAAGGTTTTTACAACAAAACTTATGATTGATCAACAATCACACTTAGGAACTCTGGAAGGAGTTCTTTTCTTCAGATCTGAGAGGAAGATGTCTTCTCCTTAAATAATGAGTTCAGTCCTTTTGAGAATGAAGGAGGAAGAGATCTTGAATACTTGAGAAACCGGATCTGAAACTTTTCAATCAAAGAGATCTAGAAATAGACAATCTAGATCTGATCGACTGGCTTGAGAAGAATCGCGTGAGCACTTCTGTTTCGGAGACGGCGAGCTTGAGCGAAAGAGAACAATCGGCCGATAGAAGATAGTTCCTTTTTAATTTCACGATTAGGTTTTAAGTCAAAACCCCTAGGGTATTTATCAGAACAATTCTAACGGCTAGAAGCGAGAAACAAGGATGTGCCTCCACGTGTACTCTTCATGGCTGACATCCTTAAGGAAAGCCGTCGGCGGGTTTGAAAAAAAAAATGTAACTGCGCAAAAATTACTTCTTCCTCGACGAAATCTGCTACAACGAATTCCACGACGAAATCTGCTACAACGAATTTTGTCATGCCGAAACTAACTTTAATGAAGTTATCCAAGACGAATAATCTCATGACGAATTCATCCACGACGAAATAGTTCTAGACGAATTTCTCCATGACGAAATCATATTTTCACACGACGAAATTACTTGGAAAAAGAATTTCTTAAGGCTTTCCTCTTTGCTCTTTCTTTGTGTCTGAGTAGAAAGCACACCCCAATAGAGAGATTTCACATGAGTCAACACTTTGGTCTATTCAATGAGGGATTACATTGCTAGAGCCTGTGTTTAATGACTCATTGAAACCTGACATTGGTTTGTGCTTAACATTTAGAATCTGCAAACACTTAACAGAAATTCATATCAAATACACTGTCAATTCACCTTAGTTTAAGGGACACTTCTTCAAATCTGGGTTGTTGTGGCATCAATACCTAACACATCATTATTTCCATAACACTTCTTCTCATGAGTATTGGATCCTAATGCTAATTATATACTACTATTTTTTTATGAAATGCACTAGATAACATAGCATGCTTTCTACAATGTTTTGTATGTTTTGAAATTGTGAATTTAAGTAACATTGTAGTAATATCTTTTTGATAACATTATTTCATGCTTGGTTATCTTATTGTCGAATTTACAAGATTTTATTGAAAAAAGAGTTACAGAAACATCTTCTGTTTGAAATTTAACTCATATATTTTTTATGGATCATCATTGATTACATTAAGATGTTTCTTGTCTTTCTATAAGTCTTCCGCTTCATAACCATATAATTGTTTTACCTGGCGCTTTCATGCTTACTTAAAGTCTTATATTTTGTACATCATCACTTGACTCTTAAAATTCCTATCTTTCATTAAGTGATAGACTTGCTTGGTAACCTTTATCTTTGTAATTTTAATCATGAAAATTTTTTATGCTACAAACTCTGATTTATTACTATGAAAGTATTGTAATGCTTGTGCTCTATTTCAATGAAAAGTGTTCTAAAACTCCTTATCATTTCCTTCTCACTAAAAAGCTCGATCATGCTTTTATCTTACAATTAAACTTTTTGGTGGTGCCTCCTTACCCACTTTTGCTAATAACAAAAGGGGGAGAACTAACATGATAAATACTCTGATTAATCCGCTATCAAAATAAAAATCCAACATGATTAATAAAGATGATAGCTTACATATTAGGGGAGCATTCACTTAGGGGGAGCATGTATTTAGGGGGAGCAATTCTAAATGCTAAAATCGATAATTATCCTAAGTCATCACTCTCACACACACACACAAGTATAGTTTCATCATGCTTATTTATAAATTCTCTGATTTATCATTAATGGATTTGTTATTATCAAAAGGGGGAGTTTGTTGGAACATGGTCTTCCGCATCTCCTAGGTTTGAGAATAACAAATCCTATGTGTATTTTATCTTGTGTGTTTAAGTGTGCAGGATAAGAAAGTTCACTTGACTCAAGGATGGTTGCCCCCAAATTTGAGCCAGCAATTCCAAGACTCCCACTAGCGCCGGCGGTAGCACCTAGCGCCCGGCGCTAGCGATGATCTGCATAATTCCAGGAGCACATATTGAAGGAGATAGCGCCTGGTGGTAGCCGATAGCGCAGGCGGTAGCGCGGAGCACATAAGGCAAAGATAGAAATGTTGTCGTGGAATGAAGATTCTCCCGCCCAGAATAATGCCTAATCAGGGATAGCGCCGACGGTAGTGATAGTGCAGGCGCTAGCGCTGAGATTATAAAAAGGACCCCTCACCTTTCATTTTAGGCACATATCAGAGAGAGAGAGATTGAGTGCTAGAATTCCAAAGGCTGCCTTGGCCGAAATTTGATGTCCTACCAAAGTTCTGCAAACTTTTGAAGGAGAATCTCTTCATGCCGGATCCAAACGAAGTCCGCTTCGACAACGCTTATTCTACAACGGATCTTCGTCTCCAACTTCAGAAGTTCATCAATATGGAGTTTTAATTATTTTCATTTCTTATTTCTTGTAAACAATTAGTGAAATCGCCGCGTGTTGGCGACTAGGTCTGGGTTAGACTTAGGGCAGAAATTCGCCTCGTGTTGGCGACTAGATCTAGGCTAGGTCTAGGGGTTGCTCGAGGCCATATCCGGGGAAGGATTGGCTAGAGCGTCTTGAGGCCGAATCCAGGGAGGATAGGCTAGGTCCACCGGTTCGTGGGGAGGCGAGTCGGGATAGAAAACAAAAGGAGTTTACTATTCTTCGCCTCCGATTTCTAGCGTTATAGAAATCAACTTTTGTAAAACATTATTTGATATTAATAAAGCATGCCTCTTCATTATTGTTTTACTTGATTCCTCATTGTCTTAATCTTGCATTATTTCAAAGGTTTTCAAAATATAATATAACTTTTTAAAACCCTTATTCCCCCCCCCCCCCTCTAAGGGCGCCTACCGATCCAACATTCTTGGTGGTGGAGGTGAAGGGGAAGCTTTTAGACCTCAGAAACGGAGGGAAGGTCCTAATTTCCCTCTCCCCGTCGAGCTCTCCATTGACTGAAGCGAATCCTGCGTTTTATACTAAACAGGCAGAAAAATGGTCACGCACGGTCGAACGCACGACCGTTCGTAGACCGTGCGTTATTAAATGATAAAATCTGGTTTGGGGAAGACACTGCGCCGCCCGTGCGTTTTGCTCACGCACGACCAAATCCTCACGTGCATGAAAACGCACGGGTAAACTCTGATGGTCTAAAATCAAGAGGACACAGGTCGACCGTGCGTTTTACTCACGCACGGGCAAATCCGCCCGTGCGTTAAAATGCACGAGTAAACTCTGATGGTCCATTTTTTGCTCAGATACAGAAGCACGACCGCAACCGTCCGTGCGTCAAGAAAACGCACGACCGTGCGATATGCACATACATGAATTCTGGGGGAAAACGGGACGATCCGGCCACCTGCATACAAGGCGAACCAGCTGGGAATACCTCCAGCACCAAATACACACAGAAAATGGATTGGGGAGCACCATGTGCTTACCCCCAATAACAAGGAGCGCAAATGCACACTGAAATGGCCTAAGAGTGCACCTAGCAGGGAATAACAAATATGATTGTAAATATGCCTAAAGTGTGGTGCATCGACTAGAAATACGGCACAGATGAGTCCATGAATGTGTATATAAATGAGACTCATCACACCCCCAGACTTACTCGTTTGCACGTCTCGGGCAAACACTCAATCCTATGGTAGAAAACTGAACGTTAAAGAAGCAACTGCGCAGGCAAAACACGATGGGAAGTAAAGAAATAATGAGCGCAAAAATAAAGTAGAAAAGATTTTAAAACAAAGACAATATCTTAAGAACTTCTACAAGTGTAAAATACAAAATACTACTACTCTGAGGTGAATCACTGGTGAATTGAACTGCTCAAATTGGACCTCAAGGAAGAGCTCTCCAAGAAATCCATCAAGGTCGGTGGTCATACGCTTGCCCTTTCACACCTTATCCACTGCATGAGACAATCTTATCAAGAATCGGTAGGGCTTTTAGGCTAGACTTAGGGCTTGGGTTGAGGTACGGTAATGAAGTAGAAGAACGTAGGCTAAACGCACTCGTTCTCCGGTAAATAAACAACTTTCAACCTTAACATCTTCACCTTGAAGCACACTCCCCCAGACTTCATTTAAGCACTATGGTGTGCGCGAGACTACCATACTCATTTTTTCTGCGCGCACACACCACATCACACATCCGAATTCCTATTTCTCCGCATCGCACAATCATCATAAAGATGTATAACTTTCGAAGCTTGACTCTAGTGCGTTTTAGGTTAGGATATGTGGCCTTGGTGAAAGTTTAGTGGACTTTAACAAATAGGAGAGGCAAGGCTCAACGAGGCTAGCAAAGGATGATGTTAGGTTGGGAAATCAAAGCTCAACCGGGCCGAATGATGGCCTACGTCATGCTCCCAACAAGATCATTCATTGCACTCATTTTGAAAATAGCTTGAGGCAAGTTCTTAACCACCGAGCGAGGTCTCCTCTCCTTCCGACTCAAACAACATGAAGCTAACAGCTCTTCTACACTCGACCTAGGGCTACCGCTAGATTCACCAAATTCACCGTTCGAGTAGAGTATTTTATAGTTACACTACAGAAGTAAATAAAACTATAATTTTGAAATAAAATCAACTCTACATGAATTTTTAAGCCACGTGAGCGCTCTACTAGTAGCACCGCACGGGTCACATCTTGTTCTGCCACACAATCCTAAATCAACAAACAAGCTTCTAAACATACAAATTAAGCGCTTACAAGATAAATGCGCACAAATAACAATAAAACGCATGTAGTGTGTGTTATGCAATGAGACAATACAATTGAAAATTCATAACTCAGCACATTCTAACATGCGTTGCAAAGTGTGTGCACATGCATAGCTCGCTCTCTCCCCCAGACTTGATCAAAACCACATAAAATAGAGAATTCTAAACGTAAGGAGAATAGTGGTAGAGTGGACCTATGCTCATAAATGAGCATGCCAGAAGTGCGGTAATTCCCTTTTTTTTAATAAAATATCTCTTTCATCATCCACCACGTGAGAGCTTCAACCTGCACTGTTAGCAAAAAGGAAATAACAGAACATAAAAAGAAATTAAAAAGCAAACAGAACCGGTTTATTCCCATGGGTTGTATCCCACGAAGCCCTTTTGTTTAACGTCCTTAAAGGTGGACCAAATACCTATATTAGAGTTCGATAGCAGCAGTTATAAAGATTGTTTCATACTAAATAAAGACATACAACACAACAAAGATAGAATGATATATCATAAAAACAAGATGTCCAGAATCACACCCTAGGGACGATGCCCTAGCAGAATAATGTCAGACAAAAGATCAAACATAAAGTACACCACAAAATAGTTTAGAAACAAATAAAACTAACTAAGAAGACGCAACACCAAGGAGGCTGCAACGGAACGATCACGATGGAGATGGCGGAGGAGAATGCGAAGGAGGAGGAGGAGTAGGAGTACGCAGCCGCCTAGATCTCAAAACAGAAGCCCGGGCAGGGAAATCAGGAGGCTCGACTCCCAAATGCGCGCCAATCCGTGAAGAAAGCTCGTACTGCCTAATCATGGCATCTTCCATGCGTACAAACCTTCTTTATCTCCTTCTTTAATACTTCCTTCTACTTTAGGAAATTATTAGGCCGTTGGTGAACGGTCATGAAAGATGTGGGCCATGAGAGAAGCATCAGAATGACAACTGAAAAGGTTGAACTTTTACAGACTGTATTCGTCGTAGAATCGAATTAACTTCCTCTCTTATCGAAGCAGCTTTGAGTTCGTGTAGGAGCAACTTTGATTTCATCTGTGCTTTGATTGAACTCAGCTAGTCAGCGTTGCATTGATAACTTATCGATGCACCTGTCGAGTTGAACAACATTACTCCGACTTTCATTATTTGCATCGAGATGAAGTCGACATTGCGTCGACATTAGATGGCTTCGACAAATATCCCCTTCCGCGTCGAGTTGAAGTAGAAGCAGCGTCGACTTCTGAAGTTACTTTGATAAGTCCCCTACCTCTACGTTGATATCTATTCGACGTAACGTAGACTTGAGTTACTTCAACAGAAGGGTTGAACTACTTGGACTTCTAGTCAAAGTAGCGTCGATATGAACTCGATGTTGCGTCGAATTCCATTCGATGCAATAATTAACTTTGCCCAATTTTGCACCCCTTGAACTGATCTTGACACTCTAGGTTGAGTGTGACATCCTAAGACATGTAATGACCAGATTACCCTTACTATACAATGTGTAACTTAAATCCTAGGGGATAAAATCACTTTTAATTAATTTGTTAAGTTAAATCAAGGGTTCTTCCCAACAGAAAGATTGATAAGACATTGTTCCTAAGGGAAGTTAAGGGGAAGATTTTACTAGTACAGATTTATGTAGATGACATTATCTTTGGCTCTACAGATAACAATCTCTACAAAAAGTTTGCCAGCTTGATGCAGGGAAAATTTGAGATGAGCAGCATGGGTGAGCTCAAATACTTCCTAGGTCTCCAAGTGAAATAATCTGAAGATGGTATATTCATCTCTCAGACCAAGTACACTAGAGAGCTAGTTAAGAAGTTTGGATTGGAGAGTGCTTCTTCTATGAAGACTCCAATGGTAACCAATGTGTCCCTGGACAAGGATGAGAATGGAATACCCTTTGATGAAACCAAGTACACATGCATGATTAGATCTTTGTTATACCTAACTGTAAGTAGGCCTGACATAATGTTTGCCACATGTGTCTGTGCTAGATATCAGGTGAACCCTAAGGAATCTCATCATGTCTCTGTAAAGAGAATCCTAAGATACCTAAAGGGTACATCAAATCTTCGCCTATGGTACCCTAGGAACAATGGGTGTGAACTGACAGGCTACTCAGATGCAGATTATGCAGGGTGCAAAGAAGAAAGGAAAAGTACCTCAGGAACATGCCAATTCCTTGGAGGAAGACTGATTTCTTGGTGCAGCAAGAAGTAGACAAGTGTATTAATCTCCACAGCAGAATCATAATAAATCTCTATTGGGAGCTGTTGTGCTCAACTGCTATGGATTCATCATCAACTTTAAGACTACAATCTATAGATGATCAAAACACCCTTATTTTGTGACACTTCCAGTGCAATCTCAATTGCTAATAACCATGTTTCACACAGCAGGACTAAGCATATTGAGATCAGGTATCACTTCATCAGGGAGCATGTGGAGAATGAAGATATCACCCTTGAGTTTGTTCCCACGGACAAACAAGTGGCTGATATATTCACAAAGCCCCTAGATGAAGCTAAGTTTAACTTCTTCAAATTCCAATTGGGGATGTTAAACTTAGAGTAATTTTCAACTTGTTGATCACTAATCACCATACATATGATAGGAAGAAGAACTTGCAGGACATGTGCTGGAACAATCTGGTAATAAAAGCCTTCCAAGTATAAAATTCAGGCAAATATCGAATAATTGTCTCAACGACATGAACCATACTTATGACGACAACAGAAGGACCATCGACAAAGGATCAAGCACATGAACACAGAATCTACAGGGCTTATAATGAAAAAGTCAGAAAGGGGGAGAAAAGAATAACCCGGGAAGAGAAGAGAAGATGCACGAGTCAAGGGGGAGCTAGATGCATTAGTGAAGTGGGAGCTAACTGCTCAAGAAGATGCACGAGTCAAGGGGGAGCTAGATGCATGAGTCAAGGGGGAGCTAACTGCTCAAGAAGATGCAAAAGCTAAGGGAATGGTAACTATGTTAATATTATGAACTCACATTTATTGGTAAGTGAAAGTAATTTTGAATTGGAGTTCTGACTTCTTCAAATAGGGGGAGATTGTTGGGAAGCTTTCCCTCATGATTCCTGATTTGGAGAAGTCACCAATTCAGGAGAACTTCATTATGTATTTGATTACCTTCTTATCTTTATAATCTCAGTAGAAGATAAGTACTAAGTTCTAAGTAAGATATCGTTGTGACATCAACTCTACAACACCTCACAACGATATCAGAAAGCTGAGATGAAGAAGGAGACTCAAGCACAAATGCAAAGCAGAATGTAGACAATATCGTCGAGAAGAAGCCTTGACGTCGAGAAGGCTATGATGGTTTGACGTCGAGAAGGCTAAGCAAGAAATATCATCGAGAAGAAGCCTTGACGTCGAGAAGGATAAGAAGGCTTGATGTCGAGAAGGCTAAGGAAGATACTATGAAGACATCAGATGCTGATGAATAGCTTATCGACGTAATGATGATATCATCGATAAGATAAGTTGATCAAAACGATATCAAGCAATCAAGAAGATCATGACGACATGTCTAGAAGACAGTCCATCATCGTAAATGCTAGTGCAGCCAGGATGCCTCCTATCGTCGAGATGCTCTTGTCTGAAGAAGAAGAAGAAGAAAGAAGACTTGAAGATCTATCCAAGTTCAAGACAACGACAAAACTCTGCCATCGAGATATTATCCATATCGTCGTAACAATGGAAATATTATCGAGACAGATTCAAAAGTTGCCAGACGCGCTGTCAGCATTTAATGCTGTCTCCTGATTGTCCAATCAGCGCATGCTCTTAAGGAATGGACATCTGCCAATGGAGGACATCATTGAAGACCGTTAAGCGGCTCAGTCTTATAAAAGGGATAAGTGTCTGCCCTAAGAAGATACAAGAGATACGAGAAAGAATTTTACGCAAGAACTAATAACACAGTGAAGCGGCGTAAAAGCTGAAGAAAGAAAGAAGAACAGAGAACAAATTGATCATCATCCATTGTTCTCAGAGATCCAGTCATCTCCATTGACTGATAAGAAGCCGTTCTACATAGAGCTAAAGAAGAAAGACTGAAGAAGATCCAGTGATGAAAAAGAAAATTAAGAAGCATCTTCTTCAAGTCAAGTCGCGGATCTCCATCCGGCTAAAGGTTTCATTGTTTACTGCAATCTCGTGTAAGGCTTGGGGGCCAAGAACTTGTAATATCTGGTTTTAGATCTAAGTGTCGAGTCTGTGAACTTGATATCTGTGAGGCTTGAGGGCCAGGGCAGAGGACTTGCGGGTCCAACCATGTCGAGCTTGCAGGCTTGAGTGCAGTAGGGGCTTACGGGCCTAGGCTGCAGGACTTGTGGGTCCAAGGGGCAAGAATTGCGGGTCTGTGCTGTGTAGGGCTTGAGGGCCTGAGGGTCGAGCTTGTAGGATTGAGTGCAGTAGGGGCTTGCTGGCCTAAGTTGTAGGATTTGCGGGTCCGAGTTATAAAGCTT
This sequence comes from Dactylorhiza incarnata, assembly GCA_033032865.1. NCBI lineage: Eukaryota > Viridiplantae > Streptophyta > Magnoliopsida > Asparagales > Orchidaceae > Dactylorhiza > Dactylorhiza incarnata. The sequence continues at coordinate 71,000 of JAWHQI010000430.1, read as the reverse complement.
ATGGGCCGGAGACATTGGCGAAGTTTGCCAAGTCTAGCTCACTGCTAGATAGGCGCAGAGGGAAAGAGGACAACTTAAGACACGATGTCTTAAGGAACCTCTATACATCTTGTGTTGTGTGCTGAGATTTTCTGTCTAATTATTTTGTGCTGTGCTTACAATAAATACGTCTCCTGCAATAATATATCAAAATAGCCAAAATCACCTAACCCCCCTGTTGATGCAAAAAATGCCCTCTTCGTTAGTTGGGTTATGAAGGTGAGCGAACTGTGGACTTCCAGCTACTTAGTCCCTGTGAACATCGGGAGTGATGTTATTGAACGATCAAAGAAGACTGTTGTTATAGGATTCTTGTTGATTGGTCTGCTTTGACGCTTGGCTGCAAGAGTATTCTAGCGAAAGAAATGGTTAGAATTCAAAGAGAGGTTAGGGAACAGACCGGACTAAGGGGAAAAGATTCGAGCTGAAATTGAGACTGCTTGGTTCTTCAATCTGCTCTGAAAGGCCTCCACACGGTACCCCTTCTGGGGAACTCCACCACCCTATTTATAGACGCGAGAGCTACCCGAACGGGTAGCTTTCGAAAACTACGGGTTGCCCGGAGTCTTTAGGCAAAGAAGAGAAAAAATGATAGTTATGTGAAGAAAAGGATTCAGACCGCGCGAACTCGGGATCGAGCGATCTCCTAAGCTGACCGCGTGACCTCGCTTACAAAAAATTCGGTATCGCGATCTTTCGGATGAACATAATCCCCGCATATTTGTAAGCTCTGAGGTGCTTTGAAAATGTTAATCTTCAGACCGCGAAGATCGCGATGGCTTGGAATATTTAAATCTTTTTTCCAAACTATAAATAGACCTGGAGGATCCTTTATTTTTGCAAAAACCGAAATCTTTGAGGTAGAAGTTTACTAGGCGGTCTGAAATTTGAGTTCGCTTTTTATTTCGATCGATCATGGGTTTGTTGAAAAATATTGTGGCTGAGAAGGGAGTCATTTCTTCTATACCTTCGAAAAAACCAACTCTTAAATAGGGAAAAATGGTTGCATCACCTTTGAAGAATTCATCAGGAAATGTGCCAAGAAAGTCCTCTGCTTCGTCGGCTTCAGATGTTTTGATCATTACAGATTCTCCTTTAAAAGCTAAAGAGACCGATCGGTCTGCGAATTTATCTTCTGCCTCTCAAAAGGAATCAGAAGCTTTAGACCCCTCTGCTGAAAAACATCCCAAAGATGTCTCGGCCGGTCTCATGGAAAAGGTATCTTTAGCTAAAAAGATGAGACAACAAATCATAGACCAGGGATCTGAGATAAAAAAGGACAAATCGAAGATTCTTGTCAAGACCCTTGCGAATAAATCTGTCGGTGCTCGTCCTGTTGGCCCGCTTGAGATCGCTCCTCTACAGGTAGCTGCGGTCTCAAGAATTTCTTTTGGCACTTTTCGTTAACGATTCTTTTTCTTTCTTTTTCTTTTGCAGTCACTTGATCCTTTTGAGAACGAGCGGACTCGAGCTTTACTAAATCCTGGAAGTTATACACCAGATGCCCTCGTTGTTGTTAAGACTGAGGACCAACTGGGTAAAGATGCTTTGGAGAAAAAGCGGATGGAGCTGGTATCAAAACAGCACAGGGCTTCCTTGGATGCAGATATGCCATGTCAAAAGGAGGAAATAGAAAGGAGAAGAAAAGAAGATGAAGAGAAAGATGAGGAGAGAAAGAAAAAGACTGAAGGAGAGACAGAGATGAAAGACTTAGAGGAAAACTTGGAGAGAGATTCGGAAAAAGATCTTACGGCTTCTAAAAAAGAATCTGTTGTTCCTGAAAACGTGGTCGAGATATCTGATACCGAGACCGCGCGATATCTTGAAGATGAAGATGGAGAGGGGGAGAAGAAAGATGGTGGAGGGGAGAAGAAAGATGGAGAAAAGGAAGAAGAAAAAGTAGAGAAAAAGAAAAAGAGCAGGAAGAGGGGAAGAGAAGAGAAGATGAGCAAGGGGAATGGATCTGAGAGAACAAGAAAGAAAAGAAAAGATGATCTTGAGAAGGCTGACGTAGTCTCGAAAGAGATCGAAACGGTCTTGGATGTTATCCCGGAAAATGATGGAGAAAAATATGAAAACAATGAAGAGGAGCAAGAGGACCGGCTTACCTCTGAAGCTCAAATAATTAAAGAAATTGGAATTCCTTCTACTGAAAAACTTCTACCTCCTCAGGATGATGCCATGGTGATGAAACAGGCCGAAGACCGCGCGACTGCTATCTCCTCAATTCGGGCTGGTAAGCCTTTTCAGACCGTTGCACTTGATATCTCTCTGCCAATCTACATTAGGCCGCAATCTCCAGCTCAGCGTTGTGAGTTCGTCCTTATTGAGACCGACGACATTCTCCTTAGCTTCTCAGAGTTAAAACGACGAAGGAAAGAAGGAGATCGATCTCAAAAAAGACAGTTAGAAAAGATAGATCTTGAACGCCGAAAGCGCCCTCTTCGCTTGATTTTAAACCCTGCTCCTGCGGTCTCTGAGACCGCTCGGGATGACCTTTCTGCCCATCCTGTTTCTATTTCTCCAAGTATGAATATTATGCTTATCAACTTTTCTTTTTTGATTGTAGATGATTGAATTTCTTTTCTGTCTGAAGGAGAAGATATGGAGGCGCAAAGGCTGTTAAAAAAGAGTAAGCTGACCGCTGACCAGACCGATCTACCTCCCCCTCCAACACTTGCATCTCCCTTTATGCAAGTGGTCCATGCCTTTCAGTATCGAGAGAGAGATCTTGAGAAAAAACTGCTGGAGAAGGATGAGATTTTGTTGGCCGAGGGAGATGTTATAAAATCACTTCGCGCGGCCTTGGTAAAAAATGAGCAGAAACTAACTGATCAGCGGAAGTTATTTGAGCAGCGAGAAAAAGATGGTAAAAGAAAGCTGGAGGAGGAGGTGGTTGATTTACGAAAAAGACTTCGCGAATCTAAGGAAGAAACAATTTTCTTTAAGGGAAAAGCTGATGCTCTACACACCGCGTTTTCTCAACTAAGAGCGAGCTTTCCTATTTCTTTGACTGCGGGCTCTTCAAACATCGCCACTGATGATCACGCGAACCAAGAGGAAAATGTTACTTGGGAAGAGCTGAAATGAGATGCCGACGATCTTCAACGATATGTTGTTGATGCTAATACCGGTATTTGCATGACGCTCACGGTGGTCAATAAACTTCAGAATAGAGTGGCCTTCCTTGGAAAGAAGAAGGATCTTCTGAAATGATTTTTATTTGACTTTTATGGTTTTAGTATTGAGAGATATGGCCAGGTTACTTTGGGATACCTTTAAGATGGAATGTGCGTATGTTGTGTTTTGACTTTGGATTACTCTTTAACTTTTTTAGCTTTGCTATTTTTATAAATTTTTCTCTTAGATATTTTGATATACTCTGAGATCGCGCGATCTGGAATATTAATGTTATATAATTTGCTTGTGATGATCATAAAATGTTTTCTTGAGTTAATACGGTCTAGACCAGCGGTCTCCATGGTTCAGGATTTTGGTAATGATTATATCTTGATTGCCTCCGTAGCTATATATACCCGGTCGGTGGTCTTATTAAATACACTTTCCCAAAGTTTTTCATTTATGCGGTCTAGAATTTTCTGAAGGATGGTGTCCGCGCGAGCTGGTGCTTGTAAGATTTTTCTCCAGTCCGAGCAGCCTCCTTACCGTCTTTCTCAAGCTGAATATTTGGATTTCCTGAGAAATTATCCGATGAGTTCGCAAATAATGATTCGCCTGCCCGCCGCAGGTGAATGTCTTAATTTGTGTGAAGAGAATGAGATCGCGGTGCCTATAGACCATTTCTTGCATGGTTTTTGCCTCCCTCTTCAGTGGGAGATGAAACAAATTCTCAGACAATATGGCGTTGTTCCTGGGCAACTTCCCCCAAATTCTATTGCTTTATTTTTACTTATATAGTTTATTTGCGGTCAGTTAAGGTCAAGTTCACCCTGGATCTAATAAGATCACTTTTTACCCTAAAAATTTTAAAGGAGGGTTCGAGAAAGGAAGACTTCAAAGGGCTGCTATATTTTACCTGCAGCGGTCTGAAGGTTATTAATCTTCCCAACAAGGTCCTGAATTGGGCAGAAAGGTATCTGATTTTTCAAGGGAGGCTGGGCGGTCTGCGAACTCGCCCAAAGTTTCGAGATGAATCGTTCTTCCGAAAACCAAAAGGTTTATCCGAGGTGGAGAAGCAGATAAAGGATATGCTGAAGGATCACAGGGCCAATCTAGACCACTATCTGGGACTTTGGCCTCAGGTTTCCTCCATCAGAAGAAGAGATAGTGAGTTCTCGCGATCTCATTTTTCTGACCGCCCGACCTAAAATCTCGATCTCATTAGAATTTCTTTTTTGCAGCCACTTTGCAAGTTCCTTCTTCCTTACCTTATGCTCCCGAGGGTGAACTTACTCAGAGAGAAAAAATACTGAAGAGGGATCAGGATCGATACCATTGTCAAACTGCCGGTCCCTCGGAGTATTCTGACAAATCCTTCGATTTATATGGTTATAGGAGTTCGATGACCGACCTGCAAGGGAGACCGCTTTTAAAATGGGATGCTAAAGGACAGCGTATGGGAGTTTCTACGTCCCTTCCGAACTGGGGTGGTTGGCTTTCTCGCCATGCTAGCATGGTCTCGGCTGCCCTATACGGTGAAGAAAATTTTAAGGAAGTTTATAGCTGGGAGGATTGTCTTATTACTGATATGTGTGCCCAGACCGATCTCAGGCATCAGGTCAACTGTCATCATATGGGAAGGCTGCTTTAGAGATACATGCAGGAGAATAAGGCTATTAAGGCCGAACTAGAGGTAATCAAGACTGCGCGATCTGATTTCTTTTTTATTATTTTTTTTTGCCTTGAATGATATTGATCTTATTGTATTTTGTTTTTGTAGAAATTAAAAAGGAAATGTATGACGGAATAACCCTGCTTATCGAATGGTGATGCTGGAAGAAATAAACGAAGCAGTCGAACTGACTCTTTGTAAATTGCGAGATAATGGTGTTTAGATCCCTGAAGACACCAGTTTTTCGTCTTTGTTCCCCGAGGCCGCTGCTTCTCAGGTGGAGGAAGATAATATGATGGAAGAAGAAGAAAAGCTGGATGAAGAGATGGAGGTAGAGGAAAGGGAAGGAAAAGAAGAGGAAGAGGAAAGAGTGGAAATTTTGGGTGAAGGAGAAGAAGTAAAGAAAGAAGGCGTAGAGGAAATCAGAAATGAGCCTGGAGCTGAGAATGATGGGATGAATGAGGATAAGGAGGATAATTTTTTAGGAGGTCGAGCGGTCACGCAAGAAAAGTTTGATGAACTCAACTTCGAGAATTTAGAAGATTTTCTGAATGCTGATTTTAGCAAGCCGTTGATAAGAGATGACGATGAGCAGAGTGGGAGCCAATTTGATCCAAATGATGAGCTGAGCTCGGCGACAAAATCAGATGTTGGCTCTCTGGAGAGATCTTCCAGTTCGAGCGGACTCAGTGCTGACTCTGATTCATCTGAAGACGAAGACCTACCCTCCAAGAAGAAGAAGAAATTGAGAAAAGAAAATATTCTTTACTTATTTTTTTCAATGTATCTGACCGCTGATATGGCGGTCTGAATTCTAGCTTATGAAAACTTTAAATGAGTAGCAGTAAAATAGAAGATAATTTTTCTCATTCATACCTTTATCTGATTGTAGCATTTTGTCTTTGTGTATTTTCTTTTTCCGTCTTCTGCTGTGGTATGAGAGATAGAAAATAATTTTGCAAGCTATCTCTTCAGTGTTTAGTCGATATTGTATTATGACTGAACGGTCTTGATGCTATTTCCATCTTTTTTATCGCTAAGTTTTATTGAATACTGAATGAGATGTAGCGATCTTCATATTGTAGACCGCACTATGGATCAATATTTTTAGACGATAATTGTTCTGGATACTGGGGCCTGGAGAGTTCCAAGACTTGTTTGAGATTTTTCAAAATTATATCAAAATTCTCTGAAGCGGTCTAAATTCTGAGATCGCTCGACCTGGTTTCAAAAAAGTAATCACAGGAAAAATAATCATATGCATTATAATTTATGATGTTTTTGATAGATGATAATAGAGGGAGGAAGATGAGATGACCTTATTGTTTCAAAGAAGATAAACAGACGAGATGATCTTAGTACGATCATAAGCAGGATATATATGTATATAAGTGAAATGACCTTTTAATCAGGGTTAAAGAGAGAGCTATCCACGCTCACCGCACCTTTTATTTATTTATTTATTTTAAGTGGTTTTTAAGAAAGAACAACCAAATAGTATTCGATTGTAGCAGGCTGTGATGGCCTGATGCCACTATCTGAAGGCACGACATAGGTAGCATTCACCAAGACCTCCCCTGATGCAGTGGTGTGCTCACATATCGTCCAAGATCCGGGATATCATATTGAACCCTCTCAAATGAGATTGGTGAGCTACTGCTACACAGAAGCGAAATCTCCCCAAAGTTCGTGGTCGATGTAGGTGTTACACTCAGCTTCAATTCATGGGGGTTCATGAATGATCCGGCGATATCTGCTTTGGTGTTTTATTGAGTTTATTTGTTTTTAACTTTCAAGAGAAAGGAGCTTTTGAAATAAGAATATGGAACGTCAATAATTCTATTAGTAACTGTTTTGTTGGCATGAATACATTGCTAAGAAAAGAAGAGAAAGAGGAGAATAATGAGAAGCCTGTTTTTAAGAGAAAAAATGTTTTAAGTCATCTCCACTCCAAGTATTTGGAATCTCATTTCCGTCATAAGTGCTGAGACGATAGGCTCCATTCTTCAAAACTTCTTTTATTATATAGGGACCTGCCCAATTTGGATTCAATTTTTCGACTGAGCTGGACCTAGCTGCTGTTTCGACCATTTTTAGAGCCAGGTCTCCAATAGTGAATTCTTTGATCCTTATATTTTTATCAAAATATCTGGCCATTCTTCTTTTTACTTCTTCTTGTCTTATAAGGGCTTCGTCTCTTAATTCTTCAATTACGTCGAGACTAAGTTTGAGATCTTCATTATTATCCTCTATCCAAGTATCTTGATTTTGTTGAGCTAACAAAACCCTGGGACTCTTTACCTCAAAATCGATTGGAATTAAGGCTTCTGACCCATGAGATAATTTGAAGGGGGTTTCACCAGTTGCACCTACTGGGGTAGTTCTGAGAGCCCAGAGAACTGCTGGAAGCTGTTCTGCCCAATTGCCCCTGATATTCTCTACTTTTTTCTTAAGAAGATTTAGGATACATTTATTAGCCGCTTCCTCCTGCCCATTACTCCTTGAATGATGAACTGATGCAAATCGAAGCTCTATTCCTGTTTCGTCGCAGAAGTTAATCATTTCTGAGTTGTTAAATTGAGGCCCATTGTCTGTGATTATGGCCATGGGAATTCCATGCCTACAGATAATTTCTCCCCAAATAAAATTTTTCACTATCTGGGTAGTTGTTTTGGCTAAAGCTTTAGCTTCAATCCATTTGCTAAAATAATCTATCATAACCAGGATGAAATGCCTTTGTCCACTTGTCGTGGGAAAAGGCCTAAGAAAGTCCATTCCCCATACTGCAAACGGCCAAGGGGTCATGATAGATCTTAGTTGTTGGGCGGGCTGATGCTGAAGCGGAGCAAATTTTTGACACTGGATACATTTCTTAGCATAGTCAGCCGCATCTTTCCTTATTCTAGGCCAAAAGTATCCCTTCCTTAGAATCCTCTTTTCTAGAGTTCGTGCGCCTGAATGACTGCCACACTCTCCTGAGTGTACTTCTCGGAGAATAATCGGGACTTCTTCTTCTGAAATGCATCTAGATAAAGGAGCCAAAAAGGTTTTTCGATATAGGATACCTGAAATCAGATAATAGTAAGCTGCCTTTAATTTGAATCTCTTCTTGTCTTTTATACTATCGTGAAATTCCCCTGACGAAAGATATAAGATAAATCTATCCATCCAGGAACTTTTATGATCAATCTGCATTACTGAATCTTCCTTAATTGCTGAATGGAAAAGATCTGAAGTGGTTCCTCCTGATAATAACCCAAATTTAGCTAGGTGATCTGCATCTGAATTTTCCGATCGAGGGATATGTTGGATAGTGAAACTTTTGAATTTCCCAATCTCTTGTTTTACTACCTTTAGATATTTCTTCAGGATTGGCTCTTTAGTCTCGTAGGTGCTGTTTACTTGGGACGCCATGACTAATGAGTCTATTTTGACCTCAACATCTTCAATGCCTAATTATCTGGCAAAACGTAGTCCTGCTAAGAGAGCTTCATATTCTTCCTGGTTATTGGTGACCGAAAAATGAAATTTCAAAGCTTGATTTAATTTAACTCCGTTCGGATTAATCAAGATGACTCCTGCCCCTGAAGAATTTTTCCCTGAAGCTCCGTCAACATAAATCGTCCAAGGTATAGATTCTCTGACATCATTTTTAGGTTCATCGCCCGCTGTATTTATTAAGAAATCAGCTAATACTTGTGCTTTGATGGTCGTTCGCGGGACATATGAGATATTGAATTCACTTAACTCGATAGCCCATTTAGCCAACCTGCCTGAGTGCTCTGGCCTTTCTAGCACATTTTTCAGGGGTAGATCTGTTATTACTTGAATTGAATGGGCTTGAAAATATGGCCTGAGCTTCCTGGCTGAAATGATGAGTGCTAGAACAAGCTTTTCTAGTATCGGATATCTGGTTTCTGCGTTTTTTTCAGGACTCTACTAACAAAGTAGACTGGAAATTGCTTCTTCTTTTCTTCCCTGACCAAGACTGAGCTAATTGCATCGGCTCCGACACCTAAATATAAAAACAAGTTTTCGCCCTCGCGAGGGCTCTGGAGAACAGGGATTGATGTTAATTGCTTCTTTAATTTGCTGAATGCTAAGTCACATTCTTCTGTCCATTCGAACTTAGAGGCTTTCCTGAGAATTCTGAAGAAAGGATCACTTTTATCTCCTGACCGAGATATAAATCGGCTTAATCCTATCATTCTGCCTCCCAACTATTGAACCTCTTTTGGTGTCCTCGGAGGTGCCATATTAAGAATTGCTTTTACCTTATCTGGATTAGGGTCAAGTCCATCTGGGGTTAGAAGATGGCCTAAGAACTTTCCCCTGTTAGCCCCAAATACGCATTTTAACGGGTTTAACCTTATATTGAACATTCAGAATGTTGAGAAAGTTTCTTCAAGATCTTTTAAATGAGACAAAAACTGTTTACTTTTGATGAGAAGGTCATCTACATACACTTCAAGATTTCTACCTTTTTGCTTTTTGAATAGAAAATCCATCATTCTCTGATAGCTTGCTCCTGCATTATTTAAACCAAAAGGCATTACCTTATAACAAAAACACCCGTCGTTCGTTATAAAAGAGGTATGAGGAATATCTGCCTTATGCATTTTGATTTGATGATATCCCGAGAAAGCATCCAGGAAACTCATGTAGGAAAATCCAACTGCTGAATCAACCAAAGAATCTATTCGAGGTAGAGGATAACAATCCTTTGGGCAGGATTTATTTAGCTTGGTGAAATCTACACACATCCTCCACTTGCCGCCAGGCTTTTTTACCATAACAACGTTTGAAACCCAATCTGGGTATTGTACTTCCTGGATGAAACCAGCTTTGAGAAGCTTTTGAACTTCTTCTCTAATTGGTTCAGCTAGAGTATCTGCTACTGCTCGTTTTTTCTGCACAATCGGCTTAAAAGCTGGATCTATATTTAAATGATGATAGGCTATATCAGGGTCCATCCCTGGCATATCATTTGCGGACCAAGCGAATATATCAAGATTTCTAAATAGACAAGTTATCAATTCTTCTTTTTCTATTTCGGAAAGTTCTGCATTAATTGAGAGTCCCTTATCCTTATCTCCTTTAAGCGGAATAAGCTGGATACCTTGAGCAGGTTCTAAATGAGTTCCCTCGGCTCTACTTTTGATCTCATCTTCATGATCTTCTAGAATGAATTCATCCGAAGCTGCCATTTCTGTCCTGAGGGTATTCGTATGGCACAAACAAAAAAAAGAGTAGCCAGTACTTTTAGAAACAGTACTAAGATAAACAATAGTGGACTAGAAATCAGTTTAGGTTAAAATGAGATAATAGCGAATGAATGAAATGAAGAAAAAGATGTATTTTATTAGAGCACATTTGTTTACAAACTTCAAGTTTTGAAGAAATTTGAGAGAGTTTATTTGTTGAAAACAAAAGAAATAGAACCATCATTTGCTAACAAGCGAATTCAGAATTAAGCATCGTAATCCCCTCATTCAGAACTCAGAGGCACCAACACTTTCTATTTGATTCCCAGTTGGGCACTTATGTCGATGAAGCTGACTGTTCTGACGTAACATTCTCGGGCCAGCTTAGGGTCACTCCTAACCCTGAATTGCTTCCCTTGGGCAGAGAATTTTAGCGCGAGGTGGAAGGTAGAAACTATTGCCCTGTATTGATTAAGGAGGGGTCTGCCAAAAATGGCGTAATAGCTGCTAGGAGCGTCTACTACGATGAATTCAACTTGTTTGATAATTCCTCCCATCATCACGGTCAGTGATACTCTTCCTTCGACCTCTTTTTTCTCCCCCGAGAAACCATAAAGAGGCCCTTCAGTAGGAAGCATCTTCTTTCCAGTTTTTAGAGCCTCGAAGGTTGACTTGGATAGTAAGTTCACTGAGCTGCCAGTATCCACTAGAACCCTCTCGACTGTGAAATGCTCTATCACAGCCTTGATAACGAGAGCATCATTAAACGGATTCCCGTGGGGTGGAAGATCTTCTTTGCTGAAAATGACAACTTCTGGAACTGGAGTGGAGGTAGTGGCAACAGAGACTTCTTCCCTGAAGATTCTATCTATACTAGACTTTTTGGAGGATTCAAGTCCAGCACCTCCATGGATGCAGAAAAGCATACCATTTTCTCCTTCGTCATCTGCCTATAGGCATTCACAACCGATATGGATGCTACCAAGGAGGCCAACGTCTTCCACCTCCTGGCATTCCCAACCGACCTCAGTGACGGTTTTTGCCTTCTTTGCTTGATCTTCAACATTTTTGTTGATTAGATCTTGAAGCTTCCCTTCCTTGAGGAGTTTTTCAATTAAAAATCTGAGCGCCCTGCAGTTTTCAGTTTGATTTCCTCTCTCTTTTTGGAACTCACAATAGAGGCTTTGATTTCTGAATTTAATGTCAGATTTCATTGGGGCTGGCCTCTTGAAGAAGGGCTTCCTTTCAATGATTTCCAAAATCTCTGAAATTGGAAGGGGGAGATCTGCAAAACACTCTTGTGAATTGTTAAAAGATTGTTTAGGTGGGTTAGTGGGAAGGGATAAGAGTGGAAAACAGGTTAACGGTTGAGTCTGAGCTGGTTGCTGCCATTGGGTGAATTGTTGATGGTTGTTTTTTGGGCGACGATGACGAAAATTTCTTCCTCGGGAGACGGGAGGTTGATATTCTTGGCGGGTTATCTTTTGATGATGTTGCGGGTTCGAAGAGGAAGAGTTATTTGCACCCTGGTAAGCCATACTGGAGAGATATGAGACATATTCTGGATTACAAATTTCACCCTCAATAAACCTGTTCACAATCGTGATGAGCTCTTGATAGGAATTAGGTTACTTGGTGTTAACTTTTAATTTCAGAGGGCCCTCTCGTAAGGCATTTATGAATGCAACTTGATGGAGGATGGGACCGACATCCCGGATATTTAAGATTTCCTCTTGAAATCGGGCAACGAAATGAGCTATCGTTTCATTTTCCCCTTGTTTGATCTTGAAGAGAGCTGCGGGCCCACTCTTCCATTTTCTCGAGGTAGCAAACCTTAGGAGAAATTCTCTCCTCAGGTCTGCAAAGTTAGCAACAGATCTTGAAGGGAGGCTGAAAAACCATTCTCTAGCCTCTCCTCCGAGGGAGGTCACAAACAATTTACAGCGAAGAGCCTTCGACAAGGTTCTCATTGAGACTGCAGCTTCAAAAGCTTGCAAATGAGAAATCGGATCATCCCTTCCAATATATATCGGGAGTCTAGGCTCTCGAAAACCCAGCGGAACAGGTTCCCACCTAACTTGTTCTATGAATGGGGATGGTTCTTCCAACAAATCAACGGGGCGGGAAGTGACACCCTCCTGTAAATTCAAGGCTCGGGTCGTACTTCCCCGGGCAGCAGCTTAAAAAAACTCTTATCGAGCAGCAAGCTCGACCCCTAGTGATCGCAGAGGTGCGGTAGGTTTTGAGACTGCGCGGTCTAAAACCTGTTTGTAAGTTGCTTGGGCAACTATTGGTGTGGCGATCTCAACGGCTCGAGGAGCTAAACGATGGGAAATTATCTCCAGAGCTTTTCCCATTGCCTCCATCTGCTGAGTGATGAGTCCCAATTATATACACATATACGGACTCATCTGGGCCGATTTTCTAGTCTTTGCACTACACTTTAGGCATGTTTTCGCTCATATTTGTCATTCTATGCTAGGTGCACTTCTAGGCCCATTTTGGTGTGATTTCGTGTTTATCTTCTTTACTAGTTTTCATGCAGTGTTAAGTGCCACCTTCAGTGGCTAGATTGGTGTTGTATGCTGAAACAGGAGTCGTGCAGGTGTTCCCGGTACAATTCTGTACAGGAACACTGCGCACGATCACTGGCTCTATCGCGCACGACCACTAGTCGTGCGCCACTGATCGTGCGCACTTAACACCCATTTTTATGAGTTCTGTTTGGCTTATCGCACGACCACTTACGATAGTGCGCACGACCACTGGTCGTGCGCCACTGGTCGTGCGAACATTGTATTATATAAATTTCTTACCTTGCAGGCTCCGTCCAGTCAGGCGCACGATCACAGGATTCTAGTGCGCACGACCACTGGTCGTGCGCCAATGACCGTGCGCACTGTTCATTCCAGCACCTATTTATATGCCTGATCGCAAAATAGGTCGGGATTACGAATTGGGAACTCCGTTCTGTCTGCCGTTTTGGCCCTTTCCACAGGTTTTTCGCCCCTAGGTCTCCTCCATCATCCAAGAGCTTAAAGGAAAGGATTCTACACTCATTTTGATCGCCAAGGAAGAAGTTCTTCGCATCGGACGTGGCCGGATTGTAAAACGCTGGAGAAGACGGGTCCATTGGGAGGTGTGACAACCCTCCTCTACCCCGGACGCAGTTGGGACCGAGTTAGGACGCGGATTGACAACCCGATGCTTCCTACCGTGAATCTACAACGTGACTCCGGATTCGGTCGTATCTCTTGCCTCTTTCTTCTACTTGTGTGGTTGTATTTGTTTGTAATCTTTATATTTAGATGATGAACACTATGAATCTTGTTTATTAATGTTTATTTCCTGTTTATGGAATCATATTATTCATATGTGTGGATGAGGTGCGCCCCCATCTAATTTCCGTTCCGCCATCACGTTTGTGTGCCGCACTAGCAATTGCTAGTGGCGTGCTTGTTGAAGAGGTGCTTGCAACCCTCATTCCGCCATTCTCTCCATTCCATCCGCGAGCCTACTCGTCCATCCGCCTAGCGAATCAGTGCATTGCGGTCCGTGTAGTTTCCATCCCGCCAAGCGAAGCATTGCATAGCGGCATTGCATAGGAGTAGTTGATAGCTTTTATTTTATTTTGCAAAACCAATCCACTCACCTTCGTGAACATCACCCTAAAGGACTTCAATCTCAAGTCCTTCCTCGAATCCTAACTCCACCTTACTGTGTTCCTTCGAGATTCGATACTCAGTGATTTACTCCTCGTTTTATATTACTTGAACAATCGGTACACTGCCGTTTCGTGCCGCAGTCGAGCTACCGCCTATAACGGTGTGCGAGATTTGCGCCATCAAGTTTTTGGCGCCGCTGCCGGGGAACACAGTGGTGTGAGTTTTCTGGAGAGGGATAATCTGAGAGAAAAACCCTTCCATTTGTAAATTGCATCTTTTATTTCATTTCTGTTCTTTTTTTTTACTCCACTTTCTTGTTTTATATGAGGTTGCTTTAGTAATTTGTGTTAGGTGTAGTATTTTGCACAATAGCTTTTATTTTGAATCGTTTTATCTTCACACTATGTGGGCACATCTCAATATCCATTGCCGTTGGTGTAGAGATACCTCCCACTCTAGTGATGAATGCCCTACGGAGAATAGTAGGCATAATTCTTATAGCCCAGCATATGGAGCACCGACTTCGTCTGGTACTCCACATGGTGCGCGTAAGTCTTATGGCTACTCTGCTGAGCCTTTACCGTCATACTTCTTTTCGGCTCCAGCCCCCGCTGTGCCAAAGAGGCCCGCAAGGCAGTGCCGGTTTTGTCAGAGCACTGATCATGTCCTGAAGGACTGTGCCGAGTATCATCGCCAATTGGACGAGGATGACGAGCCGGATATCCGGATCGTCCCAACTCCTAACTCTGGCGGCACACCTTTGACATCCGGTTAAGTGTCTTTGTCACCTTCGCATCTTGAAGGGTATGGCATGGACACGGTCACCGGATGTGCGGCTGATCTATGCACCGACATTGCTGAGCCTATTCTCCATGTGCATCCACCACTTCTAGTGGATTCGATTCTTCCCCCTGTTGTGCATACTATACTCGTCTTCGACGACATTGTTGATGATGTGTCGCAGGATGAGGTGGGTGATCTGAGTTTTGTGCCTATTCCTATGGAGGAGGATAACCTTCTAGGTGAAGAGGAGTTTTCCTCAGCACCGGTGGAGGAAGTCCAAATCCTAAGCCTGGCCACCGGTGATCCCGCCGAATCTTGTAGCATTGATGACAATGCAAACATTATTTTACTTCCCCAACCTGATGGGAGTGAGACCGGGATCACTCCCCCGATTGATGTTTATTTATGTTCTTCGTCTTCTTTATTTCTTGATCCCCTTCCGTTATCCGAGCCTGTGCAGGTTGAATCTTCACAGGTACCCCAGGAGGACTTGGAGCATTTTGCTCAAGTCAATGATGTGAGCATCTTCTTATGTGAGGAGGTTGATCCCCCCTCCGTAGAGGAAGCTCCACTCATTACCTTTTCCTCCTGCCACCTCCCTGTTGACGATACCTTCCTAGGCAAGGATGTGTTTTGTGAGATGAGTGAGAACCAGGCCTCCTCCTTTTCTTACATTCTCTACCCTCTACCTGTGAGGAGCAGGTATCTATATTTAGGTAGAGGGGTGACTGTTCTATCACCGTATCGGTACCCGCTACCGACACGGATACTAGGCCAGTTACCTGTCCACTTCTCTTTCATAGGCCTATTAGTTAGAACTTTTATGTTTCTGAATAAGTCGTGCTGGGATGACAATAACCCCAGTAGTTATCTTTCTTTTCTGCATTTTTATTTCATCTAATCATGTTTAGTTAGTAGTATTTTTCTTCAGTTTTCTATTTTCTTTTGTTTCTGCGGAGCTGACCCTTGCAGGTTTCTTTTCTGGATGGCGGATGCTGCAGCTTAGTCTTAGCTTTCACGCCAATCTTCTGGTATGCTCATTTCTGAGCACGGGGTATTCTCTTTCCCTAGCCTTTTTCTGATTTTCATGTCTTATATTATGCGGATTGGTTAGTTTAAGTCTGGGGGAGAGTTGTTTTGTTTACCCGCTCACGTGCACTATTGCACTGCATACTAGAAGATTTCATTTAAAATGTTTTGTTTATTTTCATTGCACACCACAACACCCACTCGAGCGCGCACTTAGCCGTTGGCACGTTGCGAGGCAAATTTTGTAACGACCCAGCTTTGGCGTTCGAGCGGGACCCAGTCCACGATCTGTCCTCAGCTGGCATCGCTACCGGGCTGCAGCCCAAGCACCCCAACCCCTCTCTAGCCCTGCTGGCGGGTTGTTGGTGACCACAGCCCCCCTTTGATGAGTGAAAGCTCCAGTTAAGCTGCAGCGCATGGACTTCCCAGGAGGTCACCCATCCCAGTACTATTCCAGCCCAAGCACGCTTAACTATGGAGTTCTTTCAACTCTCATCACCAATTGACCGAGAGGGGTTGGGGTGCTTGGGCTGCAGCCCGGTAGCGATGCCAGCTGAGGACAGATCGTGGTCACCAACAACCCGCCAGCAGGGCTGGAGAGGGGTTGGGGTGCTTGGGCTGCAGCCCGGTAGCGATGCCAGCTGAGGACAGATCGTGGACTGGGTCCCGCTCGAAAGCCAAAGCTGGGTCGTTACATAATTGTAACACCCCCATCCGTTCAGGAACATATAGCAGAAGGTCCGGCCAGGCCCCACGCCATATACTACTAAACGAACGGGAACGTCACTTAATTGAAATCGAACAACACTATACAACGAAGCCTAACTCAGAGCATTCTATGCGGAAGCAAAAGAGACGATATGAAACCCCAAAACCTGAACCCGGGTATGTCCACTTATATTAATTTGGAATAAAATGTTTACAACTCAAAATGAGGCACGACGGCCTTACAGTTTACCAACATCGGCGCGCAGGCCGGCCATACATGAACAACAAAAAGGAAACACAACAAGGCCTTCGAGGGCCGCAGCAGCACCAGGGCTTCAGCCCGCTAATAGCCCGCTATGCTCCGCTCGGTCCAGCACCTGTACATCAAGCCCACCAAAAACGGTGGCAAAACAGGCAACGGTCAGCTAAAGCTGACCAATTATAACGACCCCACCCCTTCGAGGGGGTGGCGGTTATAAGCATCCCTGCAAGACAACTCAGCAGCATATATATATAAGAGTGCGACTAGCAAAGTCCACAACAGAACATACATATGCAATCAACACAAACGTGGGAATGACCTCCACGTCTCGTGCTCTCAGGCACTCTTTGGTGTACTCCGCCTTCCACCACCACCCTCCCCGGATGGTTTTGCCCTTCGAGGCTAAAGTCGGTGGCCCGAATACCAGGGCGCCCCCGTGCTTTAAATTGTGAACAAAGCGTAGTCTGAAGACTCTCTCCCAACGCCTCCCTACAACTCCAAGAGACTTACTGTTCGGGTGCTGCGATGGTGCGGTTTCAGGTTCGCCAATACCCGGTGTTCACACTCTCGTGGTACAACCCGAAGAGCGGGTATGGCGTTCCCTCAGCCCAGGCATTCTCATTCAGCCGGCTCCACAGGCCGCCAAGTCATCCACCAGGACACCCTTACGGGTCGGGCACACAAGCCTCAGGTCCTCTAAACAGGTGGGCTCAACAATTCACCAGAACTCAGTTCTGGGAAGCTGTCGCCTAGCGACAGTCAGTGTCGCCAGCGACAGTGCACATAAATACCATTTTGGCTCCTAGCTGTGGGTGTTTCCCAGGGCACACCCCCAGGCATTGCTGCACATGCAGTAACACTCCCACGGCCTCAGCAAGCACAAAAGTCACCAGACCCAAGTCTGAGAGCTGTCGCCCGGCGACATCCAATGTCGCCTGGCGACAGTGAGCAGAACTTCACTTCTGCTTCTAATCTTCGGGTGCTCCCCGGGGCACACCCCCGGGCGTTGCTGCGCATGCAGTAGCACTCTCTAGTCCTACGTAGCAGGATATCAACACGGGGTTTTTCCCCGGCACGCACATCATCAAAAAGCAACACCAATCCGGACGAACCGTCTCGGATGGGCTTCACACAGCGCGCCTACGTCCATTCCACGCGTGGACTCTATATGAATGCAAGTTTTGACGGGGATAGCACGAATCGACCCGTCGGAGGCCACGACCTTACCCTTTTGGGTAGGGGCCTCAAGAATGCAAAGGATGGACTAGAACATGTCCGATTAGGGTTAGGGAAGATCGTTACCCTACGGCGTCGCTTCTGGACCGTGGCTTGATTTTTGGTACGGATGGAAAGGAGCGCCTTGCCCTCCTCTACGCGTAGCCACGAACGTTGAAGGGATCCGAGGAGTGTAGCTCCACCAAACCCAAGCTCCAAGCTAGGGTTTCCTATTCCTCTTCTTCTCCAACTCCTCTCTCTCTCTCTCCAAATAAAGCCTTAAAGGATAAAGGAAAGGAGAGGGATTTTCGGATTTCTAAGCAGCCACTGAACTCCCCTGTCCAAATCCAGCCCCCAAAGTGCATGGGCAATTAATGCCCAGCATTTCGGGCACAAAGTCCAAGTTGGAGCTGTCGCCCGGCGACAGCCACTGTCGCCTGGCGATAGTGGTAAGGAACCGACATTGACCAGTCAACGCCGCCCGACAGCTCACGGCAGAACCTTCTCAACAAGGCGATGTCGCCCGGGCGACAGTCACTGTCGCCGGCGACAGCACAGGTTTCCAGAAATGCTATTTTCTGAATTGGGGTCTTACAACCCTCCCCACCTTATAAAAATTTCGACCCGAAATTTGCAACAACATGCACATATATATATCCACAAAATGTCTTTACATAAGGGGGGAAAAAAGATAAAGAGGTAAACGTCACCGAAACAACTCGGGGAACTCCTCCATCATGGTCTGCTCGCGCTCCCAAGAGAGCTCCTCGCGACCGCAGTTGTCCCAACGGACCTTTACCATACAGATCGCCCTGTTCTGCAACTGACGTACCTCAGCATCTTCGATGCTAACGGGCCTGACCGCCGTCTTAAGCCCACTATCCACGGGCACCTGATCCGCCGCGACCACCTGCGTAAGTTCTTGCACTGCCTTCCGCAGTACGGAGATGTGGAATACATCGTGTAGCCCGCTCAGTTCCGCCGATAATGCAAGCCTATAAGCCGCCTCGCCGACGCGCTCGATGATCTCAAACGGTCCAAGGTATCGCGGACTCAGCTTTTTCAAGCGCCGAATCCTGGACACACCCTTGAACGGCCTGATCTTCAAATAGACCCAATCGCCGACGGTGAACTGGACGTCGTGGTGCTTCGCATTATAGTACTTCGCCTGCCTATCCTGCGCAACCAATAGCCTCTCCCGGATCATACGTACCGTCGAAGTCGCCTCTTCGACGTCTTTCCTCTTGAAGAGCTTCGTCTCGCCCGTTTCTGCCCAAGCCAAGGGAGTGCGGCACTTCCTGCCATAGAGGGCCTCGAAAGGCGCCATCTGAATACTCGCCTGAAAGCTGTTGTTGTACGCGAACTCAACAAGGAAGAGGTGATCTTCCCACCCCTTGCCAAAATGCAGGACGCACATCCGAAGCATGTATTCCATCGTCCTGTTGGTACGCTCAGTTTGGCCATCCGTCTGAGGATGAAAGGCCGTGCTAAACTGCAGCTTCGTACCCAATAGACGGTTGACTAGCCTCCAGTCGCTCGAAGTAAAGCGCCCATCACGATCACTGACGATGCTACGGGGCACACCGTGCAATCGTACTATAGTATCAACGTACAGCTTTGCCAACTTCTCCACCGATTCATCCCTCCGGTTGGGGATAAAGTGCGCCACCTTCGTCAGCCGGTCTACAACTACCCAGATGACATCGTTCCCGCGCTGCGATCTCGGCAGCCCATGCACGAAATCCATGGAAATGTCGTCGAATTTCCACTCCGGGACCGGTAAAGACTTCAAAAACTCCCCGGGCTTCTGACATTCCGCCTTCACGAGGGCACAAGTGTGGCACTTGGCCACGTAGTGAGCGATGTCCCTCTTCATACCCGGCCACCAGAAAAGGACTTTCATGTCCTTATACATCTTCGTGCTCCCCGGATGAACTGAATATCTGGTACGATGCGCCTCGTACATCAACTCATCGCGCAACTCACCCGCCTTAGGGACGCACAAACGGTCGCCCCTCCACAGCAACCCGTCAAGCATCTGAAACTGGGCATCCAACCCAGCACCAGCATCCTCCGCGTAGCGCTTTAAACTCGGATCGAGTTCTAAAGCCTGGCGGACTCTATCTGCAAGGTCGTACTGCACCTCAGTCCAGCTCAAACAAGCATCGGCACTGCCCCGCTTCTCTACGCAAGCAATATCCAAGGCCTCCAGGTCACGTATCAGGTGCTCGTCATGCATCTGAATCCAGTTGGCCTACGCTGGGGCCCTGCGACTGAGTGCGTCTGCGACAACATTCCCCTTCCCAGGGGTGTAGTGGATCTCAAATGTGTAGTCCCCCAGGAACTCCATCCACCGCTGCTGCCGCATATTTAGCTCCTTCTGTGACATGAGGTACTTCAAGCTCTTATGGTCCGTGAAGATGTCGATCTTCAGGCCATACACGTAATGCCGCCAAAGCTTCAGGGCAAAAATCACGGCCGCCAACTCCAAGTCGTGGACCGGATAATTCCGCTCGTGCACCTTCAGCTGGCGAGAGCCATACGCTATCACCTGTCCATGCTGCTGCAGAACGCAGCCAAGGCCGCTCCCCGAAGCGTCAGTGTAGATCTCGTAACCCTCCGTGCCGGAAGGCAAACATAAGATCGGAGCCGTGGTAAGCCGCCGCTTCAACTCCTCGAAAGCCTACGCACACGCAGGCGTCCAGATAAACTTCTGCATCTTCCGTGTCAGTGTCGTAAGTGTCAGCGCGATCCGTGAGAAGTTCTCCACGAAGCGCCTGTAGTAGCCGGCCAGCCCGAGGAAGCTACGAACCTCCGCTACTGAAGAAAGAACAGGCCACTCCCTGATATCCGCAACCTTCACCGGATCAACCGCCACACCCTCTCCGCTGACCACATGGCCCAAGAATGCCACGGAAGGTAGCCAGAACTCGCACTTCGAGAACTTGGCATACAGTTGGTTCCTCCTCAGAACCTCCAGGACTACTCGCAGGTGATCACCGTGCTCCTCCTCGGACTGAGAGTAGACTAGTATGTCATCAAGGAAGACGACTACAAACCGGTCGAGGTACTCTCGGAAAGTCCGGTGCATCAAGTCCATAAACACCGAAGGCGCATTGGACAGCCCAAACGGCATCACGGTGAACTCATACTGCCCGTACCGGGTACTAAAAGCAGTCTTCGGGATATCACACTCCCTGATCCGCACCTGATAATAGCCGGACTTCAAGTCCAGCTTCGAGTACACTGTCGAACCAACGAGCTGGTCGAACAAGTCATCTATCCTCGGAAGAGGATACTTGTTCTTCTCTGTCAGCTTGTTCAGCTCCCGATAGTCGATACAAAGCCGCAGGCTACCGTCCTTCCTTTTTGACAAAGAGGATCGGTGCACTCCAAGGTGAAGAACTCGGACGCACGTAGCACTGCTCGAGCAGCTCCTGCAGCTGCAGCTTCAACTCCGCTAACTCCTTCGGTGCCATACGATACGGCGAGCGGGCCACAGGCTTAGCGCCTGGCACCAACTCAATCGTGAAATCTATCTCCCGCTGCGGGGGAGCACCGGGGAGCTCGCTCGGGAACACATCAGGAAACTCTGATACTATCGAAACATCCACAAGGTTGGGCCTCGGCGCTGAAGCCTCCACCAGAGCAAAGAATAACTCTGCTCCCTGACGCACCGCCTTGGACACCTGGAGAGAAGACATCAGCATCTTGCTCGACCCACGCATGCCCGCGAAGACCATCTCACAAACGGTACTCCGCCCAAACCTCACCTCCTTTGTGGTGCAATCGATGCACGCACGCTGTTCCGACAGCCAATCCATACCGAAGATCACATCGAACTCAACCAGGGGGAGTAGCGATGCTCTCAGGTCATACTCATGACTTCGGCACTGCCTCGACCACAACCGCTTTGCCCTTCTCGCTGAGCATGTCCCGCTCAAGCGCTCGGGCTGAACCAACAAGGGTCATGAAACCCTGCGTCAGCGGCCCTGTCAGAAGGTGCCGCAACTCAGCACGCAAACCCCCGTAAAACCTGTTCACCCTCCTCTCCTCATCATCGAAAGAGCTTCCAGCATAACGCCCGAGGCGGGTGAACTCATATAGATAGTTATCAACCATTCTAACTCCCTGCGTAAGAGCCAGAAACTGGTTCTCCATTGCGATCTGCTGCGCCTGGGGCACATACCTTGCCAGGAAGATTCCTAAGAACTCTTCCATCGGCACATCAACCAGCCGCCTTCCCGCGAACTGGCGCTTCTCAACCTGATCCCACCATCGCCTGGCTTCATTTGCCAACATGAACGTAGCAAATGTCACCTTCTGTGCCTCATCCGACTGTGTCGCTGTCAGAATTCGCTCGATATGCGACAACCAGTCCTCTGCCTCAGCTGGGGATTCAACCCCGGTAAACGGAGGAGGTCGGAATCCCATGAAATGCTTCAGCTGTTGCTCAGGAGCACGCCTCACGAGGACTTGCTCCACTCTTAGTGGCTCTGGGGCCACTTCCTGCACCGGCACAGTCGCAACTAACAACAAAAGGAACACTCAGGTTCCAAAATCATGCAATTTTTGTTGGTTTGTTGTTACATTTTATTCCTAAGTGGACATTTTTGGGTTTATAGTACGTCTCAACGGTGACGCACACACGTGCTCACCACCCCTTAAAAGAATTCGCCCGCGAATTCATTAGAAGGATACGGAACCCTAGAAGCTGATACCAATTTGTAACACCCCCATCCGTTCAGGAACATATAGCAGAAGGTCCGGCCGGGCCCCACGCCATATACTACTAAACGAACGGGAACGTCACTTAATTGAAATCGAACAACACTATACAACGAAGCCTAACTCAGAGCATTCTATGCAGAAGCAAAAGAGACGATATGAAACCCCAAAACCCGAACCCGGGTATGTCCACTTATATTAATTTGGAATAAAATGTTTACAACTCAAAATGAGGCACGACGGCCTTACAGTTTACCAACATCGGCGCGCAGGCCGGCCATACATGAACAACAAAAAGGAAACACAACAAGGCCTTCGAGAGCCGCAGCAGCACCAGGGCTTCAGCCCGCTAATAGCCCGCTATGCTCCGCTCGGTCCAGCACCTGTACATCAAGCCCACCAAAAACGGTGGCAAAACAGGCAACGGTCAGCTAAAGCTGACCAATTATAACGACCCCACCCCTTCGAGGGGGTGGCGGTTCTAAGCATCCCTGCAAGACAACTCAGCAGCATATATATATATATATATAAGAGTGCGACTAGCAAAGTCCACAACAGAATATACATATGCAATCAACACAAACGTGGGAATGGCCTCCACGTCTCGTGCTCTCAGGCACTCTTTGGTGTACTCCGCCTTCCACCACCACCCTCCCCGGATGGTTTTGCCCTTCGAGGCTAAAGTCGGTGGCCCGAATACCAGGGCGCCCCCGTGCTTTAAATTGTGAACAAAGCGTAGTCCGAAGACTCTCTCCCAACGCCTCCCTACAACTCCCAGAGACTTACTATTCGGGTGCTGCGATGGTGCGGTTTCAGGTTCGCCAATGCCCGGTGTTCACACTCTCGTGGTACAACCCGAAGAGCGGGTATGGCGTTCCCTCAGCCCAGGCATTCTCATTCAGCCGGCTCCACAGGCCGCCAAGTCATCCACCAGGACACCCTTACAGGTCGGGCACACAAGCCTCAGGTCCTCTCAATAGGTGGGCTCAACAATTCACCAGAACTCAGTTCTGGGAAGCTGTCGCCTGGCGACAGTCAGTGTCGCCAGCGATAGTGCACATAAATACCATTTTGGCTCCTAGCTGTGGGTGTTTCCCAGGGCACACCCCCAGGCATTGCTGCACATGCAGTAACACTCCCACGGCCTCAGCAAGCACAAAAGTCACCAGACCCAAGTCTGAGAGCTGTCGCCCGGGGACATCCAATGTCGCCTGGCGACAGTGAGCAGAACTTCACTTCTGCTTCTAATCTTCGGGTGCTCCCCGGGGCACACCCCCGGGCGTTGCTGCGCATGCAGTAGCACTCTCTAGTCCTACGTAGCAGGATATCAACACGGGGTTTTTCCCCGACACGCACATCATCAAAAAGCAACACCAATCCGGACGAACCGTCTCGGATGGGCTTCACACAGCGCGCCTACGTCCATTCCACGCGTGGACTCTATATGAATGCAAGTTTTGACGGGGATAACACGAATCGACCCGTCGGAGGCCACGACCTTACCCTTTTGGGTAGGGGCCTCAAGAATGCAAAGGATGGACTAGAACATGTCCGATTAGGGTTAGGGAAGATCGTTACCCTACGGCGTCGCTTCTGGACCATGGCTTGATTTTTGGTACGGAGGGAAAGGAGCGCCTTGCCCTCCTCTACGCGTAGCCACGAACGTTGAAGGGATCCGAGGAGTGTAGCTCCACCAAACCCAAGCTCCAAGCTAGGGTTTCCTATTCCTCTTCTTCTCCAACTCCTCTCTCTCTCTCTCCAAATAAAGCCTTAAAGGATAAAGGAAAAGAGAGGGATTTTCGGATTTCTAAGCAGCCACTGAAATCCCCTGTCCAAATCCAGCCCCCAAAGTCCATGGGCAATTAATGCCCAGCATTTCGGGCACAAAGTCCAAGTTGGAGCTGTCGCCCGGCGACAGCCACTGTCTCCTGGCGACAGTGGTAAGGAACCGACATTGACCAGTCAACGCCGCCCGACAGCTCACGGCAGAACCTTCTCAACAAGGCGCTGTCGCCTGGGCGACAGTCACTGTCGCCGGCACAGCACAGGTTTCCAGAAATGCTATTTTCTGAATTGGGGTCTTACAAATTTATCTTTTTGTGTGATTTGGGAAATCATTGTGCTGGCTTAGGATTATGAGGCGGAGTAAAATGTTGACTCCTGTAGTGCTCCTAGTCGAGTGCTCGTGTCTGGTAGAAATTTACGTAGATTCAATTCCTTTTTATGCTTTTATTTCACATTTTTCTATTAGCGCAAATATTGTTTACTTTACTCAAATTGGTGAATCCGGTGTGAATCAGACGGTAGCATAGGAATGTGTGTAGACGTTCGCTAGACGCATATTGCTCGAGTCGGGAGGAAGGACTATCTTTCTCGGTGGCTAGAACATGCCCCAATCGACTCTTGAAGCATGTGTATACGGTTAGTCAATTGCATGAATGTGATATAGGCCATCATTTTGGCCCGGTTGTGCCTTTGCACCCTTTCCTATCAATATATCCTCGTTAGACCAGTTGTGCCTACCCGTTCTTTGATTCAGCCCCACTTTTATTTCACCAAAGCCCAAAAGCCAATCCTAGCCGCACACCCAAATCTGAGCTTTAGCTGTTTATTATTTTTATAAGTTGGGTTATTGATGTGGTGATATGTTCGTGAAGTTGTGGTTGTATCTTAGTGTTTATTTGCTGAATATGATAAGATAAGAAAAGAAAAAAAATGAGATAGAAAAGAAGTGAAAAGCAAAGAAAAAGATATGAGCTTTAATGAAAAATTTGTGTAAAAATATATGTTTGAGAGTAGGCGGTGCACACACCCATGTTGTTAAGTCCAAGTCTGGGGGTGTTGTGTACCCGCGTGTTTGTGTGGTGAATGAGGAAGATTTCTGCACTAGCTCATTTGGGTTTAGTATTTGAGCCATCTTCTTTATCATTGTATACCTCACCTAAACCCAAGCCCCATTTAAAACCTAAAGTCCTATTGATTCAAGCATTTTAGTCAAACCAGTGCCGTGGAGAGAGTGCGAACGGGCAAGCTTATGGTCACCGACATTGATGGATTTCAATGGAGTTGTCCCGAGCCCTGATCTTTGGCAATGCTCGCCTCAGCGTTCCGTCTACTTTCTTCCTTTGTACGACCTTATGATTTACCGTGATTCACTTTTTGAGTAAACGTAATATATAAATACGCTCCTAGAAAATTATAAACTAATATGTTTAATTAGAAATTTTGTCTACTATATTTTTACGCGCATGAGCATGCGACTTCGCATGGTACTCCTTTTTTTTTAATTTTTTTTCCAGCTTATGTTTTTCCTGTCCGCGAGAGATTGTTTGCTCGGGACGCGCAAACAGTTAAGTCTGGGGGTGTGATGAGTCCCAATTATATACACATATACGGACTCATCTGGGCCGATTTTCTAGTCTTTGCACTACACTTTAGGCATGTTTTCGCTCATATTTGTCATTCTATGCTAGGTGCACTTCTAGGCCCATTTTGGTGTGATTTCGTGTTTATCTTCGTTACTAGTTTTCATGCAGTGTTAAGTGCCACCTTCAGTGGCTAGATTAGTGTTGTATGCTGAAACAGGAGTCGTGCAGGTGTTCCTGGTACAATTCTGTACAGGAAAACTGCGCACGATCACTGGCTCTATCGTGCACGACCACTGGTCGTGCGCCACTGATCGTGCGCACTAAACGCCCATTTTTATGAGTTCTGTTTGGCTTATCGCACGACCACTTACGATAGTGCGCACGACCACTAGTCGTGCGCCACTGGTCGTGCGAACATTGTATTTTATAAATTTCTTACCTTGCAGGCTCCGTCCAGTCAGGCGCACGATCACAGGATTCTAGTGCGCACGACCACTGGTCGTGCGCCAATGACCGTGCGCACTGTTCATTCCAGCGCCTATTTTTATGCCTGATCGCGAATTAGGTCGGGATTACGACTTGGGAACTCCGTTCTGTCCGCCATTTTGGCCCTTTCCACAGGTTTTTCGCCCCTAGGCCTCCTCCATCATCCAAGAGCTTAAAGGAAAGGATTCTACACTCATTTTGATCGCCAAGGAAGAAGTTCTTCGCATCGGACGTGGCCGGATTGTAAAACGCTGGAGAAGACGGGTCCATTGGGAGGTGTGACAGCCCTCCTCTACCCCGGACGCAGTTGGGACCGAGTTAGGATGCGGATTGACAACCCGGTGCTTCCTACCGTGAATCTACAACGAGACTCCGGATTCGGTCGTATCTCTTGCCTCTTTCTTCTACTTGTGTGGTTGTATTTGTTTGTAATCTTTATATTTAGATGATGAACACTATGAATCTTGTTTATTAATGTTTATTTCCTGTTTATGGAATCATATTATTCATATGTGTGAATGAGGTTCGCCCCCATCTAATTTCCGTTCCGCCATCACGTTTGTGTGCCGCACTAGCAATTGCTAGTGGCGTGCTTGCCGAAGAGGTGCTTGCAACCCTCATTCTGCCATTCTCTCCATTCCATCCGCGAGCCTACTCGTCCATCCTCCTAGCGAATCGGTGCATTGCGGCCCGTGTAGTTTCCATCCCGCCAAGCGAAGCATTGCATAGAGGCATTGCATAGGAGTAGTTGATAGCTTTTATTTTATTTTGCAAAACCAATCCACTCACCTTCTTGAACATCGCCCTAAAGGACTTCAATCTCAAGTCCTTCCTCGAAACCTAACTCCACCTTACTGTGTTCCTTCGAGATTCGATACTCAGGGATTTACTCCTCGTTTTATATTACTTGAACGATCGGTACACTGCCGTTTTGTGCCGCAGTCGAGCTACCGCCTATAGCGGTGTGCGAGATTTGCGCCATCACTGAGCAGTCTCGTGCTGCGCTCGAGCGAACTCTTGACGGGTTTGTTCGAGGGCTCGTTCAAAGCGTATTTCTAGGTCTTCTGATGCCGCACGGCCTGCATCAGGATGACTTCCCCCGGGTTGATTTCGCAACTCCCGGTCTGACATATTTGACCGCTAGACTTCACTGGTAAATCCAAATCTGAAGGTCGTGTGTTTCGTTTTGTTGATGCAAAAAATGCCCTCTTCGTTAGTTGGGTTATGAAGGTGAGCGAACTGTGGACTTCCAGCTACTTGGTACCTGTGAACATCGGGAGTGATGCTATCGAACGATCAGAGAAGACTGTTGTTATAGGATTCTTGTTGATTGGTCCGCTTTGACGCTTGGCTGCAAGAGTATTCTAGCGAAAGAAATGGTTAGAATTCAAAGAGAGGTTAGGGAACAGACCGAACTAAGGGGAAAAGATTCGAGCTGAAATTGAGACCGCTTGGTTCTTCAATCTGCTCTGAAAGGCCTCCACATTGTACCCCTTCTGGGGAACTCCACCCCCTATTTATAGACGCGAGAGCTGCCCGAACGTGTAGCTTTCGAAAAATACGGGCTGCCCGGAGTCTTTAGGCAAAGAAGAGAAAAAACGATAGTTATGTGAAGAAATGGATTCAGACCGCGCGAACTCAGGATCGAGCGATCTCCTAAGCTGACCGCGCGACCTCGCTTACAAAAAATTCGGTATCGCGATCTTTCAGATGAACACCCCCCCCCCCCCCCCCCCCCCCCCCGCTTTAGGTGATCGTTATATAACCTACGCGGTGTACTTAAGAATAAGTGGTGTAGAAAACTTAAGGTTTGCACAAGACACTTTACAATTCTTTCCAAGATACTCAACCTCACAATGCTTATTAAGACTTATCAGGAGGTTCAAGTAGTGCTTGGTGTAGTTATCTTTGTCAGTTTATTTTATGATTTTTTGTTTTGGACAAAGTTCTCCGAATACACTTGTTTTGCAAACTATTGAAATTTTGAAAGCACAACCACTTTTCTTAATTTTTAAGAGCGCAAATCAATATAGTGTAGTGTTGGAACAACCCTATTACTAATTTGGGCTAGGATCACTATCTATTGATTAGGACTAAGTTGACCCCAAATGTATAGTCTTAAGGGTCATAGTTTTAGGCCGATAAATCTAAAGAAAAGATAAGTTTTCTGCGTTCGATGAACTCAACCCTGTGTTCGACGAACTCTTTTCTGTGGTCAATGAAATGCTCTCAGTGGTCAAATAAAGCTCATCTCAACGGTTGACGAACCCGTCTCAGCGGTCGTCGAACCCGTCTCAGTGGTCGACGAACCAGTCTCAGCGGTCGAAGATTTTGTCAAGTCTTAGCGCTCATAGAATTATATTCTACGTTCGACGAAAGTGGTTCAGATCTACTAAAATCTATTCTTCCAGCCAGATTAAGATTTCTATGCTCAGTTCGACTAACTTTATTCTTAGATCGACGAACTCCAGTCTGCATTCGACGAATCTTGATCAGAAGTGCAAGTCGATGAAATCAACCTTCAGATCAGTTATATTAAAGTTCTCTGAACTCAGATCGACGACTTTAACGGGACTATTCAAATCTGTGGACGTATTCTTTCAGACAAGTAAGGATATTATATTTCTTTATTATATTCCTTTATTTTGTCGTATTCCAAGGAGAAGAGCAGTTGACATTAAATGAAAAAGCATCTTTCACGGCAAAAGAAAGAAAGTACACTGCCAAAAGAGTTTTGTGGCGTGTGCAGTTCCGAGAATCAGATGATTTGATTTTAAATATAATATTATATTATCAAAGAGGTAGGATAACAAATACAGAGTTTTTTTTTACTCACGATTTCAAGAGTACAGAAGAGAGTTCTTCACACACGACTCAGTACAGAACAACACAAGAGTACAGAACAACAAGAACAGAACAGAGAAGAAGAAGAAGAAGCACAGAGACAGAACAAAAAATTTCAGTCTTCTTCTTCCTCAAGCAACATTCATTTTCTGAGAACATCTACATTCCTCTCTCAGTCATCTGCTACAAGTTTAGATCTTCAAAAGAACAACAAACAATCTGTGGAATTTATTCTCTCAGATTAATCAGCTACAGCTAGATCTACTTTCAAAAGAAAACTCCTTCCTCAACTGTCAACAAATTTCAATCAGACAGGAAGCTGCTCATCATCAAATCCACTAGTGTCTTCTCTCAGATTATTTACAGAGAAGAACATCTTAACTCTCTTTATCCCCTCTTGTACAGGGTTTTAACTCCCTTCAAAAGTTTACCCATTGGTGGCAAGACGCCTGATCAAAAAATCTTGTTTGGTTTTTAGGCACCTTATCAAAAGCTTATTGGTTTTAGGGCACCTGATAAAAAATCCTAGTGTATTCCTACCAAGGGTGGTAGAAGAGTGGACGTACCCAATTGAGAGGGGAACCACTATAGTTCCTTGTGTCTTTTGTGATTTGCTTACTTTTCTGTGATTGTGCTGTGTTGATTTTTATTTTCAGTTTTTATAAACCACTCTGCTATACACATATATATATCAGTATTTTTAATTCCACAATAAAACTAATAAAAAGTTTTAATACTCTATTCACCCCCCTCTAGAGTTAATTTAAGATCTAACCTCACTTTCAATTGGTATCAGAGGGTAGTTGATTCTTTACTGGCTAACACCTGAATCACAAAGATCAATTAGATTTTAAATTCTTCTAGAGTTTTTATTTCATTTTATTTTTGTTTAAAAACTCATGGCACAAAACAAAGAGTATTCAAGCACAAGACCTCCTATGTGCAATCTAAATAAGTTTCCACTATGGAAAGCAAGGATGAGGTTATATATGAACTCTATTGATGAAGAAATTTTCAATGTTATTTTGACAGGACCTCCTACTTCCTCAGAATCAAGAAGTACTAATTCAGCAACAAACAACAATGATGTTCCACCTCCTGAGTGGACAGATGCACAAAAGAAGAAAAGGAGTGCTGATGCAAAAGCCATGAACATTCTGGCTCAAACAATGTCTGATGACATTTTGTAGAAAGTGGTGGAATGCACTTCAGCAAGAGAGATATGGACCTCTCTCAACAATGTGGCTGAAGGATCTGCTGATGAAAGAAAGGACAGAAGATCACATCTCATCTCTCAGTATGAGAATTTCAAGAAAGGAGAAGTTGAGACAGTGGCTGATATGTATAATAGGCTTAGCCTCATCATCAATGAGCTGAAGTCTTTGGACAAGGTGATCTCTATCACTGAGATCAATGACAAGATCCTAATGTGCTTCCCCAGCACATGGGACTCTAGGATCTGGCCTATCAAGGAAGCTAGAAGCCTCAATGAGATTAATACTGAGAAACTGCTAGGAAATCTCAAATCCTATGAGCAGCTGGTCAAATCCTGAGAAGCTAAACAGTCCACATCATCTCCAACAACAAAGAAGGAAAAGAACATTGCCTTCAAAGCTACAGAAGAAGAAGGAAAGACTCCTGACAATGAGGAGTTGATGAGTCTACTTGCCAAAAGATTCTATAAGATGGCAAGAAAAGACTTCAGGAGAAAGTCATCCAGGAGCTATGAAAAACCAAGGTATAACAAAGCTCCATCTAAAGAAGTTATATGTTTTGGTTGCAGGAAATCAGGACACATTGTACCTGACTGTCCAGAGAATCAAAACAAGAAGGACAAGAAGGAAAAGAGAAAAGAAAAGGAAGAAAGAAGACACTCCAGCAAGCCTTCCTCCCACAAACACAAATACAAGGGAAGAGGCTTTGTAGCTGAAACCTGGAGTGAAACAGAATCTGAATCTTCATCCAATTCTTCTGAAGATGAAGAAGAATCAAAAGAAAATGACCAATGCTTGATGGCCATTTATGACTCAAGCAGTGAGTCAGGAAATGCATCATCATCTAGTTCTAGTGATGATGAGGATGATGAAAAAGAAAGAAGTTTCTGCATGATGGCTATCAATGCCTCAGGACATAATTCTGATGAATCAGAATCAAAAACTGAAGCTGACAGTGATCAGGTAATATCTAATTTTGATTTCAATTCAATTGAATTCAAAGATGAATTCAAAGTTCTTTGCTTAGACTTACTCAAATCTGAGAAGGAAATAAACTCTCTCAGATATAAGTTGGCTGAAATGAATCAAATAAGTGAAGAAAATGTCAATCTTAAGAAAGATTTGGCTGCCTCCAGGGAACACATTGTTCTCATTGAGAACAAGTTGTCTGAAGCTAAGAAGTTTAAAGAATCCCTCAATGGGAGAAGCATCAAACTGATGGACATCACAAGCACTGTTAATGCTAGACTTAATAGCAAACAGGGCTTGGGTGCTTCATCAAGTGAGCCACATCTGATTAAGAAAAACATACTATCTACACCTGTAAAATTCATTTCTGCTAAGGGCAAAGAGGCTATAGAAGTAAATAAAGATATTTCAAGCAAGGCTGTTAAGAATAAAGGAATTCAGCAGAATTCGTCGAACGGAGCTCGACGAAATCACACGAATTCGTCGAACGTAGATCGACGAACTCTGAGGACAGATATTCTGTATAGCTATACAGAAAATCTGAAGAATTCTTATTCTAAACATACTAAGAATCCTTTCACTGAATGGATAATTCCTCCAAGGAGATATCATCCACGAGGTTATAAGGATCAGCCTGAAATATCCTTTATTTCTGATTTTTGTGGAAATTCAAAAAGACCCAAGGTAGTCTGGGTCAAGAACAACTAGATTTTTTTTCTGTCTTTGCATGTACATAGCTATCCAAGAATAAAGGAACAATTGTACTTGTACAGTGGATGCTCAAAGCATATGACAGGAAATAAGGACAATCTGAACAACTACAAGGCAAAGCTTGGACCAAAAGTGAAATTTGGAGACTCCAACTGTGGACAAACAAAAGGATATGGAAAAGTCAAGGTTGGAGAAGCTACCTTCAAAAAGGTAGCTTATGTCAAAGGTCTAAAGAATAACCTTATCAGCATAAGCCAATTATGTGATGAAGGGTATCAGGTAACTTTTAATAAATAAAAATGCCTTATTAAGTCTCCTGATAATATTACTATTCTATCAGGTATTAGGCAAAGAAATATCTATTTAGTAAATTTCAACTCCTCAAAATCAGAAATCTGTTTATTTAATCAATTAAGCAAACCTAGTGAACTTTGGCACAAGAGATTAAGACATATAAATCTTAGGAACATTGCTAAATTATCTAAGGACAATCTTGTTATAGGATTACCTTCTGGTTCATACAAGAAGGAAGGCTTTTACAGGACATGTCAACTAGGCAAGCAAACTAAAAATAGTTTTAAATCATTATCTAAAAGTGATTCACCTAGAATCTTATACTTGCTACATATGGACCTTTTTGGACCAATATCAACAAAGAGTTTAGGGGGGAAGTCATACACTCTAGTTATTGTAGATGACTTCTCTAGATTCACTTGGGTGTTCTTTTTGAGAGAAAAGTCAGATAACTTTAAAGTTCTTACATACTTTCTTAAGAGCATTCAGATTGAGTATTCTACTCAGATTGCATTGATCAGAAGTGATCATGGCACTGAGTTTGTGTCTCTTCTCATGCAAAAATTCTGTGAGAAAGAAGGTATCAGGCATAACTTCTCAGCTCCTAGAACTCCTCAACAAAATGGGGTAGTTGAAAGGAAAAAACAGAACCTTAATTGAATCAGCAACAACATTACTTGCAGATGCTAATTTGCCCCTATATTTTTGGGCAGAGGCTGTTAGCACAGCAAACTATGTGTTGAATAGGAGTTTGATACATAAACTTAAGGGTAAGACTCCCTATGAGTTACTTAAAGGGAAGAAACCTAAAGTTAACTATTTTAGAATATTTGGTTGTAAATGTTTTGTTCATAATTATGATAAAAAATACCTTAGGAAATTTGAACCAAAATCTGAAGAAGGATTTTTCTTAGGCTATTCATTAATCAGCAAGGCATATAGGATATTTAACAAATCCTCTTTTAAAATTGAAGAATCTATGCATGTTTTCCTTTGATGAAACTAACATGTCTTACAAGGAGAAGAATTCTTCTACCAAAGAAAACATGCAGGTACCTACACTCTGTGAGTAGCTAGATCAATTAGCTCTACAGAAAGAAAGCTCTCTAAATCCTGTACAACAGGATGGTGAAGAAAGTTATGGAGAGATCAGTAAAATTATACCTGAAAAGGAAGCATTCAGTAACATTCCACAAGAGGAATTAATTACAAATAATGTTGTTCCCACACTGCTTGTTGATTATGTCAATAATAGAGATCACCCCAGATCTCAAATAATTGGAGACATATCAACTGGTGTCCAAACAAGGCATCAAGCTAATCAAAATCTGATGCACACTTGTTTTCTCTCTCAGATTGAACCTCAATCCCTATAAGATGCAGAACAAGATCCCAACTGGATCATTGCTATGCAAGAGGAGCTCAATCAGTTTGAGACAAACAAAGTTTGGGAATTGGTTCCTAGACCAAAGAATCATCCAATCATTGGATCTAAATGGGTCTACAGGAACAAGCTAGATGAAGATGGGAATATTGTGAGAAACAAAGCTAGACTAGTAGCTCAAGGATATTCACAGGAAGAAGGAATAGATTATGATCAAACTTTTGCACCAGTTGCCAGGTTAGAAGCAATAAGGATCTTCCTTGCATTTGCTGCATACAAGAAGTTCAAGGTTTATCAAATGGATGTGAAGAGTGCATTCTTGAATGGAGAAATCAAAGAAGAAGTCTATGTGGAACAACCATCAGGTTTCATCTCTCCAACACACTCCTCTTATGTATTTATGCTTAATAAAGCTCTCTATGGTCTTAAACAAGCTCCCAGAGCATGGTATGAGACCTTAGCTAGTTTTCTTTTAGAGAACAATTTCTGTAGAGGCATAGTTGATAAAACCTTATTTTTCAGGAAACATAAAAATCAAACTTTACTAGTTCAAATATATGTAGATGATATCATATTTGGCTCTACTGATTCAAATCTATGCAAAAAGGTTCTCTAACCTAATGCAATCTAAATTTGAAATGCATACTATGGGTGAGTTATCATACTTCCTTGGTCTTCAAGTGAAGCAAACTCCAAATTGAATCTTCATATTCCAATCTAAGTATGCTAAGGAATTAGTGAAAAGATTTGGTGTGTCTGATTCTTCTACCATGAAAACACCCATGCCCTCTAATACTGTTATTGATAATGATGAATCAGGGAAACCTGTTGATCAAAAAGTATATAGAGCAATTGTTGGCTCATTACTTTATTTAACAGCAAGTAGGTCTGATATAATATTTGCTACATGCATTTGTGCTAGGTTTCAAGTAAACCCCAAAGAATCTCACCGAATTTTATTAAAAAGAATTTTGAGATATATAAAGGGTTGTCCAAATCTACGACTTTGGTATCCAACAACATCTGAATTTGAATTAACTGGATTCTCTGATTCAGATTATGCTGGATGCAGAGTAGACAGGAAAAGCACATCAGGAACTTGTCAGTTTCTTGGTGATAAGCTTGTTTCTTGGTTTTGTAAGAAACCAACATTTGTGTCTACATCAACAGCTGAAGCTGAATACATAGCTGCAGATAGTTGCTGCTCACAGATGTTGTGGATACAAAATCAGCTCCTAGAATATAGTATCAATCTAAATAATTCAATTATATTTTGTGACAATACTAGTGCAATATCTATAACACAAAATCCTGTTCTCCATAGTGTACAACCCTTATTCTCCGAGGGTAGGACCCATTCAAGGCCACGTAGGCAGAAGTCCAAGTCAAAGTTCAGAGTAAAGATAGAGAGACAAGACAAATCAGCCAGCATGAGCAAAAGAAGGTTTGGCGAGTATTGGCTAAATACTCGCCAGAGGGGAGACTATGGTCAACGATACGTGCCGAGTATCCCGATCGTCTCCCCAGGCGTCCGGCAAGCCATGGAAGACCTGCGTGAGTATCGGCCCGGCTTGTGCGAGCAGCAACCAATACTCGCCAGATGGGCGACTATGGTCGAAGATACGCGCCGAGTATCCCATATGTCGCCAGGTTGGGGCTGGGCTATAAACCCCCCCCCCCCCCCAACCCTTGGTTGCCTATAAATAGGACCCCAGGGGTACTTGGATTGGCACCTGTGCTTGAGCTTCTGGATCCCGATTTCCGAATTCTCGAGCACGTCACCCCTGCTTGCTAGCCAAGCCGGTGCCTTCCTCGTACCCTGCTCGACCATTCTTGGTTGTGGAGGGGAAGACTCCTTTGAGCTTCCGGGTACGTGGTGGGACCTCCCTGCCGCAGCATCTGGGGTCCTCTTGTTGTTTCTCTCCAAGCTTCTTCATAGTCGCCAGCTTGATCATCTCGTCGGGCAGCTGGGCAAGTAGCCTCCGGCTGCAAAGGTCCGAATATTGAGGTCAGGATTTTCCTGGCGTCAACAGCGGGCATCATCTATCCGATTTCGGATAGCTCTTGGGTCAGTTCGGTCCAAGTGGTGCCAAAGAAAGGAGGATAAACGGTAGTGCCAAACGATAAAAATTAATTAATCCCTACTAGAACCGTTACCGGATGGCGGGTTTGTATTGATTATCTCAAATTAAATGATGCGACCCATAAGGATCATTTTTCTTTATCGTTGATGCGCTATTTTGGCGCTGCTAATTAGCAGGCACGAAATGCGATACGATGGCAGTGCACCGGCCGCTCAAGTAATAAAATAGGGAGAAACTCCCCGAATATCATTCTCAAAGGAATGCAGGATGTGGTGATAAGAAAATAGAGTGAGGCGATTGTTACGATGAGTAAAAGAAAGTCAAAACAAGGGCGTTGTGATTGATGACCTAGACTATTGCAGAAATAAGAGATGCGGGTCAAAACTCTGCTTCGCAAGGCGGGATGGATGCAACGGCCGCGATGTCGTGCTTCGAAAGGCTTGTGGATGGAAAGTAACTGTGACGATTGAGGATCGCAGACACCTCTTCGCAAAGTGGGGGTGAGTGCAGCGGCCGCGATGTCATGCTTCGGTATGTGGGTGAAATGGCCACGGTGCAGGGATTTGATGAGGGTCGAAAGCACCTATTCACTCTCACCTCTAGCTTTTGCTAGAGTGAGCTAACTAGAACGTGTGTGTGGAGGTGGAGTGGAGTGGAGGCGGAGCGCATCACAACAAAGCATCAAATAAAGAATGAAACAAGAAAAAGCTTCTATTCATAGACAAATAGAAATTAGTCAAGTTCATTACAACAATTAAAAGTACATTTCCAAAGAGAGAGAGGGTAGAGGAAACCACGAGATGATAAGTCTCGCCGTAGATCTTGGTCGGAATGGGGGGGTCGTCACGCCTCCTCCGAGCTCAGTCCTTGGTTGCTTCGGAGTTCAGAGGTTGTCACTACCTCTAAACATCATCCGTCTTCTTCTCAAAGCTGGGTCTCTTCCACCTAGCTCAACGGAGATTCCACACCTTGAAATGCTTGCTGTAGATGGCGGGGAATGCTTGTCGGACCCTTGATGGAGCTTAGGATCGATGGATGAAGCTTTCCCAAGGAAGGGGATGGATGGATGGAGCTTGGAGGGGGAAAATGGTGGAAGCTTGCGGAAGAATTCGCGCCCAAACTGTGCTGACTGCCCTAAAATTGCGGAGCAGGTCGTTAAATAAGCGCTTGAATAAACAGTGTGCATGACCAGTGCGCACGATCAATCACGATCAATTGATCGTGCACACTGAAAGCTGGTGATCGTGCGAACTGTGTTCGAAATCCTGCAAAACAAAACTGTAGAAAAATATAAAGCGCACGACTGTGTGCACGATCGTGCGTAGAAAACGCACGACCAAACTCCGAAGCTGTTTTTGGGCGCAGATGAACGCGCATGACCAAAGGCGCACGATCAACTGATCGTGCGTGAAGGAAACGCACGATTAGTGTCATTTCAGGCAGAAATTGCCCCTAAACAAACTCCGAACGTCGCACGGCCCATGAACCTGCATGAAAACTCAAACATACCCTCTGGGGCATAGAAACAAAGCTCCCCAACGACATAAAATATGCATCAAAAAGAATAAAAGGGGAGCATCCAAGATAACATACTGAATAAGGCTTTGGAAGGTACTATCTACGCAAATGAACTACTAATCCAATATGAGCGATAATCCACCTAATATGCAGTACCTATGCATGATAATAAGCCTAAATGAGTCCTAAAACATGTATATAATGGAGACTCATCACACCCCCTGACTTACTCGTTTGCACGTCTCGGACGAACACTCAATCCTATGGTAGAAAAATGAACTTTAAGGAAGCAACTGTGCAGACGAAACACGATGGGAAGTAAAGAACTAACGAGCAAAAAAATAAAGTGGAATAGATTTTAAAACAAAGACTATATTTTAAGAACTTCTACAAGTGTAAAATACAAAATACTACTACTCTAAGGTGAATTATTGGTGAATCGTACTGTCGCGCCCTAGGGAAAATAGCGTGAGCTGCAGAGGTGAGCGTTGTTCAAATTGGATCTCAAGAAAGAGCTCTCCAAGAAATCCATCAAGGTCGATGGTCATATGTTTTCCCTTTCACACCTTCTCCACTTCATGAGACGATCTCATCAAGAATCAGTAGGACTTTTAGGTTAGACTTGGGCTTGGGTTGAGGTACGGTAATGAAGTAGAAGGACGTAGGCTAAACGCACTCAACTTCCGGTAAATAAATAAATTTCAACCATAACATCCTCACCTTGAAGCACACTCCCCCAGACTTCATTCAAACACTATGGTGTGCGCGAGACTACCACACTTTTGGTTCGATTCTTTTTAGAGATCTTGTACTCCTTTTTTAGATCCATAGAAACATAATTTAGGATCAAAATTTTTATTTTTTTTTCTCAATCTCATTTTTTTTCTGCGCGCACACACCACATCACACAACCACATATTTGTTCTCCGCATCGCACAATTATCATCAATATGTATAAGTTTCAAAGCTTGACTCTAGTGCGTTTTAGGTTAGGATATGGGGCCTTGGTGAATGTTAGTGGAGTTTGACAAATAGGAAAGGTAAGGCTCAACGGGGCTAGCAAAGGATGACGTTAGGTTGGGAAATCAAAGATCAACTCGACCGAATGATGGCCTACATCATGCTCCCAACAAGATCATTCAACACACTCATTTTGAAAATAGATTGGGGCAAGTTCTTAACCACCGAGCGAGGACTCCTCTCCTTCCAACTTAACAACACGAGGCTAACAGCTCTTCTACACTCGACCTTGGGCTACCGCTGGATTCACCAAATTCACCGTTTGAGTAGAGTATTAAGTAATTACACAAATGAAGTAAATAAAATTATAACTTTGTAATTAAATCTATTCTACGTGAATTTTTAAGCTGCGTGAGCGCTCTACTAGCAGCACCGCACGGGTCACATCCTGTTCAGCCACACAATCCTAACTAACAATCAAACTTCTAAACATATACATGAAGCACTTACATGATAATTGCGCACGAGTAAAAATAAAACGCATGTGGTGTGTGTTATGCAATGAGAAAATAAATATAAATTTCCTAACACAACATTCTAGCATGCATGTGCGTGTGGCGTAAGCAAAGGATCGCTCCACCCCCCCCCCCCCCCCCCCCCCCCCCCCCCCAGACTTGAATTGAAACACAAGCAAATATAATTTTTCAAAGCAGATTAGGAGCTGGGCTAAGAGTACCTATGCTCCTAAGAGCATGCCAGAAGAGCGGTATAATCCTTCTTTAATGATCTCCTCCTCTTCATCCAATCGAGTTCACACCTGCATAGTTAAAAACAAAAGCAAAAGCATACAAACATAATAGAAATTAAATTAAGCAAACGGAACTGGGTGGTTCCCATGGGTTGTCTCCCAAGAAGCCCTTTTGTTTAACGTCCTTAAAGGTGGACCAAATACCTGTATTAAAGCAGTTTATAAAGTCTAGGAATGAGCAAAAGTCAATAAATCCTAATTATTATTACAAGCTCAAAACAAATCAGCTATAAGCTGATTTGAAGTAGTAACAACTGATGAAAGAAAAAGTTCTAGGGACCTGGTAGTAGGGGTGGAAATTAAGTATGATGCTCAGCCTCCAACCCCAAATCTCCTCCTTTTTCGCTCTCTTCTTCTCCTCCAGTATTATGTCTTCAAAGAAAAACCGCTTGCCCCCTTGTAACCAATCCTCAAGGGGAAGCACCAACGATGATGAGGAAACAAGATGTTCCTTCATTGCACCTTCCTCATCCCGCCAGGCTTTCGGCTCCTCCATGCATAATGTCTGATCAACCGGAGGAGGGGCATCCTGCATCCTTGTACATAAAGAAAGGGGGTCAGGAAATAAATTTGAAGAAAAACTAAAAGAAACCTCATCTGAGGGGATAATCCCGGCTTCATCCCCCATTGGGTGCGGCAATGACAAACTGATGATATCATCGAAGATTTCACTAGACACCACAGCGCACGCAATGTCCTCCTCTATAACTTGGACT
Organism: Dactylorhiza incarnata; assembly: GCA_033032865.1. NCBI lineage: Eukaryota > Viridiplantae > Streptophyta > Magnoliopsida > Asparagales > Orchidaceae > Dactylorhiza > Dactylorhiza incarnata. The sequence goes on along the minus strand of JAWHQI010000430.1, from coordinate 31,219 downwards.
TCCTCGCACTGGACCGAAGCGGTTGTTTCAGCATAATCAAGGTTGTCCTCCTCCATGAGAGTGGGCACAACATTGCGAAGGTCTGCAACATCCTGCAAAGTGCCCTCAATAAAAATATCAGCAACAGATGTAATTTCGTGCGCGGCGGGAGAGGACGTGCTTCTTAAGATTTCGGGCTCACTCTCCTCGCAAGGGCACAAATCCACGCAAAGTGGTACATGAACTGAAGAAGTATGGGGGGTCGCATCAGAAACGGAGTCATGAGGGACACTGACGTACCTGTCTATTCCAAAGCCTTCAAGAGGTGAATGTGGAACTGACACGTAATCCGAGGAAGAAGCTGTGCTCGCAGAATTTGAAGATGGGACGATCCGAATATCCGGCTCATCATCATCCGCCAATTCACGAAGATAAGCAGCACAGTCCTTCAAGGCGTGCTCTCTACTTTTGCAAAATAGGCACTGCTTTGCCGGCCTTGCCGACATAAAAGGTGCGGCAGCCGTGTAAAGGTGTGATAACGAAGGCGCAGTAGAGTAGCCAGAAGATTTATGGGCTCCGTACGGTTTCTGAACAACCCCATACTCTTTGGGACACCTATCACTCGCGTCGGATGTGTCCCCACACCAACGACATCAGATATTCAAATGTGCCCACATGATATTGAAGAAGGAAATAGCATAAAAAGAGTAAATTTAAAAAGAATTAAAGACTGAATCGAAAATAATCGATTCAAAACCAACATCTCACCACGCCTGCATTCCCCGGCAACAACACCAAAAACTTGATGCGCTATTTCGGCGCTGCTAATTAGCAGGCACGAAATGCGATACGACCGCAGTGCACCGGTCGCTCAAGTATTAAAATAGGGAGAAACTCCCCGAATATCGTTCTCAAAGGAATGCAGGATGTGGTGATAAGAAAATAGAGTGAGGTGATTGTTACGATGAGTAAAAGAAAGTAAAAACAAGGGCGTTGTGATTGGTGACCTATACAATTGCACAAATAAGAGATGCGGGTCAAAACTCCATTTCACAAGGCGGGATGGATGCATCGGCCGCGATGCCGTGCTTCGGAAGGCACGTGGACGGAAAGTAACTGTGACGATTGAGGGTCGCACACACCTCTTCGCAAAGTGGGGGTGAGTGCAGCGGCCGCGATGCCGTGCTTCGGTATGTCGGTGAAATGGCCACGGTGCGGAGATTTGATGAGGGTCGAAAGCACCTCTTCACTCTCACCTCTAGATTTTGCTAGAGAGAGCTAACTAGAACGTGTGTGTCACAACCCGCATTTTCCCGAATTTAAGAATATCAGAGTAAGAGAAAATGCACGTCATGATGCCACGTCATGCAGGAGACAACTGCAGACGCTCAGGCGAGAACTTACAACTTACTAAAATAAAACCTGCTTTCATGATACTTTGTCATTTGAAATAATTTATTAGGGTTTAGAGGAAGAACCGTGTCTCTCAGTTCGTGGATCAACTAGTCCACCAAAGAAAATATATTTATATTTGCAGCGGAAAATATTTGATTTGGATCATTTAAGGTCCTATATGCACGTGAGGACAGGACGAGGCGAATGATATGCTCATATCTAGGAGTAATATAAGTATAGAAAATACCTTTAGGTGACTTTAAAGATAAGGGTTTCAGTTAAAAGAATGAGATGAGGATGAATGAAAAACCATTTTTATAACTATAATGCACCTAGCCATAAATCATTCCCAGAGAGTAAAGTACATCAGATCTAAAAGCAGTGGTATAAACTGGCAAATAATCTATAAAGTATCAAAGAGGCACAATGGGCGTTAACAACCTGACACCAACCCATTGGCTCCAAAAGAAAATAGCATGTATGAACACAAGAAGGAAACTAACAACAACTACAACTACCTCGCAGCAGCGGGGTAAACAGCAGCTAAAAACTCCCGAAGACTTCGGGCTACACCACTAACCGCTACGGCTCAGAACCTGAGGCATTCAATAAACAAAGAACGCCTCAGCAAGGGAATTGCAAGTGGCAAGAAACAAGGAAAAACAAATAATTAAGGCATACGGGGTACCAACCCAAGCCTGATTCACTGAAAGAGAAGATCTGAAACAAGGAGCTAAGCAAAGCACCAAGTGCAATCAAATATCATAAGTAGGAACAAGCATGATTAAATTATCTTGCAAAAATTTTATTACATGAGACTGATCAGCTCAAAATTTAAATGGGAGCGGTGACTTACCTCCGCTACCCAAAGCCCAACCCAGAACACGTCTTCAGGACCACAGGCAACGCCTACTGTTCATGTCCCTTACATCGGTCACCGCGCAAGGCTTAAGGCAATTATTCATCTTACTCAAATCGTTAAGACACGGGACGAAGCCCGAGAAACAATCATCAGGGATACCCTAAGAGATAGGGTCGATGCAAGGTACACACCGATCAAGATAAATCATAAGAGTAAACTCAAACGTTAACAGATCCACAATGAGTAAAAAATGGATACAAGCAAGAGGGATTCAAGATCAGGAGCACCGAAAGGTCACTGGCCATCATCCTGGTGCACAAGAGAGGACACAAGATTAAAACATGGAAATCGCAACGAAATCACATCAAACGTGATCTTCCAAGACGAAAACATGGAAGGCAACACCAAGGTTTCTCGAGAAATGAAAAGGGCAAGGAATCGAGGACATAACTCGAACACTAGGGAACAAAGGGCTGAGGATAAAGTTTTCGAGGACTCCATAGACAGAACAGAACCTCACGAGATATCAAAGAGTGCAGGTATGACATTTCACGAGAAATCCAAAAGAAATCCAAAGGGCAGAGACTGTCATGTCTTGAGACATCAGTCATGTCTCGAGACATCCAAAGGGCAGAGACAGTCATGTCTTGAGACATCAGTCATGTCTCGAGACATCCAAAGGGCAGAGACAGCTATGTCTCGAGAGATCAAAGGGCAGAGACAGCTATGTCTCGAGAGATCAAAGGGCAGAGATAGCTATGTCTCGAGAGATCAAAGGGCAAAGACAGCCATGTCTTGAGACATCCAAAGGCAAAGACAGCCATGTATCGAGACATCCAAAGGCAAAGACAGCCATGTCTTGAGACATCCAAAGGCAAAGACAGCCATGTCTTGAGACATCCAAAGGCAAAGACAGCCATGTCTCGAGACATCCAAAGGCAAAGACAGCCATGTCTTGAGACATCCAAAGGCAAAGACAAGCCATGTCTTGAGACATCCAAAGGCAAAGACAGCCATGTCTCGAGACATCCAAAGGCAAAGACAGCCATGTCTGGAGACATCCAAAGGCAAAGACAGCCATGTCTTGAGACATCCAAAGGCAAAGACAGCCATGTCTCGAGACATCCAAATGCAAAGACAGCCATGTCTTGAGACATCCAAAGGCAAAGACAGCCATGTCTTGAGACATCCAAAGGCAAAGACAGCCATGTCTCGGGATATCCAAAGGGCAAAGATTGAGGAGGAGAAAATCAAGGGGGGGTTCTAGATCATAAGTTACTACACCAAACACACAAATCTCTTGCTATTCAGCATGACAAGAGCTCAAAACAAGCAAACCAACCGTCAAAGAATCAAGAGAGAAAGAGGAAGAAACCACTTGCCTTAAACCTTGTAAACTCGAAGATCTCCGCTCCGAAAGCTATGGATCGGCTAGGGAAACACACGAGCACAGATTCCTGAAACTTTTCGGGTCGAAAGAAGGGGTTAGGTCACTATCCTAACTCCAAAAATTCCACGAAGAGGGACAAGCTTACCACTAAGACGAAGATCTCGCCGAGAGCTTTCCAAATCTTCAAACCAATCACGATTCCGACCACTACAGCCCTAGAAATCACCGGTTGAAGGCTCCATGAAGCTCCGCTCTCGCCCTAACCCTCGGCGGCTGATTTTGATCGAGGAAAAAGAAGATGAATACGAAAAGGGATTTTAGGCTTTATATATAACCTAAATTTATTATTTAAATAATTAATAAATTCTCCAAATTACTTAAAGTGCGAGGGCGACCAGATTACCTCGGATTTCTACGAAATTCGCACCTTAACTAAAACACGGCGCTGCGAATCCAACGGCGAAGTCAGAATTCAATTCCGACGGGCCAAACTCGGGCTAAAGCCTCCCGAAGCTAAAATCTTTATATCTACTCAAAATCTTCACTTTAACTCGAAACGACGCGAAATCTCGCACGCTTGACCTAAATCACAAGCTTTCACTAAGCTAAAACTCGAAACACTACCAGACGAGCTGACATAACGCCCTTACGCCAAAATTACGTCACAGAGGGCACGTAAAATAATTGACGAAAATCAGGGGCGTTACAGTCACTCCCCCTAAAAGGAAGTTTCGTCCCGAAACTTGAAATCCAAAGATCTAGAAAGATACCGAATCAAATCCAAAGATTAAATGACAGCAGGATTTCCTGAAAACTGCTTTTATACTCAAAATCCATTTATCCAAGATGCTTAACACAAGCTCCATCATAACCCACAAAATAACAATCTAATCACATCTTCCAAAATTTGATTCATTAATTCCGCCTGACCGAGGCATAAACCTAGAATTCTAACCTGACACACGGCTTAAAAGGCACACCAAGCAATCTGACGACTTCTTCCAAATAAAGCTCTGCTATTTCTCCAAAGAATATCTGATCTAAAATCGCACAACGAGAGCACACTTTGCCAAACCGACAACTGGGACCCATACAGAATCATGATCTCTGGGAAATCTAGATAACAAAATCCATTGAAATACTTTCCCACTTCCAGCTGGAACATCCAATGGGGTCAAACTACCTCCAGGCCTAATCGATCTACCTTAACGCGCTAGCAGATATAACATTCCAAAAAAAAAACACAATTGGCTAAATCATACTTCATACCTGACTGCCAACAATCGGTTATCAACCAAAATCACGCGCCTCACTACAGATCTTTGTTCGAATAACCTCAAACGCGGAAATACAATATCTACTCTAGTACTCAAGGTATTTCATCATCAAATAAGAAAGATATAGAAATTCTCCCTTTTCTCAATCCTACTCCGGAGATGTTGCGAGTCAGGGTCTTCCTTCTGACGCAGTTCTACAAGGGCAGACCAAGAAGGCTTTTCAGCCTCTAAGCTCGAAGGCGCGGTACAACTACCGACTGAGATATCCATCAACATAAACTCCTCTACTAGGGACTGCACTGAGAGCATTAAGATATGTGCGGTTTTCCGGCTCAGCGCATCGGCCACCACATAAGCCTTACCCGGATGGTACAGAATATCTACTTCATAGTCTGCCACATACTCCAACCACCTCCGCTGGCGCAGACTCTGCTCCTTCTGGGTGAAGACATATTTCAGACTCTTAAGATCCGTATAAATCTTGCATGACGCTCCATAAAGAAGATGTCTCCAAAGCTTCAAAGCATAGATCACTACGGCGAACTCTAAGTCATGCGTAGGGTAATTCTTTTCATGAACTTTCAATTGTCTAGACCCATAAGCAATTACTTTTCCTTCTTGCACCAAAACACAACTTAATCCAAGGTGAGATGCGTCCACATAAACTGCATACTCAACTCCTTCGATCGGTAAGGCCAACACAGGAGCACTACACAAATGCCTCTTTGATTCCCGAAAAGCTCCTTCGCACTAACTGCTCCAAACAAAAGCGGCATTCTTCTGGGTAAACTTGGTTAAAGGTGCCGACAGCACTGAAAATTCTTGAACAAAATCTCCTGCAGAACCCAGTCAAACCTAAGAAACTCCTTATCTCCTTAGGCAATGAAGGCATCTTCCAATCCAATACAACAGAAATCTTAGCAGGGTCTACAGTAATTCCATCTTTGTTCACCACATGACCTAGAAAGGATACCTGAGGAAGCCAAAACTCACACTTACTCAGCTTCGCAAACAACTAGAGCCCTCTAAGGGAAGACAATACTAAGCGCAAAAGCGCAGCATGCTCTTCAGCACCACAGGAATATACCAACACATCACCGAAGAACATGGCAACGAAAAGATCCAAAAAAAACCTTGAACATACGGTTCATCAAGATCAAAAACGCAAAGGGTGCATTGCAATAAGACAAGCACCAGGCTCCAAAACAAAAACGAACTCCACGCCTCCAACCGGCGGGAGACCAGGAAGATCATCAGGAAAAACAACAGGAAACTCTCGCACCACCAGGACATCCTCGATACGCGGCGAACGCCTAACAGTTTCTACCACAGTAACAAGGTACGCCAACAACCGGAATCTAACAGCTTCCAAGCACACACCGCAGAAAATATCGGGGAACACTGGCACGGAGGTCCTAGAAAATACTCATGGGATGTCCGCATCAAAACTGGACAACAAGTCCAAACCCAAAATCACGACAAAGTCTTTTAGATTCAATACCTTAAGATCAGCAAAGACCAACAAATCTCCTAAGAGAACGGGCAACTCCGGACGCACAGGTTCGAGGATACCAAAATACCGAAAGGAAACTAAACGAGGAACGAATCGATGCCCAACTCAGGGGTCATACGGTGACGCTCAACGAAATTCCTTGCTACGAGCAAAAGGGCAGCACCCGAATCGAAAAGATCACACGCTCAACAATTCTTTACCTTAGATCACCTTATAAGCACGAAAAGAGAAACTAGTCTAATACAGCGAAACTAAGATCAAGTCAAAACTTAACAGCTAACTCGAATATCTAACCTGAGATTACTTGGGTCGAAGACTGCTCTTGCTCCTGGGTCAACACATTCAGCTTTCCTCTTCCTTCATCCTGATTGTGGCGGCAACACAGCTCGAAGCGGGACTGGCTGCAACTGGGGTTGAATCAGCAGGCATTGGAACTTCATGTGCCCCTTCTGCTTGCACTGGAAGCAGACTTTATCTTTGGTCCAACACTGGGCCACATCATGCCCTTTCTTCTTGCACAACTGGCAGAGCACCTCACCCTTCGGAGCACCCTGGATTGCTAGCACTCGCTGCTGCTTCTGAGCTCCCTTCCTCTTGAAACACCTTTCATAAGGATGGCCAGGGCGTCCGCAGAAACTACAGACATCGCCACTTCTCTTCTTTGAAGCGGGGCCAGATACCTTGGGGCCTTCCCCCTCTTCGACTTTTCTCTTGCCCTTTCTCGTCAAAACGCCTTCATTCTTAGCGATAACGATGGCCACGGCTTTCAAAGCTGCTTCCACTGCCTCAGCATAGCTCGCCCATCCATGAGCACCGGCTACATGCTGGCTATCATTACGAAGTCCTCCCAAAGATTGCTTCACTCTTCCTTCCTCCGAAGTTACTAGACCTAGAGCAAATCCGCTCGGCTTCCTGGGTTCAATCACAAATTCACTAACAGTGAATTGCTTCTGCTCCGGGTGCAGCAAATCATTCACCAAACAGTCTTGCTCAACCGACGGCCGAAACTCCTTTAACAACATCGCCTTGAATGACTCCCACGAACATCCATCTACGAGGTTCTCCAATTCCCTAATCCACCAGCTCTTAACAAGACCCTTCAGCTGGTAAGCGGCGACCGCTACCTTTTGGCCCGCAGAGATTCCTGAGTACTTAAAAATATCCTCGATGGCAACCAACCAGTCATCCAAAGATAAGAAATCAGCTCTTCCGCCAAACGTAGGGGGTCTTAATCGCTGAAAATGCGATATAACGTCCATTTCCGGAAGCATCTCTACAGGTGGAAACAAGGGAGCAGGAGGAGTAGGTACCGTCTGTCCTACTACTGGGGCCTGCGCTACGAATTGCTTCCTAGCACCGGCAGACAACAACAACTCAACCTGTGATTGCATCGCAACCACCTGCTTGGACAGAGTCTCAAAACTTTGCTGCAGACTCTCAATCACGGCTTCACTCAATGCACCGGAAGACTCGCCTTCAAACTGGGGAGTCGACCTAAACGCAACACGCTTCGGCGCCATCGCTGCTAAAACGCATAAACCTCTAATCAAAACTCAACCCTACACTAGAACTACACTTCTTGGTTCAGAACATACATATACAGATACTTGCCATTGCCACCACCTTTCTCTGGGATTTTCATGATGCTATGCTAAATTTGGGGATGATACCATATCATCCCTCTTGACTCACATGCAAGGGTCATGAATGCATGAATGTTCTGTTCATTTTGAAAATCATGTGTGTACGTATGTCATCCTGTAAATCTTTAGCTTGACACGTGTGCTTATGCAATGCTACGCAAGGTATGTTTGTGCTATGCATTCTAATAAAGGCCTTAATGCATGTTATGAGCCGCGTACACATGAAATATTATGCATCCCATACTACATAATATCGCATGCAACGAAAAAGAAAACGTGCTAATGGGCATCCATGTGATGGTGGTTATGCATCCCATACTACATAACCGTCACATGTTGCCACCTATGGTGGATCCATATACAAACACATATTATGCATCCCATACTACATAATATGCCCCGTATACTTCTTATCATGCTATGAGTGTAGTGTTCGTGCTTTGGCCAAGACGTACTGATGACACATCGGTGTGTGTATGCAATGAAACCAAACAACTAAACTATATCAGAATTTGTTAACCGACCAACTTGTCGAACAACCTAGCTCTGATACCAACTGTCACAACCCGCATTTTCCCGAATTTAAGAATATCAGAGTAAGAGAAAATGCACGTCATGATGCCACGTCATGCAGGAGACAACTGCAGACGCTCAGGCGAGAACTTACAACTTACTAAAATAAAACCTGCTTTCATGATACTTTGTCATTTGAAATAATTTATTAGGGTTTAGAGGAAGAACCGTGTCTCTCAGTTCGTGGATCAACTAGTCCACCAAAGAAAATATATTTATATTTGCAGCGGAAAATATTTGATTTGGATCATTTAAGGTCCTATATGCACGTGAGGACAGGACGAGGCGAATGATATGCTCATATCTAGGAGTAATATAAGTATAGAAAATACCTTTAGGTGACTTTAAAGATAAGGGTTTCAGTTAAAAGAATGAGATGAGGATGAATGAAAAACCATTTTTATAACTATAATGCACCTAGCCATAAATCATTCCCAGAGAGTAAGGTACATCAGATCTAAAAGCAGTGGCATAAACTGGCAAATAATCTATAAAGTATCAAAGAGGCACAATGGGCGTCAACAACCTGACACCAACCCATTGGCTCCAAAAGAAAATAGCATGTCTGAACACAAGAAGGAAACTAACAACAACTACAACTACCTCGCAGCAGCAGAGTAAACAGCAGCTAAAAAACTCCCGAAGACTTCGGGCTACACCACTAACCGCTACGGCTCAGAACCTGAGGCATTCAATAAACAAAGAACGCCTCAGCAAGGGAATTGCAAGTGGCAAGAAAGAAGGAAAAACAAATAATTAAGGCATACGGGGTACCAACCCAAGCCTGATTCACTGAAAGAGAAGCTCTGAAACAAGGAGCTAAGCAAAGCACCAAGTGCAATCAAATATCATAAGTAGGAACAAGCATGATTAAATTATCTTGCAAAAATTTTAATACATGAGACTGATCAGCTCAAAATTTAAATGGGAGCGGTGACTTACCTCCGCTACCCAAAGCCCAACCCAGAACACGGCCCTCAGGACCACAGGCAACGCCTGCTGTTCATGTCCCTTACATCGGTCACCGCGCAAGGCTTAAGGCAATTATTCATCTTACTCAAATCGTTAAGACACGGGACGAAGCCCGAGAAACAATCATCAAGGATACCCTAAGAGATAGGGTCGATGCAAGGTACACACCGATCAAGATAAATCATAAGAGTAAACTCAAACGTTAACAGATCCACAATGAGTAAAAAAGGGATACAAGCAAGAGGGATTCAGATCAGGAGCACTGAAAGGTCACTGGCTATCATCCTGGTGCACTAGAGAGGACACAAGATTAAAACATGGAAATCGCAACGAAATCACATCAAACGTGATCTTCCAAGACGAAAACATGGAGGGGCAACACCAAGGTTTCTCGAGAAATGAAAAGGGCAAGGAATCGAGGACATAACTCGAACACTAGGGAACAAAGGGCTGAGGATAAAGTTTTCGAGGACTCCATAGACAGAATAGAACCTCACGAGATATCAAAGAGTGCAGGTATGACATTTCACGAGAAATCCAAAAGAAATCCAAAGGGCAGAGACTGTCATGTCTTGAGACATCAGTCATGTCTCGAGACATCCAAAGGGCAGAGACAGTCATGTCTTGAGACATCAGTCATGTCTCGAGACATCCAAAGGGCAGAGATAGCTATGTCTCGAGAGATCAAAGGGCAGAGACAGCTATGTCTCGAGAGATCAAAGGGCAGAGACAGCTATGTCTCGAGAGATCAAAGGGCAAAGACAGCCATGTCTTGAGACATCCAAAGGCAAAGACAGCCATGTATCGAGACATCCAAAGGCAAAGACAGCCATGTCTTGAGACATCCAAAGGCAAAGACAGCCATGTCTGGAGACATCCAAAGGCAAAGACAGCCATGTCTCGAGACATCCAAAGGCAAAGACAGCCATGTCTTGAGACATCCAAAGGCAAAGACAGCCATGTCTTGAGACATCCAAAGGCAAAGACAGCCATGTCTCGAGACATCCAAAGGCAAAGATAGCCATGTCTGGAGACATCCAAAGGCAAAGACAGCCATGTCTTGAGACATCCAAAGGCAAAGACAGCCATGTCTCGAGACATCCAAAGGCAAAGACAGCCATGTCTTGAGACATCCAAAGGCAAAGACAGCCATGTCTTGAGACATCCAAAGGCAAAGACAAGCCATGTCTCAAGTCATCCAAAGGGCAAAGATTGAGGAGGAGAAAATCAAGGGGGGGTTCTAGATCATAAGTTACTACACCAAACACCACAAATCACTTGCTAATCAGCATGACAAGAGCTCAAAACGAGCAAACCAACCGTCAAAGAATCAAGAGAGAAAGAGGAAGAAAACCACTTGCCTTAAACCTTGCAAACTCGAAGATCTCCGCTCCGAAAGCTATGGATCGGCTAGGGAAACACACGAGCACAGATTCCTGAAACTTTTCGGGTCGAAAGAAGGGGTTAGGTCACTATCCTAACTCCAAAAATTCCACGAAGAGGGACAAGCTTACCACTAAGACGAAGATCTCACCGAGAGCTTTCCAAATCTTCAAACCAATCACGATTCCGACCACTACAAAAGCCCTAGAAATCACCGATTGAAGGCTCCACGAAGCTCCGCTCTCGCCCTAAACCCTCGGCGGCTGATTTTGATCGAGGAAAAAGAAGATGAATAGGAAAAGGGATTTTAGGCTTTATATATAACCTAAATTTATTATTTAAATAATTAATAAATTCTCCAAATTACTTAAACTGCGAGGGCGACCAGATTACCTCGGATTTCTATGAAATTCGCACCTTAACTAAAACACGGCGCTGCGAATCCAACGGCGAAGTCAGAATTCAATTCCGACGAGCCAAACTCGGGCTAAAGCCTCCCGAAGCTAAAATCTTGATATCTACTCAAAATCTTCACTTTAACTCGAAACGACGCGAAATCTCGCACGCTTGACCTAAATCACAAGCTTTCACTAAGCTAAAACTCGAAACACTACCAGACGAGCTGACATAACGCCCTTACGCCAAAATTACGTCACATAGGGCACGTAAATAATTGATGAAAATCAGGGGCGTTACAGTGTGTGTGGAGGTGGAGTGGAGTGGAGGCGGAGCGCATCACAACAAAGCATCAAATAAAGAATGAAACAAGAAAAAGCTTCTATTCATAGACAAATAGAAATTAGTCAAGTTCGTTACAACAATTAAAAGTACATTTCCAAAGAGAGAGAGGGTAGAGGAAACCACGAGATGAGAAGTCTCGCCGTAGATCTTGGTCGGAATGGGTGGTCGTCACGCCTCCTCCGAGCTCAGTCCTTGGTTGCTTCCGGAGTTCAGAGGTTGTCACTACCTCTAAACATCATCCGTCTTCTTCTCAGAGCTGGGTCTCTTCCACCTAGCTCAATGGAGATGCCACACCTTGAAATGCTTGCTGTAGATGGCGGGGAATGCTTGCCAGACCCTTGATTGGAGCTTAGGATCGATGGATGAAGCTTTACCAAGGAAGGGGATGGATGGATGGAGCTTGGAGGGGGAAAATGGCGGAAGCTTGCGGAAGAATTCGCGCCCAAACTGTGCTGACTGCCCTAAAATCGTGGAGCAGGTCTTTAAATAAGTGCTTGAATAAGCAGTGTGCACGACCAGTGCGCACGATCAATTGATCGTGCGCACTGAAAGCTGGTGATCGTGCGAACTGTGCCCAAAATCCTGCAAAACAAAACTGCAGAAAAATATAAAGCGCACGACCGTGCGCACGATCGTGCGTAGCAAAACGCACGACCAAAATCCGAAGCTGTTTTTGGGCGCAGATGAACGCGCACGACCACAGGCGCACGATCAACTGATCGTGCGTGAAGGAAACGCACGATCAGTGGCACTTCAGGCAGAAATTGCCCCTAAACAAACTTCAAACGTCGCACGGCCCATGAACCTGCATGAAAACTCAAACATACCCTCTGGGGGCATAGAAATAAAGCTCCCCAGCGACATAAAATATGCACCAAAAAGAATAAAAGGGGAGCATCCAAGATAACATACTGAATAAGGCTTTGGAAGGTACTATCTACGCAAATGAACTACTAATCCAATATGAGCGATAATCCACCTAATATGCAGTACCAATGCATGATAATAAGCCTAAATGAGTCCTAAAACATGTATATATTGGAGACTCATCACCGTTCATCGACCAAATCCTTGAACAGCTATCCGGACACTCATTTTATTATTTTCTTGACGGTCTCTCGAGGTTTTTCCAAATCCCAATTGCGCCTGAAGACCAAGAGAAAACAACCTTCACTTGTCCGTTTGGCACCTTCGCCTATCGTAGGATGCCATTTGGGTTATGCAATGCGCCGGCTACATTCTAAAGGTGTATGCTGGCAATTTTTGACGAACTAGTGGAGGATTTTGGAGTCTAATTTCTGTAATTCTGCACAAGTTTATTGTAATTCTCATTTTTAGTTGTTAGTTTTGAATTTCGTGTCAAGTTGTTAATTCTCATTCAAGAAATTTCAATTTAAGTACTTTTATTTTATCAATCATGTGTCTTTCCCTTGTCATATGTATTTCCTCCATCCTGATGAGGTAGCTAAATTCCAATTAGCATTTGATCATGATGCACTTTAGAATAAAATAAACTTTGTTTTGTTCTTATAAAAATTAACAAGCTTCCTATATATATTATTTCGCTTCGATTTGTCAATGAATTTAATTGCGTCGAATTCATATGTTGCGAATATGTTTCTCGATCTAAGATTCGTATGCTAGTGATCGAGAGATCCATGCAAACGAGGAGATCACTCAAAGATAAAAAGAGTTTCTTGCACTCCTCGAGAGAGGGTGATATTAATCTTTCGGAATCAAATCCAGTAGTGGGGTTCACCGCCTAAATAATGCATAGGGGAGTCGACTGGCCAAGGGGTCTTAATCGATCAACCTAAGGTTAGTTGATATTTCTCTCGAGAGAGGTTCTATCATTTTTGGGAACCTCCACGGTCGAAGTAAATAATTTAGAAGTTTGCAGTTTAATCCTTAAAAAAGTTTATTTTAATCCAAAGGGATTTCTAGATCAAGTGATAGCTCTCTAATCATCAAATTTCTCTTTAGTCCAAGACATTTCTTTTCTTCGCTTCCCAAATCAAAAATTTCCATTAGATAAAATAACAACTCTACTTTGTGAGTACAAGTACTTGACAACTCCGAGTCTAATACGACACTTGATCCTATACTTTAAAAACGATAGGTATACTTGCCTTATCGTTTATTGTTTGGAATTGCGCTCCAGCAAAACTTAGAAAATATTCATCAAGTTTTAGATTTTACTTATATTAGCTTTACTAATAGTTTCTTAAGGATTGATCAAATTGTTTTCTATGCTTTTACATTATATCCTTGGAATTTTTTATAGCCTTTATACCCTATGCATTCCCCTATCTTTTTTGTTTTAACCCTTTATTTGGCATAAAAAAAGTTTGAAATGATCATATGTCATGGAATTAGGGGATAATATTCATCATTCCTAAACATATGCACCCAAATTGTAAAAGATTACATCGCATGGAGATGAGAGGATAAAATTCATCAATCCTAAACATATACAATTTGGGATATAAAAAAGAAGAAGAAATATAAAAAAATGGAAATGAGAGGGGATGCGCAATTTCAGTACCAGCTAATTAGCAAGCACGAAATGCGATACGACGGCAGTGCACCGGTCACTCATGTAATAAAATAGGGAGGAACTCCCCGAATATCGTTCTCAAAGGACCGCAAGTTGGGTAGTTTGATTTGCTCAAACCGGAAATTAGATAAAAGGGATAACTAAGTAACAAAGGGGGGGTTGTGATTTGGGTTCCTAAGGCTAATGCTGAAAAAGGAGATGCGGGTCAAAACTCTTCTTCGCAAGGCGAGATGGATGCAACGGCCGCGACGCCGGGCTTCGGGAGGCGCGTGGACGGAATGTAACTATGACGGGTGAGGGTCGCACACACCTCTTCTCCAAGCATCACCACTAGCACTTGCTAGTGGCTTCACACACAACAAATCTCAGAAAATCACAACAAGGAAAGTGCTATTCTTGCACCACCACAACATTGCACATGAACTTCACAAAAGATTTATAACATAAAGCTAAATGATAGTTCATTACAGCAATCGCAAGGAAAACACAAGCATAAAGTTTAGAGAGGACCACTAGGAAGAAATCACAGCGTCTTGGGTTCTCGGCCGGAATGAGAGGTTGTCGGGCTCTCTCCAGGCTCGGCCCTCAGATGGTGTGCTGATTCGATGGAGGCTGTCATCGCTCCAACGACCTAAAGCTCTTTTATGGCTCCACGCAACAAGAACATGCTTGAACACTTGGTGGAGAAAGCTTGCTCACACTCCCTAATGGAAGGATGGAGGTGAAATCGCCGGGAAAATGGCCTCTTTGGTGGTGGAGGTGAAGGGGAAGCCTTCAGACCTCAGGAGCAGCGGGAAGGAACTGATTTCCCGCTCTCTGAATTGTTCTCCCCGCGTCTTCTCTGACTGCCTCGAATCCTGCTTTTTATAATAAACAGGCAGAAAAATGGTCACGCACGGTCGAACGCACGACCGTGCGCAGACCGTGCATTATTTAATTATAAAATCTGGCTTGGGGAAGACGCGGCGCCGCCCGTAGCATTTTGCTCACGTACGACCAATACCACTCATGCGTACAAATGCACGGGTAAACTCCGACGCTCTGAAATCAAGAAGACACAGGTCGACCCTGCATTTTACTCATGCACGGGCAAATCCACCCGTGCGTAAAAATGCACGAGTAAACTCCGATGCTTAATTTTCTGCCCAGACACAAACGCACGACCGCAACCGACCGTGCGTCAAGGAAAACACACGACCGTGCGATATGCATAGACATAAATTCTGGGGAAAACGGGGACGATCGGGTACCTGCATGTTGGATCGGGGCGCTATCCACTATCGCCTGCGCTAGTGATCAGATTGGAGTTGATGGCTCAATTTCGGGGGCAACCACTATATGTAAACCTTGAGTCAATTTGACCTGTTATCCTGCACACTTAGATCACACAAGATTAAATACACACATAGGATTTGTTATTCTCAAACCTAGGAGATGCGGAAGACCGTGTTCCAACAAACTCCGCCTTTTGATAATAACAAGTCCATTAAAGATAAATCAGAGCATTAATCTCTATAAGCATGAAGAAACATATTTGTGTGTGTGTGAAAAGGATGACTTAGGATAAATAATGATTATAGCATTTTAGAGATGCTCCCCCTAAATACGTGCCCCCCCCTATGTGAATGCACCCCTAATATGTAAGCTATCAATTTAATTAATCATGTGAGTTTTATTTTGATAGCGGATGTTATTTATCATGTTTGTTCTCCCCCTTTTGTTATTAGCAAAAGTGGGTTAGGAGGCACCACATAAAAGAGCGATAAGATAACAGCATGATCGAGCTTTGGAGATTTAAAATGGTAAATGATAAGGAGTTTGTTTTTTGCGTAATTTCAAGTTTAATTTATCCCTTGTATAGAAATATCAGAGTTTTAGCACAAATAATTCAGGTTTATAATAACCAATATAAGGTTTACCACGCAAGTCAAATATTTGTTGAAAAACAAAGGAATGTTAAAATACAAGACTTTTAAGTAAGCATGAGAGTGCAAGGTAAAGCCATTATGTGGTAATGATGCGGAAGACTTGTAGAATATACAAAACATCATGTTATAAGCAAATGATCCATAAAAAGAGATAGGGAGTTACATTTTCAAAAAAAAGATGTTTTTGTAAATCATTTTCAATTAAAGCTGATAATAAACAGTAACCAAGCATGAAATAATGTTATTCAAAAAGAAGGTACTACAATGTTATTTCAATTCATAATTTCAAAACATACCAAACATTATAGAAAACATGTTAGGTTATCTAGTGCATTACATAAGTAAAAAATTGTACAGAATTAGCATTAGGGTCCAATACTTATGAGAAGAAGTGTTATGGAAGATAATGATGTGCACATAAGTGTATTTTGAGTAGAGTATACAAGTGTTTTAATCAAAAATACAAGTACTATGTAAAGTAAAAAAGAACAATAAAACACAAATATTTTTACTTCCACACACTTTAATGCACAAAAAAATGTACAACTACCAAGGTGCTTTGCACACACAATGCTCATTAAGACTTATCAGGGTGCAAAGTAGTGCTTGGGGGATCACATATTTTATTTTTAATGTTTTGAGACTAGTGATCCGGTGTACTTTAAGAGTAAGTGGTTTTTCTTATTTTAAAAAAAAAGATGGTTTGCACAAGTCACTTTACTAGTCTTTCCAAGTGCTCAACCTCACAATGCTCATTAAGACTTATCAGGAGGTTCAAGTAGTGCTTGGTGGAGTTATCTTTGTTAGTTATTTTATGATTTTGTGTTGTACAAAGCTCTCCGAATACACTTGTTTTGCAAACCAAAAGAATTTATGAGAAATATAACCACTTTTCTTAATTTTTTCATAGTGCAAAAGAAGGGAGTGTAGGTAAGATACTTGTGCAATTTTAATTCATTGTACTAATACAAAACATACACAAGAATTCTTAATTTAAACCATATGTAGACAATGCCAAAAAGTGAGTGAATTCATATCATTATCTAACATAAACCATTTACCAAGATGGGGATAGAGTTATTCTCCTGGGGTCCCAATACTTGAAAGTCAGCGACCACCACCGTCCCCTCAACCATGACTTCAACATTTTTCACTTATCCCTCCGACTGAATAATGGTCCCATTAGCAAGCACCAAAGACTTCCGATCGTCCCTGTTCATCTCGAGTTGTAGTTTAGCAACGTCTTGCAATGCAAGTACGTTGCGGGATGAACCAGAGTCACATAAGGCAGCAGTTTGGACATTATTGATAGAACAAGTGATTACTAATTCACTTGGGTTAACCACTTCCGTGTCGGTAAGACTCTTCCCTTGATTGATAGGATTTTTTTTTCGTATTGCTGGGAAGGGTCCCTTGCGAACGCTCGGTTAACAATTGAGCCAATTGGCCCAATTGCGTCTCCAAGATTCGCATGGACGCGGTTTGGTTAACCATATTCGAGTTCGCAACATGCATAAACCTTTCCATCATTTCTTCGAGGTTGCTCTCCTTAGGAGTTAGGGCACCTTGATTATAACTCGGTTGAGGCGGCCACGGTTGGCTACCATAGGCTTAAGCATTGAATTGATGCGAGCCTCCTTGCCATTGTTGGCCAGGAACGTTTTGTTTCCAGGAGAAGTTTGGATGACTTCTCACGCCCGAGTTATATGTATTGTTAAACGGTGCTCCTTGATTTTGATCATTAATATAATTAACACTTTCATCAAAGGAAACTTCGGTAGGGGTGCTCACCTGTGGGGCACTCATATGCATGATGCCCTGAGTTTCCACAACCTTGACATGAGATCATCATCACTGAGGCAGAAGGGAGGGTAGGCCTCTTCAGTAGCATGGTACTTTCAGCAGGTGCACCAGACGTGTTCACCTCAAAGAGTCCCCGAGCATTCCTTGGAGCGTTTCTTCTAGTAGTCCAAAAGGAGCTATGAATGGCAGTGTCTTGGACGTTCCGTAATGCCTCTTCGGGGGTGTGGTTCATCAGAGTTCCACCTGTAGCAGCATCAATCATGGCCCTGTAGTAAGGTTCAATAGCAAAATTAAAATTTTCTACTATGGTCCATGGTTGCAGCTCATGCTGGGGACATTTCCGGAGAAGGTTCATGAACCTCTCCCAAGCTTCTGAGAGAGCCTCCTGATCAAGCTGTTGGAAGGTTGCAATTTCCCTCCGCAAGTTTACAACTTTGTCGACAGGATGGAACTTTGCCAGAAATTTTTCTTGCAGAGGCGTCCCAAGTGGTAGCTGTGCCAGGTGGTATCGTGTGGAGCCACGCCTTTGCCTTGTCACGTAGAGAGAAAGGGAACAGCCTGAGCTTCACCGTCTCGTCAGCCAGCTCTGCGTACTGAAATGTTCCGCAAATTTCTGCGAATTCAATTAAGTGAAGATGGGGGTCTTCACAGGCTAACCCAGAGAATTGGGCCTGATTGCGGATCATGTTCAGATGGCTGGCTTTATCTCAAAGTTGTTGTTGGTGATAGCTGGGCCAAATCCAGGGTACACACTCCCAACAGTGGGTGTAGTGTAATCTCTCATAGTCCTGGGTCGTGGCCTAGCACTTCATTCTCGTCAGCAACCTGACCCATGACCGGTACATTTCCCACTCCGGGATCAGCCTGATTTACATTAACATCAATGGTGGCAGCAGCACGGAGACGCGCCCGCAGGGTACGCTCTATTTCAGGGACAAATGCTGCGCACTCACCGGGATCTCTTCTATGCATACACCCTCTTCAACACAGAAGAAGATAATAAAAAAAGACCTTAAAACGAATTTCCAAAGAAAAATAAGTCATACACGCTTGCAGTCCCCGGCAGCGGCGCCAAAAACTTGATGTGCAATTTCAGCACTACTAATTAGCAAGCACGAAATACGATTCGACATCAGTGCACCGGTCGCTCAAGTAATAAAATAGGGAGGAACTCCCCGAATATCATTCTCAAAGGACCGCAAGTTGGGTAGTAATGATTTGCTCAAAACCAGAATTAGTTAAATGGATAACTAAGTAACAAAGGGGGGTTGTGATTTGGGTTCCTAAGTTAATGCTGAAAACGGAGATGCGGGTCAAAACTCAGCTTTGCAAGGCGAGATAGATGCAATGGCCGCGATGCCGTGCTTCGGGAGGCGCATTGACGGAATGTAACTATGATGGGTGAGGGTCGCACACACCTCTTCTCCAAGCATCACCACTAGCACTTGCTAGTGGCTTCACACACAACAAATCTCAGAAAATCACAACAAGGAAAGTGTTATTCTTGCACCACCGCAACATTTCACATGAACTTCACAAAAGATTTATAACATAAAGCTAAATGATTGTTCATTACAGCAATCACAAGGAAAACACAAGCATAAAGTTTAGAGAGGACCACTAGGAAAAAAATCACAAGCGTCTTGGGTTCTCGGCCGAAATGAGAGGTTGTCGGGCTCTCATCCGGCTCGACCCTCAGATGGTGTGCTGATTTGATGGAGGCTTTCACCGCTCCAACGACATAAAGCTCTTCTATGGCTCCCCGCAACAAGGAATGCTTGAACACTTGGTGGAGAAAAGCTTGATCACACTCCCTAATGGAAGGATGGAGGTGGAAATCGCCGGAAAATGGCCTCTTTGGTGGTGGAGGTGAAGGGGAAGCCTTCGGACCTCAGGAGCAGCGAGAAGGAACTGATTTCTTGCTCTCCAAATCGTTCTCTCCGCATCTTCTCTGACTGCCTCGAATCCTACTGTTTATAATAAACAGGCAGAAAAAATGTCACGCACGGTCAAACGCACGACCGTGCGTAGACCGTGTGTTATTAAATGATAAAATCTGGCTTGGGGAAGACGCTGCGCCGCCCGTGCATTTTGCTCACGCACAACCAATACCGTCCGTGCGTACAAACGCACTGGTAAACTACGACGCTCTGAAATCAAGAAGACACAGGTCGACCGTGGCGTTTTACTCACGCACGGGCAAATCCGCCCGTGCGTAAAAACGCACGAGTAAACTCCGACGCTCCATTTTCTGCCCAGAACACAAACGCACGACCGCAACCGACCGTGCGTCAAGGAAACGCACGACCGTGCGATATGCACAGACATAAATTCTGGGGAAAATGGGACGATCGGGTCACCTGCATTCAAAGCAAAACAAGCTGGGAATACCACCAGCACCAACTAAACACAGCAAATAGATTGGGGAGCACCAAGTGCTTACCCCAATAATAAGGAGCGCAATTGCACACTGAAACGGGCCTAATAGTGCACCTAGCAAGGAATAGTAAATATGAACGAAAACATGCCTAAAGTGCGGTGCATAGACTAGATATTCGGCCTAGATGAGTCCATAAATGTATATATAAATGGGACTCATCAAGAGGATAAAATTCATCATTTCCTATATTCAAAGTAACTTCTTCAATGCCAATTTTATCCTAAATAGCCAAGTTTATTTGCTCATCCAAGATACATTTGAGAGAGCATAGTTAATATTTTGTAGTTTTCTAAAAGTTTCTCATGATGTTTAAAATTTCTATAATTTTAATCTTGGATTATTTTACTTAATTCAATGCAATTTTGTTTATGAAGATTTAGTTAGATAATTTCGAAACTAATATTTATTCTACTCATTTCAATTTATGAATTATAAATTATTTCTTATAAATCTATATTTTAATTTCTTCACTTATTTTGACATTAGTTTTATAAAATTTGGAGTGCACAATTAGAAGTAATTCTCTTTGGAAATGTCCTATAAATTCTTCTCATGCTTATGAATTAGTTTTGCTCTGGAATAACAAAAGATTAAGTATGGGCGTATTTGATAGTGCATTATTTATAGTTATTTTTCTATAATATTTCAGTAATAATTAATTAGTTATTATATAGTTTTAGTTCAATATATGTCTAATTTACTTTATTTTGTGTTTTCAGGGCTTTTGAGAGATCCTGGAGCAATTTTTGCATTTTGGTCTGCGAATAGTAAAAATTCAGATTTTCGGTCTGCGAATATTAAAATTCAGAATTTTAAAATTGCACGCCCTAGGTCACGCCCATGACCAAGGGGCATGTAATCAAGTCATGGGCGTGACCCAGGGTCGTGTACTCTCCAGAAATAGTAAAAAAGACTGTTGTTTGCAGAATTTCAAATGGTCATAACTTTCAATCCAGGAAGAGTTACGGGACGTGCAACCAGTCATCGGAAAGAGGACGACATCATTTACAATCTGGAGAAATTTCCCAAGTACACGTCCTCATGTCACTAGCGTGACATGGGCTTGAACACGGGCGTGTTCTGAGAAAAATTACAATTTTCTCCCGAATGCTTCCCGATGTAATTTTGGAAGTTTTTCTCTATACACGCCCTAAGTCACGGGCGTGACCATACCAAAAAACTGCCGAATTGAATCCAAATCCTGCCATTATCAGCCATTCTCTGCCTCGATTAAGACACGTCCTTGGTCACGGGCGTGACTAGGCGGCGTGTACTACAAATTGATGAATTTTGGCCGGTTTTTTCCCAAACATTCCTGGGCTTTCAAGACGCATGTTCCGCACCTTCCACGCCCTAGGTCACGGGCATGACCTAGGTGCATGACGTCTGATCTTTTTCTCTATAAATTGCAGCTGCTGCCATGAAGCAAAAAATCTAGTCCATGCTTAGATTGGGTCCATTTTAGAGTAGTTTTTCTGCATTTCCTTATTGTATTTCCTTTATGCAATCTTACTTTATGTTTTGCAATTTCAATTTATAGTTTAGAATTTCCATTTCCAGCAGTTGTAATTCTCTTTTCATAGTTATAAAATTATTTTTCCTCTAATCATGTTTAGCTAATTTTATAGCATTTGATCGGATGAATTCTTAAGTAATTTCGATTCGTAATCTTTTTTCAGCTTTGTTTTAGAAATTACGATTTACCTTTGATTTTTATCATATTGATTTCATATTGCTAGTATATGATAGTCAATTTAGATCCGTATTCTAGTTGATCGAGAGATCCGTGAATATGAGAAGATAACTCAAGGGTGAAAGGAGTTGTATGCACTCCTCGAGAGAGGATGACACAAATCTTCCGGATTGGAGTCAAATCCAATAGTGGGGTTCACCGCATAAAACAAGCTTAGGCGTTTCGACTTGTAACACCCCCATCCGTTCAGGAACATATAGCAGAAGGTCCGGCCGGGCCCCACGTCATATACTACTAAACGAACGGGAACGTTACTTAATTGAAATCGAACAACACTATACAACGAAGCCTAACTCAGAGCATTCTATGCGGAAGTAAAAGAGACAATATGAAACCCCAAAACCCGAACCCGGGTATGTCCACTTCTATTAATAGGAATAAAATGTTTACAACTTAAGATTAGGCACGACGGCCTTACAATTTACCAACATCGGCGCGCAGGCCGGCCATACATGAAAAGCAAAAAGGGAACATCAAAAGGCCTTCGAGGGCCGCAGCAGCACCAGGGCTTCATCCCGCTAATAGCTCGCTATGCTCCGCTCGGTCCAACACCTGTACATCAAGCCCACCAAAAATGGTGGCAAAACAGGCAACGGTCAGCTAAAGCTGACCAATTATAACGACCCCACCCCTTCGAGGGGGTGGCGGTTCTAAGCATCCCTGCAAGACAACTCAGCAGCATATATATATATAAGAGTGCGACTAGCAAAGCCCACAACAAAACATACATATGCAATCAACACAAACATGGGAATGGCCTCCACGTCTCGTGCTCTCAGGCACTCTTTGGTGTACTCCGCCTTCCACCACCACCCACCCCGGATGGTTTGCCCTTCGAGGCTAAAGTCGGTGGCCCTAATACCAGGGCGCCCCCGTGCTTTAAATTGTGAACATAGCGTAGTCCGAAGACTCTCTCCCAACGCCTCCCTACATGCCTCCCGAGACTTACTGTTCGGGTGTTGCGATGGTGCAGTTTCAGGTTCGCCAATGCCCGTTGTTCACAGCTCTCGTGGTACAACCCGAAGAGCGGGTATGGCGTTCCCTCAGCCCAGGTATTCTCATTCAGCCGGCTCCACAGGCCGCTAAGTCATCCACCAGGGCACCCTTACGGGTCGGGCATACAAGCCTCAGGTCCTCTCAACAGGTGGGCACAACAATCCACCAGAACTCAATCTGGGAAGCTGTCGCCTGGGCGACAGTCAGTGTCGCCTGCGACAGTGAACCTAAATCCCATTTTGGCTCCTAGCTGTGGGTGTTTCCCGGGGCACACCCCCAGGCATTGCTGTACATGCAGTAACACTCCCACGGCCTCAGAAAGCACAAAAATCACCAGACCCAAGTCTGAGAGCTGTCGCCTGGGCGACATCCAATGTCGCCTGGCGACAGTGAGCAAAACTCCACTTCTGCTTCTAATCTTCGGGTGCTCCCCGGGGCACACTCCCGGGCGTTGCTGCGCATGTAGTAGCACTCTCTAGTCCTACGTAGCAGGATATCAACACGGGGTTTTTCCCCGGCACGCACAACATCAAAAAGCAACACCAATCCGGACGAACCGTCTCGGATGGGCTTCACACAGCGCGCCTACGTCCATTCCACGCGTGGACTCTATATGTATGCAAGTTTTGACGGGTATAACATGAATCGACCCGTCGGAGGCCACGACCTCACCCTTTTGGGTAGGGGCCTCAAGAATGCAAAGGATGGACTAGAACATGTCCGATTAGGGTTAGGGAAGATCGTTACCCTATGGCGTCGCTTCTGGACCATGGCTCGACTTTTGGCACGGATGGAAAGGAGCGCCCTGCCCTCCTCTACGCGTAGCCATGAACGTTGAAGGGATCCAGTGAGTGCAGCTCCACCAAACCCAAGCTCCAAGCTAGGGTTTCCTATTCCTCCTTCTTCTCCAAGCTCCTCTCTCTCTCTCTCCAAATAAGCCTTAAGGAATAAAGGAAAAGAAAGGGGTTTTCGGCCTTTCAAGCCTCCACTGAGCCTCCCTGTCTAAATCCAGCCCCCAAAGTCAAAGTGCCATCAATGCCCAGCATTTCGGGCACAAAGTCCAAGTTGGAGCTGTCGCCCGGCGACAGCGGCTTTCGCCTAGGCGACAGCAACAATGAACCGACATTGACCAGTCAACGCCGTCCGACAGCTCACGGCAGAACCTTCTCAATAGGATGCTGTCACCCAAGCGACATTCACTGTCGCCGGCGACAGCACAGGATTCCAGAAATGTGATTTTCTGAATTGGGGTCTTACAACCCTCCCCTCCTTATAAAAATTTCGACCCGAAATTTGTAAAAACATGTACATATATATATATCCAAAAGTGTCTTTTCAAAAAGGGGAAAGAAAGAGATAATCGTCACCGAAACAGCTCGAGGAACTCCTCCATCATGGTATGCTCGTGCTCCCAAGAGAGCTCCTTACGACCGCAGTTGTCCCAACGGACCTTTACCATACGGATCGCCCTGTTCCGCAACTGACGTACCTCAGCATCCTCGATGCTAACGGGCCTGACCACCGTCTTAAGCCCACTATCCACGGGCACCTGATCCGCCGCGACCACCTGCGTAGGCTCTTGCACTGCCTTCCGCAGTACGGAGATGTGGAATACATCGTGTAGCCCGCTCAGTTCCGCCGATAATGCAAGCCTATAAGCCGCCTCGCCGACGCGCTCGATGATCTCAAACGGTCCAAGGTATCGCGGACTCAGCTTTTTCAAGCGCCGAATCCTGGACACACCCTTGAACGGCCTGATCTTCAAGTAGACCCAATCGCCAACGGCGAACTGGACGTCGCGGTGCTTCGCATTATAGTACTTCGCCTGCCTATCCTGCGCAACCAATAGCCTCTCCCGGATCATACGTACCGTCGAAGTCGCCTCTTCGACGTCTTTTCTCTTGAAGAGCTTCGTCTCGCCCGTTTCTGCCCAAGCCAAGGGAGTGCGGCACTTCCTGCCATAGAGGGCCTCGAAAGGCGCCATCTGAATACTCGCCTGAAAGCTATTGTTGTACGCGAACTCAACAAGGAAGAGGTGATCTTCCCACCCCTTGCCAAAATACAGGACGCACATCCGGAGCATGTCCTCCATCGTCCTATTGGTACGCTCGGTTTGGCCATCCGTCTGAGGATGAAAGGCCGTGCTAAACTGCAGCTTCGTACCCAATAGACAGTTGACTAGCCTCCAGTCGCTCGAAGTAAAGCGCCCATCACGATCACTGACGATGCTACGGGGCACACCGTGCAATCGTACTATAGTATCAACGTACAGCTTTGCCAACTTCTCCACCGAGTCATCCCTCCGGTTGGGGATAAAGTGCACCACCTTCGTCAGCCGGTCTACAACTACCCAGATGGCATCGTTCCCGCGCTGCGATCTCGGCAGCCCACGCACGAAATCCATGGAAATGTCGTCGAATTTCCACTCCGGAACCCGTAAAGACTTCAAAAACCCGCCGGACTTCTGACATTCCGCCTTCACGAGGGCACAAGTGTGGCACTTGGCCACGTAGTGAGCGATGTCCCTCTTCATACCCGGCCACCAGAAAAGGACCTTCATGTACTTATACATCTTCGTGCTCCCCGGATGAACTGAATACCTGGTACGATGCGCCTCGTACATCAACTCATCTCGCAGCTCACCCACCTTGGGGACGGACAACACAACGGTCGCCTCTCCACAGCAACCCATCAAGCATCTGAAACTGGGCATCCGGCCCAGCACCAGCATCCTCCGCGTAGTGCTTTAAACTCGGATCGAGTTCTAAAGCCTGGCGGATTCTATCTGCCAGGTCGTACTGCACCTCAGTCCAGCTCAAACAAGCATCGACACTGCCCCGCTTCTCCACGCAAGAAATATCCAAGGCCTCCAGGTCACGTATCAGGTGCTCATCATGCATCTGAATCCAGTTGGCCTGCGCTGGGGCCCTGCGACTGAGTGCATCTGCGACAACATTCCCCTTCCTAGGAGTGTAGTGGATCTCGAATGTGTAGTCCCCCAGGAACTCCATCCACCTTTGCTGCCGCATATTCAGCTCCTTCTGAGACATAAGGTACTTCAAGCTCTTATGGTCCGTGAAGATGTCGATCTTCAGGCCATACACATAATGCTGCCAAAGCTTCAGGGCAAAAATCACGGCCGCCAACTCCAAGTCGTGGACCGGATAATTCCGCTCGTGCACCTTCAGCTGGAGCGAGTCATACGCTATCACCTGGCCATGCTGCTGCAGAACGCAGCCAAGGCCGCTCCCCGAAGTGTCGGTGTAGATCTCGTAACCCTCCGTGCCGGAAGGCAAACATAAGATCGGAGCCGTGGTAAGCCGCCGCTTCAACTCCTCGAAAGCCTGCGCACACGTAGGCGTCCAGATAAACTCCTGCATCTTCCGTGTCAGTGTTGTAAGAGGCAGCGCGATCCGTGAGAAGTTCTCCATGAAGCGCCTGTAGTAGCCGGCCAGCCCGAGGAGAGCTACGGACCTCCGCTACTGAAGAAAGAACAGGCCACTCCCTGATAGCCGCAACCTTCACCGGATCAACCGCCACACCCTCTCCGCTGACCACATGGCCCAAGAATGCCACGGAAGGTAGCCATAACTCGCACTTCGAGAACTTGGCATAAAGCTGGTTCCTCCTCAGAACCTCCAGGACTACTCGCAGGTGATCACCGTGCTCCTCCTCGGACTGAGAGTAGACTAGTATGTCATCAAGGAAGACGACTACAAACCGGTCGAGGTACTCTCGGAAAGTCCGGTGCATCAAGTCCATAAACACCGAAGGCGCATTGGACAGCCCAAACGGCATCACGGTGAACTCATACTGCCCGTACCTGGTACTAAAGGCAGTCTTCGGGATATCGCACTCCCTGATCCGCACCTGATAATAGCCGGACTTCAAGTCCAGGTTCGAGTACACTGTCTAACCAACGAGCTGGTCGAGTCAACAGTATCTATCCTCGGAAGAGGATACTTGTTCTTCTTCTGTCAGCTTATTAAGCTCCCGATAGTCGATATAAAGCCGCAGGCTACCGTCCTTCTTTTTGACAAAGAGGACCGGTGCACTCCAAGGTGAAGAACTCGGACGCACGTAGCCCTGCTCAAGCAGCTCCTGCAGCTACTGCTTCAACTCCGCTAACTCCTTCGGAGCCATACGATACGGCGAGCGGGCCACAGGCTTAGCGCCTGGCACCAACTCAATCGTGAAATCTATCTCCCGCTGCGGTGGAGCGCCGGGGAGCTCGCTCGGGAACACATCAGGAAACTCTGACATTATCGGAACATCCACAAGGTTGGGCCTCGGCGCTGAAGCCTCCACCAGAGCAAAGAATAACTCTGCTCCCTGACGCACTGCCTTGGACCTGGAGAGCAGACATCAGCATCTTGCTCGACCCACGCATGCCCGCGAAGACCGTCCCCACGATCGGCACTCCGCCCAAACCTCACCTCCTTTGTGGTGCAATCAATGCACGCACGCTGTTCCGACAGCCAGTCCATACCGAACATTACATCGAACTCAACCAGGGGGAGTAGCGATGCTCTTAGGTCATACTCTTGACTTCCAACTAGAACCTTCACGTAGCAACTCCTCTCCACATGCATCGAATATCCATTCGGCAGTAGGACATGACATCCAGTCCATCTGCAGAAGCAATCGACGGCGCACCAATACGTTGGACAAAGTCCGACGATAAGAAAGAAGGAGTGCGAAGCTCCAGTATCGAAAAGCGCCCTTGCAGGAACGCCTAACACATGCACGTAGCCTACGCCGCCAAACATGATTAGCATGAATATAAAACAGGTATATAAAATAGTAAGAACTGAATCTTAATTGTACCTGTCACGACGTCCTTGGCTTTAATAGCCTCTTGCTGTCCAAGGTTGAAGACTCTGGGCTGCGGGGGAGCCATACGGGAGGCAGTAGACTCAGCTGCCTTCCCTTTTTCAGAATAAGGTGGCCCAGGCTTCTCTCTGGCCTTGGAAGCCCGCTGCGGCATTCCCGAGAGTAATGGCCAGGCTTGCCACAAGTGAAGCAAGTAAGAGGGCCACGTCCAGACGACGCGCCCGAAGTAGAAGGAGCTGGCCCAGACAATCGAGCCTTCTTCCAACGACTCAACTTCCGCAGCTTTGTCCCACTCGGCGACTTGCCCTCCGGCACTGCCTCGACCACAACCGCTTTGCCCTTCACGCTGAGCATGTCCCGCTCAAGCGCTCGGGCTGAACCAACAAGGGTCATGAAACCCTGCGTCAGCGGCCCTGTCAGGAGGTGCCGCAACTCAGCACGCAGCAAGCCCCGTAAAACCTGTTCACCCTCCTCTCCTCATCATCGAAAGAGCTTCCAGCATAACGCCCGAGGCGGGTGAACTCATATAGATAGTCATCAACCAGTCTATCTCCCTGCGTAAGAGCCAGAAATTGGTTCTCCATTGCGATCTGCTGTGCCTGGGGCACATACCTTGCCAGGAAGATTCTTGAGAAACTCTTCCATCGGCACATCAACCAGCCGCCTTCCCGCGCACTGGCGCTTCTCAACCTGATCCCACCATCGCCTGGCTTCATTCGCCAACATGAACGTAGCAAATGTCACCTTCTGTGCCTCATCCGACTGTGTCGCTGTCAGAATTCGCTCGATATACGACAACCAGTAGCCTGCCTCAGCTGGGGATTCAACCCCGGTAAACGGAGGAGGTCGGAATCCCATGAAATGCTTCAGCTGTTGCTCAGGAGCACGCCTCACGAGGACTTGCTCCACTCTTAGTGGCTCTGGGGCCACTTCCTGCACCGGCTGTTGGCCTTGCCTTCCAGGCTGGGCATTTAACGCAGCTAGGACGGCTTCTGTGACTTGCCGAACCAACTCAGCAGACGGAGGTGTAGGAGCCTCAGCAGACCCACTACTCTCAACCACGTCACGGGGACGCGATGGTCCCGCAGCACTTCGAGTGCCCCTGCACAAGTGCATCACACAGTTAGGCGACAGCACAGTCGCAACTAACAACAAAAGGAACACTCAGGTTCCAAAATCATGCAATTTTTGTTGGTTTGTTGTTATATTTTATTCCTAAGTGGACATTTTTGGGTTTATAGTACGTCTCAACGGTGACGCACACACGTGCTCACCACCCCTTAAAAGAATTCGCCCGCGAATTCATTAGAAGGATACGGAACCCTAGAAGCTGATACCAATTTGTAACACCCCCATCCGTTCAGGAACATATAGCAGAAGGTCCGGCCGGGCCCCACGCCATATACTACTAAACGAACAGGAACGTCACTTAATTGAAATCGAACAACACTATACAACGAAGCCTAACTAAGAGCATTCTATGCGGAAGTAAAAGAGACAATATGAAACCCCAAAACCCGAACCCGGGTATGTCCACTTCTATTAATAGGAACAAAATGTTTACAACTTAAGATTAGGCACGACGGCCTTATAATTTACCAACATCGGCGGCGCCGCCGGCCATGACAAAACAAAAAGCAACATCAAGGGAACCAAAAGGCCTTCGAGGCCCAGCAGCACCAGGGCTTCAGCCCGCTAATAGCCCGCTATGCTCCGCTCGGTCCAGCACCTGTACATCAAGCTCACCAAAAATGGTGGCAAAACAGGTAACGGTCAGCTAAAGCTGACCAATTATAACGACCCCACCCCTTCGAGGGGTGGCGGTTCTAAGCATCCCTGCAAGACAACTCAGCAGCATATATATATATAAGAGTGCGACTAGCAAAGCCCACAACAAAACATACATATGCAATCAACACAAATGTGGGAATGGCCTCCACGTCTCGTGCTCTCAGGCACTCTTTGGTGTACTCCGCCTTCCACCACCACCCACCCCGGATGGTTTGTCCTTCGAGGCTAAAGTCGGTGGCCCGAATACCAGGGCTCCCCCGTGCTTTAAATTTGAACATAGCGTAGTCCGAAGACTCTCTCCCAACGCCTCCCTACATGCCTCCCGAGACTTACTGTTCGTGTGCTGCGATGGTGCGGTTTCAGGTTCGCCAATGCCCGTTATTCACAGCTCTCGTGGTACAACCCGAAGAGTGGGTATGGCGTTCCCTCAGCCCAGGTATTCTCATTCAGCCGGCTCCACAGGCGCTAAGTCATCCACCAGGACACCCTTACGTGTCGGGCACACAAGCCTCAGGTCCTCTCAACAGGTGGGCACAACAATCCACCAGAACTCAGTCTAGGAAGCTGTCGCCTGGGCGACAGTCAGTGTCGCCTGCGATAGTGAACCTAAATCCCATTTTGGCTCCTAGCTGTGGGTGTTTCCCGGGGCACACCCCCAGGCATTGCTGCACATGCAGTAACACTCCCACGTCCTCAGAAAGCACAAAAATCACCAGACCGAAGTCTGAGAGCTGTCGCCCGGGCGACATCCAATGTCGCCTGGCGACAGTGAGCAGAACTCCACTTCTGCTTCTAATCTTCGGGTGCTCCACGGGGCACACCCACGGGCGTTGCTGCGCATGCAGTAGCACTCTCTAGTCCTACGTAGCAGGATATCAACACGGGTTTTCCCCAGCACGCACAACATCAAAAAGCAACACCAATCCGGACGAACCATCTCAGATGGGCTTCACACAGCGCGCCTACGTCCATTCCATGCGTGGACTCTATATGTATGCAAGTTTTGACGGGGATAACACGAATCGACCCGTCGGAGGCCACGACCTCACCCTTTTGGGTAGGGGCCTCAAGAATGCAAAGGATGGACTAGAACATGTCCGATTAGGGTTAGGGAAGATCGTTACCCTATGGCGTCGCTTCTGGACCATGGCTCGACCTTTGGCACAGATGGAAAGGAGCGCCTTGCGCTCCTCTACGCGTAGCCACGAACGTTGAAGGGATCCGGTGAGTGTAGCTCCACAAACCCAAGCTCCAAGCTAGGGTTTCCTATTCCTCCTTCTTCTCCAATCTCCTCTCTCTCTCTCTCCAAATAAGCCTTAAGGAATAAAGGAAAAGAAAGGGGTTTTCGGCCTTTCAAGCCTCCACTGAGCCTCCCTATCTAAATCCAGCC